>OZ005651.1:348111326-348783826 GCA_963930645.1 Salticus scenicus
TAAAAATTGAATATTTATCTTCATTTTAAATCAATATAATTAAAGGAATTTGCAATGAAAAAAGTTTGGCTCTTTTGTATCAATAAATAATAAAATGATACTGTTGAATATTAGAGATTTGTGTATTGTCCGCGAATAAATAACAGGCCAAGCAGAAGTTTAAAATTTATTTAATAGAATATTCTTTCTCAAGATAAAAGTCTGTCGATCAAAATTCAGTTACACCAGTAAACACAACTTAAATAGTAACTGACAGCATGAGCATCAGAGCATAAACTTTATCATTACCATAACACACGGCATAAGCTATATTCAATAACAATGGCTGAGTCAGAGAGCTCCTAACACTTCAAAAGCTTGGCTTCAACTGAACTTCGGACTGCCGAATTGCAACCTTATTTATAGTCTCGCACATTTCCAAAACTTTCTGCCTACTTCTTGAAATATTTAACTTAGCGTTTCGGTAATCGATATGTCGATAATAAAGATTTTCTCGACAAAAAATCACCAAGGGGTGATAAACGTACCAATACGGCGTCAAATTCATCGAACAATTCATTTCGCCTTGGTGAAGATTTTAAATGGCTTTTTAAAAGGATACGAGCTATTTTAATGTTATAACAAGGCAGAAACACGGAAGAAATAAAATTTTGTAACCTGACTGAGCCTATCTAAAAAAAAAAAAAAAAAAAAAAAAAAAGAATAGAAATAAAATTACATAAAAGTAATTATTATTTACAAATTCTCAAACAATACATAGGTTTATATGAATATAAAGGAAACCTAGAATAATATAATACACCGATTTAAACAAAATAAAGCATTAACTAAATGATACATTTTATTAAAAAATATGTAAATTACTCATTTTAACATGTTTTTATCATGTTTTGTACAGAAACGATGAAATTTTTTAGCTTGTTTCAAATTTTCTTTTAAATACAAAGCTATGATTTGATGTAAGTGCTGAAATATTTTACACTCATTTAAAAAACCTTTTCAAATTAATTTCCAGCGATGCAATAGGAAGTAGAATTGTAATAATTGTTCTAGAATAACGACCATCAAATTATAATTTAAAACATAACAGTTTCAAAATTAATCGAAAATTTTACTTAGAATGTTTTAATAGAAACATCAAAAAGAGAAAGAAAATTTTAATTATAATTTGTAAGAAAAGTTACTTAACAATAGAAGCCATAAACTACTAAACACGACTGGATTGTCTTTTCTAAATAAACTAAATTTTTATAAATGAATAGCGTTTCATTCTAAAGTCAATTTCTTTGTTTAGAAGTTTCAAAAAGGCATTTCTAAAAAAGTCTTACTGTTATAGCCCATTTCTTGTTATATATATATATCTAAATTAAAATGCATTTTCCTTTTTTTGCTCCTTTTTTATTGTGTGCAATTAAATTGTACCTTACTTTTTCAGCATACGCAGTTTTCCTTTTTCAGATGTATGTTTTCTTAATAAAATAGATTATAAAAAAACTATTATAAAAATACTTTTTAAACGAGAAGTCATAGTATTTTGACAATGGTATTTTAAATAAGAATGAATATAACACTCTAATTTTTTTTTTCTGTAATTAATTTTATAAAATACAGATATATATACATTTGCAAAAAAAAAAAAAAAAAAAAAAAAAAAAAAAAAAAAAAAACTCATCTAAATTTTAGATGAATAATTTATTTAAAAGGTATTTTATCGCTAACAAAAATCAATGTTTACGGCTGCAGCTTATCAGAACGATTGATGATTTTAATTTTGTTTTATTTTATTTTTTTAAAGTGAAAATAGTTTGTCCATCTTTTTTTTTTTTTTTTTTTTTTAAAGAACAGGAACTTTTTTTACGAAATAGCCTTATCTAATGAATATAAATGCTTCATTTCACATTTTCACACGAAAAGCGACAGCCGTGTTATTGATTTAATGATTCTCATAACTTAAAAGAAGAAAACGAGCCCCAAGTTTATTTTATTAATTTATTTTATTTTTTAATATTCTAAAGTTTTAGATCTCCTTTACGTGAAATAAATCTTATTTTTTATCTATTTCTAAGAAAGTTAGTATTTTTAATTTCTATAAATCCATCTTCCTACTTGATTGTCTAAATATTAAATATAAGGAAATTTAACTGAAATTTAAAGAGTCTATAAAATGTACTTAAAAAAATTGTTATAGTATAATTAATTAAATTCATAAATTTCAGATTCGCCCTGCAAGGATGAAAGTACTTCGCTTTTTCTGCCACCGGTATTTTTATACAGAAATTTTTATCATATTTTTACAATTATTTTTGTTATTTTCTTGGATAGAAATTCTTGTAGGAAAATTTTGGTGGGAAAAAAAGGAGGTTGACATGCATCTATCGGCCTTAACCCTTTGCCGGCATTAACGCTCCAAAGCGCTCTAAACAGTTTTGCCAAATTTAGGGACACTTATTCAACTCCCACCAATAATTTTGAGAAGTGATATTTGATATAAATAATGCACGAATAACTTTCTAAGTGATTAAGCAGCCGTTACAGTTACAAGGTATTGCTGGATATTGAATAAAAAAGTCCCTAAATCTGGCAACACTGATCAGAGGAGTGAAATTAAATAGTGCCTGCAAAGGGTTTATGTACGTTATTTACGTTTTCGACCATTAATTTGGCAATAATGAGCTGCTTAATACACTTTCTTTTAAGATTTTTGTCATTAATATTTTTATTATCGTTACCTGAGATTAAAATCAAACAGAATAAAACACTGTCTAAAAAAGAGCTAATTTCAACTATGTACGATTTGGTTATGGAATAATCTGCATTTTCATGATTTAAAAGTTATGAATGGATTTTAAATAAATCAAGTTCTTACAGCTCATTCGGAAAGGTAGGTTGATTTCTTTTTCTTTATCAAGTAGCCGCCATTTTGTTTCAAAATGGAGGCTACATATTAATGGACTTCGTAGATAAATTGATGTGAGCTATGCACAAAAGGAGTTTTAAGCAAATCTTTTCATAAATAGCTTTTTATGTGAATTTGAAATTTTCAAATGGCCAGCACTTGGAAACAAGATGGCGGGCCAAGTTGGCAAACAAATATATCAAATGCATTTCTGAGATAAGTTCACTGTAAAAATTTATTTCGAATTAATTCAGAATTTCAAAAGTTATCCTGTTGACAAATTAAATGGCCGCCGCTTGGATCAAAATGACGGAGCAAATTGCTCAGTAAACTAATCCAAGATATTGGTAAGTCCACTGTCCAACTTTGGTACAATTAAATTCAGTATTTCCAAAGTTACCTCGATAACAATTTCTCAAGTGACAGCGTTCAGGTAGCCGCAATTTGGAAACCAAATTGTGGAGAAACTTGCCATTCGAAATTATAAATATTTGAATGATAAATCAATTTTTCAACTTTGGTTCGATTTAATTAAGCATTTCAAAAGTTATCGTGATAATAAATTTTCAAGTGGCCGCCCCTTGGAGACAATATGCCGGAGCAAGTTACCTAGCAAACTCATCCAAGATATTTGAAGCATAAGTTCACTGTCCAACTTTGGTGTTCGAATCAGTGCAGTATTTCAAAAGTTATTGTTATGACAAACTTGGAAACAAAATCTCAGAACAAGTTACCGAGTGAACATATCCAAGATATTTATATGATAAGTTCATTGTCTAACTTTCGTTCGAATTGAATGAGAATTTAAAAAGTTATCATGATTATAAATTTTCAAGTGGTAGCCTGATTTTAAGTTATCCCGCTTACTTTATAACATCCGCACTTTATTAAAACTGGTGCATAACGTTTATTAATAAGCTTGGATGAGACCCTTATATGGTCTTTGTATATATTAAAATTGAAGCAAATCCGGTCTTACATACACTTTTTTACAATGTGAATTTCAAATTGTCAGTCTCCACTTGAAAACAAAATGGCGCAGCAACTTGGGAACAATCTTATTCAAGATATTCATAAGATAAATTTGCTGTCCAAATTTGGTTCGATTTGGAGTATTATTTCAGAAGTTATCATTATGTTAAATTTTCAAGTGGTAGCCTGATTTTAAGTGGCCCCGCTTCATTTAAGATATTCGCCACTTTATTAAAAATGGCGGATAAAGTTCATTAATAAAATTGGTTAAGACGCTTAAGTGGTCCATATTTACATCAAAAGTCAAGTAAGTCCAGCCTTAAATTCACTTTTTACAATGTGAATTTGAAATTTTAAAGTGACTTCCACTTAGAAACAAAACGGCGGAGTAACTTGGGTTACAAATTCATTCAAGATATTTATAAGATGAGTTTGCTGTCCAAATTTGGTTCAATTTGGAATATTATTTCGGGAGTTATCGTGATGACAAAATTTTATTATATATAGATATATATACACACACACTATGTATATATACATAAGAAATTTTAAAAAACGAAAATGTGTATGATATAAAATGTTATAAAATTAAAGATTAGTATAATAGAACGTAAAACAGAGAAAGCTAGCACTAAAAGCTGCTTAGCTAAACAATGTTTTTTATTAAATAAGAAACTTTTAAAACAAATATTTATGTATATGAAATTAAAATAAATGTTTAAAGATTAGAAAAACCAACAGGAGATTTACAAACCAATGCGCAAAATTTCTGCAAAAGGAAATCTAAAATTTGAATATAGGAATAATTTAACAAATGCAATGAAATAAAATAAACCCCCCAAAATCACAGAAGTCTTCATCAGGGAGGCCCTTCCGTGAAGGGATTAAAGAGAAGTTTCTGAAAGGATAGTAGCTGTTAGCTAATAACTATCCTTAGCCCCCAACTTCTCACCAAACAGAAAATCACCTTAGTTTGAAATTTGGAAAACATCCAGTATTCTTTAACCACATTTCTTGCGACCACGGAAGCCTCTGCACAAGTGCGGATTGAACGAGTCTAGTGTTAAAATAGGGGTGACTGAGAGAAAACAAGCGATAAGGGAACACCGAATAACTGGATGTTTGCCAAATAACTATCTATCGCCCAATTTTGCATCCCTCCAAACTTTTGGACTCGGCCTCACTGCTAGTCGTAGGAAACGTGGTCGCACTATAATTCCGCGCTCTGTTATTGCCCTTTTTTCCTGATTCAGATGACTGTCACCCTTATTTTAGCATTGGGCTCGTCGAGTTAGCACTTGCGCAGATGCTTCCATGGTTTTATGAAATGTGGTCGAAGAATAAACAATTTCTTCATTTCATAAATAAATAAATAAAAATTAAAAATAAAATAAACAAAGAAACAAAGAAAAACTTTTTTTTTTAATTCCTTCCCTCCATTTTTCGTATTTCTTTGTCTTATATCCTGTTCTTTGACTGTGGTAATTTGGTTTTTGCCGGTGGCCTCCAAGGTAATAGCACATGTTTTGCACCTGAAGAAGAAAGGCCACGTCCATTCAGAACCAGTAGTGCTTTCATTAATTTTATGGCGTGTAAGAAAATTTTCAGTTTAAATAAAAATGTCTATGACAGCTAAGTTTTGAGAATTTCCTACATTATTAAACTACATTGTTCGGACTTTAGAATAAAGATAATTTACTTTTATTAAAATTTCTGAAATTTACAAATATTAGAAAATAAAAATTTTCTCAAAATTTTATTTTGTCGACGAAGAAGTAGAAAAGTGCATAAGAACCACCTACAATCTGTCCCACTGAAAATAAGTCACTACGGGTTTTGTCCTCTGAGGAAGAAGACACACTAGTCCATACGCCTTCACATGCTTTCAACAACATTATTTAGTAACTTGTAAGGCAATTTATCCCAACGTCTTATCAGCTTACAGATGGAAGTGCTTGTGTTGGTGGATATTTTCTATCAGTATTCAGTTGGTTGTGAGGTTTGGGGCAGATTGACTACGATGGGGGGTCCTAGGCCTATAGGTGGAATGCACTCCGTGGAGGTCTTTCTAAGGGATCCTAGCTCGTATTTACTCGAGTTTTCGGAGTTCCATGGAAAACTCCGAACGGCTAGGTCAATGAGCGTGACCTGGGATCGAACCTGGTACTTCCCATCTACCAGCTTTGAGCTCAGAACCGCTCGGCCACTGGTGGGGCCCATCAGCTTTCAGATCGAATGCTTGCTTATTCGTTTTTTGCTCCCTTGTTTGTAGAAATTATTTTTGTTGGATGTACCAAAGTTGGATGGTGAACAAAATTTGTACAAGCTTCATTTCTGAGTAGGAAACTGAAGTACTGTAAGTACTGTAAATTATACAATTGCTAATACACAATAAAACCTTTTGACGCTAAAATAATGCAATTTCGTAAATAAGTGGATAATTGAAAGAATTGTTTTTTATGTAACATCGACTGGCCATTGATGAAAAAATTACTGTTGTATTACAATATCAATATGTTATTAATTCTTAAAATAATTTTACACAAGCCATTTTTTATAATAATATAAGACTTAAAGTAGGGATATATGTATTGTTCTTATAATAAATTTTTAAGTAATAAAAAAAATTCTCTGTTAATACATTTTTATCTATTTTATTTTACTTCAGTTACTGATTTTTTTGAATTTTGTTAAATATCTGTATTTGAATTAAAATTAATTTGATATTACTTACATCAACTACAAATGTCTAAACGAGTGATAATACAGACCTTTCTATAAAAAATAAATAATATATCAGTGAAAAACATTACATTCGTAAATTACAACTCAATCACAAAGAAAGAAAAACGTTCAGTTGTTCAGTTTTTTTACTGTTTTATTTTTTTTTTCTTCAACAGATTCGTTTGAAGTAACGCAGCTGCGACTTAGTTTTCAGATTATTACTGTCATTTATCGAAACGCAGTTATTTTTTCAGTTTTATTTTCTTTAAAATCTAAATTCAGAGAAGTTTTTTGAATATTTTTTCTTTTGACACTGAACAAATACATTTCTCTTTTTTCTTATTTTAAAATGTGATTAGGAAATTATTAAATAACAATAGAGCGTAAAAAAAAAAAAAAATCATTAGATTTTTTAAAAGAACGAAATAAATAAAATAAATTGTAAAGGAAGCATTAGTTCATTTCTATTTTGAAAGATTAAAACACTTTTAGACGTTAAATAATCAGTTAAGTACTCTTTATGCTTCTTTTTATTAAGAGAGTTTTAGATTTTTTAAAAGCGAGTTTTCCATTTTTTAAAACCATATTTTTTGTATATTTTAAAAAATATTATTTCCTATTTTCAAATACAGCAAGAGTCAGAAAATGCTTTACTATATACATATATATGCGTATATATTGAATTTTCTTTTCTTTATCTGTTAAATTGAATGAGGAGATTGTAAGAATAACAAAACCATGTGGCAACATATGCATCTAAAAAGAAAAGTTTCTCATACTTAATCAAGATATTCATTTTACTTAATTTAAATAAATCAGGAAACACTGAACGATGACGCTGCAGTAATGACATTCACAGACCTTTAATGATGTTCACTAATTTACAAAAACTATGAACGATTTTGAAATGTGGTTATAAAAGGAATAGCACTTTAGCACTGCCTGTGCTAATTTCGATTCCAATAACAAAAGTTAAATCAAATTGAGAGCACTTATGATCACACGGCATCGTAGAGGGTAGAGAGTCGCGCCTGACCCTCTCTGTATGGCCACCAAATCATTTGTTTTGTAGATTTTAGCTTTCTTTCTCTTTTTGTAAAATTGCTTCCTGTTTTTTCCTGCATTTTTTTTTTTTTTTAAATATTTCTTTTGGCTTCTTGCCTCATCTCTAGACGTTCATTTATCATGTTATTTTGGTATTCTTCGTCTTAAATTTCTTTGATGTTCAAATTTTCTTTATTTCTCATTTTGATGCCTATCATCAGTTCAAATGGAATATATTTGGTACTTTTCGTAATGGTACTGTTGACAATCCGTTGCGAGTATTCTACGTACTTGTACCATTTTGTTTCATCATACTTTGAAAGTTTAGATAGAACAGGAATTGAAATTTTATGCAGTCTCTCTACTTGACCATTTCCTTTTGGGTATTCCAGTGGTTATTTTTATATGTTCTATTTTATGCCCAGCACAATATTCTTCAAATTCTTTTGCTGTATTTGATTCAATCAATGTCCAATGGAAAAACATTGTTCGCTGATAGTAAATATTGGGTTGTTCGATAAATAATGTCGTTTTTTAAAACCTTCGTTTCTAAAAACTAAGGCTTCTTCTAACGTGGAATTTTTCAACTTACCGAAAGATAGCAAAAGATCATCCATCAAAATAGTCAATATATCATTGATTAATGTTTGTTGTTAATATAAATAAATTCACTTTAAAAACATGAAAAAAAAAAACGACATTATTTATCGAACAACCCAATAAATATTGATAAAACCGTCTAACATCTTTCCTTTTTCTTTTTCCTTTCTTGCCTTTCTTCTTCTTTTTTTTTTCTGAGAGAGAGAGAGTAATTGAACTTCTGTTTTCTCATAATTTTTTAATTTACACAATATTTGTTTGGGGTTTTCATATGAGTTGCTCAATACTTTTGGCTCTTAAATTATGCAAATGAAATTTTTTAAAAGGTTGTGCCTGCGTAGTCATAAATTATTTAGTAAAAATACTCGTATTTTGTAAGATATTTAACATTTTTACAATCTGATTGCAGTATTCTGTGTCTTATGAAGTATGTCAAATTTCCTAAAAATGGCTTTGCATTAGGTCTAATACCCTACGTGTTATAATTAAAAAAGTGGCAATTTGTTTTAATTTTTTTTTAATAAATCCTTATATCTCCATGAATATATGTGGTAGTCTCATAAAAAATTATACAAATAATTAGAAGAATCCTCATAATCACAGCCAAAATGCATTTCAAGCATTACTTTTTACAGGATGATCCAAAACATTTTGACTTTTGTTTAATTTTTTACTGATCCTCTTCTCCTCTTCAGAACAAAACGTTTGCTGAAATATATGGGGTATAAAATGTCCTTTATACTCCCAAATTTTCAAGATAATTCATAAAGAATTTTTCTAGATATTTAACGAAAGGTCTACATTCGAAAGTGTCTAATTTTACGTAATTTCGTCCTTATCTGAATTTTCCATGTCGTGACTTCTCCTTGTAATTAAGAATAGACCAAATAAGACCTTTTATAAACTTGTAGATTGAGATCATATGACTAAGCAGTATCTCACTAAGAGGTATATTTAGTTTCTATTATTAGTCTACGATTAACATTTTTTATGATACCTAGTATTTTAACTGTAACATCTGAAAAATATACAATTTAAAATGAGAATATTCAACATTAGGCAACAAGTTAGAATGAGTATTATGGCATTTAATTTTAGACCTAAGGGTCATCAAGCCTAATATGTAATGGGTTATTAATTTGACCAATATATTCCATGTGATATATATTAAATTTTAAAGAGTATATAGCATTAAATGCCTTGTAGAAAATTACCAAATTACAGGAGTTTTTAATTTGTGATTTATCTGTAAAAGGATAAGTAAGACACCTAGATGAATTACAAGTTGTAAAGAACAATATAAGACTGGGACTAGAAAATCGGTAACTACTTATCGATCAAGAAAAATCCCTATAATTCTCCAGTACCGAGCATTAGATCTAATTTTACAAAGGGCTAATTTGCAAGTATCTAAATTTTTGCTGAATACTACCATTTTTGTAGTATGAATTATACAAAAACAACTATACCAATATTAATATAAATGGCAATTAAAAGAAATAAGTAATGATAATTAAAATAATTAAAAACATAAATAGCCATAAAAAATATAAAACCGAAATAAGATTTTAAAATATTAGTAATTGAAAATTACATAAAATCTGGAATAATATGTAAACGTTTAGTTAAATTTAACACTTTCGCGACCGCTGACGTAGATTCACGCCATTTAAAAATCTGTAACTCTACCAGTGGGCATTTCTTTCGCAATTTGTATATTACTTGTTTCTTAAGTATATAACCAATATTCACATTTTTACAATGAAATATACTATAGATACAAATACTTTGGTTAGAAAGAATATAATTATAATGTATATCAATTTGTAATATAAATGTGAATACAGAAAATTTATTCTGAAATATTGTAACTTGGGAGAATAAAGCACACAGGCGAACTTTACTGTCAAAAAGTCAAAATCATGCGGTCGCGAAAGTGTTTATAAAACTTGAAAATAAATATCAATTTATTAGATACTAGAATAGATAAAATATTTATAGAATAATAGATTAATTAAAAATATAAATAAATAAAAAATAAAATTTGGAGTAAATAAAATTTAGAGTGTAATAAATATCTACAAAAGTCCCAAGATAATTAATCATAAGCAAACCTAAATCTAGCTGTAAAAATAAAAAGACAAAATATAAAAAAGCTGATTCGCAAGTTAACAAAATGAAGCTAAAAATTAAAGTAAACCCATAAGGCAATTAATTTATTACATTTTAGAAATATATGCGTACATATGCAAATCGAATTTTTTTCTTTATATATTAGTTTCACAGGTGCCCACTTTTTAAAATTTCAGTGGAAAGGGGGGGGGGGCGTACAATGGATCTTTCGTTGATTCTGAGTGGCCAGGCATTGCTCACATCCCCCTTCCCTTTTGCTTTAGCTTTTTCTGCATTCTAATCAATGTTTCCCCATAGCCTCCTAAATTAGACGCCTTCCGCGTGGTTCAAAAACTTAGCAACAGTTCAAGCGGTAGACAGCGCCATCTGGTGCAGATCACGCAACCTTTTTATTCAACTGTCACCAATAATTTTAAGAAGTGATATATGATATATATAATCGACGTTTCTTCGATTCTATTCGCCCTTTATGTATATTGAATCCAACCTTAAAAAAATTTTGGTGGCTGTTGACTAAAAAATCGCGCAATCTGTACTAGGTAGCGCTGTCTACCGCTTGCCACGCGGAAAGCATCTAGTTTAGGAGGCTATGGTTTACCCCTCCACCTTTTTTATTTTTTTTCTTTTTTTTTCATTAAAAATTGATATTAGAGTAAGCACTTTTTCTGTGTTCTTTATGCCAATATCAAGTGAAAAATTGTTCCTACTTAAAACATAAAGTGGTATGCAAAAAGAGGCAGAACAATACTACGCAATATTAATTGGAATGTTGGCAAGTATGCATGCTGTGCGCTGATTCGTTTTCCCTGAAATCGTGGAAACATAGTTAACCACAACTTTCGCATTTACAGAGTTGCCATCATTTTAATTTATTCGGGAGCACTTTTAGCTCCGGCTTTGTTACATACAAGTTTTTTTTTCTTTTAAGAGTAAATTTTGCTTATTTTGTTGCAGTTATATATTGAAGAGAAATACTCTAAAAATAAAATGATGTGGAATTGAGGTGGGGATAAAAATTCTCCGGAATAAATTAGCACTTTGGCGACAGTTTTTTTTTTTTTTTTTTTTTTTTTTTTTTTTTTGACAGTTAGGTCCGCTTGTGGGCGTTATTCTTCCAAGTTACAATATTTCAGAAGAAAATTTTCTATATTCACATCTTATACTATTAAGTGAGCAATATTTGTATATTTCACTGATCTCGAAAACGGTAGCTCGGACAGTTACGAGATTTAACACAAAAGTGCCCCCCGAAGGATCATTGTGCACATCGAAGTCAGATTTTCGAATTTTTGATTAGTTTTTTCTTAATTAATTAAAATGTAAAAATAATAACCTTCTAATTTCTGATAAAAAAGCCATTTAAATTTTAACATTTTATCCATAATTTAATTGTTTCCAATTTTTTTTCCACAAAATAATAATAATAATAATAATAAAAAAAAAAAAAAAAAAAAAAAAAAAAGTACATTTATTTAAAATGAGGAAAATAAATCAGAAAGATTAGAAAATAAATTAGAAATATCAGTCGCATCGTTACAAATAAAATACCAAATGAAAGGGAAAATTTTTGTAAATCCGATGCATTAAACAGCTTATCAATAGGATGATTAGTTTTTTCTTAATTAATTAAATTGTGAAAATAATAACCTTCTAATTTCTGATAAATAAGTCATTTAAATTTTAAAATTTTATCCATAATTTAATTGTTGCCAATTGTTTTTCGACAAAATAATAATAATTAACAAAAAAAAAAAAAAAAAAAAAAAAAAAAAAAGAAAACGTACAATTATTTAAAATGAGGAAAATAAATCAGAAAGATAAGAAAATAAATTAGAAATATCAGTCGCATCGTTACAAATAAGATAGCAAATGAAAGGGAAAATTTTTGTAAATCCGATGCATTAAACAGCTTATCAATCGGACAATTAGATTTTTTAAAATTAACTAAAGTATGAATTTTAGGTGGCAACAGCAGAAGATTGTATGGAAACCGTTAGGAGAAAAAAAATGAAAAATCTGCTTCACATTAAGTCACATGATTTTTAAGTGGGATTAAAAATTGCAGTTTTCAAATTCTTTTAAATTTTCTCTCACGAACACAAAAATATCATATACAGCCTGTACCCCACAAGACCAACTTGCATTTCAAATTTCATCAATTATTTTGGTTAATAAACAAAAGTTATTATTATTATTTTTTTAATTAAGTTTTATTCTATCTTCGAAAAGAATTATGTGATCATAGATATAATAATATATATAGATCTATCATCTCCATATTATCGTGCAACGATTTTTGATGCCGAAAAAAAAAGCTTTGGAATCAGCCATTAAGTGGTATTGATGGAAAAAAGGAAAAAAAGAAGAATGAATTTGAAACTATATCTGGAGCTTTTCATTCACCTTTAGTAAATAAATTATTCATGAATTTTATTTGCTAAAACATCCGTGTGTATTCCCGTGTGTATTCACTCGGGGAAAGACTGCCATATTTTGGTAGAATCGCCGTCTTTTCCCGATTGAAAAGGAATCACTTTTTTCTCCCCAATGATCAATCTATATATTATTACTATATCTATGTATGTGATATGATACATTAATAATTTGGGTTTTAAAAGTTTTTTTTAAATAGATTATTTAAACTCTATGAACCATATTTTTATTTTATCAGTTTCATTAACAGATCCTGCTGGGCGATTTTTTAAATTTTGACGTTGAAGTACACCGAACGTTTTTCGACAAGAAATTTAATATAGCAACAGCCATTTTAATCTAAGTAGCGCATCAAATATATAAAAACATAAATGATTTATTTTTACACAAAATTTACAGAACAAATGCAGTTTTAAAGATAGGAAATTTATTTCAACAAGCACTATTTTAAACCTAAAAACCATTAAAAATATAAGCAGAATATAAAATATTCTTATGTATAAACAAAAAAGAGTCTGATAAAATTATTAGCAAAATAGTCTTCCCCTTTTCATACAAAAAAAATAAAAAAATAAATAAAAAATAAATAAAATCCATCGCTAATATGGCGACAAAAATTCAAAAGCCGACAGTGGAGCAACATAATAAAGTTGTGCAACACGATAATGTTTACCTATTTATTTATTTTTTTATATAATAATCATTATGCTAATTTATCATACAAACAAACGAGCCTCTGTGTGTTACTGCACTTGCACGTTGTCGAACAGAAATATTTGAAAAATTCAAATTAATATTTAAATAAATAAATAAAAATATGTTTAATGGGAAGTATATATAACCATAAAAAGATTAGTTGTCTAAAATATGGCAGAAATAGCGCTCATAGCATATTGTTACAAGGTATTAAGTCTTATTGTTACAATAGATTAAGTCTAAAATGGTGACAAAAATTCAAAAGTCGCCAAAGAGAACTATATTAAGGCTGTACTATCAGGTTTACAACCCATGAATTATATATAAACACAAAAAATTAATTGTCTCATGCGACAGACGTAGCCGGTCACAGCATATTGTAATATTTGGCGTGAAATTGATGTCATTTAATGGTTGATTGGATAACAAAATAAACATATGAAATAACGTAAAAGCAAATATTATGTTGTCTAAACCCAGTTACATTTGAGTCCAGTCCGAGTTACATGTGAACAACACGTATAGTGTTGTTCACATGTAACTGGGATTCAAATATAAAAGGGAAACTCCAATTTCTTCGATACTATCTATTTCGAAACTGTTATATATTAAGCACCTAAATGGAAGCTCATTGGTAAACGATTGTCGCAGGTAATAGGGACAAGCGCCCGAGTTGCAGTGGATGACCAAGTCACTGCCGAATGCAGCAGGGACCTGGAGCGAACTTTTGAACAGTTTCAGTAATTTATTTTATTTTATTTTTATAAAGCTATATAGAAAAGAGTTTCCTTTAAATTTAGTGGCCAGCGAAGCGGGCAAAGCCTGCTAGTTATAATTATATTCTTTCGAATCAAGATATTTGTATCCATAGCATATTTGATTGTACGAGTATGCATATTGGGCATACTTTAAGAAATAAATTACATACAAATTGCGAAAGAAACGCTCACTGGCGGAGTTACAGATTTTCAAATTACGTAAATCTACGTCAGTGGTCGGGAAAGTGTTAAAATGCTGGCAACTATGCATTTAAAATTAGATAATTGGCTAATAAATATGCTTCTCACGGCCTTGTAAAGGATTAAACATCAAATTATTTTTATCTAATACGCTGAATGGATTCTTTTTCTTAAGTTAATCTCAATCCCAAAAATATTTTAATACACCATCACTAGAAAGAAATTGCCCCGTAAAGCGTTAAATTAATTTTCTGCAATTCAGTAAAGGAAAAGGTATTATTTCAAAATAAGGCTGTCAACTTCTGCAATTAACCACGATCTTGCACACCAAATTGTTTAAAATTATATTTCTTTTTTAAAAATTTGATTTTTTATTTGATTTTTTAAATATCAAACTTGTTTTTTAAGTTTTATATACTTTATGACACACACACTATGTTATAGATTCTATTCCTTAAAAAAAAATAATTTTGCACTTTCTGGGTGTCTTTACAAAATAAGAACTTTTTTTTTTTTTTAAAGCAGAACTAAATTTTATGACTCTAACTGAAAAAATGCCTTAATCATTTATAAACATGGGAGATACATTACTATACCAATGAAGAGCTAATGCTGATTTGCATGTGTTAGGTATGAAAATGCTGTAAAAAATTGTTTGAAGAATATAATCTGTCATTTATATTTATATCAAGTTTTAGGCTTTTTGCTTTAAGATAATTACAACAAAAATATACTGAAGTGTTAAAAGCACAATTACCCCTTCTTAATCACTTTATATGAAATACAAAAATCATATTCTATCAGCAGATATGAGAAATGTATAGCTGTTAATACATATATATATATATATATATTTTCTAAGTGAATTACAAAACATATTATCCAGAGTTTCCAGCCTAATCCAAAATATTGTTAGTACTGCCCCTTTTTCCACACCAGTCCTTTTTAGAGTATTTTTCTTAGTAATTCATCGTAAATATAAATGAAGAGAATTACTCTAAAAATTAAGTGGTGTGGAAAGAAAGGCGATACTAACAATCCTACGGATTAGGTTGGCAACTCTGATTATCACTGATCAATGAAATCAGTATCAGATACACAGTTGGCAACTTAGCATCTTTTGGTTACCGAAATAATTTAATAGAAATATTTATTTTATTTAATCAGTGAACTGTAACGGTTTTTACTGATAAAGTAAAAAAAAAATATATATATATATATATATATATATATATATATATATATATATTAAAGCTTCTGGTAGCCAAAAGGTGATAAGTTGGCAACTGTAATCAAATATCTATAAATTTAAAACTACAGTTCACTCCCGTACAACGCGGGAGCGGGGTTGCAAATTAAATACGACAATTTTATTTTTTAACACCACTAAATTTCTAGATTATCAGTCTATTGATTCAATACGCCTGACATAGTTTTTGTACAGAGTGGTTGCTTTGATATAAAATTAGTGGTGTTAAAAAATAAAATTGCAGCATTCATCTGGCTACCCTGCCACCGCTTTGTACGGGAGTCTACTGTATACATGTTTGGCTGTGCAGTAGTACATGAGCACATAATTACAGTACTCTAGATTGTGAATGATTTCACTATTATTGTAATATAGAATATTACAAAGTATACAGAGACATATATTTTACAGTTTTGGTAAAGTTGGGAGGTACTGTTAGCTGAAGTAATCTCAAATTCTTTCATAGTGACGGTTGAACTAAATCTTAAGAAGAGACTCAAGTTGAAATGAAGTTGAAATCAGTTTATTATGTATAGAAGAAAGGGGAAAGTTACACGCATCTAGTATTGAATAATATATGCGCACCAGTCAAGATTTTTGGCGCCGGGACACGATCTAAAAAAGAAGAACTAAAAAAGAGTTACATCACTAAGATTGACAGCTATAGAAATGATGAGGCTAATTAATTTGCTGCTACTGAACTTAAATTTAAATTAATTGTTACACACTGCTGCTGGAGAATCAGTTTAGCCTTTTCATTTCCCTTAAGCTTCACAAAATACGTTAAAATCCATAACTTTCAGAAAACTTTGCTGAAAACCATACCTTTACTCAAAACTCATAGAATACCTTTAAGACTTACTGATGAACATCCTTCTACAACAAAATATTTCCTTACTCAATAATTTTATTTTATTTTTAATTTTTTAAATCGTTGAGAGAAGAAACTGCTCGCAATAGAAGAGTGCGTGGAACATATTTATTTTCCGAAAATTCCATAGTACATGGAGACTCATGAGGTTTAATTCACATAGAAAACTTCTTTACACGTGATTAAAAACAGGAACAGAAAACGCTGAGGTAACAGGTGTCCTCTCGAAAAGAAAGTGATTTTCCTGCAAAGGAATTATTTAACAATTTTATCCAAATTACTCAAACTGCTTACTTCAGCTTCCTATCCAACCGAATCTAACTATGCATTCTAAATTAAATGAAAAAAACTTTTGCAAGTTCTAAGACTTGAGTGATAGTTTACGATGTGATATCATTTTATCTAGATTTGACTGTTAATTTGATTATAACCCTTGTACTGATTGTTATTACCATGTTACTACAGTCTTGGAACTCTAAAATTTAATGTACTTAGGTAAAACTGATGAAGAACTAGAATTTTTAAACAGACACCATAAAATATACAAAATCTCAGCAATTGTTTTATGTTTAAATATTGAAGCTTGATCCTTCACCAAGCGAAAAATTTAAGTACTATAGCACAGCAATTAAAAAAAGCATTATGAACGGCGAGATAACCAAGAGTGAATAAAATAGATATTTTTTTAATTTCGCGTGAATTACATTAAACAAAAATTTAATAATTCTGAAAGGAAAGTATACAAGGATGTTAAAATATATATATATACATAATTAAAATGAATTACAACGAAATAGAGAAAGTGTTATACAATTACTATCCCGATACGAAACATGAAAGGCGTTGAAGAATAATTATTAACACGATATTTGGATTTTCTGAAGATGTATAACGCTTCATAGAAATCCAAGTGTTCTGAGAAAATAAGAGAAGAAATAATATATTAATCTCAGGAAAATCGAAACAATATCCACGAGATGAGCCTTACGGTCTTATGAAGAAATAGAAAATTTAGAAATTCCATAAATATTGTGCTCATTGTTTCAATATTTTAGACATCTAGTTTGACAAATAAACCATTGATTAAAAAGAAAAGAAATGGACCCAATATTAAATTTCAGTAGGAAGTGTATTTTAAAGAGAAGATAGTTTTTGTTGACAAGCTTAAAAAAGGCAATAAAACAAAAACGTGAATGAATTTTAAAGATTTTAAAAGAAAAAAAAGGAAAAAAAAAAACCATAAAAATCAATATTGAGATGAGTGTTATTCGAGAGAGATATGGAGCATTTAGGATTATTAAATTTATTCTGGGAGATATAAGTAACATAAGCATTATACCTTCTCAGAAATAGTAAAAGATTTTAAGTTATTACATTTTTTGGACTGATTAGAAACCAAATGATGTCTATATGAATTGTAGTTTTATTGTTAAGCTAAGAGATTTTTTTTTAATCATACTTATGTTGAAGTATTTATTCTCCAGTAAAATACTAGGTGTTGTAGTCTCTGCCTTTTCCCGGACACTTTAAGAAATGAGAAATATTTTCCTGTTTTGCCACCACTATTTTATTACAGAAATATATAGTGTATTTTTATAGTAATGTGTCGTGATTAAATAGATTAGAAATAATTGAATAAAAATTGTGGTAGCAAAAAGGGCGTAAATTTCTCATTCCTAAAAATGTCCTGAAAAAAAAAAAAAAAAAAAAAAAAAAGGCGGGGTCTATGACTCCTAAAATACATATTCTATAGTTATTAATCTTTTATCTCTTCCTTTTTAACTATGTTTCTCTATTTGTATCCATTACATGGTCACAGAATTATGCTAATATTAGATATATGAAAGGTAATAAAAACTATATTTGTATTTCTATTAAAAGCATGTAATTAAATTACACTGTATGATAAAAAGTATTTAGACATTTTCAAATCTTGATGTTTTGTGGGATATATAACAAACAATTCTTGATGAATTCACTTGGAACTTCAGAGATGTAAAGATCATGTTATACCACATATATTTCATCAAAGGTTTTGTCCCGAAAGCAAAAATTGTACTATTAAAAAATTTAAAAAATAATGTTTCGAACCACTTTGCAAATAATGCTTGAAATGTGTTGTAGCTCTAGCATAGGATAATAAGCCTTCGTTATATTTTCTGTATTTATGTATCTAATAACACATATGTGCGTGGAGGTATGAAAGTTTCTTAAAAAAAAAAAAAATTAAACAATTTGCCCCTTTTTTATTATAACATGCAGAGTATTCCACTCAATGTAATTTCATTTTTAGAAAACTTGACATACTACATTAGACTTTACATCAGTGATTGAAGGAATTTTTTTATTCAGCATCCACCACTAAATTTTAATTATAGCGGTTGCCTAATTACTTCGAAGACATCTTTGCTTACCATAGCCCAAGCAGATTATACAAATGTTAAATATATGAGGAAATATGAACATTTTTACTAAATAATTTTTTACAGTTTACACGCAAGCGCTAACAAAATTTTGTTTGTATAATTTACCAGCTAAATGTATTGAGCTACTTATAAAAATATTCCGTCGTATTTTTTTTTTAAGTTTTTTTAGTTTTAATTTTTTTTTTAGATAATTCACATTAAACTTATTGATCAAAACTATTTTCGTTACAACAAGCTCGAAATGCATGGTTAATAATGGAAATGGAAATATATCTTCTAAATTATGGAAAATTGAGTTAAGAGAATAAAAACAGAAAATATATTCACGCATAACAATTTTTATATCCGTTAGCAGAACCAGTGTTGCCAGTTTGGGGACTTTTTTTATTCATTTGCCACCACTAAATTTTAATTGTAATAGTTGTTTAATCACTTCAGAGGTTAATCGTCTATTATGAAAATAAAATATCACTTCTCAAAATTATTGGTGAGAGTTGAATAAAAAAAATCCCCAATCTGGCAACACTGAACAGAACTGTGAATATCTAATCGAAAAGAAATATTTATTATATGTACATGGCTTTTCTTTGGATACAAGGTGTCTTTTTAAAAATCAACAGTAACATTTTGATACTTTCTTGGCATGTCTGCTGGCACTTCATGGAAATAGAGTAAATATTCTGTTAAGAAATCCCTGAAAAGATTTTGAAAAGGATATCACGTAATCCTTCGAAAATGCATTTCTTTAACATAACATGACCACTAAAGTAAAAAAATTTAGAACAAAGCTTGTTATTTCTTTAAAGAATGCTTACTAAATATTTTTTTTCTAGTGTAAGCAGATGAAATCAATCAACCTAGGGACATTTTGGTGCTAAATTTTACAGTAGAATCTAAATATCTTAAAAATACGTGAGTAGAAAAATTGTGATATTTCACTCAAGAAATACCTTTTTAATTGAAATGCAATATCTTTCAAGCATAAGTTTGGAATGCCAAAATTTTGTATTACTTACCTTCCATATATTTGTACAATCTGTCCCAAAATTTTATAGAATCCTGTATTTTGCCTACAATTTTTCTTGAAAAAGAAGTATATCGATGAAACTTACTGTGTAGATTATTTTATGTCATTTAGAAAGAGAAAACAGTAATACCCTATTCAAAATAGACGTATATTTAACAGAATTTTTTTAAATCATAGAATAAACATGAATAAATTGTCGAAAATGTTTATAGACAAATGCAATTTCATGCAAATTTGCTATCGGTAACACAGGTCGACGATGGATTTTTTTTCTTCAAGTTGATGAGTTTTTCTGGGGTATTTTTCGATGCTGATTAAGGAAAAACTATTCAAAAGTTTCCATCAGGGAGGGAAAAGGAAGGAATGATGCTCGATGTTGATATGGTGGATGTCGAAAATGTCTCTCATCGATAACTAAATACAATGTATGCTGCCTCACTAATTTGCGTAATTGTCTTTCATGTATACGTGTAATACAGTGAAGGATTTAAGCCAATCTCTATATTCAAATATAATATTTATGTATCTAACTAATTCTTTTGTCTTGTAAAAACTAAAGAAATATGTATTGTATTTAACTGCATTTGTTAAAATTTTCAAGAAGTGTAAACAATGTTTCTTAGGCAAATTTAAAATACATATGTATATATTCTGTAACCAAATATGTGATGGTGTAATAAAGGGGTAATATTATCTTAAAATAAATAAATGAAGTAGTGTTCATTTTCTGATTTAATGAAATATTTATTACCTATCTAATATTTCTTTAGATCAAACTTATTTATAGAAAAATCGATAGAATAGTTAATAAAAGATAAATAAGGAAATAAATATTTGTTGAAATAATATAGATTTGGAATTTTGACAAGAACAAATAATAATTTAACAGTGATAATAATAATTGTAATGCTAGTTACCTTAACCATGTTTTATATAGATATATATTGTGATCAACCATATGTGCAACATGAGACAGCTGAACCAAAGGTCCTTGATTAATACTGAATCTGGGTTACTAAGCGGATGTTTAAATAATAAACCATTTTGGGCATTAAGATGAATATGGGAAAAATTAGTGAAGATCAGTAACTGAAAAAAAAAAAACATAGATAAATAGAAATTAAACTAATAGAAAAAATATGATAGTTCTTAGTATGTCTCAGAATATGATTCGACAAGAATTTATTTAACAAAACAGTTTTAAATTTACTTTTTTGATATCGGAATTATTGGTTAGTGCTCGGATTCGTTTGCTGCCGACTGTAGCTATACAGCTCGCTTGTGCCGAGCAGACGAAATTTCAGGCGATTCGCGTCACACTTCGATAGCGTATAAAATTATCTTATGCCATTTGCAAAAAAACATAGAGGTTTGGGTGTAAGAAAAATGTGACTGTTCTTGAATGGTCACCGACGAACCCTGATATAAAGCCGATTGCGTACGTGTGTGGCATTTTGTCTCGGATGGTTTCTGGGAATGAATGGTAATTTTAGTCAGAGAATGACTTAAAAACGACCATTGAACATGCATGGTGAAACTTGGAACCATAAATACTACATACCTTAATTATGTCGATGGAAAGATATATATACGATGTCGTACTGAAGAATGAAAATAGTTTAAACTAGAGTCGGCAGCAAAATTATTAGAGTGATAGCAATCATTCCTATATAAAAAGTACACTTAATACCGCTTTGTTAAATAAATCCTTATCGAGTCATGTTCTTAGTAAGTCTAAGAAGTCCTTAAGTGCCAGATTCGATCCCAGGTCACCCTCATCGATCTATCTCTTCGGAGTTTCTATGTTTTTTCCGAAACTCTTGTAAATAAGGCCTAGGACACATTAAAAAGACCCCCCCCCCCGCACGGACGGCATCCCACCTACAAGCCTAGGACCCTAGAGTAGTCAGTAGACTATAAGCCACATAAACATAAAACCAACCAAATGTCGAGCGTTGCGCATATTAGACCAACTGGCTTCTTTGAGCCCAACTACACGTCCTTTCTCAAATGCTGACATCTGCGCATATTGTTTGCACATCTGGATGCGAGGCATATTTAATTTCTATCTGAGTACACAGAATGAAATTCTCAAAGAACTTATGACCTGGAATCGAAATTTCTCATATTTAATATCCTGCCAGTTGCACAGTTGATGAGCTGTAGCGTCACATGTTCATTCATTGGCCATCAAACTTGAAACTTTTGCATTTTCCGTCGAAATCTGTATGCATATTAATTTGTGTCCAATTTGCATTATTCCTTCTTGGTGCGTCGTGTTTTTCGTCTTATAGTGCACATTAAATTTATTGGCAAAATATTTGAGTTTAGGCTTTAAAATATTATTTGTCAATTGATTTTTCAGAAATGAAATCCTTTAAAGAGGATACATTAAATTAATGAACATCTTATTAATTATACTTTCTCTCTTGAAGTTCAAATAGAGTTTGCTTATAATAGTATTCATCATGTTGAAGCCTCGTTCACACGAAGGTGTTAATACGGCAAGTGTCAATATAATAGTAAGAAGATTTGTCAGATATGAGATCATATCTTTCAAAGGCAGAAATAATTGTTAATTTTTTTTCCCAAAACATTAAACTCATACCATTCATTCCATATACAAGAAATATCATACCGTCATCTTTTAAAGCAAGAAGAGAAGTTGGAAAGAAAAGCAAAATGAGCTAGATCGTAAATCTTATAAATGCATAAAATTTTCTCGTCAGTTTCCAATAGCTGATCGCCAGCGGGATATTTTTAGTCACCTGGGCGACCTGGCGAATAGTGTTTGTCGGAAACTGGTAACGCTGTATTTGCATTATTGCCCCTAACTTTTACAGTGAATGTGGTTGATTACTTTGAAATCAGAATTTTACTACGTTGCATAATATAAAATATAAAACAAATATCTGATGTTTAAGTTTATCAGTAATATAATTTTATCGACACTCTAATCACTCATTGTTTAATAAATCATAGCATGTTAAACTGGTACAACCACAAGTGAGATCCTACATTTCTTGCATAATTAATAAATATATTTTCTTTTTAAATTTATCTTTTTTTTTTTTTTGTACAATTGAAGTAGTAACGCAAGTAACAAAGAAATTCATACAACGCTTGACGACGTCTGATGAATCTAATCGAACATAGACGAACACGCAAAAGCAACTTTTCAATGGTTATCAGCTAGACTCTTGTTAGTGTCACAACCGCATATCTCACCAGAGTACAATACCAAAGTAAGGAAACACTTTCTACTTTCTATGACATAAGTATTATTTCCCTATTTCTTGGGGAATCCTTAACAATGATTTGCGGAATTCTAGGATTCCGTAGTACCGTAACTGGGAAACGCTGCTCTAACCACTCACATAGAAAAAGCGTTATAGACGATACATTGAAAATGTGACGAGGAGAAAACAGTACGTTTTCTCCCCAAAATGTCTCAGATACATCCGATATGAAAACAATAAATTTATCCAAGATTCTTTCGTTCAAAAAAAAAAAAAAAAAAAAAAAAAAACAGCTGGCACAGAGTGCATTTTAGCAATGTCATTCTTCAGAAGGAATTCTATCTTCATTGCTGTAGAATAAAAGAGTACGCATTTTCTGATGGTTTTAGCTACAAGTAATTGAGCTGCGAGTAATCAGTTCGTGAAAATATATTACTAGAATAATAAAATTTCGAAAATATACATATAAAGCAAGCATATTTCTTGCTTTAAATATCCAACTTTTTGCTTATAGGTTGTGAAATAAAACTACAGGTACTTTTTTTCGGCTTATTTAAATATATAATATTCTATGTTACAGATATAAACTTATATACTTCTTTGTTCGTAAATGCTGTAATTTTCCCTTTTCAACATAATTTTATTTTATATTTTTAAAATGTTGTCCAACTTATAGTTGTTATATAACGAATTTCGAATGTCCTGCATTTACTTAGGTTCATAGAGCTATTGAAATCTTGAATATTTAACCTTTATGATAGGCTGCATTTTCTGTATAGAAAATGAAGCTAGTATATAAATTAAGCAAAATAATTATGTACAGCATTGAACCCTAATTCAGAAAGAAATTTTCTGTTGAATGACATATTTACCGATTGATGAACAAAACGTACAAATAAAATTTCTTTGCAGTGATTGTTTGGGGTAGAGAAGAAGCAATAAATCACGTTTTTATTTTTGTATTTCATTTTATTTAAACATGATTAATGTTTTCGAAATACTACATTTGTAAATATCATAAATAACTCTTACAATTTGAAGCAAACTAAATAAAAATTAATTAAAATTCTCGTCTAGATTTTCTGAAATGTTTTTTCAAAGAAATTCTAAATGTATTCAAGGTATTACCGGCAAAATTACCGGACTCCTAGATGTTCTTAATCAAACAAAACTGTTCCCTCCTGTAATTAATTAAACTGATAAAAATGTTCAAAGTATAATTAAAGCTTTGCTAAGATTTAGAATTTTTCATTTTTGTGTTTTAGCAGCAAACAATTATTCCTTTCAAATATGCAGCGCTTAAAAGAGCATCGCAAGAATTAATAGATATTGGAAAACATCCCCTAATATTTTGTTTTTATGTGTTAATTATTTTAAATGAATCATCAATAATGAGTTTCAAATAAATTTTCCTATTTGAGAACAAATCTAATGAAGAAACATTTTATTTCATCATGCGGAATTAGACATAAAAATTAATATATTTTTATTTTATTTTAATGTAATTTTTATACATTTTTATTTTATTTTAATGTCTTTTTAATTCAAAAACAAATATTATATAAAACTAGCTGTCATATCTATAAAACTAGGTTCACCGCAGTTCCCTATCATAAACTTATTCTCTAAAATTTCTACTATGACGATTACATTCTTTTTAAGAGAAAAGAAGTTTTTCGATCAATCGGATCGGTAACAGAAGGATATGCCCCGCTCACTAGGCTACCCTAACTTTTCTTCGATATAGTTACCTTATTCCAATTTGTTATACAACTTTATTAAAGTCCGTTTCATATTTATGCAGCTCCATAGTATTTCCAATCCAACAATTCCCATAATGCAAGTTTATGTGAAATATTGCCCTGAATTAGTTTTTAGTTAGCAATTAGTTAGTAAATTTATGTAAAATAATGCTAGATAATGTTTAAAGAAGTTAATATTCCCATGAAACGATACAGTCGGTAACAAAAGTGTCCGAACACTAGCATAAATTTCTATATAAAAAAAGTACACTTCATACGGTTTTCTTAAATAATTCCTTGTCGAATCCTGTTCTTAATCAGTGTAAGAACATGATTCGATAAGGATTTATTTAACAAAACCGAATGAAGTGTACTTTTTTCCCATAGGAATTTTCGCTAGTGTTAGGACACCTTCGTTACCGACTGTACCTTATAAATTTCCCTGTGTTTAATTAGTAATTATAAAATATTATGATGTTGGAATTAGAAACGAATACATAAAATATTATGATCAAATAAAAAATTAGAAATATAAAATGCAGTACACTCAATATGCAGTTATAGTAACTGGAATACTAAATAATTTATTTTAACAATAATCCACAACATTTGTTATTAAATAAATAATAAAAAGTCAATTATTAAAAATTCTGTAGTTAGGAGTGTTAGTGATAAGACAAAAAAAAAAAAAAAAAAAAAAAAAAAAAGAAAAAAAGAAAGAAATTGAATGCATTTACCAAATCTATACACGTAAAATCGTTTGTCCTCAGTGAGTGAGTGACGGACCGATTCATCATTGTCCAGCCCAAATTCTTGCACCTAAAAGCATGAAACTTGGTGAAAACATACCTTCTGGGACGTAGACAACGTCTAAAGAGCAATTTTACAAAATTAGCTCCCCGAGGTAGGGGGAAGGGAGAACGTGATTCCACGAAAACCTTTATATCTCAAAGAAAAAAAAAAAACAAATTTTCGTAAAATTTTTGCTTTAAAATATTACTAACACAAATACATAAAAACCAATTTCTGGAATTTTTGAAATTTGGCTGCGTGGGGGGGTGGGGGGGGTGAAAAAAAATTCCTTCTGATACGTAGACAACGTCTAAAGAGCGATTTTACAAAATTAGCTCCCCGAAGGAGGGGGAAGGGAGAACGTGATTCCACAAAAACCTTTACTGTCAAAGAAAAAAAAAAATTCGTAAAATTTTTGCTTTAAAATATTAGTAACACAAATATCTAAAAACCGATTTCTAGAATTTTTGAAATTTGGCTGCGTGGGGGAGGGGGACAAAACGTGATTTTACATAACTATTTACATCACACACACACACACACACACAAATATATATATATATATATATATACTTGAGATTTCGTCTTTAATATATAACTAACACAAATATCTAAAAATCTATTCCTGTAAATTAGAAATTCGGCCCCCAAGGGAGGAAAGGGAAAAACTTGATTTCACATTACCTTTCATAACACAAATAGAAAACATATATCCGTAAGATTTTTGCTTTGAAATATAACAAATATAAATAGCTAAAAAACAATTTCTGGAAATTTATAAGTTCTGTCCCCGAGGTCAGAAAGGGGGGGGGGGGTTGTAAAACCTGATTCATATAACCTTTCATCTATATGCATATAAAAAAGTGCATCCACCACTCAATCAACACTGCTGTGGCGATTCTATGTGGGGCTGGATCACGAATTTTGGTGTGAAGGTTGGTTCTAGAGCTCTGACTCTCACTAAGACGGGGTTTCACATAACTCCCTCCTTTCCTCCGGAGGGAGAAGGCGGCAAAAGCACGTTTGAGAGCATAATACGTTTGACAGTCTCAAATTACTTCATTGTAAAAAATTTGCACATGGGGTGACTAGATTCAAATACAAAAGGAAAAAAAAAAAAAAAAAAAACTAATTTCTCGGTATTCGAATTTTTTATTTTAAGGGGGAAGGAGGGAAATTGTTTCTTCTTTTTCTTTTTTAAGGGAGGGGGGATTTACAAAATCCAGATTTTCCAGTTGAACTCTACCAAAAAATGGCACATGGAATTTTAAATTGGCTGTGTGTCTTCTGGAGCGTATTTCCAAAACGCAGTGGTTAGAGAGCCGGCAGCTGGAGCTCTATTATATTCCCGGCAGTTCTGATGCTTGCGCAGAATGACTGCCGGGTGATTTATTATTCATCTGTCGGTAAAGGGAAAGACTCTTATCAATATGTGCTTTTGATGATTCATATTGCTGCTTTAACTAACTGTATTAACCACATTTTATATTTAACTCTCTCCTGATTTTTCTCGTTAAATTATTTGTTTCATTATTCAGTTTTATTTTCTCTTTAATTTTTTGCTTTATCTGCTGCGTTTGTCTTTCATTGAATAATTTAATATAATTAAGCTAAATAAATCAAATTCCTACAGATATTTCTGGGATCTTATACTATTACTCCACTATGCAAATTAAAAATAAAAATTTAAGAAAACTGATAATGCATATGATTGAAATATACGTGTATAAAATTGAGGGGAGAGACATTATTCATTACACAAAAAACATCACATTTCTAATGTATTATTATATTTGGATTTTAAAAAATAAATATATTTTTAAATTAATCAGTATAGTAACAGAAATTTAATTTTTGAACTTTGCATGGTTTCTCGAAAGATTATTCTAATATAATATTATATTCTTATTTAAAAAAAATAAATATATATTTTTTTATTTTTAATTTAATCAGTATAGTACAAAAATAAATAAATAAATAAACAAACAAATAAATAAATAAATAAGAAATAAATAAGATAATAATAATAATTTTTCAACTTTTCGTGGTTTCTCCAAAGATCATTCTAATTTATTATTGTATTTGGATTTTTAGAATCTAATTTTTTTTAATGTAATAAATATGGTACAAGATTTTTTAAAACTTTGCATGATTCCCCCAAAAATTTTTCTAATATTTCTAATACAGTATATTTAGATTATTAAAATCTTAATATATTTTTAAAAATTTTATTTTAATCAGTATAGTACACAAAATTTTTAAACTTTGAATGATTATTTAAATAATTATTTAAATAATTATTAAATTTTGATTTTTATTAACTAAATGTATTTTTTAAAAATTTATTTTAATCAGTATAGTAAATAAATAAATAAATAAAATAATTAAATAATTTTTCAAGTTTGCATGATTTCTTCATAAATTATACAAATTTATTATTATATTTGGGTTTTTTAGAAGCGAAATATATTTTTTAAAACTTTAATTTTATCTATACAGTACAAGAAATTTAATTTTTAAACTTTATATGACTTCTCCAAAGATTATTCTAATATTTTACGTTTTGATTTTTAAAAACTAAATATATTTAAAAAAAAAAAATTAATTTAATCAGTATAATACAAAAAAGTTGTTTTTTCAACTTTGCATGATCTCTCCGATGATATTCTAATTTATTATATTTGAATTTTTAAAAATTAAATGTATATATATATATATATATAATAATTCAATCAATATAGTACAAGAATTTTAATTTTTTAACTTCGCATGGTTTCTCCAAAGTAGTTTCTATTATTATATTAAGACTTTTAAAAACTAAATTATTAAAAAAAAATTAATCTAAGTTTTTATTTTAGTATAGTATAAGAAAGTTAATTTTTCAAATTTGCATGTTTTCTCCATCGATTAAGTTTTAGAAAATATTCGGTTTCAAATCGTTTCGAAAGATGGCAGCACCAGCTGGATTGATTACAATGTTGACTGGTTGAAAAACAGCTACTGGCGCTGTTTATTCGTTTGGTAATTGTCAAAATACACATCAGACTTGCATGCTTGACTGACGCTATTTATTGTTTACTTTTATGTATTTATCTGTTCGAAATAGGAATCATTCAAAACATATTCATTTTCTATGTCACCCGGCACTTCAGCTACAGATCAAGTATGCCATACCTTGAAGTTCTAGTACGCAAGCGCAGAAGACTGTCGAGTCTGTAATACTTACCCGGCTGCCGGTTCACTAACCACGGCCTTTCAAAGAACTAATTTTGTATGTTTTGCGATTTTCATTTTTTTTGTGTGCGTGCGTGTGTGTGTGTGTGGGGGGGGGAATACGAGGCGGCAGGTTTGAGAGCTCACTTTTTGCGTTGAATTTGTCCTGCGCAATCTATGGGAGTTGCATTCACGAATTTTGGTGTGTGGATTGGTTATTTGAATAAAACACCCCCTGTGCGAATCTTCCCCTTTTCCCCTTATGAGGTGGGGAAAAACACTTTTTCAAGCGTAACTTTGCTCGTAATTATCGCAGGAGGACAATATTTTGGTATCTGTGTGTTTTCTGTGCCCAACACACGGTAGAAAGGGATTTTGCGAAGTTTTCCCTATCGCCTCTTTGGGGTCGGAGGTGAGGGGGGTAAAAGACATGTTCTCAATTGTAAATCTCTTCTAATTTATCTCAAAAAAGTGATTTTTCGGCGTATGGATTGGTTATGTGTGCCTAAAAGACTCATAACCAAAAGATATAAATAGATTTTATGAAAATTTCCCTCTTTCACACTTGGCGGGGGGGAGCAAAACCACGTTTCCGAATGGAACTTTGTTTAAATTATCCCAAGAAGCATTTTTTGGAATGTGGGCGTGCTATGTGTATCCAACACGCACTATAAAATTATTTTGCGAAATATCCTCCTTTCCTATTTTAGAGTCAGAAGGGGGGGGGGCTGTTTAACATGTTTCCAATTGTAACTCTGCTCTAAATTATCTCATCAATTCAATTTTTTTATGTATAGATTGGTTATGTGCACCCAACGCACACTATAAAGAGTTTTTGTGAATTTTTCTCCGTTTAGCGGGGAGGGTGCAAAGAGAGTGGGATTTTGACCGATTTCAGTTATTTATTATTAATTTATTTTTAATTTTATGACATTTTTTATATTAATAAGTTATATGAAATTTTGAGAATTCATTTAAATATAGTAGCCAGTGAAGCAGGCAGCGCCTGCTATTAGAAAAATACATTTATACTTGAAATAAATAACAAATGAATGATCCTCAAATATATATATATACATATATATAGTGAAATATATGCTCTAAGAAATAGAATAAATACGTTACTTTAAAGTTTTTGAAAGTATTATATCTTCTAAATTTCATGGAAGCTATTTCAAATTGATCTTAACGGGGCGTAAGAAGTTTTATACCTCTAGAATGATGTTTTCTCCAAGAAATATATTAATGTTCTAAAGACAAAAAAAAAAACAAACTTTTTTTCATTTATTTATTTATTTATTTATTTATTTTTTTTTTAACATTTGAAGGCAGCGTGACTATTTTTGGAATGAAAGGGGGAAAATTGATTTTTTGAAATATTTCTTAAAGTACAAAACAGATTTATTTTAAATATTATTTTACTTTTAAATGTAAAATATTACTAAGTTTAATGAAAAAGATTTTATGTGTAGAAAATGCCAAAATTATAAAAACAACAAAGTTAAATGTTTGTTATTAATTGGCACTTTGAACAGTTAGAGAATTAAAAGAAATACCTTTGTAGAATTTTTTTTCCAGGAGAAGTTTAGGGTTTGGTTAAATTGCTGTAATTAACAACGGTATCCTCAGAGTAATAAAGAGTACTTAAATAATAATAATTAAAAAAAATAATTGAAAAATTTACATAAAAATAATTTCAGAAAAAAAAAAAAAAAACCGAGTGTCATAAAGCAGTCGTTAAATTCTGCTAGAAAACTTTTTTTTTTCCAGATTTTAATTTGTATATTTTTAATATATTCTATTATCCTGTAGTATGTATTTTTCATTCATAAATTTAATACTTTATGACGTTAAATCTTTATAATACAGTCTTGCATAAGGATTATTTTTTATTTTAAATATATTTTTTTAATATACCACTTTAAATAGATAAAAAATTACTTTACTTTTCAAATATTTAATTAAACATTACTTCCTTCAATAAGTAATAGAGGGACTCTGAATAAAATAATTTTAAACATCGTATTAAGAGATAAGCGTTTCATTTAATTGTATTTCACTAAAATTATTGCGATTAAAATTATATCTGAATTACTTATTTATGTACTGTAATGAAAGTTCTTAAAATTCTATGAGTTATTATTATTATTATTATGTTAGTTTTTTCTCATTATAATGTCCATGACGCCATGGACATGATAAACAGAGTTAATTTGTTAGTGAATTATGAAATACGAAGGTGTCAGTGAAGGTCATTTGTGGGCACTTACGAAATTTTTCTTACCTATATGTACAGGATGTCGGAATTAAATGTCCCTTATTTGAAAAGACTATTATACATAAATACATAACAGAGGTAAAAAGTATAAGAAAAATTCAAAATTAGATAATAGGACTCACAAAGTTTTTTTTTAAAATCAGCGCACTTAAACATACAGTCGGTAACAAAAGTATCCGAACACTAGCAAAAATTCCTATGTAAAAAAAGTAGAGTTAATACTGTTTCGTTAAATAAATCCTTGTCGAATCATGTTCTTACAAGGATTTATTTAACAAAACAGTATTAACTCTACTTTTTTTATATAGAATTTTTGCTAGTGTTCGGATACTTTTGTTACCGACTGTACACTTCCAGTACACTTTCTGCGCTTTCCCAGTACACTTTTAGTTTACTTTCAGTTTTGAAAAAGTTTTATGCTACATTTAAATGCCCTTGGTATCGATTGAATTTCTTTCAAATTATATGAAACATTCTTTGCACTGTTATTACAAGATTTGTGTCCTGGATCAGGTATTTTTTTTTTCGCAGTTTCATTAAAGGTAGAATCAAGTTCAGGAGTTTTATTACATTTAAGTTTATCAATGCTGTTAATTTCTGCCCGAGTAAAAAGCAGATCTAGATCAACCATATAGTAAGTTACAACTTCATATGGAATTTTTGAGTGAAAGTGCATATAGCAGCTAAAGGAGTCTGTTGGAAAATTTTTGTTAAGAACAGCGTTAATAGTTTCATCGAGCGACTAACGGCCTTATTCACCATTAACTTCAACTCCCGGTTCAACGCAAATACTTGAAAAGCGTCTAAAGGCAGAGTATAGCTTTCAAAGAAAAATTGACACGCTGCTTCTGCCATCTAGTGCCAGTGTTTTCATATAATTTCTGATTGGTTATTTTCAGCTAAAAAACTTAAAATAACAATGCGTCAGACTTCGCTAAAAAGTTGAACCCTGTCTTTATACGCTTTTCAAGTTTTCGTTTTCAACCGGGAGTTGAAGTTATTGGTGAATACAGCCGTTAGTGATGTTACCAAAAGGGAGTTAAATTCTAGAGATTTCAATCTTCTTCGTAAAATTTTCTTTATTCCATACGTATAAATTATTCTCCAGACATTCTTTTCATCAATATCGGTGAGAAAATGTTTCCAAGAGTTTTTCTTACAAGGAGACATTCAAAAGATGTCGTCTTCAAAAAATATTGAAAAAAAAAATATATATGTGATTCTACTATTCATAGAACTCCAGAAAGTGAAAAAATTATCGGCTGAAATGAATTACAGCGCCCACAAAAAAATTATCAAAATTAAGCATATTTGGTGATTTCACACTGTTAGGCGATTGATTTTGAGTACTTGGCGAAGAAGCAAAACACGGTTCTGTTCGTACACGACAATCTCGGTGCTAGCGAACTTATCACCAAACAGCGCTAAATCGCCAAAAATGTTTAATTTTGATAAATTTTTGTGGTCGCTGTAATTTATTTCAGCAATAATTTTTTCACTTTCTGATGTTTTATGAAGAGTAGCATCACATATATTTTTTTCAATATTGTTTGAAGACGACACCTTTTGAATGTTTCCTTGTTAGTTTCCAAGCTTTTTACTGTAGTTACATTTCAAGATAAGGTATTTTTGTCGATACAAACTTCTAAGACACGTGGATAGATTTCTTTGAAATCTTCGTTTGGCAGCATTTAACAACATCCTCATACATTCAGTTTCAGTAAATCATTTACGAACATTGTGAGCTCTATGTTCTTTAATAGGCCTCACCCTCCTGCCGTAACGCCATATTTTTATTTATTGGCTGAGTGCATATTCTTAATGCACGTGCATGTGTATTGAACACATGGAAGTGCGCCTTACGCGAATAATAAGGACTGTCATTAAAATTTAAGGATTCAGAAGCCAATTTTACCTAACACCGCTAAGGTATCGCTAATATATTTTTTAATCGACTGTTGAAATTAGGGACATTTGATTTGATCAAAATACATGTACAAGCATCTAAATATGATTATGAAAATAACTGTTGCAAAAAGCATCGGGCTAAGTTGAATACATAAATATACATTTAAATTAAACTAAAGTGACGTTGTAGTTTTAAAGGACGCGTTTTCTCATTATTTAATTGGAAAAAGCACATTTGAACAAATTCTGAAGTACTGAATTTTGCGTCTTTGGAAATGCCACTCCAAAAGTGGTACCTAAAAGTGAAATGTTTAAATTTATTCCCGAAAAACAAAGCGGATGTACTATAGGATTTTTATTAAAACATTTTTTTTATTTAAATAACTATTCACTGTATGCTAGCGTTCGATATAAAACATAATAAAATATCTATAAATATAATTTTTTTTACTGGAAAAATATTTTGAAATATTTTGGCATCTACAAAAGATATTAATCGGTAATAACCAGCGTAAAAGCCATATTTATGAAAAAAAAAATTATAATGTATTACTTAATTTTTTTTTAATATCTGTAGCGATATATCACGTTATTCAGAGCAGTAAATATTATGATTAAGGTATATATTTCCTAGGATAGGGATGTATACTGAGATTTTAATCTAATTAAATTACGTAATAATGTACACATGCAATTATAATGGATTCTTGAAACAGGATGGATTTTGAAAATGGCAAATTTAAAATTAATTATGATGATTTGGAAATAAAATAAACGGGCTAGAGGCTGTTTAAAGATATTTTTTTTTAATGCTAGGAACAAATATTAGCTTTAGACCATCTCAGCGCAAATTTATATTTAATGCAGTTATCAGTAGTAAGTAATTTTTAGAAACCAAAACTTTTAAATAGAATAAAACTTAAAGAGCAGGAATTTTCAAATTAGGAATAATAGAATATTACATATGAAATAAAAGGAAATAATATGCGGATACAAATTTTTAAAATGAATTATGATATGTCTCATATGCAGATATATTAAATAATTGTATATATAATTTTGTCCGTTGTGGCTGTTTATAAATAAATAATGCTAAAAAATAGATAACATCTAGTATAAAAATACATATACATACTGCTTAGTATATATATATATATATATATACATATATATATATATATATATACAGGGTCCGTCAAAAGTCCCACACTTTCCTCCTACCTCGGAAGTGAGTAAGAATTTTGAAAAATGGCGAAACATGTGATCAATGAAGTCGAGGAGGTCCTCTTGTGGTGAAAACTGGTGGGCAACTTTAAAATTTCAAATAGGAAGATAGGTTTTCTGATACATCCCTCGGAACGTCTCTTCAAGACAATACATTTGAAATAAATAGTTTTGTCCTGCAATGCTTATTACAGAGATACATGAGTATAAAATCCACACCTCAAAACTCAAAAGAAGTCTCACTCACCCTCCTATTTCGGAAATGCGTTAGAATTTGAATATAGTGAAACGAGAGTCCATTGAATTCCTGGGGGATCTATTTTGGCATAAAAAGTTTGGTCCCAAGGATGGGGTGTAGGGGGGGGGCAACTTTAAAATTTCAAATGAGAAGGTATATCTTGTGATCTATCCCTGGAAACGTCTCTTCAACACAATGGATTTGATATAAATAGTTTTGTACTGCGATGATTATTAAAGGAAATACGTAAGCATAAATTTCACATTTAAAAACTCTAAAAACTCATGTATCCCTTTTAATAATCATCGCACGACAAAATTATTTATATCAAATTCATTGTCTTGAAGAGACATTTCCATAGATGTATAACAAGACATACCTTATAATTTGAAATTTTAATGTTGCCCCGCCCCAGCCCAAAATATTTTCATCAAAAGAGGTCCACCTCAAATTCATTGAACATTTGCCATTTTTTTCCGACGCATTTCCGAGATAGGAGGAGCATGTGGGAGTTTTGGCGGACCCCATATAATAATAATAATTATAATCCATATTGAGAATCACAAAGAAAAGGTCAACTTCTCACTCAGCTTCAATCAGTGCTATCTGCTGCATTAGATTTGCTCAAAACCCACTTTTAAGTTTTTCCCCTGTAATATTCTGAATATATAGATTGATTATTTGTACTTTATTTTACATTATAGAAATATTGATATATTGTAAACGCCTTTTCCACAAAAAGTACACAAAAATAAATCCAGAAAATTATTTTTATAAGTAATCGAAATTTCCTATAAAACTATGCAAAACGGAATTAATTGTATCCTTTCTTAATAACGATAGCAGCTTTAAATGTATTTAATGATTTAAATAAACGAAAGATCTAACTTTTCAAACCTTTGTAAATTCCTATGTATGCAATTCCTTGAATTTAGAAATCATAACTGCGTTGATAGAAATATTATAAGTGACCATCATCATCAGAAACATCTGACTCGTTATATAAAAATACATGGCTTACGAAAGAGAGGAGAATTTATTTGCTTGTTAGTCTAAACAAAAGTCGATAAACATCCATTAATACAACGGTTTGTGGTGATTACGGAGGATAAATATAATGGCTAAATTTTTTTCAATAATTTTCCTTTCTCTTACATATTATGATAAATTATTTTTTTGCATAATTAGGTTATTTTTATTTGTGTTTTGAAATAGTCTAACATCTTTTTGTTGTTTCCTAAACGTACAAATTTTTATATTTTTTAAATAAAATGAATTATTTTATGTAGCGTTTAGAAATAATTTGTTTTTGTGCAGCTATGAATATATATTTTTTTAAATTCAGTATGACGTATCGACATAAACTAATTAAATTAATATAACACGAAATATCTATTTTATTTTTATTTTTCATTATTTATAGTTACTTTCAGAATGAAATGTAAAATTGTCTAGATTACAAAATAATGATTACCTCTTCCGAATGGCAAGATAAAAACTTAAAGAAACGTTGAAAATATCTTTGTCAACACAAAAGCTCCAAAAATGCATTTTTAAAAAGTCTAATTTAAAACTCTCACATTAGTTAATCATTGCAGATTGACCTGTTTAATTCCACCGAAAATAAAAAGAGTGTATGTATATTATATATATATATATATATATATATATATATATATATATTAATTATTGTAGCTTATACTGTTTTTTAAAAATTCCACAATGAAAAAAAAAAAGCCGTTAGTAATTCAAAACTTAATTTTTTCCCAAAATGTAAGACATTTCTAACTTCAATTGCATGTTAACTAACATTAATTCTTTAGTTTTACTTTTTCTTAAAAATCCATGGTGAAGAAAGGCAAAACACAGAATGGTATTACAAAGAATATTAAATACAAGATGGTATATGGATGCGCACTATAGTGAAGAAAAAAAATCACTTTTAAATTACAGACGTTTTTGTTCCTTTAATCACTGTTTAAAAAATACATTAAAAATAATTTGTAATTTCTGAATATTACTAAAATAATAAAAATATCAATAAATGATTTTAAAACGAGCATCTCGCTCAAATTTCATGCTTTTATGTTAATAATTTGAAAAAATATCGTCTGAAAAGGTAAGAATTAAAAAAAAAAAAAAAAAAAAAAGATTAAATTATATATTTTTTAAATATATTTGCATCTTTATCTTTTCTGATGCATGTTTAACAACATCTCCCATATTTTGTTTTATTTTCTAAAATTATTTCGACTATATCACTTTTATTGTTCTTTTTTTATTTTTTCTAGTTCCTTTCCCTGTTTCTAATTTTCTATTTTTCCGAAGTAAGGACGCTTTAGAATAATAGCGTTTGACGGTTTCATTTTTTTAAAATTATTTTAGAAGGTCCCGATCATCCTAGAATTTTTCTTAAATACACCGGAAGGTTCTGATTGTATTGTCTTTAAGGGTTTGGGCTTTGGGTGTCGTTTTGTGGTAACTTTTTGCACATTAAAGCTCATTAGACTGGAACCTACTGCTATAGCTTACAGCCTCTACGAATATGAACCACATATTAAAATTTGGCATTTGGGAACTGAAATCTAATTCTTGAGACGTGAGTACTGAGTATAGCAATATTTTTTACTTCTTTTCGGTCTTCATTTAATAAATCATATCTACTTTGAGCATGCTCCTAGTTTTAATTTGAAAGATTTTGTGCTATTTGTTTTGTAGGGTTTTCTTCAATAAATTTTGAGCGTTTTTTCACGTGTCTTCATATTATTAGGTAACTGTATTTTCGCTGTTAAGTTGGGTCGCATTTTACTCCACATTTCAGAGGGGTAACGCCGCTGTAATTTGATTATTAGAGCGTCGAGCTCTTAATTTTAAGAATTGCGAGTCCGACACTCGAGCCAGCCACACACGATTGTGTACGTTAATGGGGTCTGTTATATTTGAAATCCGTCGTGGTTGCAATGCCTTCCGTATTCCGTAAAAACAGTAGCTCTGAATTAAGTGCTGAGAGTTGAGTTAGTTTAACGTCGCATTAGTGCTACGCTATGGGAAAATAGTGACGGTCTGGGATTCTCCTCCAAAGCTAGTTCGGTCTCCACGAAAACTGGTATATTTCTTAATCTAGCTAACGTTGTATTTTTTAATTTAATCGGATAATTGGTTAAAAGATATTAAAAAATCCCTACTTTCAACTAAAGATTATTATCGTTAGCTAACTTTTGGTTAATTTTTTTTAAAGAAAATCTTTTCCAAAAATAGCACTTTTTAAATTTAAAAATTATTTTGGTACCTCTAGATAGAGGTGCCCTAGGCCAAGGCCTTGTCGGCCTGTGCGATAATCAGGCCCTGCTTGACAAAGCAGAACAGATTAAGGAAGACCAAGTAACGCCAATCCCTTGGACCCTTCCCGGAATAGTCAAGAGAAACGTAGTACTCCAAATAATGACCCAAGTCAGTGTTGTTTCACTGTCGGAGTTCCAGTGGGAATAGCATTCAACTAACTAGTCCAATATGGTACCCAGAATAAATAAAAAAAAAAAAAAAAAAAAAAAAAAAAGAAGCTTTCAAAAATATCTCATCAAGATTTTCGAGATTATCTGATAATTGAAGTGAATTGTCAAATGAGCCAGCCGTGAACAGTGCTGTCTACCACTGGTCACGATGTAATTTTTTGGTACCAGTAGAGGACACACATAAAAATATGATATGAAAACACAAAATTGTTAATTTATCACAAAAATTGAATCCTGCTTAAAAATTTTAGTTATATGAGAAAAAAAAAAAAAAAGTAAGACAACATCAGTTAAAAATAAGCATGGGCAAAATACATACACTCATTGCCATAAAAATTTGCGCACCAAGAAAGAGTTGTCAGAATGAAATGAAATTTTACTCACATAAATGTAACATTGATAAAAGTAAATGATTAAAAAGTCAAAGAGAAATGATCATTTATTACAGGAAAAATACGAAAGAATTGAGGTTTTAGTACCATGTTGGGCTACCTCTAGCGGGAATGCACGATGCGGTACGGGCGATTATTGATGTATACAAGTCCCGTAGGATGTCCTGCGGCACCTCGTTCGACATTTGTTGTAAACACACTTCTAATTCGTCCAAATTCGTAGGCTGCCCAACTTGCCAAGTAATTCCAGATATGCTTCATTGATAACAAATGTAGGGATAGAGAGGCCAGGAGAGGGTGGTATTGTGGCGAAGGCAGTCCTGTGACACCATTCATGTGTGTGGTTGAGCACTGCTCTGTTGAAAATGACTCCTGGGAGCCCTGCCATGAGTGGCAACACCTATGGCTAAAGGATGCCACGAACGTATACCGCTGATCTGTCATGGTGCCGTAGGATTAGGGGTGACCGTGTGTCGTTTGCAATATCATCCAATACCATCACACCTGTGGGTGAGGTGTGCAACTGTAAAGAAAAGGCTGATTTGAAGCATTCCCCTCTCCCCTTGCCTCTACACACGTACATGTTAGTCATCAGTTCTCAAATTGAATCTGGATTCATCGCTGAAGACGACCTGGTTCCATTCGGTTACAATCCAACACCGTCGAACGGACGAGATGGAGGTGGGTATTATTGGCAGCACACGAAATGGGCGTCACCATAGAAAATGTCCTTCAGCCAGGCGACTTGCGATGATACGTACAGACACGGGGAAAGATCATGTAGGTGCTGCATATGTCTGGATGACGGACAACGAGACAGTTGGCGCTATGCGTATGTTTCGTATGAAGCGATATTTTTTTTCGATTATTGGTCTGTCGAGCATGTCCTGAGGCTGATCGCCGTGTAACTGACCTCTCCCTTGTCCACTGGTCCCAACATCTTCTCACAGTAGAATCAGAACGGTCTACGTGACTTTCTACTCGCCGAGCTGATTACTCGGATTCCATCACATCGATGATTCTTCCCCTCTCGGACTCTGACAGTGGTTCGTGTTGTCTTCGATGGCGGCTTAACGGCATCTCTATTTAAAAAACGTCCCTCTGAAACAGCTTTGCACACCAAACAAGCTGTGCTTGCCTAGTTTATACTCTAAGAAAAACGAAGTTCAACGCCCTCTGATGGCCTTACGCATTGTGCAATAACGTTGCAATTCTAATCATTTACATATCTGCTTGCCACTTACCTTTATAATAAGTTTCGTTATGGTCCAACAACTACTTCTTGTTGCGCAAATTTTTATGACAATGAGTGCATTTATATTTCTTTATTTAAAACTACAATAAAAAAAAATGCAGAATGACTGAAAATTCATTTTTTTTTCAGTTAGGATAATCGTATTCAAGCTGTTGGCCGAAAATATTTGTAGTTCAAGACATTAATGGTACAGGAGTATAACACTACCCTGAATTCTGCTCAAACCTATGGAAGAATTAGAAAATTTATTACTGGTCCTCTTACCCTAAATTCATTTTGCATTAAGTGAAATTCAGATAGATGTAATTCTATAGACCAGAAAAGTTACGAAAAAATGTTAATTGTGTGAAAAATCGAATTCTGCAATTTTGAAATACAAGTGTTATTCTTGCTTGACATTCTAAAAGAATTATAGATTTGCATTTATTTTTTGTTAAATCTTGCATTAAAAATAATAGTTTTTTTTATTACGGACAGGGATCATTTAAAATTTATTAAATTTTTAAGGCATATATAATATATTTGTTTTGCAATTTACGTTCATTAACAATTTAACACAATGAGCGTCTTAGATTATTCATTTTTCTTTTATACACTTCATGACATTAAAAGGGTTCATTAATCATGTATTCCCAATTTTACGTCAACAACTTCTCCTAAAAAACAACTTATTCCGAAGCTTTTAAATATTCTGCGATAATATCCCAATGAATAAATTACTTTATTATTATTCAGACCGGGATATTATGTACTTCACTTTTTTAAAACGTTATTCAATTAACAGAAAAATACCAGGAAATTTATTAAGTATCTATTCATTCAAAATGCATTACTGATACGTTAATTAACATTTCATTAAAAAAAAAATATTAAGATAAAAAATTGAAAATTGAATTAATGACTAAATGAAGTTTTTAGGGGATTAGAATGACAAAAGAGATAGCCTTAAAAGCATTTTTGTTGAAGTGTAAAAAATCCCGCTTATGATGATTTTTATTCCCTTAAACTAGTTTCAATGAAGATATTTATCATCAGTGAACAATCATTTCTCGTATATCAGAATTTAATTATATAACGAAATTAATATACATATATATTATGCAATAAATGGAAACGATTTTAACTATTTTATCTTTTATTCAGATTATTGAAAAACTAATTTTAATAAAATTATAGTTTACTTTTTACAAAGTTAAAATCCAATTTTAATATTTGCCGCAAAAAAAAATAATAAACACAAATGGCAATTTAAAAAGGCAGAGAAATCATGCAATTTGCACAGATTAAAAATACTTTTTGAAAGTGAGATAATTTTAAAAATTGGACACCTGGAAAAATTTTCTTCTCAAGGGATATGCATAATATGATAGAAGAAAACAATACGCATATTTGTTATAATATATAAGCCAGAACATTTATATCAACATTTAATTATTAAAAAACACTTTATTTATAGTAATCTCATTTATATTTTGGAAAGAAATTTCTTATTCATCTTAGGTAACTTCGACCATTCGGCACTTATAAATTTGAAAATATTGAATTTAAGAATTTTCGAAATGAGCTTTAGACGCTGAGAAAAAATATATACCGCTTTCATCTAGAACAAATAGGTGGTCTTTTCCTAAATCCCTAAACTAGAAATATAGATTTTTGAGCTGTAGGTATAAGTCATGCCAATACACTGAGAAAAAAGTCTATAACTAACATCTAGAATCTAAATTGTGTGACCTCTATTAGAATTCTTGAGCGTTTGCCTATACTATCGAAGACAAACCTATTTGAAAATATCTCTAAATAAATGTGAATACAAGAGGCGGGTTTCAGCAGCTATAATCTTGGTTTATGACCCAATTCTAGAAAATCAAGCGAGAATTGCTCGTAATACAAAAGATTCAGAATATTCAAAATATTGTTTCACCATCTAGAAATCTGTAGATTAGAAATTCTCGACCATTTCGTCTATTCAGTTTATTGGCGAGACTTATGCGCATAGCTCGGAAATCTATATTTCTAGTTTAAGGATTTAGAAAGTGACAATTTATTCATTCTAGATGAAGGTCATATATATATATTTTCTTTCCTCAGTGGATCCGAAACCGACGAGAAATTTACAAATTTGTTGCTGTGTTTGATATTTATCGTTGCGCTCCTCATTCACAATATCAGTAAAAGTAATTTAACGACAAATACAATACACATGTGAATAATATTTTGAGATTCATATGTTAATTACACATGTGAATAATATTATTACCAATATATCGAATGAAGTATAATAGATTAGATTTGAAAGATTGCAGAATTAAGATCAAAAATTGAACTTTCGATAAGTTAATGGTATAGATTTTATTTATTTTGTCAAAGTTGAGAATTACAGTTGGAAAATTAAAAGTTAGGTTTTCAGTTGTGATAAAAATACCAGTATGAAAATTTTATATTTTTAATTGCTTTTAATATGCGTTGGTTCTAAAATAGTATTTTTCTAAAACTTGTTTTTTACAAACTCGTTATATTTCCATTTTCCCCCAATTCATTTGCACACAAAATCACTTCTGAAACATAAAAATGTTTTCCCAAAACTTAAAATTATCTCTTTTGCGTAACAAATTTCATAATCTAACAAGTCTGAAAAAAAAAAAAAAAAAAGCGTAGTTGATATAAAAAATTTTCAGAAACATTTAAACATTTATTAAGTAAGCAGAAACCATATTTTCTTCTACTTTTCTGGGTTCTCAGAGAAACAGAGAAAGGCGATATTTTCTCGGTCCTCTTTGCATGCAAGAAATTTTCTTTCAAATTATCTGAGGTAGGCATGTTTTATTTTGTGATTTATGTTTCATTTCCCACACTAATGTTATTTTGTCAAAATTCTCTTCGATAAAATATTGCTTTATATTGAAATGTATCTTCTAAGTAGGTAAACAAAAAGATTTTTGCTTTGGAATTCACATACCTTGAGAAAATTTTTGAATAAAAATTGAAAGGTAAATACATCATCTACTCTTTACAAAATATCAATGTTTCCATCCCTAAAATTCATAATCAAAGACTTTGATTATTGTATTCCAAGCAGAAGACGCATTCTCTTAGTTAATTCGTTTATTTATTTTTATTTTTTCAATTATTGGTATATTCTTCTATACTATAGGTAGAAATAAGATTTCTTAATAAATTGGGTTATATTAGTTATACTATCTGTTACATGATGTATGTTAAAAGTTCAGATATATTAAAAAGAAAAAGCTATCTTCAAATTTTAATTATTCTTGATGCAGTGAGCGGCCACTTTTTTTTATCACTACATGATAGTTTTATGCAAATGGGTTATTGCGTCATAATGATGCCGCAAGAGATCAAGGATAGTTAAAAAAAAAAAAAGAAAGAAAGAAAGAAAGAAAAAGAATAAGAAAAGGAAATCTGAGTGCCTGAGACAACAGTATAGTCAAATTACGTGTGACAATGTGGAGAGAAAAAACACGATTTTTCGAATTTTGAATGTAGTGATGATTGTAAGAACACGGATGCTTGGAGTAAGTATTAGCAAATCTACGCCATTTCTGAAATGTTCGCGAACATTTATAGAGAAAATATATAGAGAGTGAACATTTAGGCAAAAGACTGGGTCTGAACAGGTAAACTGTTGTCGTCACCCAAGTGGTGAATGTTTGCGCGGAACGAAGAAACGCCGAAACTCCCGAAGTGTAACAGTAAACAGAACGGCAAACGTGAAGTAAACTGCAGCAAATCTTAACCATGAATCCTCTCAAATTACATTTGATTCCACTGCGTCGTATTATGGCTTTAAAGGCCGATGGCCAGTGTGAACAGAGCGGGTGTTCATGAAAAACTGGCCTCTCAGTGTATAAAACTTCACTTATGTAATACGATTCTAATATATTTCTTCCGAAAATTTTTATTGGAAAGCACTTCAAGACAAAGCACCAAAAACTCCAATGTGGATAAACGATTGAAATTAAGTAACAAGGAGAGGTCACGACATGAAAAATTCAAATCGGGACGTGGTAGAGTGAGCGGCTGTCAGGCAGACGACCGGAGTTCGATGCTACCTACGGAGATTCTTTTTTTTTTTTTTTTCTTCTTATTTATTTATTTATTTAATCTAAACATTTTGCTTTCGATTTCTTTTATAATTTAATTCAAAATTTGTAAATTTTAATAAATAATAGTTATTTTATTTTCTTGAATTAAAAAAAAAAAAAGTAATACATAGGTTATAAATTTTTTACAGTGCAAAGGAAAATAAAATAACGTTTTTTGTATTAATAAAACGTTTTCTTTTCTGTTTTCCTTAGCCCCCTCCACCCTTACCAAAAAAAAAAAAAGTTTCGAGAGCATGTATTTTACAAGTAGCAATTGTAAAAAGTGCCCTTTTTTCGTGACCCGCAAAAAGCAATAATTTTCTTGCAAAATTTTCTGTTTCCTAGACCTCCAGACATATGCAACCGTCTCTGTCATTTTTCATTAACAGTAAATGATATTTACACAGATTTTAAACGAAACTCGGTAATAGGGTGGTTTAAAAAAATATTTTATTAGCATGTTATCCTCCCGGTCAACCCTATGTAGGATTCTTTTTTACATATAGTTGAAGTTATAGATAAAATAGTCATTTTCTTTCTCTCTGCTCCCCCTTTCCCTTAAATATATGTAACATTCACTGTAATTTTCATAAAGCGTAAGTGATAGTTATACAAAATTTCAATAAAATCGGTAACATGGTCGTTTAAAATAACCATTTTCTTCCTCTCTGCCTCTTTTGTATTCCCTCAGATATGTGTAACATTCACTTTAATTTTCCTTAAACAGTGAGTGGTATTTACACAAAGCGTCATTTAAATTGATAATAAATTGACTTGAAAAAAATCATTTTATTTCCATCTGCACTCCACCACCCCCTTGACCCATCCTCCAAATTCTATATAACGCTCATTGTAATTTTGATGAAGAGTAAGTGATAACTATAGAAGTTATCATTCAAATCGGTAACACGGTGATATAAAAATAATTTTATTTCGTTCTGTCCTCCCTCCAAGAATGTGTGAGACTTACTGCAATTTTTCATAATCAGTAAGTAATTGTTATACAAAGATTCATTAAATTCGGTAAGAATGTAATATCAAAACAATTATTTTCTTTCAATTTGTTCCTACCCCTCCCCAGGTATACATAATCCTTACTGCTTATTTTACTTTAATGCTAAGTGAATGTTGTACTAATTTATTGAAATTATTAAAATGTAATAGGAAAGGCTTTCTTTAAATTCATTATTTGATATTTTTTGTTTTTGCGATTTGCAAATTCCAAATTGCAGAAATACCCTTTTTTTTTTTTTTTTTTTTTTTTCGGGTGTCTTTTCTTCCGGTGCCCCTTTTTCTAGGATCCATAAAAATTAAACGTTTTGGTTGTGAATAAGAATGGAACAGTAATTACATATTTGATATTGACCATCTTTGAATACAGGAATAGGAAAAAAACCCTTTAATTTTGCTGTCACCCCATAGAGAAGAAAATATACAATTCGAATTATCAACCTTATGAGCATTTTTCGAGTTTACATTTTTTAACTACCCCTTAGAGTTACAGAAATAAACCGTATTAGCAGCATTATTTGGATACGGTGTATTGCTTGTCCTATTTTTTCATTATTTTGTACGTTTTACTTTTTTAAAAATTGAAAACAAAACACGAATTATAGTTGAATAATTTTGGGAAATGCTGTAACTTTCAAAATTTTAAGAATATTTCGTATTCTTAACAATTTTAGGAAATTGGTCATCAGGTTATGAAAATAATTGTATAAAATAAAACAATTTTAAATATATGGTAAAATATTACTTAAATTATATTTAGCTGAAAAAAAAAAAAAAAAAAAAAAAAAAAAAAAAAAAAAAAAACATTATTTCATTATATGAAGCATTCAACTTATGAAAAATTCATTCTTTCTTGTATATATATATCCATGTAAAGAAAATTACTGCCTTTTTATTTAATTGGCTATAAAACACTTTAAATATATATAAAAAATTTAAGTACTTTTTGTATTATAAACACTTTTTTTTTTTTTTTTTTTTTGACAATTTGAATAATATTATGCTCAGGTGCCACATAATACAAAAAGAATACAATGTATGGTAGGTGTCCCCAATAGTTGCACATTTGAATATATGAAACAGGCAAACTTTTATGAATAAACCAATAAAATATCATGTTTCTTATACCTCCCTCCCAATATGTGCAGACAAATGACACGTTGTACTTGATTCCACACCTGTAACTCACTGGCCAATAAAAATCATGGTATGCAAATTGAAATGTTTAATAGAAATTTACTACAGTTATAAGAACTGACTGGTCATTGTATGTGACAAGTAGGACATTATTAGCGAAATGTTCATAATACATAAATAATTACAAGATAAAAAGAACTTTTTATATAGGGGAGAGTGTGGTTGGATGGGACGCAGGATGAATGGGACAATAGCTATATTTTTATGTTTTGCAATCACCAGAAACTTGACATTTTTTCTGATATATGGCAGCACTGAGATCATTCATCAAGCGTAGTTTCAGAATTGTGCTATCCATAGAAGGGCAGAAAAAAAAAAAATTAAAGTGCCTTTTTCAGTTGGCAAAGTAAGTTTTTACTGATTCAATCATGTGACTGATTCAATCAGATGATCATGTGACGGTTGGGATGAATGGGATAGTTTAAATTGGGATGAATGGGACATTCCCCACTATGTACTAATTTAAAAATTTTCACAAGAATGGTATTAAAACGTAAATTAGCCATATTGATTATCAGAATACTTAATGTTGTGGACTTAGAAAAAAAAAGAAATTAATTGTTCTGATTTTTGTTTATAATAATTATGATTAAAAAATATATAAGTTAGAATATTCAATGCAACTTAAATTAATAATTAAATATATATATATACATACATATATATATATATATATATATATATATATATATATATAAATAAACTAATGATAATTTTAAAATCACAATTTCAATCAAGCTAATTAAATAAATCCCCTGTAATACAAAATAGAATGCTGATTTTCTTGATCAGTCGGAAATAAAAATTTATCTGAATAATTTATAGTCTATTATAATGATTTATCTCTTTCTAGTGTCTTATTTATTTATTTATTTTTAGATTAGGTCTTATTAGATTAAATTACCAAAGCCTAGAGCACTATGAAGTGTACGAACCAAAGGACGTTTGCCTTTTGATGTTAATTTGAGTCAATACATCAGTTTGTGTTAATTCACAGTGTGTAATAAAATCACATAAACCAATTTCACTTTAAAAATTTATTTACTTTCCATTTTGTTTTCTTTTCTTTGTTAATTCCAGTCCTGTCCCATTCATCCCGCATAGGTGGGAATGAATGGGACAATGCACATACATGTAAAAAAAATTATTATTAATTAAAAATGATAACTTTTTATTAAATTTAGTATGTTTATATGTAACGGATTACTGAAGTGTACTTATGAGCCATGTTACAAAATTCTGAAGTACATATGGCCAACGTTATCTATAAAAACATGAAAAATGTCCCATTCATCCCCACTCTCCCCTACCATGTTTTTAAATTTTCTGTTGAATAATATAAACGCTACCAAAGTTAGCGGGAGCCCGGAACAATTGTCTAAAAGTATTAAAAAAATTCATTGCTATCGTGTTTTGAGCTATTATAAAAGTTTCAAATGGCTAGCTAGCCGGGAAGTTAGTTAAAAATCAATTGCAAGCCTTGTACTGGTAACGCTGCCGAAGGCAGCAGGGTCCCGAAGAAGTTGGTTAAAAATAATTAAAAAATGCATTTTCACCGTGTTATGAACTATTCTGAAAGTTTCAAATGTCAGCTAGTCGGGAAGTTAGTTTAAAAAAATTGTCTGTTGAATCATATAAACGCTGCCGAAGGCAGTAGAGACCTAAAACAGTTGACTAAAAGTATTAAAAAAATGTATTGTCACCGTATTCTGATATGTCCTGAAAGTTTCACATGTCTAGCTAGTCGGGAAGTTAGTTAAAAATCGATTGCAAGATTTGTACTGGACGAACAAACAAACAAGAATCGAAGTTAATAAAAACATGGTAATAACTTTGTGATTCATAAATGTGAGTAAAGGATGTACGTGTATATGAATTATACAAATCTAAATAAATCGTTATTCCCTATGCCTTCTCCGATTTTTAAAACTTTGCCATATTTTAAAAGTACTGTTAACATTTGAATTTAGACTTTTCTTAGAGTGACTACTACTGGTACCCGAAAAATAACAACGAATAAATAAATAACAAAACAATGATATCATTAAAAGCATTAAATCAAAATTTGACACTTAGTGAAACTTATGTAAATTGACACGTTTTGAAAACCTTTATATAAAATAATAAGTTATCTATATATTAATTTGAAACATGTTTTTGTCTGTCTCCACTATATTGAGAGAACTACTTGGTGTAAAAATTTGGTTGAGGTGTCTAAAAAAAGGTCTTGGTCTGTAGATGTGCTATAAGAAGAGAAAATTAAAAAAAAAGTCGAACGGTTCCCCCCCGGGAAGGAAACCGTTTCTCCCCCGGGGGAAACGGGTGGGAAACCGTTTCCCACCCGTTTGGGTTAAAAACACGTTTAGGAGCTTAACTAAGCTTCAAATTACTTCACGGTGAAGAAATTGTACATATGGGGACTAGAGTCGAATACTAAAAAATCAATATCTGCGAATTTGGAATTTTCGATTTAAAAGGGGGGGAGGGGGAAAGTAGATTTGGAGGGGAGGGGAAAGGGGGGACAGCATACTGCGAACCCTGGTGGTAAAAAATGGAACTAAGTGATTTTGCTGTAGACCATATCATGTTGCACCTTATTTTAAAGGTCTTGGTATTTCCTGACGGTTGGTGATCTTCGTACAGAACACACTGTGCCCCCTGGTGGTGGAAAGTGCAACTAAAGGATTTTGCAGTTGACACCACCATGTGACACTTTATTTGAAAGGTCTTGAAATTCAAGGCGATTGTTGATAGAGGTCTTGAAATTTCAGGTTGATTGGGGATGTTCGTATACAATATAGTGCGCCCCTGGTGGTGAAAAATGGAACTAGGTGATTTTGCAGTCGACCCTATCATGTTACAACTTATTTTAAAGGTCTTGATATTTTCTGACCGTTGGTGTTTACGTATAGAATACGCTGCGCCCCCTGGCGGTGGAAAGTGTAACTAAAGGATTTTGCAGTTGACACCACCATGTGACACCTTATTTGAAAGGTCTTGGAAATTCAAGGCGATTGGTGATGTTCGTGTACAACATACTGCGCTCCCTGGTGGAGGAAAGTGGATTTTGCAGCGCGTGCGTAGCATGCCTGCTATACGGTGCCGCTGCCACAGGCAGCGGTAACACGAGTCAGAGGTTTATTCGGTTCAAGGTTAATTTTTGATAATTTTTCTATGTTATTAGCGGCCTGCATATACATGCCGCAGGCACTGGGTCACGAACCCGAGTTTCGTTCGGTTCGAGGTAATTATTTTTTGTTACAGCTGATTATTTTTTTTCGCAATGCTTTTATTTAAAAATAGAATTTCAAACAAATTCGAGTTAAAGATATAAAATCTAACAAATTTAAGATTCATTTAAGGTTATTATCACGGGCCCAGGCATTGCCGGGCTGGTTGGTTCGGTTCCAGATTAATTTTTGGAAATTTTTTTATGTTGTTAGCGCCGTGTATGCGCTGCTGCAAGCACCGAGGTCACAAAGCAGAGTTTCGTTCGGATCGAAGTAATTGTTTTGTTACAGATGATTATTTTTTTCGTGATGTTTTCATTTAAAAACAGAAATTCAAACAAAATCGAGTTAAATGTATAAAATAATACAAATTTATGGTTCATTTAAGGTATGATGGGCCCGGGCAACGCCGGACGGGTCAGCTAATGTATAGTCTTAGTATTAAACGAAATAGAAAATAAAAGATAGCATCTGTTTATTTGAAGTCAGTTTGACGTCACATTGAGAGTACTTTGTAGAAAGTGATGTCATACATAGTATTTAGATTTATAAGCATTTTTCCGACTTTCTTTTTTTAAAGTGAAATGCCGTAAATTATATTAGATGTTTTAACATGAAATACATTTAAATAATGATGCGCCCGCATTATCATGGGTCCGGGCAACGCCGGACGGGTCAGCTAACATATAGTCTTAGTATTAAACGAAATAGAAAATAAAAGATAGCATCTGTTTATTTGAAGTCAGTTTGACGTCACATTGAGAGTACTTTGTAGAAAGTGATGTCATACATAGTATTTCGATTTATAAGCATTTTTCCGACTTTCTTTTTTTAAGTGAAATGTCGTAAATTATATTAGATGTTTTAACATGAAATACATTTAAATAATGATGCGACGGTTTTTGAAACATTACGGTCAATAAAGTGATCGTCGAATTCGACGGGTTCCAGCTAGTATACTTTAATTCAAAATTCATTCACACATTCGTTAAAATATAATTATTTGATTGAATGCTAATTGCTTTTAAATTACTTTGAATATTATTTTAATCTCTTCAAATAGAAATGATGAACATTATCCATATTCCAATAATAACCAATCTGAAAGAGACGTCTTATTTAACTCAATGATTATTTTAAATCATTTTTTTTTAATCGTGATGTAAATCGATATGATTAAAATTAAAGAACCTCCCCCCTCCCCCTCACTTACTGAAGTTAATGGTTGAAATCTTTAAACACACTCCTGTACATTCTGTGTATGCGCATTCTGCCTCCACTGTTAGCGGGCATGTAAATCTTCGGTTTTTGTACAATTGTGAATGTTTGTTTACAGGATCAGAAACTTTTATAGAATGGCTCCAGAAAGTCCTAAACATTTGTCCTAATTCAGTAATAGAAAAAAAAATGTGTGGTCAATTTTATTAGGTAGATTTCTTTAGAAATCGACCTATTCCAATCACTTCGTTTATCTATCTATCTATCAATCTATCTTTCTCTATCTATAATGAAAATTTTGTCATGACGATAACTCCCGAAATAATACTCCGAACTGAAACAAATTTGGACCGCGAGCTCATTTTATAAATATCGTGGATGAGTTCGTTAACCAAGTTGCTCCGTCTTCTTGTTTTCAAGTGGTGGTCACTTGAAAATTCCATATCCACATTATACAAAGCGTATTTAGGGCTGGATTTGCTTGAATTTTGATGTAAATATAAATCACATAAGGATGTTAAACAAGTTTATCAATGAATTTTATCCGTCATTTTTAATAAAGTGACGAATATCTTAAATTAAGTGGGGATACTTGAAATCAAGCTACCACTTGAAAATTTAACATCACGATAACTTCCGAAATAATACTCGAAATCGAACCAAATTTGGACAGTGAACTTATATTATAAATATCTTGGATGAGTTTGTTAACTAAGTTTGTCAGCCATTTTGTTTTCAAGTTGAGACCACTTGAAATTTAAAGACACTCTTTACTTACCTTGAACTTACTTATTTTGAACTTACGTTGAACTTACCTCGCGTGGACTATTCTTATACGTTAAAAGGGGTGGGTCAAAGTTTCAGACACGAAATGGATTTGTGATGTACTTGTATATCCATTATTTTCCATCTATACATATAACAAAATAAGATGTGTGTGTGTCTGTGTCAGTGTGTATATATATCCGGAGATTTTAGGAAAACGGCTGATCGCAAAGGAATACAAATTTTGGAAAAACGAAACAAAGAAGTCAATGTTTAAAATTGAAAAAAAATTAAAAAATTCAAATTGGAAATTGGAAAAAATCTTGATGAGGTGCACACCTGCAGGGTCCTAGCTACCCATCTGCAAAATTTGGTAGCTCTGAGATTAGTAGTGTGAGCACCAGAGCACAGACACACTCACATATACTTTTCTTTTACTATATAGTTTGAAAATCAAATTGTAATGCAGTAGAAAAAATAAGTATATTGAATTTTAAATTTAAAAACGTATTTATAACAATTATGTTTATGTATAGTTTTTATAGTATATTTTTTTTTTCCTTTTTTTAATTAATTCCTTTTAGTTAATTAATTAATTATTTTTTATAGTATTTAACGGGAAAAGAAATAGAAGTATATAGTAGAAAGGAGATTAAAGAGATTAATATTTTATTTTAATTAAAATTTATTTGTTTTTAATGTATATAATTCCTTTTAAAAGAAAATCTACTTTTTAATTTATTATATTGATCAAAATCAAAGAGCAATATAGTGTAAAGAGCGAGGGCTATAAAATACATGGTTAAAAAACTAAATTATTTAATAGGTGCTGAGATACAGTCATCATTAAAATCGCACTTATTAAATAATAGCAGATCCACCTGTCGTCGATAAATACTCAAATTGAAGTGCCCGAGAAAGACCTTACTGCAGGCAGTGGGAACCTGGACCCGATGCAGCGGGGACGGAAAAAAAGCTGACGTAAGCAACGGGTATCCGAAGCGAGGATTAGAACGATTGCAATGTAGTTTTTTTTTTAATAATGTGATATAAAAAATGAAATAGTGATTAAATTTTTTTAAAAATTCATTTAAATATAATGAGCAGCAAAGCGAGCAGTGCAAAATAAAGCTATTCATGAATAAAATATTACAAGGCATTAAATATACTTTTACTTATTTCATGGATGAAACTCATATCACTATCAGTGAAAGAGAATTTTTGATTTCTTAAATCACAGGTAGAAAAGTTTCTTAAAGAAATTCCGGTATGAGTTCTGTGCAAGTGTTCCATCCTTGCTTTTTTTCTTTTTTACCGAATGATTTAAAAATCAAACAAAACTTTAAAAAATTTAATGTAGTTATATAAAATTCCATAAAAATGCTCAAACAATTTGAAAAATACAGCTTTACGAACATATATAACGAGTTCGCAATTAAAAAAGTATCATATTTACCAAAACTAAAATTATCGTTCCATGATTATTAATTTTACACATAGTTTTAAAAACATTAAAATTTTCTATACAATTCAGTTAGAAGTTGATATTGTTGCACATAGGAATTAATTTGCTTACAATCTCACAAAATAAAAGTCTAAATAAATGTAATTACTACAGGAAAAAGGGAAAGGACTGATTTAACAGTCATAACTTTTTGAAAATTGAACAGTTTAAAAACCACATAAACCTTATTTAATTTAATTTAGTTGCATGAAATCCTTTAAACATACTACATTATAATAATAACAGGCATTATAAAGTATTATAAAAAGTACAGTTATGTAATCATATATCAGGATTTTTAGGTAATAAGAAGAGTTTTTATGGTTAAAACAAATGTTAAGGCATCTTTTTGATAAAAACAAAATAAAAACAAGTAATTAAGATTTGAATCTAATTTTGTTTGTATAATATTTGAAGTATATTAACTTACTATATTTAAGTTATTAAATATCTTATTAAAACTATTAACTTTACAATAGTCATATCTCACACATTGCTTAATTTCTAATTCGGGCCTAAATTTTTAGGCTTAGGCTAAAATGCTGATAAATATTTCTGGGTAAATTTTGTGTACGAAAGAAATGGCATAATATTACAATGTGTATAACAATAAAATAAACAATAAATATTAGTGAACATTTCTTGAATATTTCCTTATATGCAAGAAGAAAAGCATTGTTGTGAACTTCTAAGCTTGTATCTTCATGTACGCAGCCATTAAACATCAGTGATCTGGATGATCATTCTCTAGGGTGCCACATTTCTCGATATATGTAGTGCATGGCACCTTAATTAGCTCCAGCCACCCAGTGACAGGCTAATCGGCACCCTGACCATATTTCCAACCCTGAAGGGAGCCAAACGGCACTGATTTGTCACCTTCTGTTTTAACAGTGTACATTTGTCAAAATTTATTCTTTTAATTACAATTTAGACCTGTACTAAATTTCAGCTACTATGATTCACGCTCCATTTCAATATGATAATTATTCAACTACTTTATTTTATTGTAATTTTTTTTTTTTAAATAAAATTATTAAATAGTATGTATGCATAATAATTAATTAGTTATATATATATATATATATATATATATATATATATATATAATTATTTCTTTGTTATGCAGAATTCCTGCAGTAGATAAATTATTGCAGCATCTTACTTTATTAACAATATTTAAAAATAATTACTGGAACAGACGTAAGGTAAAACTTAACGTGTAACAAGTTATTTATGATTGGTTTTCAAAATAAATTATTTATTTCAATTCTAATAACGTCTTATTTATATGTTGTTGTTGCTAGTCCCCATCTGTCAGCAAAGCTAAACAATGTCTATGACTCCAGCAACTCTGATCATATCAAGAACATAGAACGGATCTCAATAGAGATCCCTCTAGATAGGTTAAGGCAGTCGAGGATAGGTCAGGCTTAGCCTGACAAGTAGCACACTTAGAGCACGTAGGGAAAACCTTTACATTATCCATATAAGTCATAGACCTCAGATGACCACTGGGAAAACGAGAAATGACTGTCTGCTCTTGTCTGCTGCACTGGAGGGACAAGGAACCACCAGAACGATTACCCTGATACCAGTGATGAGCAGGAGGGACAATGAGATCACGTAGATTGATAAAGCTGGAAAACAATTCTGAAAAGTAAGAGGTGCCTGAGAAATCAAGGGTAGAACTGCGTCACTTTTAGCAAGGAAGTCTGCAGTCTCATTACCAGCAATGTCTACATGGGAAGAAATCCACTGCAAGTGAATCTCACGAAAGGTGGAAAGACTTTTCAGCTTGTTCAAAATAGACACTCCGACATTGTCTTATGCCAGTTTGAAAGATATTGGATGGCACTTTGGCTCTTCTTCTTATTAATATAACTGTTGTTAAAAGGCTGTTAAAAATAATTTGTAATAGTTTGACCATCAATATTTACATTCTGTAAAAATAATCGTGCTTACTCAAATGAAATGTAATAAAATGATTGAAAAAATCAAACGTTTATCTATCTTTACCTTTTTAATGCCTAGACCGTCGCCAATTGCCCATCTGCGCAGCAATAGTGCGACGTAAAACCCAACCACTGACTCCGGACTCAAAAAGATTGTATCCAGTCACATTTTCTCCCTCCCCTCCATGCACACACACACAAGCTCAAAAAATCTAGATAAAATGAATTTTTTTTTTTTTTTTTTTTTTTTTTTAACGTTTTGAATTTTGTAAGTAGAAAAGTCAGTTATTGGATATAGTTATCTGACATTTTCTTTAAATCATGTGCTTAAATGGAAATAAAAATCAACATGCGATATAAAACGGAATAAATATATTTTGAATAAGAAACAATCCTTAGTTGATTAGCAGTATATTATTGCTCATTTAGTGGTGAATCAAATAAAAATTGGTAACTTTAACATTTATTGTAAAAATGCTTTGGAAATTCTTTTTTCCATTCTTTAATCTTAAAAAAATTATGTTTCCATCTTTTTTTTTTTTTTAAGCACATTCTCGAAGTAAGCAATCGTTTGACCCTCAACATCCTATCAGCTATATCATATTGCATGAAGTCTTTCACGGTATTCCTGGATGCGAATAGGTGCCTTTAACACTTTAGCGTTCGTTAGTTTTGTATTGAAAACAAAATTTAACATTTGTTTTATGCATCAATTTTTCAATGTTTAATACATGTTTTAATCGCATTCTTAACTTTTGTTCCTACATTTTTCGTCAAATAGCATCACTACTCCAAAATTTACCAAATTTTGTTTCAGAGAAAGTCATGTGCAGAAATTACTTTAGACTTCTAAAATATACCATTTCTTAAAAAAAAAAAAAAAAAAAAAGAAAAAAAGCTTTTTATTTTTATTTATTTTTTTTTTTTTTATATTTTTTTATTATATATATATATAATTGCAGAGGGATTTACTATAGTACTTCTAATTTACAAATTTTAACTTTCAAAGTTTTATAAAAATGTACAGAAGCATTAAAATGATTAAGTAAAAATCATTGGTTTCAAGGGAAATCCAAATTGCGTAATGGTCGATTTTTTTCAGATTAAACAGTTAAAAATTGCACAGTGATTGGAAAGATTTTTTTTTTTTTTTTTTTTAATATATATATATATAAAGTATTTCAAATGCAGAATTAAAAATCTCTTTCTTAATACAGAACTAAGTATTCACATTTTTCTTTGAAAGCTTTGAATTTTTTATTTGCAGTATTTTTTATAAATATTTTGAATTATGTAATATAAATATTTATATATTTGATATAAGGGCTAAAAATTATGTGTAACAAGGGCAAAATTCAAAATTCAAGAGAATAAAACAGACATAAAATAACAAATAAAGATTAATCCAAAATAATTAAGAAAATAGAATGATCATTTTTAATAATAATTCATCATTAGAATGATTAAATATACATATATAGGTAATATACATATATATATTTAATATATATATATATATATATATATATGTAGGGTAAGTGTAACCTCGCCTTATTACTGATAAACTAATGAATTATAGGTTTCATTCTTTCTATTATTTTATCAGCATAATAAATAATAGGGTGATTATTATACACCCTAGGATAAACTGTACGGAATAATTATACAGCGGTGGTTTACTGTATTCTGATAAATAGTTATATAGAATAAGAAATAATAAGAAATGTTTCTCCGCATAACAGATACTTTGAATGCGGAGAGTTCGTAACTTCAAATGCATATTTTTATTTCCAAAATCTTGTTAAATACTATCACTTAAGGAAATATATAATTTTGTTTTAATTCTTTTCCCCCGTGAGGCGACTGTTGATATTAATATAACTCGCGGCTTAAATAATACTTACGCCAATTAAATATTACAAAGCTTAAGTTCATTTCACTTTGTAAACACATGACTTCCAATATAGTACACTTTTAAATTTCAGTCATGAACCCGAGTCCAATTTTTAGCAAAACCATTTAAAAAATTTTTAGGGATTTTTGTAGGACGTCTTCAGTCTGTTTTAGGTTTTCCAGCCGAAAGCTGTAAAAATGTAATCTTTTAATTTGAAAAAATTCTAAGTTAAATAAAAAAGGAAAAAGAAAAGAAAATTCTTTTGCTAAATTTGTATAATCTTTTAGTGAACCTGATAAATAATATTATCACTGAGAAGGCTTTAGAATGATAAAATAAGTATGGAATGACTTTTTTCTTGCGACAAATGATAAAAAGATGAAATAAAAATTTTTGAAGGACACCGCATAGATTAATTATGGGATTTTATTTTATTTTATTTTATTTTTACTTCCTTCAAGTAAAAACATAGCAAACGTGTTTTTTTTTTTTTTTTTTTATCATATTCAATAAAATATTTATTACACTTCCTCAAACTCAATTTTCTTTTAATCATATAGATGAAATATGAAATATTGTTTCAGGTTGTTTTATATTAACGTCCTAAATTCATAAAATGCTATTAATAAAAATATTTTTCAGAATGTTTTGCAATGTTTTGGGAAAAACTGCATTTATTTAGAAGAATTAATCACTGTTAGAAGTATATTTAAACAATCTTGTAGAACTTTTTTTTTAACATAAACTTTAAAAATTTTAAATATCAGTGAAATGAATATCAAGTCAAAACTTCCCTTTTCTACATTAAAGTTATGTCTGTAATTCTACATTTATAAACATATATTATTGGTTTTAAACTTACTTTTAAATGATAAAGTGATATTTCCTTAAATAACAGATATTTAATTTTATAAGAACCTTTTCTAGAATTAAAAAGAAATAATAAAATTCTTACTTCGAAAGTACCTTAACTGTTTCATATTTGCATTTTTATGTAAACTATTGCGAAATAATTTAAATATCAAATTTCATTATATGTAAAAGAAAATGTTGATAAAAATAGAATGCATTATAAACTACTTCTAAACTCGGAGTCATTATAAATAAATTTTAGAGTTTTTTTTTTTTTTTTTTTCAAAAAATGTGCCTATTCTGTCAAAAGATTTTCAGTTTTAAGAAGAGAAATTCAAAACTATTTGCAATCTCATTAAAATTATTTTGAATTTTCAGTAATATTTGTTATGTTACACATTTGTTCTTTGAAATAAAAGTAGCGTTTAATCAGCAGTAGAATTTATGTTAAAAACTGTCATTCAAATTTTTAAAAATTACATGTTTCAAATTTGAAAAAGTATTTTATTTAATTGTGTTTAAAGACTGTAAAGAAGTATTCAGTGCAAAAAAAAAAAAAAAAGTTTTAAAGAATTTTTTTCTGTATCAGACATGGATTTATATATATATATATATATATATATATATATATATATATATATATATATATATATATATATATAAAGGGTTTGTTTTGATTATTAGCATGAAGAAGGAATGGTATCAGGTACATAAAAATAAACAAAGGAAAAATAATTTTTCTTCCTTTCCCCCAAAATAAATAAAATAAAAATAAATAAATAAATAAATAAATAAAAACAAAAACAAATTAACTAATCGTATTTTTTTTTCTGTTCCTCTGCCAAATAATTAAAGATATTGATTGAAATAGCATCATTAGATAATCGTTCAAAAAAAAAAAAACTTTTTCGAACACCAGTTTTTGAAAAAAAAAAAAAAAAAAAAAAAAAACGACAATTTTATTCGTTTTATGCAAGTTTATTTTTTGAATCCCCAACAAATCCTTCGGGTTTACTTTTCCAAACATAAATTTTTGCATTTAAAACAGGAAGATGTCAAATTTTGCTTTACGATTGATGCTAAAGTACATTTACAGAGGGCATAAAAGTATTAAGGAAATTGTGAGAAAAAGGAACTACATTTAAAAGGAAATTTTTTCAATAAAAGTTTAAATCTAAAACAAAAATAGTGAAAAGCATAGAGCAATTTATAATTTCTTAATTACACAAAGATCAATGAATATAATTATACATATTTGAAATAAATATGCAGAAGGATGTAAATGACAAACGACCGGAAATGAAATTAATTTTATTTGTACTAAAATATAATTAAGCCCTATTTAAAATAATAAATGAAGAAAATTAAATTAAATAAAAACTCTGCAATTTAAAAATTATTTTGTGTTTATTATGTATGTATTTTTTATCATTGCCATATTTGTATAACAATGTAGGATACAAATAATTAATTTTTTCAAGTTTAAGAATATCTTTTCCACACATGTTCGTAAAGAATAAAATTTCTTGAAGTTATCTTTCATAAGGAAATGCAATATGAGAATATCTTTTAAAAAGCTAGTATTATTTATCTTTTTTAAAACGTTATTTAAACTTTTTATAAATAAATCAATGTACAGTAGACAAGGACATGTATTCTCATAAAATATTTCAATATTTTGGAAACTTTAATGTATAAAAATGTAATGGAGAAATTTTTAATAAAAAGTAGCTAAAAATATACATTATTTTGTATTATTAATATATATATATATGTGTATGTGTGTGTGTGTTAGATTTATGTAATTTTAAAACTCGTCATGTTCTTTTTTTTTTTTTTTTCTAAAAAGATAACATTTCCTTTCAAATTATGTTTAAATAATATCATTAGAAATAAAGTGCAAGAATAACTTTTATTCTAAAGTGCTTTTAGGAAGGTAATGTCGAAAATAAATTTTGCAACGGAAGTTTTTCTCCAAGTAATGAAAGTACTCTCAGCTCATTTAAGAAATATAAATCCCTTCTTTATCAATATACCTAATTTTGGAAAATATACATAGAATTAAAAATTATTTTATAATGAGATTGTCTTCATTAGACATTCAAATAAATCGAACTATGACGATTTGATGTATAAAATAGAGTGCTTAGTTTTTATTGTTATTCTAGTCATTGAATCGTATTTAGCATTTAATAACAAATGCAGAAATGACGACCGGTACAAAAATTTTCATTTAAATTAACAATAACAATCTTTGTGTTACATGTCTACTAAATAATGAGAATATATTAAGTGGTGTAACAATATTATAAGCTAAACTATATATATTAACTAAAATTGTATATGTTGGTATCGCGAAAGCGTTTTTCACATAGAAGTGAAAAGAGAATGATTTCGTAGTCCTGAAATTTACTAATCAAATATGATGAAATTACGATGCTTTGCGTAATACAATAGTAAAAAAATATATATTTAAGACTGATTATAAACTACCATATAAAAACGTAAAAGAAATTTGTTAATTCAATATCCTCTTAACATTGTTTGAATAATTATGCTTTTTAAAATATGATTACGGGGGTCCCACCCAAATTTAAGTTTACGCTGTATTCCTATCGCAAATAATCAAGTGAATTATTGTATGACTCAAAATTGAATGAATGGAAAATTATTTATTTAGCATCAATAAGATCATTAATTTTTTTTTAATACTTACATATATATACCTTGGTGAAAATAAACCATTCGGAACCGTCGTCGCGTGTCAAATCATGATTCAAATTTTGAGATAAAATGCAAGAAAAGTGAAGCATCAATAATAATATGTAAATTTCTGTATTCTCAGTGGAACAAACTATGTATTTACGAATTCTTATTTATATTTCATATCAAGAAGTTTTGATTTTCGTAAATATATATTTTTTAAAGTTTCCATTTGATATTTTAAACTTCACACAACTAAGTATTGAAAGCAAAGCATATTAAATAACGAAATTTAAGCCTCCAACAAAAATAGAATTTCAAGTAATAAATTAGATAATAAAATAAACTATGATCGATATTAGTCGATAATTAAAATAAACTATCATTCCATAAATAGCTGGACACATTTGACATTTGACAGACATTTTGTCAAATATCTCAATAGGTACTGGACGAGTAATATTAAAACTTCAGGACCTTACAGAAAAGTTTTGGGATCCCCTGTAAAAGTAATGCTTCAAAATATGTTCGGTCTATAGCATGTGATTATGAGGCTGCTTTATATTATCTGTATAAATTGTTATAAAGCTGCAACGTGCATTCATGTATATATAATGCTTTCTTCAGGAAAAAATCTGGTGTGTCACTCACACGACTTTCTCTTACCCTTAAATTTAATACTATAAATACAGGTTGCAGATTAATTGGTAAGATAACGAGTGCTGTTATGTAAACCTATGTTAAACAATTCACATTAGGCTTCTGAAGAGTTTTATATGACAATTAGTTCTGTGTGTGTGTGGGGGGGGGGCGGCTGCCGCCACCCTCAACCCCCCTGTTTCATCAATGCACCTACATTTATATAGAATTTAAGTCGGTTATTAAAATAATTCTCTTCTTAAAAAATAATTTATTAAAATTATTATTTAAAAAAATTATCTTTTATGATAAGGCAGACGATTTCCATATTAGAGAAGTAGTATAACACCAAATATCCAAAAAAGTCCATTTTATTCTGAATATTAAAAAAATAAAATAAAAAAAAGTACGATTTTTTTTCTGTTTGTTAAAAGTAAAAAAAAATCGATAACTTTGTTTTAAATTATCGCATATCGATGGTTCAACCATTCGTTTTAAAGGTATTGGCGAGCTCTTTTGAAAGATACCCATCATGAAAATTTACTCCCTCCGAAGGGGGACTTCCCCCCAGGGGGGGGGGGGGGTGCGAGACTCCTACATACACAAAAATTTTTTCCCCAGTTAACTGTCTCATTTACAAAAAATATATATTTTCGTTTCATTTGGTTTAGTGCAGTCTATAGATGTTAAACTATTTTCCTGCAATTTCCCCCATAGACGTAATGTATTAGAATTCTCTTGATTGTCCCTGTACATGAACCATTTGCTTGATCTTAACGAAAAGCTTAATGTAGCATCCCTATATGATACACATTTAGAATACCAAGTTTGAACTTTCTGCCATAATTTGTTTTTGAGATATGCTGATAACAGACAGACACACACACAGACATACAGACACACAGACACGCAGACATACAGTCGGTAACAAAAGTGTCCGAACACTAGCAAAAATTCCTTTGTAAAAAAAGTACACTTCATATGTTTTTGTTAAATAAATCCTTGTCGAATCATGTTCTTAGTCAGCGTAAGAACATGATTCGATAAGGATTTATTTAATAAAACCGTATGAAGGGTACTTTTTTTACATAGGAATTTTTGCTAGTGTTCGGACACTTTTGTTACCGACTGTACAGACACGCAGACATACAGACACACAGACCATTTGCTAAAAACATGATTTTCGTATTCAGGGGACCTCAAAACGTGTAAATATAACAAAATCCCGCGTTCAAAAATTTGACCCAAAAACAATACTTTCTCTACCTTATGGGTAAGAGAAAGTAAAAAAAAAAAAAAAAAAAAAAAACTACTCCTTTTTAAATATAACACTGGGAATATTAAACCCACTGCTAAGCTATTTTTAAGGAACTTGACATACTACATTAGACACAGCAACTGGAATTAGAGTGCAAAAATATTAGATATCTAATGAAATGTGAGCAGTTTTACTAAATAATTTTTAAATACGCAGGTGCAAACTTTAACGAAATTTTTTTTCCAAATTTTAATATCCAAAAGTATTGAGCTATCTATACTAAAACTCGAAATAAGTATCGTGCAAATTCAAAAAATTATGAGAGATAGCATGAACAGAATTCCAGTTCCTCTCAAAATAAAAGCTAAACTATAAGGGGAATTACTCACATTTTTATTTTGTTTCAATCAATGCCCAATGGAAATATAGTGTTCGCTTTGATTGTAATTAAATACTGATAAAACCCCTCGAACATCTTTTTTCTTTTCTTTCTTTTTTCTTTCTTTCTTTCTTTTCTTTTCTTTTCTTTTTTTTTTTTTTTTTTTTGAGAGAGGAACTGAAGTTTTGTTCATTCTATTTCTCATAACTTTTTTAATTTGCGCGATATTTGTTTGGGGTTTTCATATAAATAGCTCAATATTTTTGGCTCTTAAATTATGCAAATGCAATTTTTTAAAAGCTTGCGCATGCGTATAGTTATAAATTATTTAGTAAAAATGCACGTATTTTGTTTTGAATTTTGATTGCAGTATGCTATGTGTAATGTAGCATGTCAAGTTTCCTAATAATGAATACGTGATGAAATAAACTATGACCACTTTGCTAGCTAATGGTCAAAACCTGTAAATTGATGTCATTAAAAGTATAATTTTAGAATACCGATATATATATATATATATATTACGCGAAAAGCCGTTAATCTACGGAATTTGCTCAAATTTGCCACCAAACTGTATTTTTACGGTCAGATCCTTTGAAATGCAACGGGTTAGCATTTCAGTGACGTCATTTAAGAATAATTTCGTATATGAAAGATATACGAAATTATAAGAGGATATTTATGCAAGAGTTAATTATCCACAATAACCCGAAAATAGCTCAGATGACAGCCGTGTATAATTGACCAGTTGATAATTACCATTAAAATATTTTATTTGAAGAATTTTTAAGATTCACAAGCAGTGTAGGAAATAATGCAAATAAAATAGTTATAATGCTTTTTATATATTACTGATTGACTTACAGAGGGCATGGGTATATTGTGAGAAAGAGAGCTTTTAAAAATACGTATTTACTACACCAGTGATTAGGAGAGAAGAGTGTGTGTTCTCAATCTCGCAATCACGATCCAACTGCCGAATCACGCCAAGTTTTCCGAAATAGTGCCAAATTTACAGCCAAACAGAATTCATATTCTCTCGAATAAATTAATATAAATATTTTGAATTTAGAAAGTCCGTTAAAGAATTAACGCCAAACATCGATGCCAATTCTCACGCCATAAAATCGTCTGTTTACAAGTAGATATAAAGTCTACATCCTGTCATTAAGAATATATAAATTACCCTTTAATGATTTTTCAACGGACAATACTTGCACCATCTAGCTATAATAAACAGACTTACGCAATCTGAAAGAATGAATTGTAATTTGTGGATACACAACGGTTAATAGATGAAAATAATATTTTTTAAATTTTATTTTACTAAACGATTTAGCATTGGGAGATTAGAATTAATAATAATAATAATAATAATAATAAAAATAGATGAGTATGAATAAATTATTAATTTTAAAAAACACGTTTTTGTTCTCAACATACTTATTTACTATATTAACGGATAAAATATTATTAGAATTAAGATAGTTTTTTTTATAGAAAGACAAATTTGTTTAAATATAAAAGTTAATTTAGGATTTCGTTATATATTTTAATAAAAATTTTATTTATTGAAAATACAGTATTTAATTATTAAATTTATTTTAAAATGTAATTAAAATTAATGCACGTGAAAATACTCCTTCACATATTTCTCCCCCGAGGCGAGGAAAAAAAAAGGAACCGTCAAAATGTAGAAAAAAATCAACATAAACGTAAAACGCTCTCCCGCACCTATACAACAGTATAATATAATTCCAAAACTTTGCATAACATTGTAGAAAATGTAAAATAATCTTTTGTTAAAAAGGAAAAAAAAGTGGCATATAACAAAACACTAAAAAAAAAAAAAAAAAAGAAAAAAAAAAAAAAACACTGAATAGTTATAAAACAGCGTAGAAGGCATATACAATCATTGTTAGAATAACGTGAAACATCTGAAATAAGTTATATATTCAATAAACTGCATAAATGTGACATAATAATATAAAATGTGTAAAATATGAAAAATAATTATCCATTAAAGTGTATGTATGGTTGAGAAAAAGGAAAAGGAAATCAGTAGCCAGAAATATGAAATTAACTACTTTTTAAAGTTAATTTTCAAAACTATTCATTTAATACTGCATTAATATGAAAAAGATTTCAAATAATTTTAGAGTATATAAAAAAGTTATTATCCTACACGTGAAAATCCAAATTTTAACAAAGTGAGCCAGAGAGTATAGATCAGTACAAAACCTATGACAGACATTATGGTTTTGTGATGCCAGAATGAACATAGCATAATGAACCATGTGTGAAGCAAAAGAGGCTTCATGTTGCGCAAAAGGATGCCAACCAGTATTCTGCAAAGCGACATAATGAAATGTCTCGTGTATGTAAAAAAATGTGGGGGAAAAAAATTGTAGCCCTATGCGAGAATAAGAGCGCACATGCAATAGTTGTAATAAAATTTTAAAGAAAAATTTAATAATTTTTTTTTTGTGTTATAATTTATCTTTTGAAGTTATTTTGAAATATTCTTAATTCAATTTATTAAGTTGGTCAAAAATTATCAAGATCTACCCATATGAAAAAAACTTCCTTTTCCTGAACAAAATTTTAACAAGTGAATTACCATTTGAATTTCTTAAAAATAAATAAATAAATAAATAAGAAAAATAAAACTGACATTGATAAAAATTAATTTCAATGAATAAAATCTGTGTGAACCTGAAATAGATGTAACAAGAATACAAACCAAAAAAATTGTCAAAAACAGCAAAAATTTTAAATACATATTGTTTTAGAATTGAATAATTATTATTATATCAAGCATAGGTGATATTTACCATAATTTATTAAGAAAATACTGTTATGTTACTAGAATAATTTTTATAATACTGCTCAGCAAAAAATAGTCTAAAAAAAAAAAAAAAAAAAGAAGAAGAAGAAGAAGAGTGAACCAGCCACATACTTCTGCAAAGACTACCTCTTGCAACACAAAGATGATTTTAAGACGTCTCCTAAAATGCATCTGTGGTGCAAGACATTACAATAAGGGATTATTTTAATTGAGAAATTTTAAACAAATAAATATTTAATTTAACCCTTAAATGCAAAGCGATGCATATTTTCATCATGTAAAAAAAATGAGTTTTACTAATTTCTGGTGAAGTTCCCATTAATTAATCAATATATAACTTTTAAATTTGCATATTACATAAAAAAAGAAATTTGATAATTTTTTTCCTTGAATTTTCTGTGTAACTTGCATTTGAATACAATCTTTCGGGAAAAAAAAATCATGCATTTAAGGGTTAAGCTGAAAGAAAAATTTTTAAAAGAGTATTATTTATTAAACAAGAAATTATTTGTTAATAAAAATTATTTTCTAAACTTACAGAATATGTATGGATATTTAACTTTTTATCTATTTCTTTATTTTATTTGAAAATTAAATAGGCTCTAAAAATATATCAGAATTTACTGTAAATTGACAGAAATATATTTATTTATTTATTTTTTTTTTTTGAGTGTGTGAGTGTGTATAATTATTATAACTAGTCTTTTTGTAGAAATTCCCTTTAAAAATTTAATAAACGAAAATGTAATTATCTCCACACGTGAACCAATGAAATATCAAATAAATAGGTCAGAGAAAAATTGTGTGAATGCCTGTGTGTGATTAACCATCAAAACATTGGGTTGTGAAGTCAAGTTTGATAATAGTGCTGAGAGGCATGGTAAAACATACGCGTAAAAAAAAAAAAGGAATACTATTGGATACATTTGCATTATGACTGACAAACTGATAAACCAGCTAATAATACAATGAAATTCCCACTCAAAAGAAAACATATACAGGTACGCACGTAGAGACATAGCAGCAACAATATATATATATATATATATATATATATATTTTAATTAATTATTAGATATAATGTGTTTTCAAATGTCAAAAGAAACTGATCATATCATTTAAATGCGAGGGAAGGAAAATATTGTGTTAATCTGTTAAAATTAATGAGTTTTGAAAGAAGGATTATGTGTTCAAATAAGACAGCTCCCAGTGTATCAAACAAAACTTTGACAACTGTGACAGAAGTAAGCAATGAATACGTTGACAAATATAAAAAATCTAAAATCTCTTTAACAACAATGAAAATTAACTATGAAAAATACAACCAATTATTCCCAAAAGACACATATATCCCTATGTTATTTGTTTAAAATATATTAAGTAATTTTTATGTCAATATCTTTTTATTTATCATGTTTATTTCGTTATTTATTTATTTATTTTGTCACCCAAAATAATTATCCATATTGTATTAATCAAGTATAAGTGTACATGAAGACCTAGAAATCTTAACTTTAAAAATTGTTGTCCCTTACACAATTACAGGTTTTTGATAAAATGGAGTAGAAAGCTGATTTTTCACCAACTATGTGAAAAATACCAGAGCCGAGAATCGAACCCTGGGCCTTCCGCTTAACGCACGGATGCTATAAACCACTGAGCTACCCTGGCTGATAACCAGCTCGGCACTTCTCACATAAGCTGGCAATTCTCACATAAGCTGGCAATTCTCACATAAGACAAATGTGTTTAAATATAAAGTTAATTTAGGATTTCGTTATATATTTTAATAGAAATTTTATTTATTGAAAATATAGTATTTAATTATTAAATTTATTTGAAAATGTAATTTAAACTAATATATGTGAAGATACTCCTTCACATAAACTGAAAATATAATTGCAGTTTTATTGGTTGAAAGAGTTTATTTATACATTCAAGTAGCAATTGATATAAATGAGCTATTGTTTTCCTAATTTAATTCAAAGTTGTATGTTTTTCACAATATAAAATTACGGAGAAATACATCATTTATGGTCCAAATATTTTTTACGGCCTTGTCCTTGAATCTCTGGTGCCGGGCGTTGTCCGTAATCTTGCTTGAATTTTTTTAATGTAATTTTTATTTTTGATTTAATCAGTGGTATTATAGTGTTCGCTGATTATAAATAAATATTGATGAAGCCCCTCTTATAATTTATCTCACTTTTGAGAGAAGCTGAAATTCAGTTCATTCTATCGTGCACAACTTTTTGAATATACACAATATTTGTTTGGAGTTTTCATAGAAGTAGATCAATACTTTAGGATATTAAATTATGCAAAAAAAAAATTGCGTTAAAGCTTACGCTTGCGCAGTTAAAAAATATTTAGTAAAAATGCTCACATTTTATTAAATATTTAATATTTTAGTACACTAATTGCAGTATACTGTGTCTAATGTAGTGTGTTAAGTTTCATAAAATTGGCTTTGCATCGGATTTAATACTCTGAGTTATAATTAAAAAAGTGACATTTTTTTGCAATTAATATATATATATATATATATATATATATATATATATATATATATATATGTACATGAATGTATGCGTTAGCCTAATAAAAATTTATACAGATAATAAAAAGAAGCTTCATAATCACAGGCTACAGCAAGAACGCATTTCAAGAATTATTTCTGTCAGGGTGATCCGAAACATTTTCTTTTTCTTCAATTTTTTACTACTTCTCTTTTTTTTTTGGGTACAAAACTTTCCCTGATACGTATGAGGTATAAAACATTCTTTACGCTCCTGAAGCTTCAAGATGATTCGTTCAGTACTGTTTGAAATATTTGACAAAATGTCTGAAATCGAAAGTGTCCGGTCATTTATGGAAAGGTGGTGTAGATCTAGAAAAGTTTAGTTGATACTTCTTAAAAATCTATTAAAATTCAAATTTACCGCATTTTTCTAAACGTCATTTAGGCTGTTATTCACCAATAACTTGAACTCCTGGTTGAACACAAAAGTTTGAAAAGCTCATAAAGGCGGTGTGCAAATTTTGACGCGTTGTTTCTGCCATCTAGCGGTATAGATACTTTCAGATTTTTTACGTGAAAATAACCAATCAAAGATTTTATGAAATCCTTGACGCTAGATGGCAGAAACACTGTGCCAAATTTTGCTGGAAAGCTGTACCCTGCCTTTATACGCTTTTCAAGTTTTTACGTTGAACCGGGAGTCGAAGTTAATGGTGAATACGGCCATTAACTCATTAGAAACAATGGTAACATTCGATTTAAATATTAGTTTAAATTTTGATATAGTATGAATAAGATTACTTGAAAGTCTAATGCATTAACGAATTGTGCATGCACTAGAAAACGGTCATTTTAGGTTTGAAAAAGCAATGAATTTCAGACTTCATAATTATTTTATTAGAAAAATTATCTTTGATAGTTTAAGAGCATATAAATAATTTATAGTCATTTATGGACAAATTAATCAAGGAGAAAAAATAATTGAATCAATTTACAAATTAAAGAATCTTAGTAAAATAAATTTTGATTTCATCTCCATTACAATTTAACTTATATGCTTAATTGAACATGTTTTGAATAAATTTTTCTTTTGTAACTTGCAGCATTGAATTCATATTCTATTATTCACTTTCTCCTGTTTCAATTACTGTACATATCTAAAACCCATGATTTCCATTGCTACTAAAATGATTATAAATATTTTCTACATTTATTTTGAAAAAATTAGAAAATGTCAAATTAAAATCTTAATTTTCGCAAGAAATATATTGTTTTACACGATAAAACTATATAAAAGAAATTTTAGTATATTTTTGGAAACTATAATTTAATTTTAGATATTCCTTTAACAAAAAAATACATTTATTTTACAAGTTTAAATTTTATTTAAAAAAAGAAAAAAAAAAAATAGAAATCAACTGCATAAAAGTTTTTAGAACGAAAGAAATTTTCTACACTTTCCGTTTTTGGAAGGGGAAAAAAAGCTAAAAGTAAGAAAAATAATGTCATTTAACTTGATATTCAAAATCTTTTCATGTAATTCAGTATTCGAAGCCAAGATTTAAAAAAAATATATATCTGATGAGTTTTCGTGGTGAAATAGAAAAAAAGAAATATTTTAATGGACTTAATTTATCATTTCATGCCGAAAGTAAAATAAAAATGATATCTTTAATTTTTGATTAAAGAAAAGAAAGAAAAGCTTTCGGTATTATCAAACCTTAAAATTTTAATCCAAACGGCCACTTAATTAAAGCAATTAACGCTGAAGTATGCCACACAGTAAAATAGTACATATTAATTTTTGGAATAAACCAAGAACTGAAAATTTACAAATCTATTATGCATACTGCATGATTTGTAATACACTGCGCTATAATGAAAAGGCAACATCGTGAAAGCGCGGGTAGAATATGATGAAAATTTATGCATAGACAGCTGATGTATATTTAAATAAGTGAAACCCCTTTCTAGCCATTCTCCCTATTTCGTCCTTTTGAAGATGGGACAGAGCAGGGCTGAGTCAATCGCGTTCCGCATATTCTCAGTTGGTAAGAAGTTCGTTGGTTGGTTAGTTTTTCTTGTCACACCAGTGCTGCGCAATGTAAAATTAGCGAAGGTCTAGGACTCACCCCTAGGGGCGATTCGGAGACAAGTCATCACAATTTTGATCCTCGACGGAGATGAGGGATTCCCCAATTTGACGACCACCAGAGGTATAATTTGTATAGGAACATGGAGGACATTGCGGCCCCGACGGATTTCACGTGCACTAGCCACCATTTTTGCACACGACGGTCTTTGGCCGACTCTAGTATCGAACCCGCAATGTTGCAATTACGAGCTCGGCGCTCTACCAACTGTGCTATTGCAGCACTCTCAGTTGGTAACTGATTAGAAGACATCGAAAGCTAAGGAAGGAAATGGACTTTTGGAAGATTTTTTTGCTACTGAGTACAGTGTGCGGTCCCAAGATTTTGTAGCCGCTGACTGCAGTTGATTCTGTAGTCGCTGACTGCAGTCGCTGTGCCTCTCATACGCACCAGAGGAGACCTGCTATTTAGTGTGATGGACCCTTAAAACATTATACCGCGCTGACGAGCGGTATGGCGCTAAACAATAAAGTTTAGATTCCTTCTATCCCTCTACGCCTCCAGACTCACACAAGAGAACTATCATTAGACAAACAAAATTGAGACTCATCTCTGAAATCTACATAGTGTTTAGCGACAAGTCTCGGTTATGTTTGTGAAACCTGGCGAGATTGTGAAAGCGTAGGGGGATCGTGGGAATCTGAACAATATTGTTGAACGCCATACCACTCATCAACGTAGTATAGTTCACATGGTATATTTCACTAGATAGCAGGTCACCTTTGGTACGCAGGAGAGGCACAATGACCACACAGATACACTGCTGGACAGAACTTCGGCGACTAACTGATTCTAAAAAATTACAAATCATGTACGGATGTGTTCCTCACCCTAACTTGAAGAGACAATAATAAGGAAATATGAATATCAAAAATTGTTTAATATCTCAAAATTAAAAACATTTTACAGAAAATACATGAAAATGAGTAGCCAAATCACTGGCTACCACTAAGTAATCGCACATTTATAACAAATAAAAGATGACAAAAGGGTGAGACAGGTATTGAATTTGTGTCCCTTTAAAGCCAACGACCTTTAGCAAACGTCCAGGAATTGATTTGTTTAGATTCATTGTATAGTTTCTTTATTGAACTCCTTTACACATTTCTCCAGAGCACGAATCGTTTCTTTCCAGTCATCGTATTGCTTATCGCTATACACAACCTTCTCCTTAATATGCCACGCATTCTCGATGATGTTCAGATCGGGGTTAAGCGTGGATCAATCTAAGACAAATATAAGTCGGCCAATCTGAATCATTTTTTGGACTTCAGGTACTCCAGAACTTTTCCTGCCGTGTGGATACTTGCAGGAAAAGCATATATTCTCGCATTGTCTTGCATATTTTTTTCATCATATTTGGATGACATGCATCATATTTGGATACTCGCATTATCTTGCTGCCAAATCCATTCTTTCTGGTCAAATTGCCCATAACACCACGGAATAAAGGTGGTTCGTAGGTCATCAAGATGTTTTAGGCTGTTATATTTGCCTTAAACAATCTTTATCCTGAGATTACCCAAGCGGGAGATGGCACCTAAAATCATGACACCGCCATCACTCATTTGACGTTTCACTCGATGCGATACGATGACGACGTAGGGAATGACGTTGTCGGCTCAATTGAGGCAAAAGCGTTTCTTATCTATGAAAGACATTTGCTTGAAGTCCATAGATTCGACAATTTGTTTGTGTGTGAAATTGGGACGCTCTTCTGTGTGTCCCGGCGTTAACGGGGTTAGCGGGAAACCCAGTTGTTTCTTGATTCTTTCGTAGCTAAAGTTTTGTTCGGCTAACGTTTGACAAATAATGTGCCGTGAGACTGTGACACCGGTTTTAATTTTTATGATACGGCTTGTGGCCAGTTCATCTTGCCCCATTAATTGACGTGAAGTCCTACTAATTCTCCTTTTATCACGGACGAACAAAGCTTTAGGAAGTCCGGTCTTCTTCCTTGTTTTCCGGATCCTATTCTTGAGCACCCCGATGACTGTATCCTTGGAAACATTTGCTTGGACGGCTGTTTTTCCGAGACCTTTAAGCTGGCCATGCAACCTGATAATTTCGGCATGTTTTTCTTCAGTGATCATCCTTAATGTCTTTAAATTACCGCCCGTTGTTTTGTACCACTTGTAAGCTATACAACTGGTAACGGAGCACTTATCTCTATATGAATTATTTCCAAAACTATTACTGGTGGCCAAAGTTTTTACCACCTCATTTTTATGTTTTTCATTGAAATCTTAAATTTTTTTGTGATGATATATTAATTTTATGTTCATATGCACAAATAATTGATTTATCGTTTCATTTTACATAGCATAGCATTTTTTAATAATAAGTTTCAAGATTCAAGTGGTCGACAAAGTTTTGTTCAGTAGTGTACGTTGATTTGGTGCTGCAGTCAGTTATGGTATCATAAATTAAGCGGTTGAAAAATGGTTTTTCCAACAATACAACGCACGACAGCCCATTGCGCTCATTAGCAGATAAGTCTTGCAATATATTCAGTTCCTTGTTCGTCCTTCAACGTCTCTTAATCTCTTATCAATTGAGAATCTGGGGGACGTGATTGGCCTTCATTTGTCTGTTTCCCCCAGCCTAAATAGGAAGATGAACCTTTGAGAATGATTAAAAACATACGGGTTTCTATTCCTTAGGACACCATCCTCCCGCTAAACAAATCTGTACGTCGAGGGTTGCAGTTTGTATCACCATGACAGAGGTTTTTCTTTGTATTCATCACTTCGTATTTCGCGTGGTATCTACAATTATCTTTTTGTAAATAGCATCACTTATTTAATCAACTGATTGTTTATAAATTTTCATCACATTCTACCCAGATTTTCATAGTGTTGCATTTTCTATGTCCGGCAGTGTATATAAATATCCTGTGGAAAATAGCAGAAAAACAATTGTTAAAGGACGTAAATTTAAAATTTTAAGATTTATATAGCAGTATTAGATTTCTGAAATTTTGAACTTCTTAAGATATCCAGTTCAAAACGTAAGTAAGCATCTCTATTTTTTTGGGCTTAATTATTTAACAAAGAAATATATAAATCATGAAATTTGGATGAATAATTATCATTAAATAGTTATTTGAAATTAAATAATGGATGGGGCAGTACATATGTACTAAGATGAATATACTTTCAAAAGCTGAATATTAAAATATTTCCTCTCTTTTCTTTATTTTTTTATGTGAGTGAATAAATTTTTTAAAATGTTTGTTAAAATATTGTTTATTTAACTTTTAATCATTCAGATGATCTCCGTTGTTTATGAAGAAGTTTCTTTTTTTTTTTTTTTTTTTTTTTTTTCAAAAAAGTTCATTGTAAAAAGCAAAAGAAAGAACAATGAAGGAAGAAAATCCGATGGTAAATTACCATTTAGAGGCACCAGTATCTATGTTTAAGTATAATACAATCTCACCGCCATATTTCATTCAGTTTTCCTTTTCCTTTCTAAAACCAATCCTTTTTTCTTTTCTTAAAAGAAGAAATAAGTATACTAAACGGTTTGTCGAAAACATTAAAGACATAGGCTATATACTAAGATTAATAAATATTGTTTTATTTTCTCAGTTGATTTCTGAAACCTTCCTTCTATATAATTATTTACTTATTTAAAAATAAATGCAGTTCGAATTATTTATTAGATAAATAATATACTATTTTTAAGATTTATTAAAAAAAATATATATTTAAAACTCTTCATTTCTGAAAAAAAAAAAAAAAAAAATAGAACAGCTAAAAAGGGAAGAAAACGACGTTGTTTAACTTGATATTCAAAATTTTCGCTTGTAATTTGGTATTCGAAGCCGAGATTAAAAAAATAAAAAATAAAAATAAAAATAAAAAAGGCTAACGAGTTGTCGTGATGAAATAGGAAAAAAAAAAAAAAAAAAAGGATTTAATGGACTTAATTTATCACTCCATGCCGAAGCTAAAGCATAAATGACTTCTTTAACTTTCGATAAAGAAAGCTATCGTTATTATCAAGCGTTAAAATTTTAATCCTAACTGTCATTTATTTCAAGCATAGCTTTTAATGATTTTTTCTCATTTATTAAATTATGTCACACTGTAAAAGAAATAGATTACCCTCTAAAGTTAAAGCAGGAACTGAAATACAACTAGCATTAATATGGATATCACATTGCTTGTATGTAATGACTGTAATCTTGAATCAGGAGAATTTTGTAAAATGTCGTATATTTAAAAGTTAAATATTTTTGTACTTATATCTAATTTATGAAAACTTCAATTTCTAAAGATGCCTTGTTCAATAATCTTAAACACCTTCAGATACTTCACTCGAGTTTTGAATGTTTATTAGTAATGTGCTGTTTAAGTAAATTTGAATTAGTAAATATTTAAATTAGAAAATGTAAAAGTCATAATATATTGTTAGAGTATTTCCCCCCAAATTCTTACATGCGGGCAATGGACTGTAATAGCTCTGATTTCATTTGTGCATCCCTGTAAAAACACCTTAATCGTCTGACCGCTGCTGACGGATATATTCGGCCACTGGGTTGTTTTATCTTCCACAATAAACTTATAATTAGAAATTATATAGTTATGAATTTTCAGTTTGTTTTTCAAGTTTGAAGGTCTAGTAGTCATATGGATTATAATTATGTGCCCAGTTACAGATTAATATTAAGTTGAAATAAATATTATTTTAATGCATTCAAAAACTTGTGGAGTGAAAATAACATTACATTTTTGCCTATTTTCAAAGTCTGTCAGAGGGTGCGGCGTGAACATACCCTTTGACGGCCAGTAATGACCAAAGTCATTGTTACACAGAACGACCAGTTCTGTAACAAAATTCTAAAACATGTATCAGTTTCATTCTCTTTTAAATAATTAAATAATATAATGTACTTTAGACTAGTGGTCACCAACCGGTGGTCTGCTCAAAGACTGGTCATTCGCACAATTTCCGAGTAAACCTTGGAAAAATCCAAATTTTTGCGGGACAATACAAAGACAATAAATATATGAAATACGTTCCAAAATTTTAATTAAATATTCCTCTTGAGTTTAGCAAATAATTTAAATTGCATGTTGAGTAAGGAAGTACTGTTGTGAGGCTTCATGGAGTTTTCATAAGAAGTCGCAAAGTGGGAGTTGCGAAATCGTCGAGTCGGGTTAGAAGTGTTTACTCAGTTTATAAAAGTACTCTACGAAGGATAAACAATAGTTTCAAGTTTAAAAAGAAAACTTTGGAGTTTTCGGAATTTAGAAACTAATTAGTTTTGAAGAAGTTTGTTAGAAACTAGTTGCGTATAAATGCAAATTGATTCTCCAGTGTATAAAATGGATGTTAAAATCGTACCCAGGATTCGGTTCTGAGCGTTCCGTCAGCTCAATCTAGTACGGGTATTGCAGATCAAGGGTTTTTATTTCAGGGGATTAAGCTGGAGATATCAAACTAAGTTTAGTTTACCTCAGGAGTAGTATTGAGAAGAAAAGGCAAGTCTGACGGCAGTTACGACGACGAAAGTGTATTGGTGATATGAAGCTGTTTGTTGTTTTGTATTTAAGTAAAGTTTGAGGTCATTTATATTTTATTACACGTTTAGAGAAGTAGTCTCATATCTTTTCTTATTTAACAGTTTTAATTGAAGTGTTTCTGTTAAGTTTAAAATTAGTTTATGCCTTTCATTTCTTAATTACATAGCAGAAATGAAAGGATATGACGAGGTCATCACATTGAATGTTAGTAAATTCATTTTTTATACCTTTTCAGCTCACAAAATGATTTAAAATTATTATTATGAAACTCGGCCCTATTGCCTGATGTATTAGCTTTTACTTCACAGTTTAAAAATTTTTCTTCTCTCGTTACATATTTTCTAAACTTTTTAAGTATTTCAGTTTCCCCTCATAGGAAATATTGTCACTTTTCGAGAAAAATCATCAATTTATTGATAAGAAATATCTTTCACCCGTTATTTTACATGGTTCCCATACACATGTAGACAATAACTCAAGAGGATATCTAGACCTTATTTCATCAAGTAGTTTAAAAGAAATCTTTGTTTATTAAGTTTACAAGTTTCACAAGAGGATTTACTGTCTTTTAATTTAGGAAGCCCCCATTACATTTTCATACTTACAAGTCCTTTCAGTTATTTTAGCACTAGCATGGGAAAAACGTCTATGCCAAAAATTAAAATTGCCTTTTTGAGTATGTGAAACTTCAACTTTTGTATCCCGAGAACTTCTTTTGTGCGAAGTTTTCAAAACTTCAAATTTAACAGGTTTCATAAAGGTGGAATTTTTAGAAATAGATACCATTTTACAATTTAGCAGTAAAAAAAAAAAAAAAAAAAAAAAGAAAAGATTGATTAAACTTGTTAGTTACTTCTATTTTACCTTTACCCCTTTTAAATTCATCACCTCTAATATCTAGTACTATAAAAAACATAAATATTCTTATATTGAAAAATTTACCGAAAATTATCATTCAATTCTTCATCTGACCAAAGAGTTCATACACACTGAGAGTGATTGTAAATATGCATAAGTGTCAAGGTATTTATTTAACAACATCGTCCATTATTCTGTAAGATGGAAAAGCATTTCATTTGACTTCATTTTCTTTTTCATTCGACAGAAAATATTCTTATAGTATTTAGTGGTTATTTGTTTGCTATTTTTTCACTTTTTTAGCTATTTTTTCACTTTTTCACTTTTTCAAAGTTATGTGATTTCGCATATAATCTTCAGGCGTTGGCAGTGGTTTCAAAACTCACGAGGAGTTTTGAGATACTCTGTTAACTTTATGTTTCAACAGGTACAGTCGGGGAAAAAAACACCCGCTGTAATTTCGTTATTAATTGACGCAGGAACATATATTAGACATAATTCAACAGGAAATTAAAAGCACTTTCTGAATATGTTGTCAAATTTCGAATTAGGGGTCATCTACATATTGAAATAAGCGCCAACTTTGATTTTTTCAATAGCAACACCCAATTTTGACTTCATTTTCGAATTTTTGAGAGTCTGGCAGTGCGGAAAAGAATTCTGTTTGTATACTTTATCTTTAGTATTTATAGAGTTATAACCACGAAAGTGTTAGGGGGTTATCTGTAAATGTAGAAAAATAAAATTAAGATCCTATAAAAAATAGACAAAATTTCAATGTTTCACACCAGAAATCTTTCAGGAAAAGAATAATTATAAAAAAGTATTAAAATGTTGCCCCTTTTTTTAGTTCCTTAATTATCCTGAGTTCAATTTTTTAAATTTGTATATACTACAGTAATTTTTTAGATAATTTTAGGTCTATTTAAATACATTACACTTGCGATTGGACCATACAGTACTCTTTGAAAAAAATGCAATATTTTCAAGTAAAAGTGTCTATTATGGTTGTACTGATCACCAATATAGCTTAAATTTTCTTTCGTAGGTGTAACATAATATACGGAATGAAATAATATATATATATATATATATATATACAACAACTCATAAACTAAATCTTTTCGGATAAATTATTGTAAGTGTTCATGAAATAAATATACAATAATTTTAATCGCACTTACCAGTTTTGGGTCAGTTAAACTCTTTGGAACTGTACGATTCGTTTTATAATTTCTATGAAAATATAATTCCTTAATTAACCCTTTCGCGACTGCTGACGTAGATTCACGCCATTTGAAAATCTGTAACTCTGTCATTGGGTGTTTCTTTCGTAATTTGTGTATTACATATTTCTTAAGTGTGTACCCAGTGTTCATATTTTTGCAATAAAATATACTATGGATAGAAATATATTGATTAGAAAGAATATAATTATAATGTATATCCATTTGTAATATATTTGAAAATACAGAAAATTTGTTCTGAAATATTTTATTTTGAGAATATAATGCCCTTAGGCGGGTCTTACTGTCAAAAAGACAAAATCTTGCGGTCGCAAAAAGTGTTAAAACATATTTATAAAAGTTAAAGTATGTTTTTAAAAATGTATAAAGTTAAAATATATTAATAAAATTTTAAAGACTAAAGTGTCCTTAAAATAATAATCCTCCCCCCTACAAAATAAATAAATAAGTAAATAAATAAAATAAAGCAATATATGAAACAAATGATTAAGCCTTTTTTAACTATGACGATAATTAAGAAACGATTTTACAAGTCTGTCTTGCATTCCACTTCCATTCGTTTTTTATATTTGACAATTTCACATTAAACCTATTTTTTTATTTAAAACAGTAAACCCTATTTAGTTAATTTTTTTTTTCTTCTAGTGTTCGTTTAAAAGTTTCAAAATTTATCACCAATTAATGGAAGAAATAAATACCACTTGTGCATATTTTTGTCAACATAAAATAAGGGGTTTAACACGAATATTCAATGTCACATTTACTTTTCTTTTCTTTATTGTTTTGTTTTGAAGAACGATGAAGGCGGGGCTTGTCTTCTTTAGAAAACAGGAATTCTTGATGCTAACACTAATGTCTAAAAATCCTCATTTTTGTTTAATTTTTTTTGCATTTGACGTTGTTATATAATTTGACCCGTAAATAGAAAATAAAAATATGTTGTTTAATTTTCTTTGTTATTTTTTAACCCGTTAGTAGTCGCTAGAAATCCTTCAGTAAACTAGAGATACGACAATGCTGGCAATGAATCCTGATTCGTTCAAAGCTATTTCGACCGCCTGAGGGAAGGCTGCAGCGCCAACATAGACTTGGCGACCACTGTACTAGAACACCTCCAAACAAAACCACTTATGAAACATACAAATAAATAGCCCATACTGCTCCCATGCGCCAAGGTTGGGAATCCAGGTTGCCATAGTTTGGACGAAATTTAATCAGCCAGCCATTTTTTTCCGTCCTCTGCGCAAGCGCACTAAGCTCTTGTCTTACCTCTGGTTTACTAAAGGATTTCTAGTAGTCGCTATCGACAGCGCCACTTATTACAGATTGCGAACTTTTTATTTAACTTTCACCAATAATTTTAAGAAGTGATGTGATCGACGTTAAATCGATTTTATTCGCGTTTTATGTATATCAAATGCCACTTCTGAAATTTTTTGGTGGCAATTGAATAAAAAAATCTGGAAAAACTGAAGGATGGGCGGCAAATCGAGCGACTACTAACGGGTTAAGATTTGATTCGTTATCTCATGCAAAACTTTATAAGAGACTGCCTCCTAAGCCACTCAAAAAGAAAGATTTATTTATATCTTGAAAACTAATAACTGGAATGAGCTGCAAATTTGCATACCCATATTTTTCAGCATTGGGATTCATTTTATGTAAAAATTAATATAGGTCATAATTCATAATTTTTATGAATATGAATTTATTAATATTTTTCAGAATTAAAATTATTTTTTAGAATCAAAAGTAATGATGGATTATGTTTGGGTTTCTTCACTGTATCGCGTAAAAAAAAAAAAAAAATATATATATATATATATATCGATCAAGTTATTTTTTGTGAAGATAATAATAAAAGTTTGAAATATGAATTTAAAATTAGCACCTTCAAACTTTGAACGATTATAACTTTGTGAAAAAATAAGTAAAATATGCAACCAATATACTTTTTCGCGTTGTCGCGATCCCAGGACTTCAAATATAAAATAACAATGGGGCATTACCATTAAAAAAATCAAAGTTGGTGCGCGTTTTAATATGTAGACGACCCCCAATTCAAAATTTTAGTTCATTTTCCTAAACTACTCACAATTCCCCGTCGAATGATACCTATTACATTTTTCTACATCGATTAGCAACGAAGTTACGTTGAGTGTTGCGTTTTTTTTTCCCCCGACTGTACAAGATGAGCAGACGTTGTAACCTTTCCAAAGGCAATGGAACAGGAAAATGCACACATACGACATAGGCACAGGAACGTATACGTACGTTTACAGTGGAATTTGAAACATCGACAGTGAAGTGGACACCAATAGGGCTTTGTCTCATTTAGCTGGAGTCATTATTTAGTCTGTAAAATGTTTGTCATCGTACCCGATTTTGGAGGAAACATAGTCGTGGTTTTGAATATAAGACATAGGAACATCATAGACTTCGTTTTCCGAAAGGACACTAATTTTCTGCAGTGTTATGATAGACTATCTCACAGAATGTTTTGTGAAAGGGATAGTTCAATAGATAAAATTCTTTTGAGCATTTTTCATGTGTATCGAGGTGCTTATGGACCTAATTCTCTATTCATAGATGATAACGCGCTTTCTTAGGGGACCGTATAAATACACTAATCATTTAGTCCTGATCGAAAGTATGGGAGGTCGTTCGGCAGCATGGCCACTCGAAGTTCAAACGTATGGTATGGAAAACAACATTGTTTCAATCATTCTGCTTCAGTGTTGTTGATAATTGTATTTGACTCTCTTTTTGAGGTTTTTCTAAGAATAATAAAAGTCACTATCCCTGTTTTGAATTGTTTACTTATTTTATCGTTCTCTTCAGACCTGCCAGCATTTTAAATTTATTTCGTAGCACTGTTAATATACACGCCCTCTTATTCAATCGTAGTTTCATATTAATGAAAAAGTTCTAGAAATAAGTGGTTTTGGTAAAAGGTAAGTATTAACAAGGCTACGGAATAAATGAAAAATATCAGCAGATGTTTGTGTGGTACTATTAAATCAACATTTTTCAAATCCTTTTATTTTGAGGTAGATTTTTTTAAAAATCATATTGTCATTATTCTTAATGTTTAGATATGTCATAAATTTATAAAGAAGTTTTGAGGAATTAAAAGTTAAATTATTGCATAAAAAATGTTTAATAAAATTATGCTTACAGAAAGGGAAAAAACATTTCTTTTACAACAAACATTTGAAACTGCTTATAATTTTCTTGAAAAAAAAATATGCCTAGTCAATTTCTATGGTTTAAAAATGTTAAGAAATAAAAATTATTGACTGCTAATAGTTTCTTTATATCTATTATTTAATCAGATTTGTGATCCTTTATATAATTATACAGAATTCACAATTTAAATTTTTATTAATTTAAGCTCTTACACATATTTAGATAAACTTAAATTTAACAAATATTTTTTATTTAAAACAAAGTTTGTAATTAGTTCTAACCTCAACAGAAACTTTTGATCGTACTCCTGATAGTTAAACACATCAAATTAATCTTAATCGACATAAGTCCTAAAACTCGCTTTGAGGTTTTTAATCATTAATTTTATTTGAGAAGTTTAATCATCTAAAGATTTGAAATAACATGCAGTTTTAACTCCTATAAAAGCTTCCGAAATTGAATTTTCTTTTATAATATAAATTTAGAAAATATAAGTATATTGAAAAAAAAAAAAATTTTTAAGGGCATATCAGTACTGTTCATGCTTTTTCAAATACTGCAGATGTTTCCGTACTTTTTCTTCTTGATGATTGCATCACACAGGGAGAAAAATGAAATAAAGGATAAAGTGCTAGTAACAGCTGCTACATTTTGTTTTGGGAAGCTGCTGTAATTCATTTTTACAAAAGTTATGATAAATATCCTATACAATCCGTAGTGAAGAATAATGAAAAGACAGTGACTAATATGTTGACAATCCGTATAATTTATTAATAAAAAAAAAAAAAAAAACTGAATACTCCATTCTGAAATCATTATAAAATTATTATTACACGAGAAGTTTTTTTTTATTACTGAGCTATTTTCCTAGAATATCGTATTGCCAGTGACGTCAGAATTGAAGTTGTTTGAGGTTTTTCTTGTATTAAATAAATTATAAAAAGAAACTAAAGGTAGTTGTACAAGTACTGTTTATTCCGTGTAATTTGTAGAACAATATATCTCGAACAATTTAAAATAAAGCATTCATACATTTATTTAAAAATTCCTAGAACTATTTTAGAAAAAAAAAAATAATTTTATTTAAACATTTTCCACTTCTTTTTTAATATTTGTCAGGAAAAGAATATATACTGTGAGTAGTTGGAATTGTATATACAAATATATATAGAACATAAAACATATAAAACTAGTTAATAACTAGAAAAATAAAAAAAAAAATATAAATATCGAATTTCCATCTTAAAAATAACGCATGTTAAATTTTAAAATATGTTTATTCATATAAGCAGTTTGATTTTGACACTTTATCTATTAAAAGACAAAATTTTTAATATGACTGTCGTATGTTATAAAAAATGAAACCTTATTTTTTGTTTATCTGTTATTTCTGTATTTATAAAATTACTTTAATTAGCAATAATTGCTTTTCACACTGAGTTTCATTAAGTCCTATAACTACATAATTAAACGCTTTGATAATTACATAGCATTTCACGAAAAAAATTTCAAAAATCAAAAGTGTTATCTAGTTTCAGATATCTCAGATTGCATATATGAACTAATTAATTTTAATCTGAAGAAATACTTTTTTATCTGATTGCATTTATCATTTTTAATCTTCTCGATTTTAATTATTTTGATTTTTTTTTTAATAATATGTCTGAAATAAAATTTTATAAGTGTGTAACAAGAGATAAAGATGGGGAAAAAGTTCATTATTTTTCAAAATTATTAATTCCGTGTCTGACAGAAAATATTCCTTTTTTTGGTCGCGTATCTTTTTTAATAAAGACCGCGTTGAATTTCAAGTTTATTAAAAGTAGTTATATGGTGAATCATAAACTGTTTACAAAAACTTAAACATATATATATAAAGTAAATGAAAATTAAAAGTAATTAAAGGGTTAACATTTCTGTTTTTAATTTAACCCTACAATGGTACACAACATTGGCGTACCTATTAATAACACACAGGGATAATGCATTACTCAAAAAATATTTTAGTCTCCCATTTTTGTTCTAGTCACCCGAAAAAATTCCAATGCTCGATCTCTTAGACAATAAGAAAGAAATTAATGTGTATTTTGTTTCGATGAGCGAAAATTAAATTAATGAAACGTATACTTTAAACAGCAAAATCAGATTGAAAATGTAAAAGATAAAGATTCTCGATGAAAATTTGCTAATTTATTCAAAACATATATAATAAAAAAAATTCGATGTTGTTTAAAACAGGATATGATGTTCTACAAAAAGCGAACGGAACGGATGTTCATATTTTAATAAATATAAATTTTTGAATGAGTGAAAATAGTGAATAGTACGAGATTGAAAGTACCAAAAGTGTACGCGCGCATGAGAAATCTTGTATTTTTTTTTTTTTTCTAAAATTTTATGAATCGGGTATATTATGTAACTTATGCTACATGAAATATCAATCGATAATTTAGATTTAGAAAATACTTTTTCTTTAACGGCACAGTCGGGTGGCACCTTGTTACCCTAAGCGGTCTTTAAATCCTCACTATTCGGCGGTCAGTGGTCAACCAATTAGGCCTTACATTTAGACAAAACTTTAACTAATGTATATAATCTTACACTTACCCTACGCAGAGAAAAATGTTTCGTTGGAAAAAAAGAATATTGCGGCTACATCAACAAAAATATTTGATTCATTTAACAACATTTTCATTGTTTCACGAAAACATAGCGTTTAATCAACTAATACTTTTTTTTTTGGCTGATATATCCTCAACAAAAAATTTATTTCTTGAACAAAACTTTTATTATTTTAGCAAAATATTTTTTCTGTGTAGCTTACCTTTTATTAGAACGGTAAAAAAAAAAAAAAAAAAAAAAAAAAAAAAACAGATTACGCTAAGCTAGTATAACGAAATATCCCGTTGTCGTATGCCACTCGGAAATTTCGAGCCCCGGTAGTGGATCAAACCGGATTTAAGGCAAGAGGGGTGCGCCTTCCGTTTTTCAGAGGAGCGCCACTTACGGAGGAAGAACGACAATAGCTCCAGATGCTGGTGAAAGATGGCAGCACCAGCCAAACAAAAAGAACTCGAATTTTGATTCGGATCAAGGCCGAGTCAAACCCATGTTTCGGTAACACCAAAGGTATAATTTTTGATGGGAACTTGGAGGACTTTGCGACCACGACGGACTTTAACTTGCACCAGTCGACATTAGCGGTACACGACGGTCTTCGACCGGCTCGAGGATCGAACCCGCAACCTTTTGACCACGAACTCGCTGCTGTTACCGACCAGGCTACCGCGGCCTCAAATATTTTGTTAGTTGAACTTAATGTTTAAACATTATTTATAAATAGAGCAAGTATCATAATTTTGAATACCATCATTTTTACAAAAGAACCTTCGTATCATTTAATCGAAGAAAATTATTACAAATGATTGCGAAATATTTCTATTTAAAAACAGTGATTGCGTCAAGCTTTGCCTTAGGTATGCGCCAAGCTCTGCCAACGAATTACCATTGGTTGTAAATTAATGTATTCCAATGAAAAATTTATTCAATGTATTCCAAATGCAACTTTCTTCTTTCAAAAATGAATAAGGCATTCACTTTTAAAAGAAGGAAGCCTCTGCCGTACCCTTACAACCTATTAAAATTTCGCAACTACTTAAACCCTTTTATTGGATACAATATATAAAAAATATTTTTATTTTTCAAGTGTGTCATGTGAAATATGCTGTGTCTGAAACAATGGACGCACCAAAGCTAGTGGATGGAGGTTTCAAGTTCGAACCTAGGTTTTGCACGTTGTCCCAGCCCTTAGAAATTATTTTTGCTTTTCTTTGACGATTGTGTGAATATGGGGTAGGATGCATTAGAAAGATTCCCCATAGAGGAAAATTACCCTACCTAGGCCTATGTTCTTAGCGCAGACAACCAGATAACTCTCACTCCACGCACACTAAAATAATGATGGTATTAATGTTGTTCTTGGAGTTAAAGCCAATTCCGAAGGTCCTAGGTCTCACCAAAACAATGAATGTATCAAAATATCTCATTACGAAAATTTTTACTCTCATGTATATTTTACAAACATGTTCAAATTTCTTAGTATAAGAATACATTCTTTTAAAATTTCGTAGTTATTTAATTAAACAATTATATAAACTGGTGAACTTTTTTAAAAATATTAAATGAACTAACAAAATATAAATAAAAAGGGCCAAAAGTATAAATAAAAAAGTGTGCACAAGGATATATTAATTTTTCACTTCAAATTTTACATCCATACATAAACCCACCATAAACCCTTTTTTAGTTTCAAGATCACAAAGTTAATGCAAGAATTTTAAGCAGCGATTATGTTAAAAAATATTCCTAAACATGTATTGTTTTTGGATGAATAAATAACGGAAAAAAAAAATGCAAGTAAAATATTGTACAAATTTAATAAGATAGAACTCGCAGATTACAAAACATTTTGCACGAGTAGATAAGGAAACAAAAGTGGAGACAGAAAAGTGACTAGTAAAAAGAAATAATAAAAAAGAATAGGTACGTCCCTGAAATTGATGATGAGATATATAGCAAAATTTACAACAGAAATCACAGAGCTAAGAGATATTGATCAAGAGCTTGCGTAGAAGAAGTGGTATCATTTGGGGATAAAACAACCAATAGTAAGATAGCAAGAAGTATATCTCAATGAAAAAGTTTTACTGATTGAAGTAATCAAATTACAATTAAAATAATCATATTATAATAGAATTTCTTATTTCTTTCCATATCAATATTTTAAAGCTCTTTACACATTTGGAAACCGCACTGGTGTTTTTACAGTATTAAAAATGCAATTTCTTTCTTTCTTTTTTTTTTTAATTTGATGAAAATATTTTTCAATAGACTCAGAAACATTAAGGTCTTGCAAGCACCACGAAATTTTAAAGCAGAAAAAAATGTGTCTCTTTTCATTATTTGAAATGTGTTATAACTTATATTTTTATGGTGTTGCTCACTTATATGTTCTGAACCAGCAATTGAAATCTTTACTGAATTAAAAATTTATTTAAACATATTTTTGTTTGACTCGTAAATTAAATATATACATATTTTAAATAAAACTTTAGTCAAAATATATCGCAGGTATTTTTTTCTTCTAAATTTTGTTTCATTTCACATTACAAAAAGGCTTTGATTTCATACTAATTTCCTGAAATTATTTTGATGTTTCTTTTTTTTTTAAAGACTTTGAAATACCCAAAACACAAATTTTGGTATTAAAAGTTATGCATTATGTTGTAATTTTCCTTTAATATACATTTTTTCATTGCTTTAAAAGCTTTTAGTTTTTTTTTTTTGTGTGTGTGTTTACACTTTATTTTAAGGCAAACAAAATTTACATTTCATTTAATAGTCCCCTTATCAATTGTTTGTGTTTATAAAAATAGTTTTGATGCTTTTTTGTATTTTCGCTCCATGTATTTATTTCGACGACAACATATAAGCTGTTTTTTATTTCGATAAGACAAAGATAAAAAATATTTTTAAATAAATATTTTTATTTATATCCAACTCTATTGTCAAGGGTTGAGTTGAGTTGAGTGGATTTAGCATCGCATTGTTGCTACTCAATGGGATATTGACAAATCACAAATAATTTGACTAGAAATCACAAACGAATTCACTGTATAGATGAATTCCACTTAAACATATACTGTTTAGTAAATTCTATAATATCTTTTTGTAAAAAAATAGAACCGAGTCCAAAAAGTAACCACTATTCAATAAACTAAAAAAAAAAAAAAAAAAAAAAAATGGTATGAAATGAAACTGTAAATTGCGCCTGAAAGTACAGTCGGTAACAAAAGTGTCCGAACACTAGCAAAAATTCCTATGTAAAAAAAGTACACTTAATACGGTTTTGTTAAATAAATCTTTGTCGAATCCTGTTCTTAGTCAGTGTAAGAACATGATTCGATAAGGATTTATTTAACAAACCCGTATGAAGTGTACATTTTTCACATAGGAATTTTCGCTAGTGTTCGGACACTTTTGTTACCGACTGTATAAAATAATTTATTTCGCCAAACCACCTATAACGCTATAATTAATGATAACTTTTGAAGTCGGCGCAAAATTAAAGAAAATTTAATTAGTTTTTAAAGGTTTGTTTTTAGATCGGTAGCAACAAATGCTGTTGTCTCGAATGATCCATTTTCCTGTTTCCTTTATTATTTTATCACTGTATACAATTGGTCCATTAGTAGCATCTACATAGAACAGTGAACATTCTTCACAATGCGGTATTTATATTTGAACGAAGTTAGAGTTTCTTTTGCAAATTTGGTATAACTTTGATAACTATCCTCCTTGATGGCTTTTGGATTTGGCGATCAAAACGTAATGTAAAAATATACACGCAAGATGTATATTTTCATAATATATATTGTACGAAGTATTGTTTCATATTCTTGATTACTCTCTTAATATACCTTATCAAAATAATCATGATATCCCAGAGAAATTAAGTATGTTTGCCAGATAATTTTGCGATTTTTCTTTCACCAAGGAAGTCAGATACCAGCATCTTTGCCAACTTTTGCTGCTTACGAAATCTTATTTGTTTTCTTGAATCAAAGTAGTTTTCGGCTGCGTTTTGCAGGTGACAATGTGAGATGTGTATTTTCAATAGGATTTGATTTTTGTATAGAAAAAAAGGAATCAAGTTTTATTTAATTTTGCGCCGACTTCAAAAGTTATGATTAATTATAGTGTTATAGGTTGTTAGGCGAAATAAATTATTTTATACTTTTAGGCGTAATTTACAGTTTCATTTCATACCCCGTTTTTTTATTTTTATTTTTATTTTTTTTAGTTGTTTGAATAGTAGTTACTTTTTGGAGTCGGTTCTATTTTTTTATAAAAAGATTTTATTTTTATCTTTTCAGTGAAAACTTATTCATATAGCAGAACATCAGAAAACGTTCGACGGCAGTCTCACAAATCACAACTTCCAAGAAAAGTGACATAACTCACAAAAATCGTTTATGTCACTGAAAAATACATGAAATGCCCTCAATGTGAACAAAAAAGTTACAACTCCATCTAGAAAATTATCCCCTCCAGAGACAGTTGTGCCAGTTCTATACCAGTTCTATACCTGTTCTTATTTTTAAGTTGATTTTTCTCAAAAGCTGCATTTTTAAGTTGTGCCACTTTTCTTGCCTTTATCGGATATGAGCAAAAAACTATCTATTGAATGAACATACGTTAAATTAAAAGGTCTTTAGAAATGGAAAGAACGGATACGCTGTATTCATAACCAAAAATTCTATTAGGCATTTATATTGAACTTTACAGTAAATACGTGTCACCCGCTGCGCTGGAAATCGCGCAGCGTAATGTTCAAACAATGAACAAAATATGCATTGCAGCTAACGAACAGAAGTTTCAACTTCGATACTTACATACTGCTTTTACCAGTGTAGCTGCATGCGTTCAGCAGTTAGAGTGAGGACAGACTTTTGTGAGTATCCTGTAATTTGCTTATATCTTAATGAAATCATAATGAAATCTATTTCAGGCCATGATCATTATGACAATAAACAAAAGTATTAAAATTAAATCATCTCTTACAAAGTTATAAGCTAACAAATTTCAACAACGACAACAATGAGAAACATGGTTTGTATTGAGAACCTCTTCCTTTATGAAGTCGGTTTAAAACGTGAATGCGTTAATCGATGTGACCTCTTACAATAACCATACTTTGAATTCTACATAGCATAAATGTCACCCGCTACGCTACAACATATGCAATGTCGTTCAAGTGTGCACAAAATAGGAAATTGTGAACAAGCACATGCACGTTTTAAGCATTCTGGTTTTAGCATTAATGTCTAAACTATCTTTTCATACTAAATCGATGATGCTCTGCAATTTTATAATTCACCTTTTTCCCCTGTCTTGAATTGTTTCCGAGATAGGAACGGTAACTCCACTGTTTTTTACCAGGTGGCGCTGTAGGTGGTTGAATAGCGTAGCACATGTCCACTGTACTATACCTACATACCTCTTTTATGACTATAGCTGCAGCTGTTCAGCAGTTAAAAGAGTCGGGACTGACTTTTTTGGGCACCCTGTATTTTCTTTTGATCGTAAAGATCTTACAATGGGACCTATTTCAGACCAAGACCTTTACAATAAAACAAAAATTATCAATATCGGATCATCTGTTCAGAAGTTATGAGCTAACAAACAAAAATAAAAAAACATACGCTTTGAATTGAGAACCTCCTCCTTTTTAAAGTCGGCAAATTGGAGTATCTCTTACGAAGTTATAAGTTTACAAACACCAACAACAACACATAGCTCGAATTAAGAACACCCTCCTTTCCGAAGTTGGTTGAGAACGACTTTGCGCTAATCGATGTGGCCGCTTACAGTAACAGTACTTTGAACTACAGAGTGTACGTGTCATCCGCTACATTGCAAAGTGTGCAACGTAGTTCAAGTGTGCACAGTGTAGGAAATTGCGAACAAACAACTGCACGTTTAAAGCGTTCTATTTTTAGCAATAATGTCTAAAAACTGTCTTTTCGTAGTAAATCGATGATGCTCTACAACTTCGTAATTAACTTTTCTCTCATCTTGAACCGTTTTTGAGATAGAAGAGCTAATTCCGCTGTTTTTCACCAGATGGCGTTTTATTTTCTTTAGATTGTAAAGATATTACAATGGGACCTACTTCAGACCAACAAAACAAAAAGTATCAAGTAACCGTATTTTGAACTATATAGCGTATATCGCACCAGCTACGCTACAACGTGTGCAATGTAACTCAAGTACGCATAAAGAAAGAAATTGCAAACAAACAAATGCACGTTTTTAGCATTGTACTTTTACGTCAATGTCTAAGTATAAGAAATTGCGAACAAACAAATGCACGTTTTTAGCGTTATATTTTTAGCATCAATGTCAACTATCTTTTCGTACTAAATCGATGATGCTCTGCAATTTTATAATTCACTATTTTCCCCTGTCTTGAACCGTTTCCGAGAAAGGAACGCTAGCATGAATCTCTAAACTACCTTTTTGTACTAAATCGATGATACTCTTTAACTTTGCAATTCACTTTTTTCTGTAGAACCGTTTTCGAGATAGGAACACTAACTCCGCTATTTTCCACTTGGTGGCGCTGCAAGCGGTTTAACCTTGTACTGCATGGCCACTTTGCTATACTTACATACAATTTTTAATACTATAGTTGCAGCCGTTTAGCAGTTAAAAGAGTTGGAACTGAATTTTTGGGGCACCCTGTATTTTCTTTAGATCGTAAAGATATTACAATGGGACCTATTTCAGACCAAGACCTTTTCAACAAAACAAAAAGTACAGTGCGCGAAAAAATTATAAGGACACGCGAAAAATCGCCAAATCTAGAAGCCTTGTTTACAGAATCGTATGCAAATTTTTGCAGAAAAAAAAGAAGTAAAACTAAAATATTTCATGCGTAAAGTAATTAAAATTTTCAATTTTAAATCTGCTAAAATTTAAATTTTGATTTTTAAACCTAAATGAAAACGGGAAAAAGTATAAGGACATTGCTTTTTCTCCAGTAATTATTTAAAGAATTGCATATTTGAAAGCATAAAATGACAATTCCGAGTTAAATGATTCATTTGCGAAAAGAATTTCCCACTCGGCGACTTTCAGTGTGAAATTTTTAACGATGCTCAAAGGAACTCAACTTTCTCACACTGAAAAAGGAAAAATTGTTGCTTTTCGAGAATGTGGATGGGAAATTTTAAAAAGAATAAAGAGATCTAAAATGGTGGTTTATAATTTTCTAAGAAATCCTGCGATGTATGGTATGAAAAAGCGAACTGGAAGACCAGAAATTCTCACTCGTCGACAAAAAAGATTGATTGCAAGGAGAGCTTGCGAGAAAAAAGAAACCGCAAATGAAGTTAGACAAAATTTGATTTTACCATGCTCAACAAGGACTGTTCAAAATGTTTTGAGTAAACATCCTCAAGTTTCTTAAGGGAAATTAGTGTCACGCCCCCCTTTTACAAATCATCATAAGAAAAGAAGAGTTGACTTTGCCAAAAAATACATTTCTCTTGGTCAAAAGTGGGCTGATGTAATTTTTTCGGACGAAAAAAAGTTCAATCTTGATGGACCTGATGGTTTTCGTTATTTTTGGTATGATCTGCGAAAGACCAAGGAAGTGTTTTCCAGGCGTCAATATGGTGGTGGCTCGGTTATGGTATGGGGCGCTTTTGCGGCAAATGGAACCACTCCAATTGTATTCATCAACCATAAAATGAATTCGGACAGGTATGTTGATATGTTAGGAGAAAGTTTGTTACCTGAAGCGCCACTAATTACTTCAGGGGACTATATTTTTCAGCAGGATAATGCTTCGATACACGTTTCTAAGAGCGCAAAACTCTGGTTTGAAGCTAATTCTGTAAATTTACTTGATTGGCCGGCGAGAAGTCCCGATCTTAACCCAATCGAAAACTTATGGGGACTTCTAGCCCGAGAAGTTTATAAAAACGGCACACAGTATCAATGTACACAAGATCTTGTCGTCGCTATCAAAGACGCTTGGGAAAAAATATCTGTGGACATTTTAAAAGATCTTTCAGGATCCATGACCTCTCGGCTTATTCAAGTGATAGAAAAAAAAGGTAGTTTTCTTGATTATTGAAACATTTTTTAAGTATTTTAGAACATGTCCTTATAATTTTTTCCGTATTTCCTTTAATGTTAAATTTTGTAAAATCAATATTTTGAAGCTAAATTATGTTTTTTATGTGGTATAAGTGTTATCACAAAATTATGAAGCAGAAGTAAGAAATATAAAAATTTCATTTAGGTGAAATGGAAATAAAGCCTATTTTCATGCAATTAAATGTTGTCCTTATACTTTTTTCGCGCACTGTATGAAAATCTCAGCATCCGTTCAGAAGTTATGAGCTAACAAACATAAAAAAAAAAAAAAAAAAAAAAAAAAAAAAACATACGGTTTGAATTGAGAACCTTCCTTCTTTTTTGAAGTCGGTTAATAAAAATTAAGATCACATAATTACATTGAAAATTTCTATCAAGCTAATTTTATTAAATTTATTATATCTGACTTTTGCTTTCAAATAAGAACAAAGTAAAACAGCAAAGCAAGCGACACTGTAGCCTAAATAGTAGATGTTAATATTCCAATTTGCTATAAGTTAAAAAGCTATGAATAAAGAAAAATTGGTCATGGTAAAGTCCGGTGTTTAGGAATTTGTTTCATTTGCAAAGTGTCCGTTATTTTCAACGGAGACTTCATACAGGAAAGTTTTTATAAATGTTTTCAGTTTATTTAATTTTATTTATTCCTCAAAAAATATATGTGTTAGATTCCTTTTTTTAAATACTGGCGCATAAATCTGATTAAAAAATTAGGAATGTTGGAAGCTATGCATTGTCTATTCTAAAGTTATAGAAGACTTGTGGGTATATATAGGCTTTTATATAAAAAGCAAAGGTAAAATGAATCATTTTAAAGAGTATTTAGAAATAATAAGAGTATTTATATAAAACATAAAATAATATAAAATAATAACAAATATCGTACATAAAATAAAATTTTTGACATTGCAAACTGTTAAGCTTTATAAATTTAGTGGTAAATTTTAGAATTATTTGACTATTTTTGGTGTTCTTATAAGCTTTTTAAAATGGAAACACTGCCAGTCAGATTGAATAAATGTTTTTGCATGTCTTGATAAAGGACACTATTTAAGTGAAATAATATAGTCTTTAATGCAGAAAAAAGAAATCCTACTTTTCTTAAGCATTCACTATACTCATATGTGGTTTTATGAAATTTAATGCTTGGTGGAAGAATTAAATTCTGAGAAATTTTCATGGGCACAATATGGCTATGATTATGAGAAAAAATATCATATTACTTGTATATGATGATGCTATTGTTTTACTCGACCTCAATATATAAATCCAACTACATAAAATGGAATTAAACTATAAACGAATATGTATCTCTAAAAAAACATCTAAAATTGTTCAGTTTATATTTTTTATCTTATATATTTATGTTTTCTCATTAAAAGATTTTTTTTTATAAATTAAGTTAAATTTTATGCACACGGATGGATTAAAAAATGAGTATAAAAGCTAGAAAAAAATAATCAACTTTTTATAAGCAATTTTCTTCTGCAATAAAATAAATTTAAAGAAAAAAATGCAGCTAAAAAAGATTTAATTTTTTTTTTTGCATAGTGATAAATGAACATTTTTTAATCATTAACTATTACATCACTGCACTTTTTACGTTTATTTACTATGCTAATGAACAAGATTGATCTTTTAAAGAACTTTTCTAATTATTGTTTTTCATCTAATTACGCTGTTTTTTTTTATTTTGAATGTATTATCTCCAGAAGTACTTTAAGCGTAATAATGCAAAATTCTTCGAAGTAATTAGACATGCGAAAACTGAATAGCAGCTAATTACTAAATCAGTGATGACATAAATTATTTTGTTATTCATCCGAGAAAAGATGTTCTAACACGTACAATCTTTTAATTTCAAAATATTTTCGCTAAATTATTCATATTTTTACATGAATCTTTGATGTTATTTCCATCATTAGTTGCATGTAATTAAAATTTGTAAAAAAAAAAAAAAAATTCTAAACTTATTTCTCAACGTTTATTTATGAGCACTAATGAATTAGTTTAACACATTTATATACACAAAATTACTACAAATTATTGCTGCACTTAAGTATTAATGTCGTGTTTATTATAAATTCCTTCCCAATTAAAAAAAGAACAACAGTCATTTATGTACCGGGTATATAACACATGAATTATTTACAACAAAACGATAAAAATATTATTTCGTCATCTTTCAAATATCACACATCTCCACTAGATATTTCAGAGTGGACATGGGAAGGGGAGGTTCAAACTTGTTGTATTATTAGTTGTTATACTGAAAAGTAAAGCTAATTCTATGCAGAATATAAAATCAAAAACTTATTGCAACATTCAATGGAGGCTCAGTTTCATTGGTACCATAAAATATATGCTTTCGATGGAATATATGTATTTAGAATTACGAGTAAAATACTTATTTCAAAAAAGCTAGTAAAGACAGCTAGTTATTATCATTATGCATAATTATCTTTAATATATTGAGTTGACCATCTGGTAGCTTCAGTTGATAAATATCTAAACTCACTCCTCTCAAATTTTTATAATCTACAAGCTTTCTCATGTATGATCATAATTTAGCTTTATATTAAGTTTTGTGTTTATTAATACAAATAGTATTAAGATCGCATAATTACACTGAAGATTACACAAATAGTATTTTTTTGTGTAAACACGTATAAATACTATTTGGATTCTTAGATATGTAAAAGATTTTATGTTCTCATAGTACATATTTAAAAATTATTGCCATATTCTCTTGGGCTCGGTATAAAAAAAAAAAACTGAAAAATAAATAAATAAATAAATAAAATATTTTAAATTATTTGCTAAAAATAGTGAAGTTAGCTAGCCTTTGTTGAAAATAAAAAGACAAACTATATAAAATGTGTATTCTTCGTGGTATATTCAAATGTAGAGAATTGATTGATTGAAAAAAGATTTAATGTTCTCATAGTACATATTTAAAAATTATTGCCATACTCTCTTGGGCTCGGTATAAAAAAAAAAAAAAAAAAAAAAAAAACTGAAAAATAAATAAATAAATAAATAAATGAAATATTTTAAATTATTTGCTAAAAATAGAGAAGTTAGCTAGCCTTTGTTGAAAATAAAAAGACAAACTATATAAAATGTGTATTCTTCGTGGTATATTCAAATGTAGAGAATTGATTGATTGAAAAAAGATTTTATGTTCTCATAGTACATATTTAAAAATTATTGCCATACTCTCTTGGGCTCGGTATAAAAAAAAAAAAAAAAAAACTGAAAAATAAATAAATAAATAAATAAAATATTTTAAATTATTTGCTAAAAATAGTGAAGTTAGCTAGCCTTTGTTGAAAATAAAAAGACAAACTATATAAAATGTGTATTCTTCGTGGTATATTCAAATGTAGAAAATTGAAAACACCGTAACCTAATAATCATATCCTCGTAACTTTAATAAATTGCCGGAGCGTCACGTAGAAAGACATTTTATTACAAAAAAAAAAAATAAATAAATAAATAAATAAATAAAAAATAATAATAATAATAATAATAATAAACATCTCGCTTTTAGGTGTTTTTCTAAAAAACAACTTTACTTAAAAAAGTGTTTTTGAGTATTCATTTTTAACATTTTATGTGTCGCCGGTGTATAGATACGCCAGTGGCATCTTTGGCAAGAATATCTAAATGTAAATTTAAGTATAATTTAATCACGAATACATAAAATAATTTTGTTAAGAAATAGAACATTTTAGTGGAACGCTGGAAGGCGGTGCATACCTCTCAAATTAGGAAAATACACAGACGACAATCTGTTAAAAATAGTTGTTGTTGAGGGCCAAAAGAAAATCATTTTATTGCCATTCCTATTTTATAGTTTTTACAGGCATGGGCGAAACCAAAAATATAAAAATATCTAACTTTTCATTTTGGAAACATTCTCTATCACACAAGTTAAAGTAAGTAGAGAAAAAAAGGGGGGAGAAGAATACAGTGAAATCCTAAAAATAACTCTATCTCAACGTTGAAGTTGGTATTTTATGTATACTTCATCATAAGATGTATGTTTCTAAGGATCTAAATATAGAAATAATGTACATTCCTACTCAGAAGTTTAGCAAAATTTAGAAACGAATTTTTTTTTATAATATTGGTCACTTGATAAGGACAGTTTTAATCTCTTTCAAAGTTGATTTTGTTACAACACTAATAACACCGTAGATTTGGTTACAGCACTAATAATACAACAAACTGGGTAAAAAATGTAGCATTTCCGATCACTCTTGATCATTAAAAGAATAAAATGTTGCGTAACTTTAGAAAATGCTATTATGGATCCTACGCAAATTTCTAATGCATTTGTATAATAATGCATTTTGTATAATAATTTGTTTAATAACATGCCCAATTATACTTTTTGTCAGCTGCCAAAAGCAGAATGCTTTGGTCATTTTTTAAAAAATTTAATAACATTTAATAAAATAAGTTTTAAAAATGACACAAGTATTCTGTTCTTGGTAGCTGGTAGGAAGTAATTAATAACCTCTATCGAAATTTCTTTTTAAACAAAGTTATTTTCTTTTAGTAAAGTAAATACAGAGTTTAAATTATAAGGAGTTCATAGATACTTAGAAAAGTATTTATAACTCATTAAATTATTACTTAATAACTCATTAAATTTGTTTAAAATATTTAAAAAATAATATTAGTAGTAATAAAGATATTGTAAGTAATATTCTTTAAAATATATATAAATAAAGAATGTTTAAAATTCTCTATTTGTATTATTTTCTCTAAAAAGAAATGACACAAGTAAATAAATCAACCTCTTTCATTCTGATCCAATTTCTTTTTTTTTTTACCAGCATTATAAATTTTCCCATTATAAATTTATACTTAATAAAAATACTAATATGTAATAGTACACTAAGTGTTGAATAGTAGAAGCTTAACGAAATCTAATTTTAAGTGTTTCTTTTTAACATGGAATATTGCATCATGTTTTATTCTTAAAATATTTTTTTAAAGCAATATATGTATATTTGCTTTAAGGAATGATGGAAAATGAAAATGGCTCTTTAAAATTATACGTTTAGTTACGAAAGCATACATATGCATTGAAATGTACAATATTAAGTATATTTATTTTTTTAACTATTGAAATTAAAAAATAAATAAAATACAAAATTTACAAAAATTAAATGCTCCATGCCACCTAGTCTTTAAATTTTGCCCTCGACTTTACATTATTACATTTTTATCAATATTTTCTAAACATAGTTGTGTTTCAATTTTGGTAGCTTTGGGGACTGATCATAGTAATTGTTTAAACCAATAAAATTAAATAATTGAAAAGTTTTAGTATTTAATATTTATTAAAATATGTCGTTAGATACACTAAAATATACGATAGATACTTGATAAATACTTGAAAGATTGATACAAGAACATTGATACAAGATAGATACTTGAGAAAAAAAAATACTTCAGCAGTTTTATTTTCTTATTCATCTATAAAAAATTAAATTGATAAATCAATAAATAAAATAAATTTTGACTGCACACTTTAAATTTAATAAAGAAAGAAAGAATATTACTCTACACTTAAACTTTAATTTAATAACCAGACATAACAATGTCAACAAACAAATTTCAGTCGAAAACCTTTTTTTAATTTATGTGTTTTATATTGAAATTAGAAGAGAAATTATTGTGAATGAACAAAAAAATCTTAGGAAATACTGCATGTATATTTATATTTTTATTTGTCATTAAGTTCATATTTTACACCACTCGGGGGCGAAATTTTCCGGGGGTGAGATTCTGGGGAAGAAAGTTCTGTAAACCAATTCTCGGGGTCCCAGGGGTGAAATTTCCGAGGGGCGAAATGCCGGGGGTAAGATACTGGGGGTGAAAAGTCCAGATCCCTTAAAATTCTCTCAAATTTATGCGTATTACAAATAAAAAACATGTTAATTTTTTTTTGAAGATTTGAAGAAATGCTTATAAAATTTTAATTTGACCTGCTATTCTTACACAAATCTGTAAAAATTTGCACAAAGTCTACATTAACATTTGCTATAAATACAGATCATTTCCCTCTTTTAACGTTAAAGGGTGATCGTAAAAAATATTTTGCTTACTCGATTTATTGTTGACCCCAGTTAGTGCTATAACCAAATCTTAACTGAATAAACGAGAATAGTCTTGCTGTTTACATTACAAAGTCTATTTTATCATGTGGGCAATTAATACATTGAAGAAAAATGTAAATATTTCCAAATTTGTGAGCAGTAGTTTAATAAAGATTTTCTATTAGCGAAATATCTTCTGTAGCATGTATGCGACGTATAAAGATATTGTGTTTTCCAGACATCTGGGGGAATTTCCATCGACTAATCTGCGTTTCTATTTTGTTACTACTTTTTTTAATATTATTTACTTTTTCATTTATTGTTTTACCTGAGTAACAAATATTACTCACAAAGAAAGTTGTCTTACACGCACATAAAAAAAAAAAAAAAAAAAAGAGAGAGAGAAGAAATTAGGGAAAATTCTGTAAGGCTGACATACTCTCAGCACCCTCTCAATAACTCATATTGACTGCTAGAAATGTATAAAAAGTAAATGAAGGAATAAGAAGTAATTGGCCCTATCTTTTACTTGAACTCTTAAAAAAAAGGGGGGGGGAATTGATTACCCATTTAAATTTGTCTAACTGTTACTTGTAATGAGAATAGTTTATGTATAATCTGGGGTAAATAGTGTCGGGTTAAATTGCTAATTTCCCCACAGAAAAAGAAATTACGTTTACTTAATTTTCATTTGCTTTCAAAGAAAACAACTATAAAGCATGCTAAAGTGTTTTGTAACCACACCGAGTCAATAAAAGCGCTTTACTTAAATTGCTTGGACTGTAGCATCATTTAGCCATAATCATTCACCTTAAACAATTTTTACAAAAATACTTGACATACAACTGAGACAGCTGAACTTCCACAGCTTTCCACCTAGTATTTTCATCTGTTAACCAAACACACGACTAACTTAGAGAACCTTCGGAGCTTTCACAACGTTTGACATCTTTGCGCGATGTTTAGCATTTGACAGTATAATGCTTTATATTCTCAGAACTTTTCTCATAAGGTTATGTATGTTTATAATTTCTGATGAATTTCTATTATTTGACCTCGTTTCTTGCGACCAAGAGAGCGTTCGTGCATGTGCTGTTTCATCGTTAAAAAAGGAACCCTTGTAGTTGAATGAAAATAACGGAAAAGAGAATACAGGTACGTTTTCCCAAATCCCAACCTGTCAGTCAACTTGACATACCACCAAGCGTTTAGAATTGTCCACTAGGCTAGCCGCATGAAGCATGGTCGCACAATATATACCGTCTTTGAAAAATATGAAAATGTAAACTTCTTGTCTATATATCGCTCACTGAAAATTCAATGAAAATTAAAATGAATACTAAACTAACTAAAGGAAGTTTACTTTAAATAAATACCTTTTTATAAATAAAGTTTAATTAAGCTTTGCGTGTTTAAAATAAAATAAAATATAGACGGTCTTTATACTGCATAATGTAAAGATAGGAGAGATCATACGGTAGGAGAGATTGTACACATAGAAAGAAGTAGAGAGTAGGAAAGAAGTAGAGAGTGAACGCTGCTTCTCTAGGTAGTTGTACAACAAGAGTAGAGTGTCGACTTGAATTTGTATGTTGATTTCTTCGATCGTCTAACATAAAACGCGGTTATTTTGTTTCGTTTGCAAAAATAAATGCTTGAATTTTCATATAACTTCCTATGAATTTGCATAGAATAGTAGTAGTGCAAAATACTTTTAAATTAAATGATTTCTTCTCAGCTACTAATTTAGACTGACGTTACGAACACCAACAATTCTCTATAAAAGCGATTAATTATTGAATAAAAATATGCGCAATTTCTCCTACCGAAATGGGAGAGTTTGCGCATTTGCTACTTTGAAGCGATTGCGTATTGATTCCATTAAACTCTATACTAGGACAAATTACGCAGCTTATTGATAATGACAAGACAATGAGGATGAATCTGTTAAATGTCTGGAACTGTACTAGGTGTCAACTTCGACAAATGAATGGACTAGTTTAACCCATTCGACGCGGCGCATCTTTTTGGAAACCGTCTCCAGAATCCGAAACTGGACATTATTGAGAAGTGGCAACGTTAGACAAAACCCACACCACTGGTGGTATTTACTTCTTAAGTGCCAATGTTAGCTTAAGGGAAATTTATCTCAAATTATTTAATATTGAGGTATATCTATTTAGTTTTGCAATATTTTCAAGAATGATGCTCTAGTTTTGTACAGCTGTCGGCTGATTAAACAGAAGCGGTAAGAATGAATGTAAAGAAAAATTGTCAGCCTTCTCAAAATATTTTTAAGGACTGTAATTATCTAAATTTCAATAAATTAAACTGAAGGTTTTAAAAGTTGAAAAGAGACGATTTAAAGTCAAGTGAAATTTATGTTTTGTGTTATGAACATTTCTGTGTGGAAGATTTTTGAGATAATAAACGGTGGGCAGATTCTTTGCTTAAAAGTGGACGGAACCTGTCATATATCACTGGACGCATGCGTCGATGCCAACATACTAATTAATATTACGTAGAACTGGTAATAGCTGCCCATTTTTCGCACTAGTCATTTTTTAGAATATATTCCTTCTTGTTTAGTCATAATTACAGTTGGAGAAAATTTCTTTAAAAATAAAGTTGTGTAGAAAAATGGGCGGGTTCTAAAATTTTTATGGAATATTAATTAATAATTTGTAGGTATACACATTGTTTGCTAGTCATATTTTCGGCTCGAAAAGGCACACAAGGTGTACAATCCGTCTCGAAATGGTTAAATTGTGACTGGTGGCTGCATGGAAGTTGCACCACTTACAAAAGATAAATGCATATGGACAACTACAGATTATGTCAGCAAATAAGAAGTCATTCAAGCTGAAAAAGAAGTGTATTAATTTTAAGTTAAACGTTTTATCTCGTAACATAACGTTATTTTGTCATTTTATCTGGTATTGTTTAGCAAATATTGTACAAAAATACATTTATTTCTATGAGTATACATATTGGCATTGAAATATGCATCATTAGAAGATGTAAGATTATCCCCTAATTCTCCACAAGAAATAAATATCAGTGTTATTATTATTATTATTATTATTATCATTATTTAAACTGTTGATGCTTTTTCTGTCATTTTTTTTTTTTTTTTTTTTTTTTTTTTTTGGGGGGGGGGTTGAGGAAGCGTTGGGGCGGAAGAACGTTTAAAAGATTCTTATTTCGCTCAAATATACAAAATATTTCTGCTTCTTCAGCCGTGTCTATTCTAAAAAGGTATCTTTTAGAAATATCTTTTATGAAATGTATTAAAAATGCACGTATGAGCACCAATAGAAAAACTCGTTTTCAGTAAGATAATTTACACCGAAATAAGAAAATGTGTTGTCTAGTTACGAAACCGACCACCTCTATATATTTTGGAAAATGTGTTTTTTTAGTTGTAAGTAAACGTTTGCACCATCTGAAAACAAGAAACCAGACCAAAGCCGATCCACCCCTGTGTTGTTTGGGTTTGAAAATCACGATGTGTTGCATAACCGGGAATCTCCATATCTGCGAGATCGCGATTCTGCTCCACCAATTAAAGCAACACACTTAATGATTAAGTTAGTGTTATCATGTTTTCTATTGCCTGTGACTGCTCTTTCTTGGTGTACACAAAGTTTCTAATAATTGAATTTCGTGTTTTCTTCGACAAAGGAGAATTTTGTAGAAATGTTTGTTCTTCTAATCAATCAAGGAAGAGGAAAAGTGATCCTACGACATGGGAAGGAAAGAAAGCCAAAGTTCAAAGGGAATGTACACTCATTTTGTAAGAACATAATATTAATTGGTAACATAATAGCATCTTAGTTAGTACATTATGATTACTTAATCAAATGTTATTACTTTAATAACATACCTATGATGATTCGGCGGTTATAGCCATGTGTTTATGTAAGTTTTTTTACAATTCGAATGATTTCCCGCGGTATTAAAAAATGCCTCGTGATTAAGGCGACAATGGACAATAAAAACTTTTATTATTATTATTATTATGAATCAATTGTTATTAAATTTTGTGCATTGATACAGTGTTGTTTATAGGCGAAAAATATTAAATTAAAAATAATTTCCAGAATATAATTAATGAAGATATTAATTTAAATCTGTTAATTAATCACTATATTTGAAAATGCTCCAGGCGTATTAATATTTGCTTCAGATACATAATTTTTTTTCTTAAACTAGCTTTATACAGTTATGATAAAAGTTGCTAGCCATTTCTTATTTATGACCATAGTCATTAGAAGATAAAAATATTTTGAATAAACGTAGGTGATTTTTTGCGTATTTTCATCAAAAATATTTTTTTTAATTTAATAATTTTAGTTTTTTAGAATAAAAATAATGAAATTGTTAGTTATATGCTAATATATTTAATGTTTTTTTTTTAAATTGAAATCTGATGAAATTTTGGAATCGTTTTTTGAAAGGGAAAAAATCGTTTTGGGGACATATTTTTCTCAATCTGAAGCAGTGTTGTCAGACTGCGCGACTTTTTATTTAATAGTCACAAATAATTTTGAGAAGTGATGTTTAATATACATGATAGACAATTAATCGTCGATTATGTACATTAAATATCAATACTCAAAATTATTGGGGACTGTTGAATAAAAACGTCGCACAGTCTGGCAACACTGATCTGAAGATCCATTGTTGCCTTAATCAATGTGAGACCGTTTGTGATATAATAACAGGAGACTTGGCGTTGGAATGTTAAAACCCGAATAAACTACTACGTCAGAAACTCCAAAGAAAAATATTTGAGATGCATACAGCTGTTTCGGTAGCCTTAAGCGTACCGTCTTCAGTGCAAAGAAGAAATATGTGATATATATTTTCACAAATGTCTAGGATTATTTTTTTATCAGATTATTATTATTATTATAATTAATATTATTTTAATTTTATCAGTTTTTAAAATCAGATAATAGAAATTAATTATTTAAAAATAAAATTTAATTAAAAAAGCATTTTGTGTATTTGCAACCCTAAAAATTCAATATTTCCATTAAATTCAGTTAAAATTGCATTCTAGTTCATTGCAAAACTCGTCAAATCCAAAATAAGTTGCAAAGGTGGCCAAATCCAAAATAAAAATTTGAATAATCCATTCCTATCACGTGACCCTGCCACCTTATTTGGAGTTTTCAATTACACTGCCCGAAGGATTATAAAACTAAAGATCTTGGTTCCTATCTTATTTTGGCTAAGTGGGGCAAACAATCAGCTTTTTCTCAACATTTTATTTTTTGGAGATAGCCGATTTTGCAACTAGACGGCACAAGTAAGGTAGTGCTTGAATAATTACAAATTGTCCGTGATTTGAGTTCCAAATTCCAAATGAACAGGATTTTTTAAATACAGTTAATCAACGCTGTATAAATATACTTTCGAATCTATTATTTTCAGGAAAAAACTAAACTAAAATGAACTAAATTTTTACACTGTAAAAAGAAAAAAAAATGTTTGAAGCTTACAAAATACAAAAGACTTTTAAATATCAATTAAATAAATTATAATACATGTAGCATTTCTATGATTGAAACTCAAACACATGTTATTTGTAGGATAAAAAGCTATTTTTATAGTCCAAACTAAATATTTAAAGAACAAGCCATTTAGAAATATTTTTACAAGCTGAAAGAAAAGTAGTTTACTGTTTGTTCTGATAATATTGAAGGTATTGAATTACCCAAGTCTGTTGAACATTTATTTAGTATGCAATTTTAAAATACATCAGAATTTCTTGCATATGGCGAGCATGAATGTCAAATCTCATGGTGTGTTCGTCTTTTCGTTAAAAATACTCGACAGTATTTTGTATCATTTTATTTTATTTTTGTGTTATATTTTTTATTTATTTCTAATTATTTATTCATTGCATATTTTATATTGGGATTCAGCAAGTAAATTTAATTGATCTTATATTACCTAAGTAAGTAATATCAGTAGGAATCATTTCAGAATATTTTGAGTAAGCGCACTTTAAGGATTTTTTTCCTGAGAATTAAATGTAACATAATTATAATACGGCACTGAAAAAAAAGGAGCAAAAATACTCAAAATTGTATCAAATTATGTCATATTTGAATATGTCACATAATCAAAATAGCTCCGAAACATATAGTCTCAAATTCAAAAATTCCATTTACTTATTATTGAGTACATTAACATGCTCATAAAAATTAACATTGATCATCGTGAACCACGGTTATAGCTCTGGAAATTGGAGGGAATAGATTTTTTGTTTCAACTCTTTCTGTTTAAATTTGTAGAAATTCTATTAAAGAACTTCTTTTCGTTCATCATCTTTATAATAAATTATGAAGTGAAGAGATATTAATTTGAGAAAACATGCAGTATTTCATGAATAAGACAAGTATGTTTTCCTTTTTAAAACAAAATTACTCATTTTCAAATGAATACGTCTTACTTATTTTTAAACACTTCATTCTTAATAGTAAGCATGATCACTTTTCTGAATACCACTTTTTTCTTAATAATAAAATTTAGTAATCGTTTACAGTAGTTATTTTTGATTGAATAATACAGAGATTGCTTTTTAAAAATAGTGGTATTGAAAAAAGTGAATGCACCAACCCTGATTAAAGTTTTGAAATTGATATTTTAAAATATCTTAAATTATGATGATTTTTAATTATATAATTTTTTATTTCTTACAGTTAACTTAACCCATATTGTACCAAGCACTGAAAAAGTATTTTTCTCTTTAATCTTAAATATATGTTTCTTTAAGCCTATGTATACACACAAAATTAAAAAAATCAAAAAACTTACCACCCTTTCATTAGCTTAATCGGTACAGGCTGTCCTAAAAATAGGACAATGGTTTAGGACAATCGGAAATATAAGGAAAACAGACCATCTACACTCCTTCTCATATATTTATAAGGACACTTTATGTGTTGAAATATCTAATGTAAAAATAATTGTGAACACGATTATACTAAGTGCACTTAATATATCTAGTATTCTAAAGACCAAAACTCTTATAATTTTTTTAATATGAAACAAATTTAATAAAAAATAGTGCAAAGCATTTTTTCTCCACGTTTTTAGATGTTCATAATTATAGGGACAATCACGATTTTTTTATTTAACTTACTCGCGGATAAATTACAGTTGACATGCGAATTTGTTAACTACTGGGCTAAATTAATTCACATATAAGCCTTCAAATTTTCTTCGACGGGCATTACTGATAATTCCTCGGAAAAAAAAAAAAAAAAAAAAAAAAAGGAACGCTCATGTAGTGAAGTATAATAAATGTGTTTTTTAAGTGGAGAGATAATTTCAACCCGTCGTATTTCTAATGAAATTCGAAGATCTAAAATTGCTGAAGGAAATGTGATCAAACATTGAACTGCTTGTTCGATAGGAGAGAGATCTGATGCAAAATCAGAGTTGTTTTACAGTGATCGAAGACTTATAATTCCTCTTACTGTTCTACTCAAAATGACTGCTGCTGAATTTGCTCGTAATTTTTAACGGAAGGTTGGTGTCCACATTTATGCATGTTTAAAATAATTAATAATATGTTATAATGAATAAAAGACCTATAATATTCAACAAGCATTTAATGGAGGAAAGAACGCGTGTGTTAAAGTTGAATAAAGACAATATAAAATGGTAAAATGTTGCATTTTCGGATGAAAAACATTTTATTCTTGATTAACCAAATGGTTTTGTGAGTTACTGGCACGATCTGAAGATAGCGAAAGACAGAGAAGATTTTTTAAAGGCAGATATGAATCGAGCATTTTAAATGTGGATTTATGGTGCTCTGGGGAGCTGTTTCTACTGAAGGCAAAATGAATTTAGTTTTTTTTTTTCTATTATTATGAACATCAAGAGAATATCCGCAAATTTTAAACGTGGAATTCTCAGATTTTTGTTAGATTTAGAGAGGGTTGGTTTAACAATTTATTTTTTCAACAAAACTTACATTTCTTCTCTACTTTTAGAGCAATAGAAAATAGTTTGAAGAAGGAAACTTTTGTATTATTGCCTTTCCCGTGGTCTAAAAGGTGAAAAGACCTTAATTTATCATATTAGAAAAGTGCATGCAAGTGGAAAGCAATTTTAAATAGTTTAAATGTATTCAGAATATCATCTGTGCTGTATGAAATGGTATTGAAACTGAATATGAAATATATATATATATATATATATATATATATATATATATATATCAGAGCGAATGTCTGACTGTTTCACCCTAAAAAAAGACCCCATAAAATATTAATTTAAATAATAACTGGAAAAAAAATTAAGATTCGAGCTGTCCTTATAGTTGTGAACACATGAAAAATCTTTTTTTTGACCGTATTTAAAGTTTTTTAAGATAGAAAAACGATAAAACTTTTTAAATATCGTCTATTAATAAAATTCAAATTAATAAAAAATATATTTGTTTAAATAAGAGTGTTCAGTGATTAGTTAATATAGAAAAACGGATGTCCTTATAATTATGGGAACCAGTGCAGATATATATATATATATTATTATACAATTGTTTTACCAGTACAAAAATGTAGAATATTACCTCAATAAATTTATATGTCCGTTATTATTGAACGTAAAATCTTTTTAAGTAATAATGTGTTGAAAATGTAGCGAATAAATCTTCAAAAATCGTCATTAAAAAAAAAAAAAAAAAAAAAAAAAAAAAAAAGATATTAAATGTTAATTTAAACTGACGATAAAGATATGTATTTATTGGACTTTTAAATAATATATCGCCTTTAATTTGAATTAAAATATTCAAAAGAATTTATATAACTACCACTTATGCATGGTGTCCTATTTTTAGGACGATGGTGAAATATGGGTTAAAATTGTTCATAAATGCAAAGTTTTTAATGTTGTATGTATTTGTGGTTCCATAGTAAAAATTATTGAAAATTGTTGCTGATACTAACGTTTTCTTAAATTTGTAATTACGTGGAATTAAAAATTAATTCAGTAAAAACATTAAGGAAAATATTGTTCATGTTATCGAAATATTAAGAAATTTACATCGTTATGAGTGTTCATTAAAACAGATAGCTATTATTGAGGAAATTTTCTGTTATCTTTGAAAGATTATTTTTACACATTGAAGAAGGTTTTTTACCATGCGAGACATAACATTTCAAAGTAGTTTAAAAACGTTTATTATCTTCCGACTTACATTTTCAACAAAAATATTAAAGTTAAGTTTTGAAAGGGCTTATGACTGAAACTTCTAGAGAATTTTTTTGACTTCATAATAAATATCTCCATCTAACGGAAATATTTTGTTTGAAAAGTGTAGGGATTTTAATTGAATGAACTATCCACTTAACAAAATATCTAAAATTAACGTCTTTATACATTTCATTGTGCAATTTTTTGTGATTTCTATAAAATTTCTTAAATTAATTGTTACAATATATAACTGTTGAAAGATAAACATATTTTGAATATTAGTCAAAAATGTGCCGGTGATTTTCACTTTGAAAACGCGGAGAACATATAACTCGAAATTTTGAAAAACAAACAAGTTACAGAAAACTTAATAAAAGATTTTAGACTTATTTTTACTAATAATTCCTAAATGAAAGTAAGTTGAACAGTTCGATTATCTTTACAAATTCATTGGAAACAAAAGCTTACTTCAGAAAGAAAACAGTCACCAAACGTTAAATTTTTAAAAATTATTTTGAAGTAAACATGGAAAATGTACTTATTTTCAAATGTAAAGCCAATATATAAAAATTCAGTATTCAGAAATAATACCTTTCTTCAATTCAAAAACGCATATTATTTCACTTTAAGCTTGAAAAATAATATCTTGCGCATAGAGTAACACAAAAAAAATTAAGTTACATTGCAGACTTTTGTTCAAAATGTTTAAAAACACATTTTTAGTTGAGTCAAGTGATTTATTTTATTTGCCTAATTTAAGTACATTATATGGGTCCTATACAATATATAGACAGTAACAGGACTACTTAAAAACAGTTTCTTTGTATTATGTTATACGTATCATTATAGGAGTTTTTATTTTTGTCACGCAGTCATAGACACACACATGTTTTAATACAAAATATTACCTACAAGTTCACTTACGGCCAAACATTTTAAATTTTAGACTAGTTGTTTTTGCAGCCATTTGTCCCAACCAATTCCGTACTTTTCGGTAATATTCAAATCGGCACAAAAAGGAGATCTTGGATACATGTATGCAGGGGGTCGTACTCTCCGCCCTATTTTCAGGACAATCGCAGAGATGAGAAATGTCCACTTTTATTGGTACCATTATTTTTATGTCATAATCTCTATTCTATTTAATCGTGACACATTACTATAATAATATCATAAAGATTTCTGCATAAAATTAGTGGTGACAAAAAATGTAGAAATTTCTTTTCCTGAGCATGTCCTAAAAAAAGGCGGACAGTAAGACCTCTGATAAATGGCGATGTAATTTTCAGTTTAAAAAACACTACGACTATCATGTTAGTATTTCCAATGATTAACGTCATTTACAGAAAAAAAAAGCAAATAAAGTCTGAGAGACTCGTGAAATAAATATTTGAACCACATTTGTTCTGAAAATGCGAATATCATAAAGTTCTCGCAATAAGAGACATTTATTAGACATATCAAACATGCAGATATATTTTCCCTCGAGTCATTAACACTAAAGAAAATCTGAAATTCTCAGAGGAGAGGCACTTTCTTTCACTTGTCATCATCTGAATTCTTCTTTAAAATTTTTCTTCTGTGGTCGATGATTTTGCGAATTTGCCAACTTAAAATGACGGATTCAAAATTTATGAATATAGACGTGTGATAAATTTTAAATATCTGACATACAGATATACTTTTTATGGATGAAAATGAATTTGTTTGAATGATAAATGTTTTGTATTTTTATTGTTGTAAAAAATTTTATTTTAACACTATCGAAATTGAAAGAAAAATTATTTATATTGTTACTTTACTGCTTTATTTGCAAATTTATATTTATATTTATATTTTATTTATATTTATATTTATTTATTTATTTTTTAATAATGTTAAAATAAAAAATTCCTATAGGTTTATGTATATAAATACCCGTACTCCGTTACCTTATAAACGTTTTGCCCGAATAATAATTTTAATGAACAGTTTAAAAATCTATGGAAATAGATATAATTTCTACTTTAACATGTTCTATTTACGTGTTGTAGGAAAATTATGGCTGATAGGAGTGCAGTTGTGTAAACAAAAAAGTCCGTTAACTTGCTGATATACACCGTGACCAATAAGTTCTCATACAACATTTGAAGCACGTTAAAAAGTTGTACATATGTGTTACTGTAGTCCCAATTATTTTGCAGGCAATTTAGTGCTAGGTATAAAGCTATTACAAGTGTAAATGTTGTACTAATTACAATTTTCCTTTACCTAGGTAGAATGAAGAAATTATGATAAATAAATTCCTCAAAGGAGCGTAGCCGTTTGAAATTTTCAGAGATTTGAAAGCCCTGGGGGTGAAGAGAGATTTCATTTGCAGAGCTATCAGAAGGTGTAATGAGACGTCATCTATCGATGACAAAAAAAGATCTGGCAGACCGAGGTCCGTTAGGACAAAAAAGGCTGTGAAAAGGGTCAGGGAAAAGATACGATGAAACGGACAAAAATCTGCTAGAAAACTAGCACAAGAGCTCAAAATATCGAGGGAATCAATGTTAAACATTCTGAAAATGGACCTTGGGTGCAAGGTTTATAGAAAACGTAAAATTCACGGAGTTTCGTATTCTGTTAAGGTGAAAAGAAAGCGAAGGGTGGAAGAAGTTCTTGGTTGGCACGCTGGGGATGAATTTGTCTTTTCAGACTAGAAACTATTCCTTCTACATGAAAGTCTGAAACCCCAAAATGACAGAGTATGGTCAATTTCTATTGATAACATCCCTGAGGGACAGCATTACGTTCCGCGTTTTCAAAATGCTTCGTCTCTGATGATTTAGGCCGCTATTTCCAAAAGCGGAAAACTCCAGTTAGTCTTCATTGATAAAGGGATAAAAATCAATGTCCAATATTATAAAACTGAGGTTTTGGAAAAAGTTTTACTACAAAATGTCCAGAGCATGTATGGGGTGGGATATTTCTGGTTCCAAGAAGATGATGTACCTTCTCATACCGCACGTTTGATTCAGGAGTGGTGCTTCAAAATTTAGCTGATTTTTTGCCAAAGAACGAATGGCCTCCCAACTCCCCCGATCTGAACCCTCTTGATTATTTTGTGTGGTCATATATTCTGTCCCAACTGAATAACTATAAAATTACCGATTTGAGCAAATTCAAAAATGTAATTCAAACGATATGACAGGAAATGTCAATGGAATCCGTGCGTGCCGCATGTGATGGATTTGAAAAGAGACTTAAGCTCGTTAAGAAACTAAAAGACGGAATTATTCCAAAGCATTTATTGTAAAGATACTCAATGATGACTACTTTAATTTTATGCAAAAAGTTTTTGTATGATTTATTTTGTGTTACTGTAATAAAAATTTTAAAGTGTATGAGAACTTATTGGTCACGGTGTATATGTATATATGGGAATGGTGCAAAATGGGATATAGTTGAGTAAAATGGAATAACGTTATAACTCACTCGTACGGATCTGCAATCTATGAGAAGCACATAGGACGTTTTCACTGGCCCTCAAATATGAACGGTAGTTCACCTTGTGTCATTTAGAAGATAAGTTTTTGTGTCATACAACTTTTTTAGTTTATAAAAATTCAGATTTTTTTTGGAGGTAAGTATTACGAATTCTGTAATCTATTTACGAAGCAGTAAAATGAGTAAAAACTGTGAGGTTTTCGTTGACGCAGACCCCATCTTAACTTAGTTAACTTAACTACTTAAATATTAAATATGAAATTAGCACAGAGACTCAGATATATAAAAATAAAACTAAGAGTTTATTCAACTAGAATAATGGGAGGATGATCTGGATTTTGGTAGCTCAGTCAGCCGATATAAATACTTTAACGAATAAATGTATAATATCTAATTTAGATAATTTGAAATATCTCACCCCAGAATAGTAGAAGTATAGAGACGAATGCAGTCTTTTACTTAGCTACCGTAACTTGCAAGAGATCCGCGGATTCCCGCAAAATCTATTTTCCATTCACGAAGCACCACAACACTCACCAAGCTACTTAACTTAAGCACAACTTAATGTCAACTGCCGAAGTATAACTTTATCCAGACTCTAGGCATAGACTTTGCCATAGACAGACGTCGAACAAGACTCCACTACACCACACCTTTTGCGAAAACCATCTCCATCTTATACCACTTTCCACCAACTTCCTTTCTCTTCATTTCAACCAAACTTTTAAAATCGCTTCCCATTCATCTACATCTCGCAACTTAATTCATTCGTTGCACCACCATGTCGACACAAAACTAATAAAATGTCGCCGAGTCACTGGCGCCGAAGCGATTTAACCATCCCAACTGAATAATTTGTTGGATCCAGCTTAGTTTCAAACAAACTGTGGTGACCTTCTACAGTCTACCACACAAAACCTAGTGTCATTTGCGGTAGGGGTATTGAGTAATTTGAGTAGTTTGATTCCCATAAACTTATTTTTACAAACGGGTGTTTGAGTTTGATTTATTCTTCAAGATGTCGATTCAGGTAACATGGGACACCAATTGTTCCATACTATTTTCAATTTTTGTAAAACTTGAATGTTGATAATTTTTTCAATACTGTTTATTTTGAATAGTAATTTTAAATAAAATGTTTATATTGCAATAATTCATGATTTTTTAAAAAATACTACCCTATCTCATTTTATACTCTAAGGAAATTGGTATTCCATATTACCTGCTAGATCCATTTTACCCGAAAAAAACTTTAACTTTAAACTAAAAATTTTTCATGGGGACTCTTCTTTTTGTAGTATAAAATCATCAAGAAATACTAACAACATGCGGAAGTTTGCAATAGTCGATTTCACAATGGTCCAAAATACTTCATTTTATTATGTTCAGTTCAAATATAAATGGTACTTTAGCGGGGTACATAGCGGGGAGCAAAATGACAGAAACTGTCATTTTCTTTTACTAAAAATGTATCATGTTTGGGAAAATTGGAGCACCAAGAAGAAATAGGAATATCAGAATGATATTTATTGGGCACATATGTTATAGTAGGAAGAACACTTGATTAAAATATAAGGAAATTTGGAGTAATATGTACTGAGAAAACATGTACATAAAGCAACGACCTTTGTGAGCAATGACAGCACTTATCTGCCTAGGAATTGAATCAAACAGTGATTGGATGACATGCACGGGTAAAGCACTTCATGAAGATTCAATACGATGCCACAATTCACCGATCGTAGTCACTGGTAAGTGGTGTGGGGTCAGTCGCTTTTCAACGGTTAAACAGTCATTTTCATCGGTGCGAGATCAAGAAAACATGCTGGCCAGAGCAGCAATCGAACCCATTCTGCATCAAGGAAGGTCCGGACAATACGGACAACTTGCGTTCGTGCATTGTCCTGCTTAAGTATTGCGCTTCGGTTGCCTTGAATATAGGGCAGAGTAACAGGCCTTAACTCGTCAGAAATGTAATGGCTGGTATTCAGAGTGGCGAGAATGAAAAGAAGTGGTGATCAAGACGCGTATCCAATGGTATTGCACCCCATGGCTCCAGGTGGTGACTCAGTATGCGGATACCAAAACTTTGATTACCCTCAAAACTGCATAACTGATATAAGCGCATTAATATGTGATCAACGACAAACCTGAACGTACGAATGGCGTAAAGTCGCCTTTCAGACAAATCACAATCCTGTTTACAGCATCAGAATTTGTCTTATACGTATTTAACGGCATTGTGAATAATGCACATTATCAGCTGGTATTCGACATCGTCACACTATCCATCACCTGCAGTGATGGTATAGAGTCCCATTGGATTCAAGTCTCGATTACTTCTTGTTCGCATTCCTGGCACTCTGAATAGCGGCCATTAAATTTGTGGTGATTTAAGGCTCACCCATCTGTTCTATATTCAAGGCCTCCGTAGCGCAATATTTAAGCAGAATAATGCACGACCGAAAGTTGTCTGTATCTCTGGACCTTCCTTGATACAGAATGTGTTCAAACGTTGCTCCGATCAGCGTGTTTTCCTGATCACGCACCAAGGAAAATTATTGTTTAATCGTTGAAAGTGAGTGGCCCGCCACCACTCACCAGCCACTACTGTGGCATCAAGTTGAAGCTTCATGAAGTGCTGTACCCGAATATGTTATCCAATTGCTGTTCGATCCAATGCCTCAGCAGATGACTGTAGTTATTGCTCCTCGAGGTCGCTGCTTTATGTACTGTTTTCTCAGGATATATTACTCAAAACTTCCTGAAAATTTAATCAATTGTTCTTCTTACTATAATGTATGGGCCCAACAAATTTCATTCTTATATTCGCATTCCTTCTTGGTGTTGAAATTTTCACAAACATGAGTGTAGTATTTTTAATTTATATTTAAGAAAAATCGGAAAATTATATTAAAGAAAGTAGGCGATATAAACATGCAATAAAGATTACAAAAAATTTATATTCTTGGAATGTCACTAATTTCTTATTCACTAATTATGCTACATGTGTAAAATGATAAGAACGGCACAAATATTTCTAAATTTTAGTAGAATTGTCAAAAATATTTCGCTTACTTTGTAGTTAATAATTTCAATTTAGCGCTGAGACGTAGAGTATAGAACACCACGAATTTCTCGAGATGATCAAACATTACATGCTTGCCGGTTAACAAATTTTCAAGGCCGTATTAAAGAATATGTCCAGTTTTGTCGGTGTATATTACTTTTTATGGTATCTAAAACGTTCTCTATCAAATTTAAGTCCGAAATATTCGCCAGTTAATCAAATATGACAATCTTATTATTTTAAAACAATGTTTTTGTGTCTTTTGCAAAGTGAATTGATGTATTTTAATTGTTTAATTATTATTAATTATTATTAATTATTTAATTTATTAATAATTATTAATAAATAATAATAATTATATAATTATTAGCAATTATTTTTAATTATTAATAATTATTTTAATTATTTTCTTGAAAATTATAATTAAAACCCGTTTTTGTTTTCGCCCTTGTCAAAAATTACTTTCTAACAAATTGATATAAGGTAAAGCTAGGACAGTTTGCGTCCAATTAAACAGGACGTAATCGAAAATTCAAATATTATTTTTTTGCTAAACTATTGGTGCATAATTTTGAATTGATCCTTCTTCTGTGCATTTCCATTACTATTTTGTTGTTCTGTTATAATTTAAAGCAACAGCTATAATAAAACTAAGAGAGCTGTTTTACGCAATTTCTCTTTATAAGGTAGGAGTGATTACGCTTAATTATAATTATAATTACGCTGTTAATAATTAATAAATGCACTTAAACTGCTTTGTTGTAAGGTATTTGTAAACAAATATTTTTGTATTGGGAGTGGAAATTTCAATTCAATAGTTAAAAAATCAGAAAAATAAAAGAAATTTCAAAAGAATTTCAAACATTTATTTAAAGAAAAATTATTAAAGAAACAGAAATGGAATAAAATCTGATAAAGATTGCAAAACAACATTAAATTACTAAATAACACGTTTCACTTAAAACTGGTACATTTCTTTTTCAGCTTGAATGGTTTCTTGTTTGCTGACCGAATCTTTCGTTATCCACAATCGTTGTACTTGTGTACATAGTGATGCTTTCATGCAAATACCTGCCACAAGTTAACCAGTTCGAGACTGATTGCACACCGTGTGTGAAATGCATTTTCGAGAAAAAGAAGGGTAGCACACCATATGTGTAAAATTATATGTAACTAGTCCCGCCTATTTTTAAGCCCAGAATCCGCCCATTGTTTACTAGTTATTAAAGGTTTTATTTCCTCAAAATTTTCCACACAAAAATGTTCAAAATACAAAACCTAAATTTCACTTGGTTTGAAAGAAACTTTAAAATCCTTTACTTTTATTTATTTTATTTTATTTTATTGAAAATCGGACGATAACAGTCCTTTAAAAGAAGTTTGAGTAGGCTGATATGTTTTGATTGCATGTAGTTATATCGCTTCTATTTAAGCAGCCGACAGCTGCACAAACTTGAGCATTATACTCGAAAATATTGCAAAACTATACAGAGACATATAATAATATTTAAATACTTTGCGATAAATTTCTCATAGACTAACATTAGAATTCAAGAGGTGAATCCCATCAGAGATGTGGCTTTTGCTGATTGTGCCACTCCTTAATAATTTTCAATTTCTGATTCTTAGGACAGTCTGCAAAGAGGTGCGCCGTCTCGAATGGTTTAAACTAGTCCGGTCACTTGTCGACATTATTTCTTGCTACAGGTACAGACATTCAAGAAACTTATCCTCCTTATCTTGTCATTACCAATAAGTTGCGAAATTTCAATTAGTGTAGGATTTTATACAAATCAATGCGCATTCTCTCCTAAATAGCAAAAGCGCAAACTGTCCCATTTTGGTAGGAGAGATTGCGCAGTCTTTTATTAAATAATTATTCGCTTTTAGAGAAAATCCTGTTGCTCTTACTGTTAGTCTATGTTAGTAGCTTATGAGAAATTGTTTAAATAAAAAATATTTTATATTGCTACCAATGTATGGAAATTCCTGGGAAGGGTTGTGAAAATTCAAGCATTTATTTTTCAAAACGAGACAAAATAACCACGTTTTACCTTAGACTTTTGAAGCAATTAACATGCACGTTCAAGTAAGCACTTGACTCTTAATGCTGTACAACCACCGGAAGTCGCAGCTCGCCCACTCTATTCTTTCCAGCCAATTTTACATGTGCGCAATCTCTCCTAGCTTAACCTTACATCTGCCTATTTTGTTAATATTCATCAAAACTCCTGATGGAGAAAAAGCTCGAATCATAAGAAAGTTAAGGTGCCTGCCTACCTTTAAAATGCAATTTTCGGTCAAAACTCCGATTTTCCATTTTTCGGTTAGTATTAAAGCCTGGCATTTTAGCTTTCTAAATTAGTTTGAATTTTTTTTCTATCTTGCTTAGAACTTGAGTTACAGGCATTTTAATATTAGTCACGCTCGCTAGTTTTTGAAACCGGAAGTGACCGGGAATGACCCGTAAATGTTTGTTTATATAAATGTTTTATTCAATATAAGCATCAAAGTTTGTTACAGAATATAAAATGAATTTGAAAAAGAAAATAAAAAACTTTGAAATAAATCAGGAACTTATTAAAATTATTTTTTGTTTAATAGGTAAAATCTTGTTTTTAAATCTGCTTTCTACTTTTTCTCAAAATGAGATATTTAGCATATTGCTTTATCCCAAAACATCATAACTCCAAAAGTTATAATTGAAACGTTATGAAACTTTGACAAAATACTCTAGAGGAGTTATTTTAGGGATTCAGCTACAACAATAAATCTAGCTAAATTATTTTTTTATATTTTTGTCGGTAGAAGTTATGAACTGCCATGTATATTCATGATTATTTCAGCATGTAAAAATGTTATCTTCTCTAAAATATTAAATAATATGGTTATAATTTTGAGAGTAGTTCACATCCTTAAAGCCCTTTCAAAAATCTAAATAAAATTTACAGAACAAAAATATCTTTTTTTTAATTTGACTTATGATGTTTTGTAAAAGTGCTTTTATTTTGCAAATTTTATGCATATTTTGAGCCTAAATATCAAAATATTTTAAAATTTGCATGTTTTTTTTAGGATATTCACTGTTTTTTACTGTATTCTATCATATAATGCACATAAATAGGCAATTTTTCAATTATAAAAAAAAAAAAAAAAATCACCTCCGACAGTAGGCAGGCACCTTAATACGCATTCTCAGTTTGGAAGCTTATGCCAACATGTATATCAGGACCATCCAAATTAAACTTTATTTTATAGATATAGATAATTTTGGGGCAATTTGTTTGTACTTCCAGATATTTCTCTGCAAGCTGGAAGCCAGCTTTTTATTGCTCGAGTGTTATAGTCGGAGGCGAATGTATTTTTATATAAAAAGGTTTTTGATCTTTTAATTATTCTTCTGATGGTCGATATTGATGCTGGCGTCTTTTTCTAGATTCTAATTTCTTTTGCTGTTTGTATTTTATTTTCTAACAATAAAATATCTAGATCATTTCAAAAGTTACTTATGCAGTGGTAATTTGTAGGAAATTAAAAATGACTTTCTTCTAAAGTTTATTTTATTTTTCCTCTTTTTTTAATCGGATTTTCTTTGAAGGGAACATCCATTGTTATTATAAATTAATGCTTGGCCTCTGTTGAGATAAGAGAACGTTTGTCTGCAATTCTTCATTCAAATGTTCATCGAAATGTTTTGCTGAAAGACATGCAAAATAAATCTACAAATCACGAACCACAATATTGAAAGACCTGCAATGTTATAAAATTTTTGTAAAAGTATTAGTTATGAGTAGTATTGCTATAATATTAATTGACGTAATTAATTAGCGTATTTAATTTTTATAAAAAAGTCTTGTAAATTCGCATAACACAGTTGTTTGATCTCTGTTATTTTTGCGTCGTTTCCATCATTTTGCACTTCGCTGCATATGTATATATTATATATATACATAGGAAATCAATATATAGGTTGGATTAAAAGTTTCTGACACATGTTAAATTAAATATTTGACATATCAGAATGCTAGATGAAAAGTTTTGTTAAAGAATATGAAAATAAAAAAGGGTTAGCTCTAAATGTCGCTCATAGATGGCTCTGTTTCTTAACAACAACAGCAATAAAAACATTAAAATGCAAGTCAAGCAATTAAATTCATTTATTTTCTTAAAATATTGTACTCATTTATAAAAATGAGTACAATATTTCAATATGTACGCTCTTTGTGACTCAAATCACTCCGAAAGGATAATCCAATCTAATCCACGTCTTAGTTAACACTGATTGTAGACGACACTAAATTACGTAAATAGTTCGCGTCTTAAATATTTTAATTTCACATATAGAGGAAGTATATAATTTTGGCCTTCGCATAGATCTACACGAAAAACAAATTAAGAGTGGTTAGATCTAGGGAACGAAGTGGCTGCAGTAAAACTACTATATAAACAACACATGGAGACAAATAGCACCACTTGAAGGAAAAAATTGAAATTATAGGAAGAATTATAGGGCAAATCCCATTCTTGGGCGATTTCATTTCATATTAAAGTTTAAAATGCGTCTGACTTTTTTCCCATCTTGCATACAGTTTAATTTGTTAAACAATTGTTTTAAATTCTTGGTAATTTTCATATGTCCAATGCATCTTTATTCCAATAATTTAGACATAAAATTCAAAATTTTCCAAAAATTAGAGAAAAATTTTGTTTTAAATCGTTTTTATGAGGTTAGATCCAGTCCTGTTACCTTTTTTTTAAAGAATTGACAAATATTCTGCCAAATAATTTTCCCACAATACAGCATGTAGAAAGACATACAAACTCTTATATAGAAAGTAAGAGATTCATAATTGATGTATATAATGTTAAACAATAAATACACAAGTAAAAATGCATAGTGAAATGAAATAAAATAATGTGTATAGGAAATTTTGGTATACAAGATTAATTTGACAGCATGCAATATTCAAATTATAAATTTTGTTTCAAAATTAAAAATATTATGAACCTTAAGTGCTTTGGTGCATTGAAATAGTGTAATCTTACAACAAGGCGTAATGTTTTAAATAGTCTGGTTTTTAAATAAATTTGCTTGTAAATTTTCTAATTCATGAATTAATATATAATACGTCTGTATTTTTCTGGAATCAGCATACATATGGGAAAGGAGACTATCATTTATGTTTTGCGGATGCCATTCTGAAAAACGTAAAAAAAAAAAAAAAAAAAAATTAAATTCTTTTACAATCCGTAAAGTATAAAATAAAAAGTAACACAACAGTAGATTTTATATAATCAGTTTATATTATTCCTTAAAACAAATAGATTAAACATATTTTAATTTTTTTAAACATTAACTAATGTTTTAATGGAAAACTTCATTAAATAAAATACATCACATTAAAAAATATAAGTTCCTTATTAAATACTACACACACACATACAAAAATAAACATCCTAAATTGAAAAGGCTCGCTTCAGCTGTTTAGTGTCGAAATAATAATACGTTTCATCAGAGGAAACAAATAGTACGCGTACAGCATGAAAACAACAACACGCCATACTTAGAGTTCTTAAAATAAAATATATACGCCGGCGCATCGCCGCCATTTTTTTGCTTTGGAAGAGGACAGCATTCCTACTTGGCCTCCTTATCGCTTCACTAGTGATTTTAAGAAATCTTGAGCTGAAGCTACGACCGGTCAAGATAAGAGCAATAAGCAACAATAATATTCCTAAAAACACATTTTTTTTCACAGTACATTCTCAGGATGTGCTTTTATTCTGAGGATATCGTATGGATGTACTGGGATAAAATATGTTGTTAGGGCAGTCTCTGTTTCGTATACAAAATGTCGCCAAAACTCAAATACACAGCGATAGAAGGTCTGTGAACACTTTATATTCTCATTTTGAATGATTATAGCAGTTTATCGCCTAACAAACTCCCATATCATAGTTTACTTAGCTAAAACTTTGAAATATAATAAAAGAATTTACTCAAAAGTAACGTAAGACGATGAAAAAATTATGATTGTGTTTGTTTATCAGAAAATCACGCTGGGTACATGTGGCAACCCTAAGGCAACCAAATGCCTGATGCACTAGCTCGTTTATATAAGAGCCTTAACCGTACTCGAGCCTATGTCTTTCGTCTGATGAGCAATCATGCTATTATTTGGATCTGAAACAACTGTCGTAAGTTTTTGCATTTCACAGTGTTGATTTACAAAGTCTTCTTTTTTTTTCCATTGCCTTGTAGAATCAGTTTTTCGGTGCAGTTTACTGTAATATAAGTTCTTACTGCCGAATAAGTATTTTAAGTTTTTCTAATTATATTTTTAAGAATTACCTTACATTAATAAGCACAAAAAATCTTTTAAGAATGAACAATATTTTACTGCAATAAGTTTTGATGTATGAGTAAACTTAAAAATTTGCTAAAGAAAAATATACTGCATATGAAATTCTTTTCAGCGGATATTTTTGAATAAATGTTGATTGTTAGTAATATATATACTTTACATTTTAAAAAAGTGTGTTTGATATTTACTCTTCTTCCTAATGTTAATTAAGATGATAAATATTACTAGGATTTTTGTATTACAATTGCTTTCATGTAATTGCTTTGTAATGTTTTTCTAAAAGATCTAGTACAATAAAGTATCTTGAGTGAATGAATTACGACTGATTTCTTCTAAGTAATTAGGCGTGGGAAAGACAGCAGTTGCAACTAATTACTTAATCGGTGACCATGTCATTTATTCCTTAATACTTTCAAAAATTGTATTTTTACAAATGTGTATTAGACTTGTATATTAAAAGTTATGATAATAAATATTTTAAAATTTTAAACTTTTACTTGGTTATTTATATAAATATTTTTTTTAATCTGAAAAGTGATTTATGCGTGTTTTTATAATGAAATATTTTCATAATGAATTGTTAGACTGTCTTTATAATAAATAGTATCTAGATGTATTGAATAATTTTTTTTTTTTTTTTAAATTCAAGAATGTTATGCATATTTTTGAGGAATGATTGATACAAAGAAAATATTTTTTTTTTTTTTAATTGAAAAACTGCTTCAATTTTCTACTATATTTCAATTCCTTTCAACAACATATTAGGAAATAGGATTGCCCACCGCATGGAAACTTTTTCTAAAATAACCCGGAATGCCTGGTTTAAAAAAATCAAGACATATTCGTCCTGCATTTCATCATTTTATTTTGCCTCGTTTCTAAAAAGCTTGGATTCAGTAAAGTTGTGTCTTTTTGAATATATATATATTTAGTAGTTTGAAGACGAAGTAATTCTATTTCAGTAATTTCGTTTCATTCCTAAGTACGATTTATTTAAGTTAAATGTTTGCATTTTTTATGCTATTTTTAAAATTCAGGGAAATAGTACGGAATACCTTTAACATCTGCTTCAAAAATCAAAAACGAAACTATATTTTTCCAAAAAATCCTGTCATATTATTCCATGTCATCAAATACTTTTAAAGTTATCGAAATAAAAAATGGCACATTTTCAGTAAGTATCTCTTTAAATGTTAAATGTTTTACATTCTTTTCAACACGAGCAGTAAAGAGAAAAGTTTTACTCCTCAAGATATTTTTTTTTCACATATTAAGGTCTCTTCTTTTTCATTTTGTCATCAAAACACTTTGTTTTAAACTATATTTTAAACTATTAAAAAATTAGATAATCTCTTATTCGATTTATTATACAATTTTCTGACTTATTTATGTGTTAATATTCTGCAACTTTAGAGAATTCAGGTTTTATTTTATTTAAATTTTTCTGAAGGAAATAATATCAGTGGTTTTTTAAGTACTCTCATTAAACGAAAAAAATTACATCATTAACAAATGTTGGGTAATGTATTCAATATAAATGTAACTTTAATAAAATGGTTATATTACATCATGAGTTACCTATATCTATCTATCTATCTATATATATATATATCTCCTTAGGGCTTGTAACTTTAACATATTTTTATTTATTACTATGATTTGTGAACTCATAAGGGGTTTTTCACAAAAAGGAACTTTTGCAACGTGTTTGAAATAATTGGATCTTCAAATTAAATACGCAGCATGTGTATTATGAAATTTCAACTCTGGAATATAGCTAAAATCTAGCTCGTTCTTTCGCCGACAATTTGCTCGATTTTTACTCTATCTTAATGAACATTTTGACAAATGTTGCTCAATATATTTAGCTTTCAACCTATGCAATAAAATTTTCCTATCTTTCGCGCATGCGCAGAAAATAATATTCACTAAAAATGCTCATGTCTCAACGAATATTACATGAGTTAATTTTATATTTCAGAGTAATGTTTCTCTAAAGTTTTTTCAATTTTTCAGCCATTTTTTTTTAAATTTTATGGAAATCTGTTCTAGTTATAATGAAAAAACTTGTTGAAAAATTAATAATAATAATAATAATAAAATCTGCCTAAATAATTGCGCAATTTCCGCATCAAATTATACAAATATTGTACATAGTATGTGCAACAATGTATAAAAGTTACACGTCATTTGAAGCTTTTTGTGATACAGGGTGATACAAAGTATTTTCGCTCTTCTTTAATTTGTGGTTCGTCCCCTAATTGTACTCTAGACTAAATCGATAGTGGAAAATATAAGTTTTTAAATGTTCTTTGCATGTATGAAGTCACAGGCCATTTCGTCTAGTACTTTTTTAGATACTCGAAAAAATGTAAAAAAAAAATATATAATTTTTTGAACACTTACTGTAGTAACTCTGTGTGTATTATTTTTATTTAAAAAAAAAAAAAAACTCTTTTAGAAAGAAATTTTTATGTGTGTATATATAAAAGTAAAAGGGGAGTTTGCTCACAATTCAGAAGAATAACATAAAAAATAAAAATATTAATATTTTGCTAAACTATTGCTAAATAAAATTGAAATCACAATACTGAATAAAAGAACTGGTGTGTAATCGGTCGGACTTAAAAACTTCTTCACACACTATAAAACAAGCACTAGCAAACTGCAAAACCAAACTGAGGGGAAACACAACTAAAAAACAGGAAACAAGAGAACAAACACAAAAAATGGAGGGAAAGGATTTTAAATATAATCAAATAATATATTTTTTTTATTTTATTTTTATGTAAATACCTAACATTTATTTATTATTTTAACTGATTTAATTACTAATTTTAATTTATGTTTATGAATTAATTTAACCCGTTAGTAGTCGCTAGTTGGTCGATTTGCCGCCCATTCTTCAGTTTTCCCAGATTCTTTTATTCAATAGCCACCAAAAATTTTTAGAAGTGGCATTTGATATACATAAAACGCGAATAAAATCGATTTAACGTCGATCACATCACTTCTTAAAATTATTGGTGACAGTTAAATAAAAAGTTCGCAATCTGTAATAGGTGGCGCTGTTGATAGCGACTACTAACGGGTTAATATTTATTTTATTTATTTAATTATTATTATTTATTTTATTTATTTATTTATTTATTTTAAAATTTAATTTATATAATATTATTTATTTTTACAAAATGTAGGAAATTATTTAATCAAAAAAAAAAAAAAAAAAAATCCCAAGCTATCGACAGTCAATTGGAATCGGATTTTTCATTTACAATTTTATCGTGATTAAGGCAGACAGCTAAATTTTCCAGGAAATCCAATTACGAAACGTGTTTGACATAAAAGATAATTTTCGAATTCTGAAAATTAAAACTACGGTCAGATTCTCAACTATTCTTAACAATAGAAGATTTAGAAATTTCTTCTTTAGCAACATACCGAGAATGTTCACGTAAATGACATTCAAGATTTCTTTTAGTTTGACATATCTAAAATAAATCGAAATCATTACAAAGGATATTACAGGGGATTTATTTAAAGGGAATTGAAATTTATTAACCCCTTAACTGCCCCGGGCGTATATATTCGTCTTTCCAAAGTACTGCCAGTGAAACTACTGACACGGTTTAATAGTGCTATAAGATAATCTTTAAGTGATCTTGACAGTGTTTTCGAAAGATTTTCTCACTTTTGAGTTGAAAGAGAACGGTTGCACTTCGAAATGAATCTCGTAAATTTTATTCGGTAGGTAAGGGGTTAATAGGTTTAAAAATAACATGAAAATTAAAATGTTTTAAAACTTTGGCTAATTTAAAACATAAGGAAGGGTAAAAAAGAAAGACAATCAAGTTATTAGGTTTAATTTTAGCCTCATTAGAAAGAATACAATTACAAGTCGGTCTAGTAAACTTTTCAAGAGCTTTATCAATAATATAGGGGCTAAAACCTCTTTTGCTGACAGCAGATTTTAGATAATTAAGTTCTTCTTTAATTGTCTGAGCAAATTGTTTAAGACACGATACACGTAAGTGTAAAAAGTGCCAATTTTCTGTTTAGCCGGGTGATTTGAGAGCGCATCGGGAGGATTGGAAACAGAAAAAGGTTTCCTGTACATAGAAGTTTTAAAAGAATAACCGCACTTAGTAACTAAAACATCAAGGAAGGGAAGTTAATTACAATTTTCTAACTCGTAGATATAAACTGAATATGAGGATCAATAGAATCCGCAATTTGGAAAATGGCAGAAATATCAAAAGGATTTTCAACAAGAATGAAAGTGTTATCTGCGCAACGTAACCAACATTTTAAATTTAACATCTTTAATAGGTTTTCCTCAAACTAATGGATATTGATATCGGCAAAAATTGGAGATAAATTGAAGGATTTATCTCCAGTTGGCAAAATTTTATTATATACTAGCCGCCTTCGGCGCCTTTTTCCCGTTTCAGGTCCTACAACAGCTCATTCACATATAGTGAAAATAACTTTAGTGAAATATTTAATCGCAGTAAATATCCGCTCGGTAGCGCCTGCGGCGCCATTTTCCCGTTTCAGTATCTGAAACAGCCTGTTCGCTCACCGTGTTAAGATCTTTCAAATTTCTGACTTTAGCAATCTCCAGCTCGGCGGCGGCTGCGGCGCCTTATTCCCGTTTCAGAACTTACAACAGCTTCTTCGCTTATATCGCAAATAACTTTGAAAATTTTAACTGTAGCAAATTTTCGCTCTGTGCCGACTAAGGCGCCGCTTTACGTTTCATGATTTGAAATAGCCTGTTCGCTCACCATGAAAAGGACCTTTGAAAATTCTGATCGTGGCAAATCCGCAACCCAGTGGGGCCTACGGTCTCCCAATCTTCTCCCTATAAGTAATTTACTCATAATCAGAATTGGAGATAGTGAATTATTAAAATGTCAAAGCGCCTTCTGGCGACAGAGGTTTGCAATATTTATTCTTCAATTTCAATTTAAATGACTTTTAAAATGATATTTTACCTATGAAATGATGTTAATTAGAAGCTGAGATACAAAAGTAATATAAGCATTCTTATAAAAAATATTGTGTCTGATTTTTTCGTGGTTTTCTCTGAAACTTGCATAACTGATGGCTAAATATTGTTAAAAATCCTTAATAAGAAATGTGAGCAGTGTAATTGCATTCGAAAGCCTGCACCATAATTAGAATTGGAGAGTAGGGAAAGAAGGAGAGTTTTAACACAGGCGGCGGTGGCACTGTGGCACCGGCAAGTCGTGCGGGTGCCGCACCACCCCCTGAGGGGTCTAGATGGGTTGACATTGACCTTGAGACATCCTCTAACTTGATCGTGAAAGATGACGAGGGTATTAATGAGGAAATTTAATTAAAAAAATTTAATGAGTGATTTTTTGTAAAAGGTGACGATGGTTTTAAAGCGGTGTTTGCGGTATAAGGTAAAAAGCATGCTATTGTTTGTGAGTCATTAGGAAATTAATTAGGAGGTTAATTAAGAGGTTAATTAGGAGGTTAATTAAGAAATTAATTTAAAAAAAATTGAGAAATAAATAAGAAATGAATAAAATATACGAATGTGGATGTGCATAGAGTATGCAAGAAATAGAGAGGTTTGACTAGGGTTCGAACCCGACACCTTGCAGTAAAAATATTTCCATAAGGCAGTAGTTTTCGCGTGTGCGTGAGTGATTTTTATAGTATATGTCTGCACTGTTCTTTTAAAACTATGAATGCTAGAGTCCGAAAAGAATTCAATCGTTTTAATGATATTAATTAGAGAATAATAATTAAGAAAAATATTAATTAAGGATCTTCTTGTAAAAAATCATCAAATATTTTCCGAAAAAAAGGTAATGAAAGCAAAAATTAAGTATAAAGAATGAAAGAAAGTTTAGAAACATAGATTTTGACTGAGATTCGAACCTGCTACCTTGCAGCAAAAAAATATTTCAGTAGTTTTCGCGTATGTGTGAGTGTTCTTTAGAAATATGTCTATGCAGATCTTTTTTAGCCTAAGAATTCTATTGATTGAAAATTAATCAATCGTAAAATTAATATAAATTACAGAATAATAATTAAGAAAAATAATAATTGAAGATCTTGTAAAAATTCACCAGATGTTTTTCGAAAACTGAGAGTAAAAATTAAATTAAAAGATGATTAAAATCTCAAATGTGTAAGTGAAATTAGATTAGGATGAAAGACGAGAATTGTTTTTTTGATAGATAACTAAAAAAGAGTGATTAAAATTTCTTATTAATTACTTAATTGAAGAAAGTTCGTTAAAAAAATACTTTTCATCATAGAGATTTTTTAATTATGAATAACTAGTATCCATTTTAAACTATATATATATTTTTTTCCATTATAAATATGATATATTAATACAAAAAGATCGACTTTATTCACCAACGGTGACGTCACAATGTTTGCGTAAAAGGAGGTAGCATACCCTTAAGCAATTTCTGAGAATCGGGTTAGTTACGGTATTGTCAAAAGATAGGGGGAGAAAATTCCAGTTTTGCTTCAACTTTTCACGTGTTTAAATATGTTTACTGTTGGATGCACTAAAAATTATCTACTATTTTGAATTATGTTCAGTTCACTTCTTTATAAGAAAAATGTATATAATGTGAAATTAAAAGTAAATAAAAAAACTTTAAAAATTCATCTTTTAAAAATAAATTAATAAAAATAAGTTGATCAATGTAAAAAACTGAAAAATTCGCTGTTTGAAAAGAAGTCTTAATAAGTTTAAGAAAATATCGTAACATTTTGTATTATATTTTACATAAGAGAGTGAATCTATCATTTTTCAGAAGTTACTTTAGTGCAAAATAATAACTGATGTTGAAAATTTCTCTACCTTAAACAGTTACACTTCAGATATAACTTTTTTGGGGATCTTCTTATCACTGTCATCGAACATACATGTATAAACACTCCCACATAAATTCTTTCATATATATTTAAAAAATTTACAATGTTGTATTTAATTATAAATTATCTTTAAATTTCCTTACGCTCATTAAAATATTGTATCTATTTTTATTTCAAGTTTTGTATTATAGCACTAGAAATCTTCCAACATTCTTAAAATAAAATAAGTTTCTGAACAGAGTGATAATTAGAAATTCAATGTATTTTTTATCTATAGTTTAACCATTTTTTTGTAACTCCCTCACATTTCTTTAGTGTAAAGCCGTGAAATTTTACCAATAAAATCAGAAATAGGGTCGTAAAAATAAGAATTTGGCATGATTTTTAATAAATTTTAGGATATATCTACAAAAATTTTAGAGTATTTGGCGATAATTCAGATTTGGTGAGAAACACCTAGTATTAATTCCGAGTGAAGAAAAATTTTATTACTTGTCAAATTTATTTTGAGAAGTGAGGTTGCTTATTTTTTAACCTGAATTCAGTACTACATAATAATAGTTTTTTTCAAGATGGATGTCAGAACAGATATCATTTTGTTAAACGCATTTACTCATATATTCAATAGATCACACATTCGCAATTCAGAACTAGAGATTATAAACCACCTTAAATTTCGAATGAATGAATTTATCAATTCAGAAATTAGCAATCAACTTTATGAAAATGTTGACATGTTATCTGAGGAAAATTTTCACATCTGTTTAGATATTGTCTTAAAAGAAATGATAAAAAATGAAATAAATTGGGACAAAGTTGTAATTTACTTAGTATTTTCAAGTGAGCTTATGGCGAAGCGCTTTAAGAGATCTGGTGACTTTATTATACCCTGGATAAAATTTTTTAATATCTTCCAGAAGTATTTAGGTGATTGGATTATTGATCATCAAGAATGTATAAAAGTCAAAGGAGAAAAGAAATCAATTTTTCAAATAATGTGGAGTTTTATCACTCGATCATAATATGAAAATTGTAAAAATATTATCTGCTATGTTGAATTATGTTCAGTTCAATCTGTATAAGAACAATGTTCAAGAAAAATGTATGTAATGTGAAATTGAAAGTAAATAAAGAACTTTCAATGAAAATTTTGTTTAAGAAAAAATTATTTGAAGTAACATTCATCTTTAAAAAATAAATAAATAAAAATAAGTTGATCAATGTAAAAAACTGAAAAATTCACCGTTTGAAAAGAAGTCTTAATAAGTTTAAGAAAATATCGTAACATATTGTGTCATATTTTACCTCTATCATTTTTCAGAAGTTACTTTTCTGCAAAATAATAGCCGATGTCGAAAATTTCTCTACCTAAAACAGTTATACTTGAGATATAACTTTTTGGAATCTTCTTTTCACTGTTATCGAACATATGTATGTACTTAAAAAATTTTTACAAAGTGGTATTTAATTATAAATTTTCTTTAAATTTCCTTATACTCGTTAAAATATTGTAAGTTTTTTTTTTTTTTTTTTTTTTTCAAGTTTTGTATTACAGTACTAGAAATTTTGCAACATTCTTAAAATAATATAAGTTTCTGAACATAGTGATAATTAGAAATTACCATTTTTGAGTTTTTAACGCGATCTGGAATCGAACCTGACACTTCCCTAATGACAACGTTAGAATTTTTTGTAATTCATCATAGTGAAATTCCTCACATAATATGCTACATTCACTCAGTTTTTCATTACAGATAGCAAGTTTGTAAATGATGAAAGCTAACTTTGAAAAATTCAGAGTTGAAAAAATATTAATATATGTTTTATTAAATACATCCACCTTCACAGATGCATACTTAAGTTTTCTAAGTGTATGTAAACATACTTAAAAAATATTATAACCAAGTATTCTAGATTACAAATATATGTATACTTTAAAAATTTTACAAAACTTTTAGAAATTAAGATAACTTATTCTTGAATAAAAATATAAGAAACCCATTTTCACAATAAAAAGATTGAAAATGTAAGATGAAATCACAAAATTACCAACATAAGATACTGCAAGTATTTAAAAAATTTTGAAGTATTAAATTTTAATGTTTCACATGTGTTAATAACACATCTTATTTTACAAAGTACTAAGTTTTTTAATCATTTAGTTTGAAGTTTTTCAAACATATGCTTATAAACCGAAATTTTTGTGAATGAAAAATTTTTCACACAAAGTATTTTAGAAAAAATATCATCTGAGAAATTAATTAACTTATTTTTAGAATAAAAATATAGGAAACTTGTTTTTTCTAATGATAAGAATGAAAATGTAAGATAAAATCTCATTCTTACCAACATAAGAGACTGCAAGTATTTTAAAAATTATGAAGTATGTAATTTTAATGTTTCACATGTCTTAATAACGCCTCTTATTTTACAAAGTACTAAGTTTTTTAAAGTCATTTAGTTTGAAGTTTTTCACACATATGCTTATAAACGAAATTTTTTGTAAATGAAAAATTTTTACACAAATTATTTTAATACAAATACTATCTCAGAAAATTAACTTTTTCTTTTTAGATTGAAAATGTAAGATAAAAATCTAACACTTATCAAATTTAGAAGCTGCAGATGTATAATGAAATTATGAACTTGAAACTTTAAGTATTAACAACCTACATTCTTTGAAAATACTAAACCACAAGTTTCGACAAATCTATAAACAACTGTTAAAAAACATAGATCTTAGAATATTTTCTACCCTAAAATGTTTAACGTTGATGCTACATCCATAAAAATACAGAGTGAAAGTGTGCAAATTATCTGTTTAGACATGCCGATAAACTAGAATTTTCCACAAGATTCGACTATTATAGCAAGGTATGGGATAATATTTGGCTAAATTTCCACTAATATTGGCGATAGTTATAAAAATTTGGCATGAAATAAGAGAATTTGGCGTAAATTCTTAAGTAAAACTGATGAACGAAGAAAAAATTTGAATTAGTTACAATCTTTTCTCGCTGTAGAGTTGTCTAAGTTCTCATACTTAGTAGTTTTTAAAGTTTTACTTTTAGAGTGATTTTTTATACTTTGCTAAACTGAAGTACAAAATGGATAATACTTTACCGTGTGAGGAGACACACGTTTCTGTTCAACAAACCCCTTCATCAAGTTTTGAGGATGAGAAGTTATCTAAACTTTTTATTTGTCCAACTTGTAAGAAGCCATTTTTTAAAAAATCCTATCTTACTAGACATGTCAAGGTTCACAATGATATTAAACCTAATATTTGTTACGTGTGTGAGAAAGGATTTGTTACTTTACATCGTTTAAAAAGACATATGGAAACCCATAGAAAAATTTCCATAAGATACAAATGTGAATATTGTATTGAAAATTTCAATCGCAAGTGTGATTTATTTAAACATAAGAGATTATTTCATCAAAAAGTCTTACCTGAACATCTATGTATTATTTGTAAAGATGCTTTTAAACACAAGTATGAATTGGAAAAACACAAGAGGGTGCATTATCGTAAACCTGAGTATCTATGTGAGGAATGTTCTATAACCTTTACAACAAAACATGCTTTTTCAAACCATAAGCGAAAAAGTCATAAAAAGACTTTACATACATACTGTTGTGACGAATGTACTGATACTTTTTCAAACAGACGACATTTTTTAAAACATAAAAGAAATATGCATAAAAAATCTTTAATGCAAACTAGATGTGATGAATGCAGTGAAACTTTTCAGTGTAAGTATGAATTATTGCAACATAAGAGAAAGAATCATCTTAAAGACTTTAACATACGTAGAAATTGTAATGATCGAAGCACTAACAATGAATTATCAACAGTTAATAATGACAGTGAGAATCTGGACTTGTTAAATTTTTTAGATAATTTTCACATTGAATGTGCGAATGGTGTTTTTGACTTACATTCCAACAACTTTCAGAATGAAAATATAGACTTAGACTTAAAAAATATTTTGAACAATTCGAATGTGGAATATACAAGTGGAAATAATATTGATGATTTATCTGCCAAAGATGAAAATATAGACTTAAATAATTTTAACCTGATGCAAACTGATTTACCTCTAGTAAATTATGACAATGAAAGTCTGGACTTGTTAAATTTTTCGTATAACTTTAATCCCAAGTGCTTGAATATTTTTTCTGCTAACGACGAAAATATGAATTCGAATAATTTTAGTGCGAAGGAAAATGAGTTGGTGACAGATAACTTTAACAATGAAAATCTAGACTTGCTAAATTTTTTGAATAACTTTAATACTGAATGTATGAACGATATCCCAACAATATAGATTTGCTGTCTTGTATTATTGTGAATGAATTTCAAATAAAAAGATTTCAATGAAAATGATTTGTTTTAATTTTTATTACAAAATCATCTTTTTATAATATTTTCTATTAGAATACAAACTGAAGTGTCATCTTTTTTTTAAAATAAAAACATGTAAAAAGTTTACTTGTGTACTTTTTCATTACTGTAGTAGAATTGATTGAGTATAATATTTAAACACTAAGTAAAAATTATGCACAATAGTAGTTTTATAAACTATCAAACTTACATCGAAGAAGAAAAAACTTGTAAAATTGTTTTACCACTCAACTGTAAAGTACTTGTGAAAATCTTAAATGAATTTATCTTATTAACAATTTTCCTGAAAAACTAGCTTATAAAAATTTTAGATATAATTATGAAGTTAGTATTTTCCTAAGTATCACGTTTGAATCTTACTTTGAATATACATCATCAAAGTGTTTTATTCTTTAACTAAAATCACAATCTCTATTCCAAAGAGTGTAAAAATAATGTTATAGTAACAACTTAAACTTTTATATATAGATACTTTCACGATTGTATTTTAACTTTTTTTATTTTTTAGAATACAGAAAATATTTTGTAAGAATTGTGAAAGCTTAATTTTAGAAGTTTGTGAAATTTCACAAAATTTTTTTAAACATTTTTGTCAAATGTTTTCTTTATGTCACATCACTTAAAAAAATTTAACTGTTTTTAACAGAATTGCTAACACAAAACATTAAGTTAGAAAATTTATAGATAAAACTTATAAGATACGAAAAACCATATGTGAAGTAATAACAAAAGGTGTATATACTTTCAAGTTTAGACATGGTTCAACAAGCTCGAGGAGACACTAAAACATGTAGCTGACGTCATAACCCCTGTGGCGTAACTTTTCCCTTACTACTACGTCACAAATGTATAATTTAACAAAAAGTACTTATGTCACCCCACAATTCCTGTCTTGTATTATTTTACTTTATGTATAAAATCAATGATCTATAAAAAAGCTTTGTCGTTTTTATACACTTTGAAGTAAAAATTTTCTCCAAAAACATCAAATTATATTTTGCAAGTATGAATTGATATGTATTTGTTTTAAATATCTCTAAGTTACATTATACCAAAGTATAATTTCTAATATTTAAACAATTCTCACTTTACAGAAATTAACTTGTATGCATTTCTAGATCTTTAATAAAAATCTTTTATTTTTTATCTCAAAGACTTTAAACTATTCGAGATATGTGCAGCTTAAGTGCAATCCAATACTATTTGCATAACAATGTGGAATATCATATGTTAAGAAAATCTTAAATTTTCAATATTTTTCAGTTATTAAACGAAAAATTGTCTAAAATTAACAATTTTTCACTTATTTATTTATTTATTTATTTTTTATTTATTTTTATTTTTTAATTTGTTTTTGCAATAATGTTTTAAAGATTTCTCTTATATTGTGTGTTTATGTCCACGAATGTAACTTAGTGAATTTAGTATTTCTTGTCAAAACTTTTTAGTGTAATTCTCTTCTTTAGTGAAACACTTAGTACATTTTACACAATTTTTCGTTTAATAGCTGAAAAATATTGAAAATTTAAGATTTTCTTAACATATGATATTCCACATTGTTATGCAAATAGTATTGGATTGCACTTAAGCTGCACATATCTCGAATAGTTTAAAGTCTTTGAGATAAAAAATAAAAGATTTTTATTAAAGATCTAGAAATGCATACAAGTTAATTTCTGTAAAGTGAGAATTGTTTAAATATTAGAAATTATACTTTGGTATAATGTAACTTAGAGATATTTAAAACAAATACATATCAATTCATACTTGCAAAATATAATTTGATGTTTTTGGAGAAAATTTTTACTTCAAAGTGTATAAAAACGACAAAGCTTTTTTATAGATCATTGATTTTATACATAAAGTAAAATAATACAAGACAGGAATTGTGGGGTGACATAAGTACTTTTTGTTAAATTATACATTTGTGACGTAGTAGTAAGGGAAAAGTTACGCCACAGGGGTTATGACGTCAGCTACATGTTTTAGTGTCTCCTCGAGCTTGTTGAACCATGTCTAAACTTGAAAGTATATACACCTTTTGTTATTACTTCACATATGGTTTTTCGTATCTTATAAGTTTTATCTATAAATTTTCTAACTTAATGTTTTGTGTTAGCAATTCTGTTAAAAACAGTTAAATTTTTTTAAGTGATGTGACATAAAGAAAACATTTGACAAAAATGTTTAAAAAAATTTTGTGAAATTTCACAAACTTCTAAAATTAAGCTTTCACAATTCTTACAAAATATTTTCTGTATTCTAAAAAATAAAAAAAGTTAAAATACAATCGTGAAAGTATCTATATATAAAAGTTTAAGTTGTTACTATAACATTATTTTTACACTCTTTGGAATAGAGATTGTGATTTTAGTTAAAGAATAAAACACTTTGATGATGTATATTCAAAGTAAGATTCAAACGTGATACTTAGGAAAATACTAACTTCATAATTATATCTAAAATTTTTATAAGCTAGTTTTTCAGGAAAATTGTTAATAAGATAAATTCATTTAAGATTTTCACAAGTACTTTACAGTTGAGTGGTAAAACAATTTTACAAGTTTTTTCTTCTTCGATGTAAGTTTGATAGTTTATAAAACTACTATTGTGCATAATTTTTACTTAGTGTTTAAATATTATACTCAATCAATTCTACTACAGTAATGAAAAAGTACACAAGTAAACTTTTTACATGTTTTTATTTAAAAAAAAAGATGACACTTCAGTTTGTATTCTAATAGAAAATATTATAAAAAGATGATTTTGTAATAAAAATTAAAACAAATCATTTTCATTGAAATCTTTTTATTTGAAATTCATTCACAATAATACAAGACAGCAAATCTATATTGTTGGGATATCGTTCATACATTCAGTATTAAAGTTATTCAAAAAATTTAGCAAGTCTAGATTTTCATTGTTAAAGTTATCTGTCACCAACTCATTTTCCTTCGCACTAAAATTATTCGAATTCATATTTTCGTCGTTAGCAGAAAAAATATTCAAGCACTTGGGATTAAAGTTATACGAAAAATTTAACAAGTCCAGACTTTCATTGTCATAGTTTACTAGAGGTAAATCAGTTTGCATCAGGTTAAAATTATTTAAGTCTATATTTTCATCTTTGGCAGATAAATCATCAATATTATTTCCACTTGTATATTCCACATTCGAATTGTTCAAAATATTTTTTAAGTCTAAGTCTATATTTTCATTCTGAAAGTTGTTGGAATGTAAGTCAAAAACACCATTCGCACATTCAATGTGAAAATTATCTAAAAAATTTAACAAGTCCAGATTCTCACTGTCATTATTAACTGTTGATAATTCATTGTTAGTGCTTCGATCATTACAATTTCTACGTATGTTAAAGTCTTTAAGATGATTCTTTCTCTTATGTTGCAATAATTCATACTTACACTGAAAAGTTTCACTGCATTCATCACATCTAGTTTGCATTAAAGATTTTTTATGCATATTTCTTTTATGTTTTAAAAAATGTCGTCTGTTTGAAAAAGTATCAGTACATTCGTCACAACAGTATGTATGTAAAGTCTTTTTATGACTTTTTCGCTTATGGTTTGAAAAAGCATGTTTTGTTGTAAAGGTTATAGAACATTCCTCACATAGATACTCAGGTTTACGATAATGCACCCTCTTGTGTTTTTCCAATTCATACTTGTGTTTAAAAGCATCTTTACAAATAATACATAGATGTTCAGGTAAGACTTTTTGATGAAATAATCTCTTATGTTTAAATAAATCACACTTGCGATTGAAATTTTCAATACAATATTCACATTTGTATCTTATGGAAATTTTTCTATGGGTTTCCATATGTCTTTTTAAACGATGTAAAGTAACAAATCCTTTCTCACACACGTAACAAATATTAGGTTTAATATCATTGTGAACCTTGACATGTCTAGTAAGATAGGATTTTTTAAAAAATGGCTTCTTACAAGTTGGACAAATAAAAAGTTTAGATAACTTCTCATCCTCAAAACTTGATGAAGGGGTTTGTTGAACAGAAACGTGTGTCTCCTCACACGGTAAAGTATTATCCATTTTGTACTTCAGTTTAGCAAAGTATAAAAAATCACTCTAAAAGTAAAACTTTAAAAACTACTAAGTATGAGAACTTAGACAACTCTACAGCGAGAAAAGATTGTAACTAATTCAAATTTTTTCTTCGTTCATCAGTTTTACTTAAGAATTTACGCTAAATTCTCTTATTTCATGCCAAATTTTTATAACTATCGCCAATATTAGTGGAAATTTAGCCAAATATTATCCCATACCTTGCTATAATAGTCGAATCTTGTGGAAAATTCTAGTTTATCGGCATGTCTAAACAGATAATTTGCACACTTTCACTCTGTATTTTTATGGATGTAGCATCAACGTTAAACATTTTAGGGTAGAAAATATTCTAAGATCTATGTTTTTTAACAGTTGTTTATAGATTTGTCGAAACTTGTGGTTTAGTATTTTCAAAGAATGTAGGTTGTTAATACTTAAAGTTTCAAGTTCATAATTTCATTATACATCTGCAGCTTCTAAATTTGATAAGTGTTAGATTTTTATCTTACATTTTCAATCTAAAAAGAAAAAGTTAATTTTCTGAGATAGTATTTGTATTAAAATAATTTGTGTAAAAATTTTTCATTTACAAAAAATTTCGTTTATAAGCATATGTGTGAAAAACTTCAAACTAAATGACTTTAAAAAACTTAGTACTTTGTAAAATAAGAGGCGTTATTAAGACATGTGAAACATTAAAATTACATACTTCATAATTTTTAAAATACTTGCAGTCTCTTGTGTTGGTAAGAATGAGATTTTATCTTACATTTTCATTCTTATCATTAGAAAAAACAAGTTTCCTATATTTTTATTCTAAAAATAAGTTAATTAATTTCTCAGATGATATTTTTTCTAAAATACTTTGTGTGAAAAATTTTTCATTCACAAAAATTTCGGTTTATAAGCATATGTTTGAAAAACTTCAAACTAAATGATTAAAAAACTTAGTACTTTGTAAAATAAGATGTGTTATTAACACATGTGAAACATTAAAATTTAATACTTCAAAATTTTTTAAATACTTGCAGTATCTTATGTTGGTAATTTTGTGATTTCATCTTACATTTTCAATCTTTTTATTGTGAAAATGGGTTTCTTATATTTTTATTCAAGAATAAGTTATCTTAATTTCTAAAAGTTTTGTAAAATTTTTAAAGTATACATATATTTGTAATCTAGAATACTTGGTTATAATATTTTTTAAGTATGTTTACATACACTTAGAAAACTTAAGTATGCATCTGTGAAGGTGGATGTATTTAATAAAACATATATTAATATTTTTTCAACTCTGAATTTTTCAAAGTTAGCTTTCATCATTTACAAACTTGCTATCTGTAATGAAAAACTGAGTGAATGTAGCATATTATGTGAGGAATTTCACTATGATGAATTACAAAAAATTCTAACGTTGTCATTAGGGAAGTGTCAGGTTCGATTCCAGATCGCGTTAAAAACTCAAAAATGGTAATTTCTAATTATCACTATGTTCAGAAACTTATATTATTTTAAGAATGTTGCAAAATTTCTAGTACTGTAATACAAAACTTGAAAAAAAAAAAAAAAAAAAAAAAACTTACAATATTTTAACGAGTATAAGGAAATTTAAAGAAAATTTATAATTAAATACCACTTTGTAAAAATTTTTTAAGTACATACATATGTTCGATAACAGTGAAAAGAAGATTCCAAAAAGTTATATCTCAAGTATAACTGTTTTAGGTAGAGAAATTTTCGACATCGGCTATTATTTTGCAGAAAAGTAACTTCTGAAAAATGATAGAGGTAAAATATGACACAATATGTTACGATATTTTCTTAAACTTATTAAGACTTCTTTTCAAACGGTGAATTTTTCAGTTTTTTACATTGATCAACTTATTTTTATTTATTTATTTTTTAAAGATGAATGTTACTTCAAATAATTTTTTCTTAAACAAAATTTTCATTGAAAGTTCTTTATTTACTTTCAATTTCACATTACATACATTTTTCTTGAACATTGTTCTTATACAGATTGAACTGAACATAATTCAACATAGCAGATAATATTTTTACAATTTTCATATTATGATCGAGTGATAAAACTCCACATTATTTGAAAAATTGATTTCTTTTCTCCTTTGACTTTTATACATTCTTGATGATCAATAATCCAATCACCTAAATACTTCTGGAAGATATTAAAAAATTTTATCCAGGGTATAATAAAGTCACCAGATCTCTTAAAGCGCTTCGCCATAAGCTCACTTGAAAATACTAAGTAAATTACAACTTTGTCCCAATTTATTTCATTTTTTATCATTTCTTTTAAGACAATATCTAAACAGATGTGAAAATTTTCCTCAGATAACATGTCAACATTTTCATAAAGTTGATTGCTAATTTCTGAATTGATAAATTCATTCATTCGAAATTTAAGGTGGTTTATAATCTCTAGTTCTGATTTGCGAATGTGTGATCTATTGAATATATGAGTAAATGCGTTTAACAAAATGATATCTGTTCTGACATCCATCTTGAAAAAAACTATTATTATGTAGTACTGAATTCAGGTTAAAAAATAAGCAACCTCACTTCTCAAAATAAATTTGACAAGTAATAAAATTTTTCTTCACTCGGAATTAATACTAGGTGTTTCTCACCAAATCTGAATTATCGCCAAATACTCTAAAATTTTTGTAGATATATCCTAAAATTTATTAAAAATCATGCCAAATTCTTATTTTTACGACCCTATTTCTGATTTTATTGGTAAAATTTCACGGCTTTACACTAAAGAAATGTGAGGGAGTTACAAAAAAATGGTTAAACTATAGATAAAAAATACATTGAATTTCTAATTATCACTCTGTTCAGAAACTTATTTTATTTTAAGAATGTTGGAAGATTTCTAGTGCTATAATACAAAACTTGAAATAAAAATAGATACAATATTTTAATGAGCGTAAGGAAATTTAAAGATAATTTATAATTAAATACAACATTGTAAATTTTTTTAAATATATATGAAAGAATTTATGTGGGAGTGTTTATACATGTATGTTCGATGACAGTGATAAGAAGATCCCCAAAAAAGTTATATCTGAAGTGTAACTGTTTAAGGTAGAGAAATTTTCAACATCAGTTATTATTTTGCACTAAAGTAACTTCTGAAAAATGATAGATTCACTCTCTTATGTAAAATATAATACAAAATGTTACGATATTTTCTTAAACTTATTAAGACTTCTTTTCAAACAGCGAATTTTTCAGTTTTTTACATTGATCAACTTATTTTTATTAATTTATTTTTAAAAGATGAATTTTTAAAGTTTTTTTATTTACTTTTAATTTCACATTATATACATTTTTCTTATAAAGAAGTGAACTGAACATAATTCAAAATAGTAGATAATTTTTAGTGCATCCAACAGTAAACATATTTAAACACGTGAAAAGTTGAAGCAAAACTGGAATTTTCTCCCCCTATCTTTTGACAATACCGTAACTAACCCGATTCTCAGAAATTGCTTAAGGGTATGCTACCTCCTTTTACGCAAACATTGTGACGTCACCGTTGGTGAATAAAGTCGATCTTTTTGTATTAATATATCATATTTATAATGGAAAAAAATATATATATAGTTTAAAATGGATACTAGTTATTCATAATTAAAAAATCTCTATGATGAAAAGTATTTTTTTAACGAACTTTCTTCAATTAAGTAATTAATAAGAAATTTTAATCACTCTTTTTTAGTTATCTATCAAAAAAACAATTCTCGTCTTTCATCCTAATCTAATTTCACTTACACATTTGAGATTTTAATCATCTTTTAATTTAATTTTTACTCTCAGTTTTCGAAAAACATCTGGTGAATTTTTACAAGATCTTCAATTATTATTTTTCTTAATTATTATTCTGTAATTTATATTAATTTTACGATTGATTAATTTTCAATCAATAGAATTCTTAGGCTAAAAAAGATCTGCATAGACATATTTCTAAAGAACACTCACACATACGCGAAAACTACTGAAATATTTTTTTGCTGCAAGGTAGCAGGTTCGAATCTCAGTCAAAATCTATGTTTCTAAACTTTCTTTCATTCTTTATACTTAATTTTTGCTTTCATTACCTTTTTTTCGGAAAATATTTGATGATTTTTTACAAGAAGATCCTTAATTAATATTTTTCTTAATTATTATTCTCTAATTAATATCATTAAAACGATTGAATTCTTTTCGGACTCTAGCATTCATAGTTTTAAAAGAACAGTGCAGACATATACTATAAAAATCACTCACGCACACGCGAAAACTACTGCCTTATGGAAATATTTTTACTGCAAGGTGTCGGGTTCGAACCCTAGTCAAACCTCTCTATTTCTTGCATACTCTATGCACATCCACATTCGTATATTTTATTCATTTCTTATTTATTTCTCAATTTTTTTTAAATTAATTTCTTAATTAACCTCCTAATTAACCTCTTAATTAACCTCCTAATTAATTTCCTAATGACTCACAAACAATAGCATGCTTTTTACCTTATACCGCAAACACCGCTTTAAAACCATCGTCACCTTTTACAAAAAATCACTCATTAAATTTTTTTAATTAAATTTCCTCATTAATACCCTCGTCATCTTTCACGATCAAGTTAGAGGATGTCTCAAGGTCAATGTCAACCCATCTAGACCCCTCAGGGGGTGGTGCGGCACCCGCACGACTTGCCGGTGCCACAGTGCCACCGCCGCCTGTGTTAAAACTCTCCTTCTTTCCCTACTTTGGAGATATTGTAATAAAGGTGGTCTGACTTTTCTGTGGTTTTTTCTGAAACTCCCGTACAGAATTTAACTGCTTATATCAGTTTAAAAGTCCGCAATATTTCAATTGATGTGTAATGAGTAATTTAATCATAATTAGAATTCTAGATATTGAATTATTAAAATATCAAAGCGCCCTCTAAAGACTGAGATTTGCAACATATACTCTTCAGTTTTAATTGAAATAAATTTATAATGATATATTACTTATGAAATTATTTTAATTAGAAGCTGAAATAAGAAGGTAATATAAACATTTTTATAAAAAGATTTGTGTCTGACTTATCCATTGTTTTCTCCGAAACTTGCGTAATTCCGGGCTATATAACGTTAAAAATCCTTAGTACGAAATGTGAGTGGAAATTGGAATTCGAAACTCTGCAAAATATAAAAGAATAAAGGCATTTTGTGTTTTCCGTTGTTTTCTCCGAAATTCCCGTTCCTTTTCTACATTTTTGCCCCTTCGTCCATTTCCGTCCCTCCTAATAATTTTACACGTGAAAATATCCGCAGTCGATTTATCTTGCCTTAAAACCTAATAATACCAATTTCAAACGCTGTAACTCTTTTTTTTTTCTCTTTCCCTCTCTCTCAAACTCTGCTTAATAATTCTACACTTACCCCCTTCTTGCCCCCCTAATAATTTTACACTTTCGAAAATAGCCTCATTCGACTCGTAGGCGCCCAAAACTTATATATGCCAATTTTGAACGGTCTAACTCAATTTCTAATGTTTTGCCCCCTTTGCCCCTTTTTTGTGCCTCCTAATAATTTTACACATTCGAAAATATCCTTATTCGACTCGTAGGCCCTCAGCACCTATATATATACCAATTTTGAACAGTCTAACTCAATTTCTAATTTTTTGCCACCCTGCACCCATCTTGCCCTTCTAATAATTTTACACTTTCGGAAATATCCTCATTCGACTCGTAGGCCCCCCAAAACCTAAAAATATTAATTTTGAACGGTCTAACTGAATTTCTAATTTTTTGCCCCCTTCACGCTCCCTAATAATTTTACACTTTCGAAAATATCCTCATTCGACACGTAGGCGACAAAAACATATATATACCAATTTTGAACGGTCTAACTCAATTTCTAATTTTTTGCTCCTTTACCCGCCCCCCTAATAATTTTACACTTTCGAAGATATCCTCATTTGACTCGTAGCCCCCAAACCTATATATACCAATTGTGAACGGTCTAACACAATTTCTAATTTTTTGCCCCCCTTGCTCCCCATCCCACCCCCCCTAATAATTTTAAACTTTCGAAAATATCCTCATTCGATTCGTAGGCGTCAAAAACCTATATGTACCAATTTTGAACGGCCTAAGTCAATTTCTAATTTTTTGCCCACTGACCCTCTTTTTGTCCCCCATAATAATATTACACTTTCGAAAATATCCTCATTCGGCTTGTAAACCCCACAAACCTCTATATACCAATTTTGAACGGTCTAACTCAATTTCTAATTTTTTGCCTCCTTCGCCCCCCTTTTTTTGACTCAGGAGACCTTAAAACATGTAAATCAGGTGAAATCTCGATATCGAAGTTTTGAACCGAATGCAATACTTCCATTACCTACGGTAGTCGGTTAATGGAAGTAAAAAGAAAAAGAAATATTTTTACCTTAAGTGCATTCGTTGCTATAGAGAGTGGCATCCTCTTTCGAGAGATATATTATGCGTGTTAGAATAAAATTTAATTTGCAATTAAAATGTAAATTTTTTGTTTATAGACCGAAATCGATGAAATTTGAACTGCGAGTTGGTGTTGTGATGTTCAGGCAGTATAGTAAGTTTTGTGTGCGAAAGAGAAAAATTGAAGAATTTTGAAATTTGCAATTTTTTATCCTAGTTCAAAAACATGTGACCTCAATGAGTAGCAGATGTTTTTATTCCGGAATGGAAGAGTAGTCAGACAATAAGTCTGATACCTGTTTTTATGCAATCGCGGTGAATTCTCAGTCATTGAGATTGCTTTTTGATTAGACATAGTTCGACATTTTAATTAATATCTCCAGAACTAATAAAAATATTTAAATTCTGCTTTCAGGAGCCCCTCGGGAAGGCTCCTGAGCACCCGTATGCCAAATTTTTACTTCTATGTTCAGTAGGGGCTGAAAATATAGATGCTCAGACATACATACAGACAGACAGACAGACATCTTTTATTACTTTAGATACATCCGTGTAAAAAAGATTAGAATAATTGTGAAGAAATTTTTACTACTATTTATTTAGTGCGTGAAATAATAATAATAAAAAAAAATTAGTATAATAGTTATTCTTCAGTTTTTATCTATCGTTTGTAGATATTTTAAATACTTACGAAAGAAGTTTAAACTTCTGTCAGTATATCTGCGCTTTCATTTCCATATATCTTACTAAATTTCGAGAAAAGACTTTCTAACGGTATTTAATCATCACATCATAAATACTAAATCATAAATTCTTTCAAAATCATTGAAAATTAAATAAAACGTATAACACAACTAATAATGAATCTCAAGAAATTCACTTAATGGATTGAAATAGTTTTGCATCCCCCTGTAAATGAATCATTATTGCTAATTACATCATTCTCTATTTGAAAAATACTTTTTTACGAGTATGTTCATTTTATGTATTTGTGCAGTACAAAAATGTTATAATATGCTTATAACATATGCGTCTCTTTTACCATAATGTATCCGAATTATTTTGTGAGTCATTTTACAGAAACTTTTTGTGCTACATGTATTACTTCTAATTCAAAGCAATTTAGAATAAATATGAAAAACCTCAATAACAACAATCAATTTTTGACATTCTATTAATATATATAGTAACGAAAAGACATACAAATAGATGAAACAAAGTCATAATAGTCATTCAACTTTCTTGGAAAATTTTAAAAAAATCTCCAAATGTGCTCTTAACAAATGAAATTTAGATTATTTTAACAGACAACATTTTAATTATTGTTGCAGCATTGCGTTGATTAAAAAGTAACAAAACCCAAAACTTCAAAATTTAGATTTGCCAGATTCAGGCCAAACACTTACATATAAAAAAAAAAATATATTTATTCATTTATTTAATGATGGATTATGAAGAAACGAATATGGAACGTATTTACATAACAAGAACAACAACAACAAAATGTAAATACTTTTAAAATGTAAGATTAAGTCAAAAACTCAATGAATACAGTATCAACTTCATCAGCAGGTGGGAATACTGAAATTCAAAAAGATTTTGTGGTGCCCTTTCAAATTTCAAAAGATACGTTAAGCTAGCGTAATCTAGAATGTATTCAAAATTATAAAAAGGGTTAGATTAATTAAAAATTTTTAAGTCAAAATTTATGCATAAATTATATTTGGGGCCTATATTGTTTATGCATCGTGTACAAGAAAACATCAAAGGATTTCTCATCATTACGGCCTATAAGAAGGATTTCATTTTAGCTCATTTTGACATAGTTACACTATATTCAACAAAATTTAATAAACATGCACTATTGAGATGCTTAAAAGCATGTTTCCTGTAGAAAATGTTGCTTAGACTTAAAAGTAATGTACATGACCACACAAAAGTGCTTCGACAATGTCACATAATCATCCAAATCATGTCAAATTTCGGATAATCGTTCATGAGCTACATAGAATAAGTTGTATATTTTTTATTGGTTTATATAATGTTTATGGTTCGTTAGCAAGAACACAAATGCTGCGTTTAACAAAATAGAATTAATATATATTATTAAGATGCTTGAAAGCATGCATTCTCTAGAAAAAAGGTATGTATATTCTAAATAATTTATTTAGAGGATCACACAAAAGAATTCCGATAACATTCTATAATCATCCAGTGATGCCAAATTTGGTTCAATATGAATGGTTTCCAATTAATGAGTTTGTAATTTTATTAGTGTGTATAACTAATGTGATTCTCGTATAGGGACACTTTAAAGAATTTTCTACCATTACGGTCTATACACGGTATTTCTTATAAGTGTATTTTAACATTATTACACGTCATTAAACTTAATTAAATAAGTTTAACATTAATAGAATGTTAATAAGCAAGGTATCTTTTAAAAATGGACAGCACAGAATACGTAATTAGTTTAAAGAGCTACACAAAATATAGCCGATAATTTAAGCAATCATTTTGCATAAAATTTGATACAGGTGTTTATGAGTTAAAAGAATTAACACAAGGCTACCAGTTACGAGGATATATATATATATATATACATACAGATAGATATAAACAGACGGATACAACGGGGTTTGAGGGGGCGGCATACCCCTCTCATAATCATTTCTATTTATGTAGTGAGTTAATCAGATGTATAAGTATTTTAAATACTATATAATAAGTAAAAATGATTTGCTGAGTAATGAATGATACAAATTGACGTTGAGGTTCCTGATCTGTAGATCCACTAGTATAATAAACCTACACTTTGTATTCTATTATGCTTTATTGTAGGAAAGAAACACCTTATATTTTAAAATAGGAACAAAAACTATTTATTGGTTAGATCTAAACAATTCCTGAAAAAAAAAAAAAAAAGTATTCAGTATTAGGTAATACCACCTTGATATTGAATTATTGCTTTAATGATTAACGTTATATGTTATACAGTTTTTTAACATAAAACTCAGAAATTTCATTGTACCATGTATTGTGAATATTTATTTCTTACTTTTGCGCAGTTGTAGGCTGCAAATTTCAACCTCCCCCCCCCCCCTCCTTTCCTTTTCACAGACTAAGCATTTTCTATCGAATTGATATCAGAACTATTTCCAGGTCAGGTAAAGAAGAGATTCTACGATATTCTTTGTAGGATTTAACCTAAATTTGAAAAATTAATGATTATTACCGAATTATGCAGATGATTACAGATGAATAATTACAGACGATTACAGATGAATACATAATTTTGGCAATTTGAATCAAATAAACGTGCCACAGAGGTACGTTTATTTGATTCTAATTTAGCAAAAAATATTGATTGCGTAAAAGTCTAAGATACTTCCAAAATAGTCGGGAAGGCACTCTTTTTTATAATAGTCATTTTTTATTTCCATTTAATTGATCCCTTGAGCATAAAAATTTGCTTCCCAGCATGAAATGTTATGCAACCCCATACCATAATGTACAGAGAATATTTCCCTGTTTTGAGAGAGCATTTTTCGTTAATTCGGTCAAATTTTTGTCATCTCACTAGCATTTTTCCGTCATCTGTTAATAAGATACTAGCAGGCTTTGCCCGCTTCGCTGGTCATTAAATTTAAAGGAAACTCTTTTTTATATAGCTTTATAAAAATAAAATAAAATAAATTACTGAAATTGTTCAAAAGCTCGCTTCAGGTCCCTACTGCCTTCGGCAGCGATTTGGTCATCGACTGCAACTCGGCCGCTTGTCCCTATTACCTGCGACAATGGTTTACCAATGAGCTTCCATTTAGGTGCTTGTTATATAACAGTTTCGAAATAGATAGTATCGAACAAATTGGAGTTTCCCTTTTATATCTGAATCTCAGTTACATGTGAACAACACTATACGTGGTGCACATAATATTTGCTTTTACGTTATTTCCTATGTTTATTTTGTTTATCCAATCAACCATAAAATGACAGCAATTTCACGTCAAATATTACAATATGCTGTGACCGGCTACGTCTGTCGCATGAGACAATTAATTTTTTGTGTTTATATATATAATTCATGGTTTGTAAACCTGATAGTACTGCCTTAATATAGTTCTCTTTGGCGACTTTTGAATATTTGTCACCATTTTAGACTTTTAATCCATTGTAACAATAAGACTCTATCCCTTGTAACAATATGCTATGAGCGCTATTTCTGCCGTATTTTAGACTACTAATCTTTTTATTTTTATATTTATTTCCCATTAAACATATTTTTATTTGTATTTATTTATTTAAATATTAATTTGAATTGCTCAAATATTTCTGTTCGACAGCGTGCAAGTACAGTAACACACAGACGCTCATTTGTTTGTATGATAAATTAGCATAGTGATTATTATATAATTTTTTTTTTCCAATGGCTATGCAAAAGTTACAGAGGACTATAAAGATACGAATCATGTTATAGACAATATAACATAGAAGACCGAAGTCATTGCCTAAGGAGCGATCTTGCCTCCCAATATCTCGACTCTTCTGTAGAATATCGAAGAGCCCTACAACGGGACTGATGGTCCCGGTCCATTACTTCTCCAGAATCACAAAGTGGGCAAGTAGGGCCGTTTCTCCTGTGATCAAGCGTAAAGCCTGGTTTTGCAACACATCCAGCTTATTGACCACAATTTGTGGAGCTGTGACGAGAGCTTCACAGCAATACAACATTAAAGGCTGTATAAAAGTTTTAAAAGTAGTGTTAAGAGTGGACCGAGCGCATCCCCAAGTGCATCCTGCTAAGCGCTTAAGAATACTTATATAAAAAAATAAATAAATAGGTAAACATTATCGTGCTACACAACTTTATTATGGCACCATTGGCGGCTTTTGAATTTTTGTCGCCATATTAGCGATGGATTTTTTTATTATTTTATTATTACTTTTTTTTTTTTTTTTTTTTTTTTAATGAAAAGGGGAAGACTGTTTTGCTAATAATTTTATCAGACTCTTTTTTTATTATACATAAAAATCCTTCATATTCTGCTTATATTTTTAATGGTTTTTAGGTTTAAAATAGTTCTTGTTGAAATAAATTTCCTATGTTTAAAACTGCATTTTTTCTGTAAATTTTGTGTAAAAATAAATCATTTATGTTTTTATATATTTGATGCGCTACTTAGATTAAAATGGCTGCTGCTATATTAAACTTCTTGTCGAAAAACGTTCGGTGTAATTCAACACCAAAATTTAAAAAATCGCCCAGCAGGATCTATTAATGAAACTGATAAAATAAAAATATGGTTCATAGAGTTTAAATAATCTATTTAAAAAAACATTTAAAACCCAAAATTCTTAATGTATCGTATCACATACATAGATATAGTAATAATATATAGATTGATCATTGGGGAGAAAAAAGGGATTCTTTTTCACTCGGGAAAAGACGGCGATTTTACCAAAATATGGCAGTCTTTCCCCAAATGAATACACACGGGAATACACGAATATTTTAACAAATAAAATTCATGATTAATTTATTTACTAAAAGTGAATGAAAAACTCCAGATATAGTTTCAAATTCATTTTTCTTCTTTTCCTTTTTTTTTTCAATACCACTTAATGGCTGGTTCCAAAGCTTTTTTTTCGGCATCGATAATATGGGGATGATAGATCTATATATATTATTATATCTACGATCACATAAAATCTTTTCGAAGTTAGAATAAAACTTAATTTGAAAAAAAAAAAAAAAAAAGTAACTTTTTTGTTTATTACCCAAAAAAATTTATGAAATTTGAAATGCAAGTTGGTCATGTGGGGTACAGGCTGTATATTATATTTTTGTGTTCGTGAGAGAAAATTTAAAAGAATTTGAAAACTGCAATTTTTAATCCCACTTCAAAAACATGTGACTTAATGTGAAGCAGATTTTTTATTTATTTTTTCTCCTAACGGTTTCCATACAATCTTCTGCTGTTGCCACCTAAAATTCATACTTTAGTTAATTTTAAAAAATCTAATTGTCCTATTGATAAGCTGTTTAATGCATCGGATTCACAAACATTTTCCCTTTCATTTGGTATCTTATTTGTAACGATACGACTGATATTTCTAATTTATTTTCTAATCATTCTGATTTATTTTCCTCATTTTAAATAAATGTACGTTTTTTTTTTTTTTTTTTTTTTTTTAAATTAATTATTATTATTCTGTCGAAAAAAAAATGGCAACAATTAAATTATGGATAAAATTTAAATGGCTTATTTATCAGAAATTAGAAGGTTATTATTTTCATATTTTAATTAATTAAGAAAAAACTAATCAAAAATTCGAAAATCTGACTTCGATGTGCACAATAACCCTTCGGGGGGCACCTTTGTGTTAAATTTCATGACTGTCCGAGCTACCGTTTTCGAGAACAGTGAAATATATACACATATTGCTCACTTAATAGTATAAGATACTTGACTCATCTGAGAAACCACTCGAACCCAATAATTAACTTACCTCTTTGCAGAGTGTATGGCTCACTGAAGTCTTTTTTTCCAAAATGTTGTCATTAATAATTTTTTCTTTCTGATTTTTAAGCAGGCTTTCTTTTAAGCATGCTTTCTTTAGTCGTCACTGCTCTTAAATATATACATATATATATATAAACATTTTTTATGAATTTCTTCTAAGTTTTGAACAAATTACAAATCGAATTTTTAAACATTGTCTTTGTAACTTGCTGTCATCTCGCTTGGATTTTTAGCGTTGCAACCTAGAGCCAAATTTCCAGTTTTTCCAATAAATATCTTGCTTAAAACCATATCACCCAGGATTCGTTAATATTTAATTCTTTTACCATCTCGTGCATTATAATATTTTTTTTTGTGATTTATTCTAAAATTTATACCACTTGTAGTGCTGTTAATTGCCACATCCTTACCATATTGAAATACTTTTCAAATTTACTCAACTTTCCTAAGAACTGATTTTTGTTTTGAATATTTGGCTTAATCCTAAATTTTACGTGGAGGATGGCGTAATAAAACCTGTTTGAAAATTACCTTTTTAAATGGTAAAATTCGCGGTAAGTGTGGCTTTTTTACTTTCTCTTACCCATAAGGTAGAGAAAGTATTGTTTTTGACTCAAATTTTCGAACGCGAGATTTTGTTATATTTACACGTTTTGAAGTCCCCTGAATACGAAAATCATGTTTTTAGCAAATGGTCTGTGTGTCTGTGTGTGTGTGTGTGTGTGTGCGTGTGTGTGTGTGTGTCTGTCTGTTATCAGCATATCTCAAAAACAAATTATGACAGAAAGTTCAAACTTGGTATTCTAAATGTGTATCATATAGGGATGCTACAGTAAGCTTTTCGTTAAGATCAAGCAAATGGTTCGTGTACAGGGACAATCAAGAGAATTTTAATACATTACGTCTATGGGGGAAATTGCAGGAAAAGAGAGTTTAACGTCTATAGACTGCACTAAACCAAATGAAACGAATATATATTTTTTGTAATAGAGACAGTTAACTGGGAAAAAAATTTTGTGTATGTAGGAGCCTCGTCTCCCCCCCCTGGGGGGGGAAGTCCCCCCTCGAGGGGAGTAAATTTTCATGATGGGTATCTTTCAAAAGAGCTCGAAAATACCTTTAAAACGAATGGTTGAACCATCGATCTGCGATAATTTAAAACAAAGTTATCGATTTATTTTTACTTTTAACGAAAAAAAAAAAACTTCGTACTTTTTTTTTAATATTGAGAATAAAATGGACTTCTTTTGGATATTTGGTGTTAAACTACTTCTCTAATATGGAAATCGTCTGCCTTATCATAAAAGATAATTTTTTTAAATAATAATTTTAATAAATTATTTTTTTAAAAGTGAAATATTTTTTAATAACCGAATTAAATTCTATATAAATGTAGGTGCATTAATGAAACGGGGGGTTGAGGGGTGCGGTTGCCCCCCTCACACAGAACTAATTATGATATAAAACTCTTCAGAAGCCTAATATGAATTGTTTAACATAGGTTTACATAGGTTTACATAACAGTACTCATTATCTTATCTCTTAATCTCCAACCTGTATTCATAGTATTAAATTTCAGGGTAAGAGAAAGTCGTGTGAGTGACACACCAGATTATTTTTTGTCCTATACTGTAAATATTTTTTAAACATATTAACAAGTATAAAGATTACGAAATTGGTTTAATTTTGTTTTTGTTCTAAAAAAAATTTTTAAATAATGTTTTACAAATTTAAAGTGAACTACAATCAAGAATTTTGGAACGTTTTTAAATATTTATTTCAACATTAAAAATATCGATTAACGTTATGATTTTAAAAATAAAGAGAAAGTAAGATTATATATCTATAGACAACATTTTTAGTTGAAAGAAATGAAAAATTTATTTATACCATCACAAAGAACACGTTATTTTTCTAAAAATCTATTCATACATGAAGCACGTTTTGAAACTTTACTCAGTTTTTTTTTTTTTTTTTTTTTTTTTTTTTTTTTTTTTTATATCTGTGTTTTCAAATCTTCTTTTTACTTTTCATTTCACTTTAATGTGCAGAACCAATCTTCCAAAGCAATGGATTCGTTTCTCTTACGAAATATTCAATTTTAGACGAAATCGATTGAAATTCTTTGAGTATAAACTCTTTTATTAAAATAGTAAAATTCTAAAAGTTCTTTTTTTTTTTTTTTAATATTTTCATACTGCTTACGTAAGACGTTTTGATACTGACAGTATAAAGATTTTTTTGAATGGAGTTAATCTCTTTATATTCTTTCTAAGAATATTTTTACTTATTTATCTATATTTATAAATTATATATGTTTTTCATACTTCTGTAAAGATAAATAAACTTATAATTGTTTATCATTTATTTATTATTTTTAACTGCATAGTAATTTACGCTGCTTTTATCAGCATTGTTTCCATTTTTGTTCTGATATTAATATTAATTTTTAAATATCATTGTTTTAACTAAAAATATTAAACATTTTAGAAAATTTTCTAATTTTCTTAAAGTGACACAAAAGTTCAACGTATAATTCGTCAAATAAATATATATATCTGTATATATATATAAATTACGTGTCACGATGTTTGTCCGGGGTAAACTCCTAAACTAAGGAACCGATTTTAATGAAATTTTGCACACTGTGTGCAGTTTGGTCCAACTTGAGAGATAGGATAGTTTTTATCTCAATTTATTGTCACAATATTGTTTTATTGCAATTATTTGTTAATTATAGACCTTTATTAAAGTTGCTCCAAAATATCTGTGAGTTCCATAAGTTTAATTGTTGCCAAAAAGAAAAAATAAGAGTTCATTTTCTTTCGACATAAAAGTAAATACATTTAATCAAACGTGAACGTTAAAAAATTATAAAAAGTTAAATTATACATCTCACGAAAATTGACGTCATAATCAATTTAAAGATTTTATTCGCATTGATAAAGTATGTAGTTATACACAAACGAAGTGCGACGTCACTGACAGTCTGTGAAATCAAGAAAAAGATTTCTTATGTTAATGGCCCATTGTATTTTTTGTAAAAAATTATTAAAAACGAGGAAAATTAGTTCCGGATTTTAATCCCCATATTTTTGTATAGATATGCATTATTTATCATGTGCATACGTTAGATTGAGTTATTTTGCTGTTAAATTGACAAAATTTTAATTTTAAATTTCAAAGCTCTGTCGTCCTTGGAGTTTTTCGTATTTGGCGATCAAAAACGTAACACGAAAATATACAAGCTAGATGTATATTTTCGTAATATGTATTGTGTAAAATATTGTTTCATATTATTCATTATTCTCTTAATATAAGTTGTTAAAATAACCATGATTTTTGAAAGGAATTAAATGTGTGCGCCAGATAATTTGGCGATATTATTTTTTTTCCTCCAAGGATGATAGATATGAAATTTATTCCTCTGCAACATGTTAATATCTTATATCAGATACCTTATGTATATGCTACAATTTATTTCACGTGACACGTATGTTAAAAATTTATTTACGACATAACCTTGCTTTTTCAATTTTTGTTGCATTATTCTAATCTGTATCACTTCGTTTTCTTCAAGAAATTTGTGATCTATACATAACGTTCTAAATAAAAAGTAACCATTTCAATATTTTAAAACTTATTTAAAAGTCTGTTTTATTTAACATTAAATTTTAAAACTTAATTTAAAACTTATTTAAAAGTCTGGAAGTGTTTAAGTCTGTTTATTTGTTTTGTAACGCTAATCTATATCATCGATGTTCGAAACTTTAATTAATTATTTCTCTTATTTTTCTTTACTTTTTCTTTAATAACTTACCAATTTAACGTTCCTGATATATGTATTTTGCATTAAATTTTGACTCATATTTATTGCTGAAAATGCGATCTTAAAATCTTGCAATTTTCTTATCTTAATCCTCAATGCTTTCCTTCTTGATTAACTTGAATTTACTATTAAAATTTTAACATACTCAGAATCTTCTCACCACTTCGTTAAAATATATTAATCTTTTCAGTAATATATTAATCAGTATATCCCCACAACGATATTTGGCAATTTTTTGTTGGCGATTATGGCTAAATCATAAATGATAATCTAAATCATAAATCAAAAACATAAAATAATAAATCCAAAATAAACAACATATAGGCTGCCATATTATATCACAAACAGTCCAGAGCGACATCGTTATCGTTCAAAACGGCGCCAAAGAAAAATCGCCAAATTCAGCTGTGGGGATATACTGATACTGAAGTTATAATTATCCGAATATAATTACTGAAGTTATATTATAAGTTATAGTTGTGGGTAACAACTATAGTATTTCCCCACAACTGGATTTGGCGATTATGGCTAAATCATAAATCTAAAAATCATAAATGATAAAATCATAACCTAAATCATAAATCTAAAATAAAAGCATGCAGGTTACCGTATTTTATTGCAAAGAATCCAGAACGACTTCGTTATCGTTCAAAAAGGCGCCAAAAAAAAAAAAAATCGCCAAATCCAGTTGTGGGGAAATACTATATACCTTATCAAATTATCAACGTATTACTTAGCCGCAGCAATGCGTGGCCGGGTCTGCTAGTATATATATATATATGTCTTAATTATATGTTAGAGATATATTATATAAAAAGATATATTAATAATATTTCAAAAAAAAAATTAATAAAAATTAATCTTACGTGTTATTAAAGTGTTTTTAATATAAATATATGTTAAAGTATTGTATTTCCTATTTGTACTATCATGCTTTTAAATATTAACAGTCTGCGCTAAGCGATAAGTACTATGGGATTTACAATAATATAAAAAATCTTAAGGAAGAACATTAGGTTGGTGAAAAAATGGTTCGTATTCATTAACGACGAATTGAAAGAAAAAAAAATGGCCCTTTGCTTCACATGGTCCAATAATTTGAAGTTTTAGGATTTTTGCTGTACAAATCTAATTCATATATATATATATATATATATATATATATATATATATACATATATACAGTGTGTTAAGAAATGAAATTATAAGACCACAAGCGTATTGGTGCATTTCTGAAGAAGAAAGCATAATATACAAATTTTTAGTTATGTGTTTAAAATTGATCGTGAAACACATCCTATACTAATTCCAAAATTTAAAATTAAAGTAAATTAAATTAAATTACATTAAAACTGATTAATTTTTCTAAAAAATAAATACTGTGATTGTTAAGAAATTATAAGACCACCTGAGAAAATTAGCATATTATACATGACGTCGAACTCAATATAAAGCGCATGCGTCAGTATTTCGTAAAAGCATTACCTAAGAAGCAAAGGCTTAGGTTTTGAATGTGTTATCTACGATTAATTTGACGATGCCTCGAGGTAAAGAATTATCGGAGTGCGAAGTGAGAAAAATTTTATTTTATAAAAGTTATGGTAAATCTGAAAGAGATATTGCGAGGTTAATGAACCGTTCTAAAACAGCCATTCATAATGCCATAATTAGAAAAGATTATTCAAACAAAATAAAACGATATGGTAGAAAAAAGTTTGACAGCACGTTATAATAGACAAATTTTTCGACTGTCAACTAAAAAAGGTCTTTCAACTCGTGAAATTTCGAAGCGCTCAAGCAAGAAAACTTCACATGTACCAGTCTGGAGAAGTCTTAAATTAAATATTAATACAAATTTATGAAAAAAAAAAGTTATTGAAATGTCATCGAGAAGAAAGATTAAAATGGGCTAAAAATGACATGTCATGGAATGATAAGTGGACACAAATTATATTTTCTGATGAAAAGAAATTTAACCTTGATGGTCCCAATGGTTACAAACACTATTGGCATGACTTGAGGAGGGAACCAAAAGAATGTTTCAGTCGACAAATGGGTGGAGGATCAGTAATGATTTGGGGAGCTTTCAGTTATGAGGAGTTGTGTGATTTACAGTGGATTTCGAGTCATATGAACTCTACACAATATTAGTCTATGCTATATGATCATATGATACCGTTTGGAACTTTATTAGGTGGTGCTATTTGGATGTTTCAACAGGGCAATGCTGCTTGTCATACATCTAAATCCACACATGAATGGTTTAAAAAAGAAAAAAATAATGTTATGCCATGGCCAAGTCGATGTCCAGACATGAACTCCATGGAAAACCTATGGGGTATATGATGTCGCAAAATTTGTGCTAATAATAAACAATTTTCATCTGCCAATGTACTGGAAGTAGCCATTGTAAAAGAATGTTACAATATTTCTATATTTGAACTTAATCACCTGGTTACTTCAATGAAAAACAGAGTGTTTGAAGTCATCAGGAAAAATGGAGGACCAATATCATATTAATTTTTTATACAATTTTGTTTATTGACAAGGGATCTTATATTTTCTTAACAGGATATTTTTTACTAATTTCTAATATATATTTTAATTAAACATTTATTGCATTATACCAAGTTATTGCAAACTAATTATAAAAAATTATAGAGCAATATGTTATTTTATGTATTTAAATTACGATTAGAATCTTTATTTTTCTTATAATTTACAAAATTAAAGTGGTCTTATAATTTCTTAATGGACTGTATATATATATATTTAATTACCGGAGACCGGGTTATTTGACATAAGAAGCTAATTGACACTCAGCTTCTATTTCTTGCCACACTGTTATTTTACTAGTGGAGAATGTATATATAGGCGCACCATCCACCGTAAATTCAATCTGCTTGAAAAAGTCCTGAAAGGGAAAAAAATCTCTGTTTATCAATTTTCTGACAGCTGAATAATTTTTTTCATCGTATATTTTTTTGGTCTGGTGAATCTGCAGATCTAAAGCGTTGCTTGTGGCTGTTTTTTAAAGAGTGTTTAAATGTGGTTGCATGCATATATCTTTTTTTCATGCTTGAGATTAAATGGTATCCATTTTATGTTGGATATCCCTCTGGGGCTAGTTGCCATAGTTAAGAATGGCAGGTCAGTTGGCACAGGAATAATATAGCTGTGGCATAGCTTGACTTTCCTGAATCATACTTCAAAGGCTGAAGGACCTCTCCAAGATAAAAAGTTTTGACCCTCAGACTCTTGCCAAGACAATAGCAAAAGCTTTGATTCGACATTTCGTACGAAACCCGGAGACCCTCAAAAAGGTATCAAGATGTCAGGTAAGTTAAGACCAAGAACGATTTCTCCATAAAATGTAGGATTCGGTGGAATGTTCCTTTTGATCACCCTGAATAAAAAATAAATGACTTTGTTTTGTGAAATACCAATCCCGCCAGTACCTTCGGAAAAATGACGAAACCGATGGAAATCAGTTTCACATGTCCCCCCATAGTTAAAAAAGGAGGGAAATGTAAATGGACAGAGAATATTGATTCAATTTTCTACGATTAAAATAAAATTGTGAGAAAATCGAACCCTCCTGTTCAAATAAACGAGAGCACATTTCCTACATTCATGGTTGATTTCAAACATTGAGTTAATTCTATCCGATTTACTATAGGTAAATAATGCTGCGCAGAATTTATTTTACTCGATAAATTTGTTATTTGTTATGACATATAAGCAGAAGTTGCTGTACATATAATATCAAAATAATATGTTTGGTAAAATAAAATGTTTTCTTTGAAATTCACTGTGTACTGTCTAAATATCCCTATCCATACCACATTATGCCAACTCATCCGTACGAGTATGCCAACTAATTTTGCGTGAGGGTTTAGTTCGCATAGTTACACACTGCAAATAAAGGAGTCTTAAAGTAAGACAAAAAAAAAAAAAAAAAAAGTCTGAAAAGTGAAATAATTTAAATATTTCAAATTTCAATAAATAACCCATGAACATATTTATTTTAATTATTATTATTTAATTAAATATGCTATCTACATTTGTGTATAAATAAGGTTTCAAATAATGGAATATATTGAAAAAAAAGAAGCATTATTTTAAAATGTTTATTTGTGTAATTTAAATAAGCTTATTAGAAAACATTTAGATTTAACATAACAAATATGCATAAATGGTAAATGATGTTATCTTATTTGCGGGGAATTATGTTTGAAATACTTAATAAAAAAATTTAGGCGCAAAACTTATTTGGTTAAAAAATAAATAAATAAATAAACAAAAATGTTACTTTTTATTTAAAGCTCGCTCATTTAATTAAATGAAAAAACATTAAGATGAACTTGTAGCAAAAAATAGCTTATAGCTTAAAAATATACTTGTACAGTCGGTGCAAAAAGAAAGTTTTCTTTTTGCACTGAAGACGGTACGCTTTAGGTTACCGAAACAGCTGTATGCACCTCAATAATTTTTCTTTGGCGTTTCTGACGTAGTAGTTTATTCCTGTTTTAATTTGTTTAATATATTAAAAAATTTTAAGTCTTTACACATAAAATTTAATAGAATTAATACATATTGAGCTTTAGATTTAATCTCGATAGTTTCAAAGCAAAAAATACTAATTATATTATAACATTACAATTCATTTCGCAAATATTACAGTATATGTTACCGCACCAATCGTTTTATCTGTGTAACGTCGTGACATGATCGGCAGAAGCGTTCGTCTGCGGTATCAAAGATAGGGAGTTCGACTCCAGGGGCTTGAGATTAGTTCTTTTCTTTCTTTTTTTTAAAATTATTATACTTTATTTATGCTTTAGAAAATTCTAAAATCTATTTTTCTAACAGAAAAACAGAATCACACGCCACCTTTATTTATTTATTTATTAAAAAGCCTTAAAAATGGCAGTTTTTTAAAGCCAAACATGGGTGTTTTAAGACATTTCATAATTTTAAGCAATATCATAATTTCAGATTCAAAAAGGTGTCTTAAAAATTAAGACTTTTTTTTCGCTTAAAAAATGATCATCCGTTTAAGACACGTTTTAAAATGAATTTCAGGCTTTTGCGTTTACGTTGCGTTAAGGCGTTCGTGTTAAGAAAGAAACTCTCAGGAAAAGCGATCTTTTTTTTTTTTTTTTTTTTTTTTTTTCTTTTCTGGAGGGGGATGGGTTCTTAAGTATCCAAAAATTCTTCACTAAATATTGCACAAAAAGATTAGAAAAATCAAAAAACAAAGTCTATGTCAACTAGCCCCTATCTCCCCTAATCTAAATAAACATGACTTTATTTTTATAGAATATTCTGAGTTCCGTCTATATATTGTTTGAAAGTGCATCTACTCGTTGTGTAATTTCAAATTATTTTCAACTACTGACAACTTATAATTTTTTAGAACTGTCAGAGGGATATATTTTTTAAGATATTAGACTATTAATGTTTTATAATAAGATTATTTATTTTATCGAAATATCTTATAATTTTGAAGAAATGAACAATTTAGGCATTATTTCTTAACTTTCTCAAGTTTTTGAAATTATTAGCTTTTAGTTGCATTTTCCATGCCATTCACATACTAATCTCAAATAATACATGCTTAAACACAGAAAAAATAGAAATGAATCATTCACTGTTAATCCGATCATTCGACTTTCAAGAAGCTTATAGGACAAAAAAGAACTATTTTATTCACCCTATCCGAACATGGCACTTGATTCTTTTTCTTTTTCCAAATTTCTTTTTTCCCCGAAAGCTGTAGGAAGAAAAGTGTTTATTGAACGAATAGTTGATGTAATATCTAAAACGAAGTGTTTTCATTGAGAAATGTGATATACTACGTTGTTTTAATTGCTTGAACATCTGAATAAATACTCCACAGAATGCATTTTCCTAAATTAGTAAACAGGTTAAGATTTCAAAAATCTGATCGCTTGCAAATCTTGCTAAACTTTTAAGCATGATTATATATTTTAAGTTTCGAACTTGTTTTAGGATTATTTTACATATTGCATGAGGTAAATGTTGTTTTACGTTTCTTGCACTCTGTCATTAATACGCGGGTCACGTAAAAGTACGTTTTAAAAAAAAATAATCGCGCCGCCTATTCTATCACATTCTTGTCGGAATATTTTCTTATTTTAAACAGAAAACCCTACCTTTTAGTGTTCCTCACAAACAAAGCACGCTACACGATTAAATCGGTGACAAAATATACTCGCATGCTATCTCTTAAGGTATTTTTAGAACTCCCCTTTGATTCTAAACGCTTCTGTTGTCGATCCAACATAGTGACATTTTCCTTAATCACATGGACGACATTACTCATCGATTCGATATATGCATCTGCAAAAACATTGGTTTGGAGTAAAGCATCAAATGGTACATACAGTTCATAAGCTTTCGTATACGGTAATTATATTTTCTCCTCAGCGATATTGAAAATTATTACAAATCCCTAAACACAAAATGAAATTGAAGAAAGTGGTGGTTTCCGATCAATGAATAGTGCTCCAAGTTCTCAGTAATATTAGAGATGTTTAAACAATCTCCAGTTGTGTAAGAAATTATAATTAAATAATCTGTATTTACATAGAAATCATCTTTCACACTCATACACACACAAGGATAAAAAAAAAACTTTTATGCCATTTTTCTTTAAAAACTGCATGGCATGTGATGTTTCATAAACTTTTATTCCGACGATGAAAAAAAGTTAAAGTTAAGCTTATTTTGAACGCATTTTTAAATATTTTTCTTTAGAATAAACTAAAAATGAACTGTTTCGTAATTCATAAAACATTCATTTTCACTTGCTGAAACGTTGACATTTTTTATTGTTTTTGCTGTTTATCTCTAATTACATTAATTTCAAATACCATTAACTAAAAAAAAAAAAAAAAAAAAAAAAAAAAAAAAAATGCTTTCAATTGCATACACTTTAATACTTTTCCAAATAATTTCCTAAGTTATACCGTGTTCCTGTATTTTAATGCATTTATTACGCTTCGTAAGTATCCAATGGTTATAATTTTTTGTTCCAGAATGGAAACATCTCTCAACACTTCTTACTAATTCTCTATAAAGAATTTCAAAAATTCATATTTTGCGTCTTTTAATTCCTTTTGAATTATCGAAAAGATAGTGGAAATACAGTATACTTCTTTGCTATATTTTTCACTTGCAAATATTCGTAAAGTTGTTTGTTTGAAAAAGATAAAATATAGCATAATTTAAAACAATGTTAAAAAGAGATTAAGAATTCATAATATATAGAGATATGTATAAGTAATTAAGTCTCATTTTTATATCATTATCACCGTTTCTTTTGACGAAAAATTTCTTTCACACACACAACTTGACTTCATGAAAGAATCGTCTAAAAATACTATATTGTGTTTTACTTTCCATCATTTTCTTCCGTTATAAATTCTGATAAAGTAGTTAAAAAGTCCTTATTTAATTTTTAAACATGATAATTCTGTGCTATCTTTCATTTAAAAAATAGAATATGATTTTCGTAATTTATTATATATCAAATAATAAAAAAAAAAAAAAAAGAAAAAAAAAAGTGATTTTTTTGCACATACTTCATTGACTATTGATTTGCAATACAAAATAATAATTTTATTCATTTACCTGAACTTAACACTTTCGTGACCACATGCTTTCATCTTTTTGATAGTAAGGTCCGCCTGTGGGCGTTGTTCTTAAAAGTTACAATATTTCAGAACAAAATTTTCTATATTCACATTTATATTACAAATGGATATACATTATAATTATGTTCTTCTTAATCAAAATATTTGTATCCGTATTATATTTCACAGTACAAATTTGAATACTGAGTATATTCTTAAGAAGTAAATAATATACAAATCCCCCCCACTCCCACCCCCACCCCCCCAAAAAAACACCCACTGGTGGAGTTACAGGTTTTAAAATGACGTGAATCTACGTCCGCGGTCGCGAAAGTGTTAATTAAGAGTACAATTAAAAACCTTCTTTCACATTCATATATTTGTGTTAAAAAGTATTTAAAATTATAATTAAAACTACGTATCGATTTCAGTGTGGAAGTCTTTATCTTAAAATTTTCTTTTAAAATATGGTTTAGGTATAATTAAGAGCCAGTTTTTTTTTTTTTTTTTTTTTTAATCGGGCTAATTTGGTATGTTTGGATAGTTGGCATGTTTGATTTTGATGAAATTTTCAGGAGATGTTCTTTATGTAAAACTATTAGACACGTATTTTTTTATTTTTGCAAAAAAAAAAGAAAAATCTTGAAGTTTTGGGATAGAGTCCTCTGTTTTATTACGAAAAACATACCTATTCACGGAAGCCAGTACTTTTTGCGCCAGAATTGAACTATGGTACTGATAGATATTTTGCATTCTCCGGTTTCCAAACTAACTATTGGGACATAAATACTTATGGTTGACTCTTGGCGCAAAGGTCAAATGTCATTCAAAATTCTAAAAAAAAAAATGCATTTTTTTTAACTTTGGCCCTCCAAATCTTCTTGCACTCGAAGTGAACCACGAAGGTACATAGTTCAGTAAATACATACAAATCATAACTCCCCAAAAATAGTAAAATTTGTGTGGTTGACTTCTGGCACAAAAAAAACCTACGTTTCACGGGGATAACGCTAAAACTAACGACATAGCTACAAAAGTGTATTGAAATAAAGAAAATATTTTTTTTAAATTCTTGGTTTAGAGGAAGGAATAAAATAATGGAAGAAGGATGAATTAGCAGGAAAAAGAATGACGTCACAATTGCAACATTGTATCGCGAAAAAATAAATTTTACCCGTGGTTAGAAACAAATAAGAATAAATGATAATTTAAAAGAAACGTATTTCTATGTAAGGACCGCCAGTTGATGATTTGGTGGTTTTCTTTCTTGTCATTGCTTTAAACTATCAAATTATAGTCGAAATAATCAGCTAAATTATCCACACCTCAAAACATTGCCCTCCTTAGATAATTTGGAGAAGAGTTACGTTTGGAGAAATGCTCTTTGCTTCCAGCTTCAAAGGGGTGAAATGGGGTTTTCGCAAATTCCATTTATAACGTGTACTGGGTCCACTTAACCAGTCCACATACCAAAAATTCGCTTTCTGGGATATTTTGGGGTAGAGTTATGTTTGGAAACAAGTTAGTATTTTTACTTCCTTATACAAAGTATAAGGAAGTTATTTTAATTCCAATTTGCGAAGTGGATTTTGTATCTTGTATAGTTCAAAAGCGAATCATCGTAGAATGTTGTAAATGTATATCTGACTGTCATGGCGTCTAGTTGTAAATCTCCATTTTTGGTATTAACACAAGTTTTCCTTTTTAGAGATATTTACGAATTTAAACGACTTTTCGTGGCGTCTGTATGCACGTATGTGTGTATGTATGTGTGTGTGTATCTTACATAACTCGAAAACGGTTGTATGTAGACCATTTTCGAGTTATGCGAGATACACACACATACATTGCAAATTGGTATATAAGTTTATTACATCATTTAGTTATAGACTTAATTTTTTGGTCTTTCTGTGACTTTCCGTTTTGGAAATATTTACAAAAATTAAATGATAAAAAATACAAAGGTTTTGGACACATATGCAACCTACCATCATACATTTTAAAAGGAGTAAATGATAGAGCCTGTAATGATAGTGTTACGGAAGTTGTCGATATTTTTGTATATAGAAGGTAATCTGTAAAGATATAGGCAGGTTCTAGTCAACGAGTACATTTTCCCTACTAAAAATAATCTCAAGATATTCTGCAGGTAATTTTAGAGAAAATCTGCAGATTATCTTAAGTTATTTGGCCCATTCTTAAGAAAGTTTACAAAAATTTTTTATTTGTCTTCAAAATTTCTGAAGATATTTTATAGATAATGATAAATCTTCAAAATATTTTAAAATATTTGAAGTAAGTCTTAAGAATATGCTATTTTCTCAAGAATATCTTCGGATTATTTTTAGTGGGGTTGTTTAATGAATATTCAAGAATAAGTTGAATAATTATTCTTTTTTATAACAAATAATGAACAAGCATTTTCAAAACCGCCATTCGTATTACAGAAATCAAATAGAGTTACAGTCAGCAGCAAAATTGTTCGAGCGCTAGCAATAATTTCTATATAAAAAAATACACTTAATACTGTTTTGTTAACTAAATCCTTGTCGAATCATGTTCTTAGACATGATTCGACAAGGATTTATTTATCAAAACAGTATTAAAAGTACTATTTTTAGATAGAAATTATTGCTTGCACTCGAATAATTTTGCTGCCGTCTGTACACCACAAAGTAGAAATTTTCCTAATTCAGGGACAAAGATTATCTGCACAGTTTGAAGTCCAAATAGAATTTGAATTCATCAAGTCATGTCAGTGGTTTATAGAATTTTCGAGGTAATTCTACGCTAGAAACCAATGAATTATTCCGGAAATTTTCAGAACTCGACTTCCATTAAACTTAGAGGTTCAAAACTTTGGAAATCCGAAATTACCACTTTTCGCCGCATTTTGGATACCAAATTATTTAACTCGAAACTCAGTCAAACACATGTTTAACCCAAAGAATATAGCCGTATTACATAAAAGTTGAAGAAGTTATCATAGACGCATTGTTACAATTGTGACGTCATTTTTTTTACGTTAAATCATCCGTCCTTCCTTATTTTGTTCATTCTTCCAAACCAAGGATAAAAATTTATTTATTTATTATTTTTATTTCAACATACTTTTGTAACTATGACATTAGTTTTTGCGTTATCCACGAGAAACTTGGGTTTTAATAACTAAGAAGGTATTATGTTTAGATAGAAATTCAGTTAATTAAAGAATTTCGATGTGATATTTTTATATGCAATAGCAATCAGTACTGAAATAAAGTGATAAAAGCTATTTAGTTTGTGCCACAAAACACAAAGTACAGAGTCGCATTACATAAAAAGTTACCATAGGTTTGTGAATTGATCTTGTTTCTTCTTCACTTAAGACTTCTTTTTTCACTCATTTCATACCTGTTCACTTCTGGAGCAAGCAGTAAATGACATTCAAAGTCATGCAAATGTTGCTTTTTCGCAATTTCAAAGTCAAATATTTTTTTGCGCCACACAAATTTTACTATTTTTGGGGAGTCATTATCAGTATGTATTTACTCAAATATATACCTTTGTGGTTCACTTCTGGCGCAAGAACATTTGGAGGGTCAAAGTTGCATTTCTTAAGAATTTTGAATGACGTTTGACCTTTGTACCAAGAGTCAACAATAAGTATTTATGTCCCAATAGTTAGTCTGGATGAATGGTTGGGTTTAACGTCGCACTAGTGCTACGCAGATGGGCAATTGGCGACGGTCTGCGACACACCCTTAGAGGGGGACCGGTGACATGCCATCACAATTTTGATACTCCATGGAAGGGATAATACTTAGTCTGGAAACAGGAGAGTACAAAATAACTATCAATACCATAGTTCACTTCTGACGTAAAAAGTATTGGCTTTCGTAAGTAGGATGTTTTTCGTAATGAAACAGAGGACTTCATCTTTGATCCCCCAAAACTCCAAGACAAAAATTTTTTTTCGCAAAAAAAAAAAAAAAAAAAACCTGTCTAATAATTTTAGATAAAGAACATATTCTGAAAATGTTAAGAAAATAAAAAATGTCAACTATCCAAGTCTGCCCGCTTCTTAGAAAACTGCCTCTTAAACATACTTAAACCGGAAATAATCTTATCGAATTATATTTATTGAGATTTCTTGTTTAAAACATTCTTTTAGAAAAATAGAAATAATAAGTTACTGTGCACTACTTATATTTTGAAATCATAATACAGAAATGTTAATCTATACCTATTAATCAGATTATATTTCCATTTCGCCAATAATAGCCTTATACCAATTTGCTAATTAATGTAATCAACTGAAATGCCGCAGTAAACACAACTGGTATTTACTAATAACTCTGCTTGAGTGCATTTGAGTACTGATGTAAAGCGCTTTTAAATTCAATTAAATATCATTCAAAATTTAATAAATTCATATGAAGGTTTATTTTTAAGTAAGTAAGCTTTTATTTGCAGATGTTAAACAGAAATTTAAGCATTATGAATAAACAGATAATATTTTTGTTTATCAATTTTCGACTTTGTAATTATTCAGATGTACTGATTTCTGTGTTTTAGATTCTAATGCAATTCTAACTTCATAAGTTAAAGGCTGAGTTCCACTATTACATAACAATTTATTATTATTTTTTTTAAATCTTTTATGAATAAATTCTGCGTATCAGTTTCTTATATATTCTCTTCCGTGAAGGATCAAAATTGTAATGGCATGTCTCCGGACCATTTTCAGGGGTGAATCTCACACCTTCGCCAATTGTCCATTTCTCAGCACTAATGCAGCATAAAACCCAACCAACCAACCAACCAGTTTCTTATATGAATCAAAGATAACAATAATACAATAAAATTTTATTGTCAGTTACAAATGCTTATACTTATTCATGAATTAAAGCGTGCAGGCAATTTAGGACTACCTGTCTTTTAAATAAAATATTTTAATCGTAGAAAGATAAGCAAAATTATTATTATTATTAGTTTCAAGTTAGTTCCAGGCTTTAGTTAATCCCTGTTCGAAGCGTTTAATATAAATCTGCGCGGAAGTATCATTTCCTTCATTCCCCGGGCAAGGGAAATATATATATATATATATACAGTCGGTAACAAAAGTGTCCGAACACTAGTGAAAATTCCTATGTAAAAAAAGTACACTGCATACGGTTTTGTTAAATAAATCCTTGCCGAATCCTGTTCATAGTCCGTCTAAGAACATGATTCGATAAGGATTTATATAACAAAACTGTATGAAGTGTACTTTTTTTACATAGGAATTTTTGCTAGTGTTCGGACACTTTTGTTACCTACTGTATATATATCATGAAAAACGGCAGTTTTTTGAGTGACGCAAGCGGAGGGACAAACGGGACGCTGCGAACTCATATATACGGCTAGTTTGACATCAAAGAGATTTGTAAAAGCCGACACTTAATATCTCAGCAAATATGCCATATTTTGTTCTGATCTTTTCAAAATAGTCTTTTATCTTCGGTCTTAAGCTATCCTGAAAATTTTACATTTCTACATGCAGTATGTTTTGAGATCTGAATCTCAATTTAAAGCCAAAAAGGGAAAAAGGTTGGTGTAATGAACTGAAATTCTGAAAAATATCTCTAAAACGGCTCGAAGGATTTTCATATAATTAATATATGTTGTTAATAGGATCTTTCTGAATCTAGTAACGTTTTCGTTTTTTTCAGGAAAACTCTTGTTTTTTATATAAATCGCTTTAAATATGGAACTATATTACTCCGCCAATTACATGTGTTTCTTCGGGTGAAAACGCTGTTATGCGGTTCTTACTTGTAAGGTACGTGGGTTGGTTTGTTGACCGACTTGAATGTAGCCAATGAATTATTTAGAATTTTTTTTTTTTTAACGCAAAAGTACTTTATTACATGTTTAAAATATTTATTGTATATATACTAAGTCAAATTCACTTAAATATATTTTCTCTTCTGTTATGAAAAAAATATTTTTGATTTCAAAATTTCATATTTAGTCAAAAAAAAATATTTAGATAATATTTTAAATAAGGAAGTATTTTGTAATTTTAGATATTCCATTTTATCATAATAATGATGAATTCACAATTTTTTAAAGTGAAAAAATTTTTAATCATTCCTGAATATAGATTTTATAATAACTCAATGATTTGCGATTCCTATTCATGTATTCTTACGCGCCGGGAATGAAAAAAAAAACAGCAAATAGAGTTTTGGCGCCATCTATCGTTTTTATTTAAAATATACTCTTTCGTAAATACATATATATATATATATATATATATATATATATATATTCTTTTTAAAAATTAAAAATCTCTTTTGAAAATACAGTTAGAGTTTATTCATTTATTTATTTTTTAGACTTTAAAATGATACATATTTTAAATATTAACATAATAAAACTATTTTTATTATTATTCAAAGCAATAATGACTAGTGGATGAAACAGTGCTTACACTGTTTATTAGAAAAAACAATGTTTTAATAAACAGTGTTTAAACAGTGTTTTAATAAAATTCCATTTTTCATGAATTTTATTAAAATTCATGAAAAATGTGTCAAATAGCAATTATTAAAAAACACGTTAAAATAAATAAATAACATCTTTACTTTGAAACCCATAATAATTTATTTAAAAAAAATTATTCTTCCTTTTCTTTTCTTTTTTTAATTAATTAATTTGTGCATGAAAATTCTATTTCATAAATACATTTACAATTACAATAAAGAAAAAAACCTCCTTTAATTTTAAATAACTATTTCCACCTGTTTCTAAACAAGTTTTTTTTTTTTTTTTTTTTAAACGAAAAAAAAAGTTAAATGTGCATGTATATGATTTTAATGTAAACTACTAGATGGCGCCACTACATTTAATTTATTTTTCTTAAAAAAAAAGAAAGAAAGAAAAGACTTTTAATTGCTTCGAAAACATGTAGAAATAATTATTTAAAATTAAAGGAGGGTTTTTTGTTTATTGTAGTTGTAAATATATTTGCGAAATAGTATTTTTACGCAGAAATTTCATTTTTTTTTTAAGCTTAACTTATATTTTCCATAAAATTTTTCTCCAGGTGATTTTATCTTATTTTTAAAATTATAGAAATGTAAAGCTTAATTTATATTTTGTCTATTTTTCCCCCCAAACGTTTTAGATGAAAATATATAGGAAGTAATTTTTACCTGCACTTTTGATGAAAATTTAATTTGTGAATATTAGAGCAGTATACTTAGCCTCAAAAGGGGAAAGAAAATAAATAAAATTTCATTTTTAACATTTACTTGATTTTTTTTTTTTTTTTTTTTTTTTTTTTTTTTTAATTGTTTAATTTGTAATTCTCTAAAAAGGAACTTGCAAAATGTAAATTACGTAATTCTAAGTTAAATTTGAAAATTTTCACTTATTTATCTTTCTTTTCTTTTCTTTTTAGAGTTTGAGAATCCCAGTCAATAAATTTTTCTAGTGCGAAGCTTCTCCATTTTGTTTCCAAGTGGCAGGCTACTTGGAAATTTGTCAATATCATAGCGTTTGAAATACTGAATTAATTCACACTAAATTTATAGTGTAGATTTATCTCAGAAATGTATTTGATATGTTCATTTGCCAACTTAATCCACCCTGTTGTTTCCCTGTGCCAGCACACTGAAAATTTCAAATTTACATTAGAAAGGTTTTAAGAACAGATTTGCTTAAAACTCCATATACACATAGCCTTCATTTATAAATCCACTAAGTGCATTAATAAATTGTAGCTGCCATTTTGAAAAAAAAAATGGTGGCAACTTCATAAGAGAAGATAAATTAGTTTACCCATCCTAGGAGCCAGAAGGACTTGTTTTAATTTTTTGATCAATAACCACTAAAAAGTAATGATATCAGTACAAAAAACCTTTAACGGCTTAAAAGTTTGTGACGCCGCTACTTTATGGCTATAAGAATTTGAAATATGAGTCTTAAAAATAATGATATCAGATTTTAAGTGGCGCTTTACAATTAGTTAAAATATACATAGATTTTCTTATTTGATCATTCACTTTTATCTTTTATTTATATTTATAATGCTAACGTAATATTTTTAACTTCAAGATCAGACAGATATATAAAATGCACTCACTGATGCTTTCATTCGCATTTCAAATTCAAAATAATAGTTTTAAAAGGAATGATATAAAAATTCCAGTGGCGCCTCGGTGTTATTTTAAAAGATTTGTTTTTAGATTCCATTAAAATTACTTTTGTTTTGTCTAATAAAGCATATTTATACATTTAAACAGTGCTTTTAATTTTCAAATATACTGTCAAATAATTATGCTTTCACTGAGTTAGCATTATAAAGTAAAATTATTTATTTCAATAAATTGATTTATCTTTTGCGTCACGCTATCCAAAACTGCAAGTAAAATTTGTGTAAATGTTTTCTTTCCGTAACACTATCTCTTTGAGCAAATTTTTACTTAGTTGGACACTGTGATACTATGTTCTATGATACTATATACTATGGCAAATGTATTAAATGTAGCTGGCAAATTCAGAGTGACCATAGTCAATTTTTCAATGGTTCTTAAGTATCAGCACTAATTTCCCACTTACTATGTTAATAGTACACGTCATTTTAATCAAGAAGCTTGCCCATTGAAGACAGGAAAAATTTATGATTGCTTCGTATAATTATTTTATTTTTTCTCCCAAAAATCCCGGTACTATTATAACGTCTGCGTTTATTGCTGGATTCATCCTCAATCGTTTTTGTTTGAGATAGCATAATGATTCTCATCGTCTCAAAATGCCTTCCACAAAATTATAACAACGGAAAAATCCTATGAACATTAATAAAGGGAAAGACCTTAAAAGTCTAAAACAGTTCATTCCGGAAGAGAAATTACGCGCCTTTTGGATGGAACTTTATGAATGGCCAACTCATTAAGAATTTTACCAACCACTGTAATTAAATATAATTTAGTGTTTTTTTTTTTAAGTTTCTACTACTTATACTATGTTGTGTAAAGCAGTACATAGATTTTTTCACTGAAGAGACTGGAAGTAAAGCAGTGTTTTTTGAGAATTACTGGAATACATGAAGAAAAAAAAAGATGTTTTTAGTGCAGAAGGGAGACATGTCCACAACGCAAAAATGATCGCCATGGATGTATGTATTATTTAATTTTGATTAAAATGTGGTATTTGTGATAGGGATAGCAATAAAAATGCTGTGTAATTTTTTTCAGAATTTTAAATTTACACAAAATTTGTAAAAACAGTTTTTTGTGTCTCCTGTAAAAGTAAGTTTTCGTGACATGTCTCGTTTCTTCAATCAGTGATTCATATCGTGTCTAATTTCAAACATGGATTGTAGCGACAAGCGATAAGTTCCAGCTAATAAGCGTCATCAAGCCTTGGTCCATTTCCCACATCAATCATACAAAATGTGTATATGCGATAAGAATATTAAGTACTTGTAAGGGAGATAAGGGAGTCCCTGTTCCTCCTTTTCCTAAAGACAAACAATTTTTTTTTATTACAGATGTAATGAGAAAGGAATTTTTGAAAATGAGAAATTCGATATAAAATTTGAAAGTTTTAATGATCAGCAAAATCTGGGAAAGAACTTCTCTCTTTTAAAAACAAGATAGCATTTTGAAAAGTACCCCCACATATGATATTTTATTTAAAGATTGCACAATCACAGAAGTATTTGTTTACTTAACTACAATATAACCACTAAGAAACAACAAAGGTTTTACGCTTTAATTGCATGTAATTCAAAAATTGGAAATTCAGAAAAAGTTAAAACATGAATTGATTCAATAAAGTGATAATGAATATCGTTCACTTAAGACAAGATAGTGTTCACCATTCTTTCTCTGAGTAATAATATAAAATAAATAATAGTAATAATATAAATAAATAAATATAAATAATAATATAAAATAAAGTTTCTTTAATAATATAGTTCTATTATTACGTTATTGAGTCTATTCTCGTGAGTGAAAATGTGCTATTGAAATCTGCACTTTTTACTTTCCGAACACTATAGCAGGGTTGCCAAATTTGGCCTTTTTTTAGTCAATAGCAGGGATGGAACACGGGCGCAGAATTCATACCGGAATCTGTTTAAGAAATTTCTCTACCTATAATATCGTTGATATAAGAGGTAGAAAATTTTCTTACATTGGTAGTGGTATGAATTCTGCGCCCGTGTTCCATCCCTGCAATAGTCACCAATAATTTTGAGAAGTGACATTTGATATGCACAATACACTATTAATCTACGAAGTGATTAGTCAAACGTTACAAATAAAAATTATTGGTGACCATTGAATAAAAAAAAAGGCCAAATTTGGCAACCCTGCACTATTGTGAGAAAAGTATTGTAATCATGTCAAAAATCCGAATTTGAAATTTTGATGTATCTATACGTTTCGAGGTCCCCTGAGTCCGTTTCCACTATTTTTACGATGATGCATGTATGTGTGTGAATATGTATGTGTGTATGTGTGTGTGCATGTATGTGTGTGTATGTCTGTGAGTGAACACCCTAGCGTCTAAACGCTTTATTCGAATAAGCTGAAAGTTGGTACGTATATTGTAAGTCACCATATTACGAACCCTATAGATTTTGGTGAATCACTACAGTTTTTTTACAGGGACACCAGGAAAAATTCTTTATCATTATGGCCTATGGGGCCAAATTTTTAAAAGTGCGATAGCGTCTAAGTGCTTTATTAATCTGAGCAAAAAAATTGTACACATATTTTAGGTCACAGTTGCATGAACTGTATAGATTTTGGTGAATTTATCACTTACAGTTTTTTACAGAGGCACAAAGAAATTTTTTTTTATCATTATGGCCTATGGAGCCAAATTTTTAAAAGTGTGATAGCGTCTAAACGCCTTATTAATCTGAGCAAAAAATTTGTACACATGTTATAGGTCACAGTTGTACCAACTGTATAGATTTTGGTGAATTTAGTACTTACAGTTTTTTTACAGGGACACAAAGAAAAATTCTTTATCATTATGGCCCATGGGACCAAATTTTAAAAAGTACGATAGCATCTAAACGCTTTATTCAATTGAGCTAAAACTTTATAAGAATATTATAAATCACTGTTGCACTAAATATAAGCATTTTGGTGAATCTAGCATTTATAGGTTTTTACAGGGACACAATGAAAAATTCTTTATCATTATGATCTATGGGCTCAAAGTTCAGTAGCGTTAAATAAAACATCGTGTAATATATGGATAAAAATACTCAAACACTCTATTATGGGTTTCTCTCTTTTGTTTGTTTAACAACTCCTCTTTCTTTGCTTTATCTACAAAGCTGCTGGTTACTCAATGTTCGGAAAGTCGAGTGGAGTCACTCCAGATTTTTTCTATTTCACTAGCGTTATAATTTTTTGCGCATGTAACTATTTAACAAAACCCCCAAAAACATTTAAGCACGTTATATATTCTACATAAATAAAAGTTATGATTTTAAACTGTTTTAATTTGAATAAAAGCAATATGTTTTCGATCAAAGGTCTTCTTTTAAAATATGTTAAACTTCATAAAAAGCTAAAAGATTTTTCCATGACATGATAACTTTTTCATACTCATACTCATACTCATACAAATAAATATTTAATTAATAACATTGCATCTATTAAATGAGAACTCATCATATGTGCTCCTGAGTTTAAAAATAATAGAAAGAAACAATATTTCTTTTTTCTTTTTTAAGACTGATATTTATACATACTTAAAAAAAAAATCTGTAATTGTGATATGTAACTGGCACTGGAACAAATATCTGATCAAATATAACTTCGGTATCTAGAAACTATTTTTGCTGTTCTAATTAAACAATAAATATTTTTAATTGAAAAAGTCTAATGTTTTATTACTGATAAAATTTTTTTGCTTGAATATTTTGTTGATTGGATCATTTATCAATAAATCGTCAATAACATTTGTTTTCCCAAATTCTAAGTTTCCATTTTCACCTAAATTAATTGAAAGCGTCCTTTACATAAGCTTTTCTTTGACTCGCTTAATGACTTCCTCGCTACCGTACATTTAAGTGGAATTAATTTAAACTGATGAGAGAATAACCAGTTTGAATGAGAGACGAATTCTTTTAATTTAATTGAACTTATATCTGATTTTCTTTACAAAAATTCATTCTGCACGTACTTTCTCTTCGAAATTAATGTATTTTCCAGAGTTATCAATAACCCTACTCGTGTGAAAGTTTTACGAACGATATATTGAGAGTTTTACGGAAAATTGAGGAAATTATTCAGAATGAATAAATAAATTCCGCAACAGTTATTTTGCATCACGAGATATTATTAAACAAGTTTCACAGCTTTTGGCACTTTAGGGATTCACGTTAAAACCTTTTTAATTTTAATTAAATTTTTCTAACCTCCCGCTTATTGCATTATTATTACTTTTTACAGTAAAAAGTCATCAGACTTAAGTTTTAATAAATGATATTAACCTGTGTATATCTGGTTTTAATATACCTACTCTCGACAACTAAAGTGTGATCTTTTATACCACATATCAGAGGAATATTTTATTTTATAAAAGTGTTTTTGTTATTTATTCTAACATTATATTTAGATATTAAAATTACTCTATTTATTAATAAATGTACTGAGGGGTTTTTTATATTATGATCATCTATTTTTTAAGATTTTGTGCATTTAACTTAAAGTTGTAATTAATTTTAATCACTCACTTTAAAAAGTTATTCAATATTTTATCTTTATTTTCTAATTTCGTTTTTAATAAATAGATTAAAATAAACAAAGAAAGAAATGATCCACTTCTCTCTACTATAGCTATAGTTTTACTCTTATATTATTAAATTATATTTCTATGAAATTTATTATTTATTTATCTGCATAGAAAACAAAAATGCTCAAAAATTTTATATTGACTGCTCATATCCTACTTCCTTGGATTTCTAGGCATGTATTTCCTTTAAATTGCTTATAAATATACTATACTATAAATATTTCATTCCACATGAATACTTTTTTGTTTTTCACAGAAATTTTGGCAAATCGAAAAGATTATTTTAATCGACAACACGATATTGTTTTAAATATTTCTAATAGATTAAAACTAAGAGAGCAGTTTTGGATATTTGGTATCATAAGATTCTAGTACGTCAAATATTATTGCTAACTTATTAAAAATATAATTTATTATTTACTGGTTGGATCTTTATGTTTTGAATCTTGCCAAAGAAGTTTAATGGTTTTAGGCTCCCTAGTTACTAATCTTTAATATTCTACTTTAGAATGTATATATCTGTGGAGGTCCGAAGTCTTTTAACAATTAGTTTATTGATGGGTTTAAGTAATTTGTTTTTTATAACCTGTCGGTTATCTCTAATTTCCCAAATCTTCGATCTATATGATATCGCATCCAGGTGGCTTTCTTATATTATCATCGTCATAGACTAAGAACAGGATTCTACAAGGACTTATTTAACAAAACAGAATTAAATGTACTTTTTTTATACAGGTATTTTTGCTAGTGTTCGGACACTTTTGTTACCGACTGTACATATAAATCATTCAAAACTCATTTAAAATCTCGTAAATGATTTATTTTTAAGAATCTTTCTTAATTTTAAAATACTAGTAATATTTTATAGTTCGTTGGAGAGAGTCACACATTTATTTTACTGCTGAATGAAGTTAATATTGAAAAGTAATATGTTTAAAGAAGGATAATACCTTTGAACTTCGAAAAAAAAAATTATTAATATATATATATATATATATATTTGGAACATTTCAGCGCAAACCGCATTGACGTCGTATGAAAATTATGCCAACAGCAATGAAAAACGCAAAATGTCCTCTTCGAATACAAATATCAGAAAGCAGTAGCTGCAGATTGTGTATCTACATTCAAGCATATAAATAATGTACCAGTAGCCATAATAGATGTTTAAACCAGTATTCGCTGAACTGTCCTCCATAAAACTGTTGAAGAAATGTATCGGTAGAAAACCTCAGAATGCAAACGAATCGTTTAATGCCACCATTTAGAAGTATTGTCCGAAAGCTTTCTCATCTTTCAAAACAGTTATATATAGTGCTGAACTAGAAAGGCCAACATATGAAGCCGGAGCATTTTAAGCTTTATTTTACATTATTATTCATATTAAAATTGGAATCTTTAAAATTGATTTTCTCAGTTTCTAGTTTTTAAAATTTCTCCCAAGATTAGAAATAATGTTGAGTGTAGAGGTACAAAACTTTGTATGCATATTCTATTCACGGATCTCTATTCTGCAAAGCTCAGTTATGTTTATAGATCATTACATTTTAACAGGCAGCAAATGAAAATCTGAAATTTGAAAATAAATAAATAAATGAAATTTTACTCTTTTTTTTAATTTAAAAAAATTTGAAATATTATACACCCATAAAATCTGAGATTTACAGAATAATAGTTTTATGTAGTTTTAATTGGATGTAAAAGTTGTATTTCTATTTATTTAAGAAATTGTCATGCGGAAACGGAAAGTAAGTGAAATGAATAATTTTTATTTTTTTGTTTATACTTTGTTATTTAAAAACATATATACATTCAAATACTTTAATTGAACCATTTTTCTAAAGTTAGTACTTTGTACAGGATATTGTAAAAAATTCACTTTAAAATATGCCATACGTACTGACTTGGGAAGAGTCTCGTATAGTATCAGATATGTTATAATGAACAAATTGTGGCTTGCCAGGTATTACCCCCTCTTAACAGGACTTGGTCCCTTTGACTTGGCACTACTGAAGATTTATTATAAAAATTATATTTCCATTTGATTTTTATAAATTAAACTATATTAGGTTTGTTCAATAAAATATATACTCAGACAACAATTCGTATGTTTTTTTATATATTTTCTACAGATTTGATAACAATAAATTGCGTGTTCTTAGTTTGAATTTTTTCATGAATTCGTAATTTTCAAAATGCTGAAACTTTTACAGATATTTAAGAACCCCCTTTTTTTTTGGAGGGGGGAGGGGTTGTTCAATATACAAATAACAAAAGAATCGCAGATTGTACCGTAATCTATATAAATATTAACTACAAAAAATATTTAAATTTAAAAAAAAGTCAATTTTACCAGAAATTTATTTTGCAAGTTTGATTTTTCATAAAATTTTATTTCAATGTTATTAATTTCTCACGCGTAAACAAATAAATTACTTTTTGTGTCATATAAGCCTGATCAGGGCTTTTGTTGCATAAATAAATGCGACGCTAAAATTATGAATATATTAGCAAAGGATTAAATGGATTCAATCTGAAGGGGGAAATGCACAACTTTACACTAAAAAAAGCTTTTTCGATAAAATTAAATTTGACTTCGATAAAATCAACAAACTGCGAAAATATTTTACCAAGTATTTTAAAAATATTTTTCTTTTGTCGATTCTTTGCAGTAAAATAAAAGCTATTCTTACAGTTAAATGATCTAAGAACTTTAAATTCTTAATTTACTTACTCCTTTAATGTTTCTTTCTTTATTAGTGCGATAATGGATATTGTCTAAGTAATACTTGTCTCAACTAAATATAGATTTTCATTTTTCTTCAAATGAGTTTATTTTCATATGGTCTTTCTTTCGCTCAGCTAATGACTGCGTTGGAGGAATTAATTTAGACTGACGAGAAAATAACTAGTTACTCTAATGTTTTAAACTTAATAAAACTTATGTAATATTTTCTTCTTAAAGAGTTGCATTTCATAAACACTTTTCGTTACAAATGAATGGTTTTTCTTCACTTATCAATTAATTGAATTAGTTACTTTAAATTTTTATTTTAAGATGAGAAGTTGAATGTTTTAAAGATTCTCTGAGAAAATGATTGTTATGAATTTAAAATTTGTCATTTTAAATTATTAGATATTATAATGAAAACCGGTTAATTTTACTCTTATAAAAGAATAAATTAATCTTCGCTTCTAAAATAAATTACGATGAGAATGCTTGTTATGTGTATTTCCAAATATTTTTTTCGAGAGATTTTGTTGGTATTTTAAAATAATGTGATTCATCAGAAAAAAAAATAAAAAAAAATAAAATTTTACCCACTATTATAAAATCTTTATAGTAGAAGTGTGATGAATGAAAAAAAAATATATGCAGTTTGAAAGTGCAAAGTCTTCTTATATAGCCACCACACAAGATACTATAAATACAATAGAGCGTAACAATAGATTTCTCGGTCTTTTGGAGCCCTGTATCGAAGCATAATTTTTTGTCAAAATTATTGCTATATAATCTATTATTGCCATAACTCAAATAAGAGCAATATCTGCTATAAGGGATAGCTACGATATGTAAAAGGAGTTGACCACTATGCAATGACCATTATTGCGTTCTCGGGCCACATAATTTTTTCGGTTCAAATAACTCTTTTTTCTAGTTTGCGTTGATCATTATAAAAAAGAATGCAAACTATAATAAAATAAAATGAAATAAAGAATATATATATATATTAAATGAAAGCTTTAAAATGTAATTTTAGACAGTTTTGTATGATTCCATTTTTATAGATATTTCAACAAACTTGGATATTTTGAAAAACAAATTGAGCTAAAGATTAAATCACGGGCATTTATGTGTGTCTAGATGGAAAGAATTTGTTTCATTTCTAATGGGATAGTTTACTCACTTTTGTCAGTCACCTGCTTGGAATAATTTATAAACACTATGTTTTGACTGATTCCCGAGGAATTAAAGTCAAAATGTAAAAATATTTACAAGAGCACTGGTCGGAGATGAAATTATTTACTCTAAAAAAATAATACACCTGGGTACAGTCGGTAACAAAAGTATCCTAACACTAGCAAAATTTCCTATATAAAAAAAGTAGAGTTAATACTGTTTTGTTGAATAAATCCTTGTCAAATCATGTTCTTAGTCAGTCTAAGAACATGATTCGACAAAGTTTTATTTAACAAAACAGTAATAACTCTACTTTTTTTATATAGGAATTTTTGCTAATGTTCGGATACTTTTGTTACCGACTGTACACACACATAAATGTAATTATAGACACTTTAAAAAATTCCTAAAGAATTGTTGGATAAATTTAAATCATCACTTCTTTTAAACAGCTTGAAAAGATTGTTTATTAGTATCTCTTTGTAAGTAAAACTAAAACTAAAATTGATATCGTTAAACATTTAAAGTTGCCATTCCGTCTACGTTTTTAATGCTGTTATGCATTATGAAAGCTGGTATCGTAAAATGCAAATTATTTTCTTCGTGTTTCTTTCCTACTTCTTTTCTTTCAAATTCTCTTCAGTTTAATGTGGAAAAGATCAATAGATATAGTGAAGTCAATAAAGTACATTATTGTATTACATTTTGCTATGTAGGGGTTCGTACATACCCTCTTTTCTGTAAGAAATCCTTCTTTAATTTTCTCTTGCAATGAATTCCTTTCTAAATTTACAGGTACATGATAAAGATAGTTATATAAGATTAGTTGTATAAAAATATATAGACCACATGAACACTATATTGGGGAACATTGAGGAATATGGAATAGTCGAGTAAAATGGAATACCGTTATATCTCATCTAAACGGTGCTTCAATCTATTGGAAGCACATCAAACGTCTCCACTGGGCCTCAAATATGAACGGTAGTTGATCTTGTTTTAGTGCAAAGAGCAGTTTTTGTGTCAGACAATTTCTTTATAAAAATTCAGACTATTTTGGAGATAAGTATTAAGAATTCTGTAATCTATTTTCAAAAAAGTAAAATGAGTCCTTTTCGGTAGGAGAGTTGAGTTAGTTGGTAGTCTGATTCCCATGAAATTATTCCTACCAGTAGGTGATTTAGGTTGATTTATTCTCCAAGATGAAGATTCGGGTAATATGGAATAACAACTATTCCATATTCGCGGTCAGCAGAGCGCCGGGCTCGTAATTGGAAGATTGCAGGTTCGGTACTCGAGCTGGCCAAAGACCGTCGTGTACACTAATGGTGGCTGGTGCACGTAAAATCTGTCGTGGCCGCAATGTCCTCCATGTTCCCATAAATTTATACCTCTGGGGATCACCGAAGCGGGAGAGACATGCCTTCCGTAGAGGATCAAAATTATGATGGCATGTCTCCAGACCATCCCTAGGGGTGAGTCCCAGACCGTCACCAATTGCCCATTGTGCAGCATAAAACCCAACCAACCATATCATTTGCAATGTTTTAAAAACTTGAATGTTGGTATTTTTTTAATATTGTTTATTTTCATATGTAATTTAAAAATGAATAGTTAATATTGAAATTAATCATGATGTTTTGTAAAAATACTACCGTATTTCATATAGACATTTAAGAAAATGGGTATACATATTTTTTTCATAACTATTCCATACTGCATTCCCCCACCGCCTACCTAAAAAAAATTTAAATCTCTATTTTTTGTAACATAAAACCATCAAAATACATTAACAACACTTAAAAGTTTACAATAGTTGAATGATAATGCACCTTGTTAAATGGCGCCTGTGGTACGTTTTTATAATCCAAGTTGTTAAAATTACCTATCCTTTCCTATGAGCATCTATAAATTTGTAAGTTATCATATCATTTACTTAAAGTTAAATCCCACAAAGAATATCATACGATTTTTTTTTTGCTAGACCTGAAAATAATCCTAATCTCAATTCGCTCGAAAATGTTTAGCCTATAAAAGAGGGTGGGGTTTCAAAATTAGTAGCCTACAACTTTTCAAAAACTAGAAAAAATTATTTATGATATTTGGCACAATGAAATTCTGAGTTTCATGTTAAAAAACTAAAATGCTATGTCATTGCGCATTAAAGCAGTAATTCTTCATAAAGGTGAAATTAACCAATGCAGAATACATATTTTTATTAAGTTATTGTTTAGATCTAACATACAAATAGTTTTACATCATACATTAAAATAAAACGTGTTTATTTCATATAATAAATCATAATATAATACAAAGTATATGTTTATTATACCATAGCTTCCTAAACTAGATGCCTTCCGCGTGGCTCGGGAACTTGGCAACAGTTCAAGCAGTAGACAGCGCCACCTGGTACAGATTGCGCGACTATTTTAATCAACAGCCATCAAAAATTTTTAAAAATAGGATTTGATATACATAAAAGGCGAATAGAATCGAAGAAACGTCTATTATATATATCATATATCACTTGGTGACAGTTAGTGATATCAATGAAATAAAAATTAAGCAAATTATACGAAAAAGAATGAGCTAGATTTTAGATATTTTAGAAGAGTTGAAATTTCTTAAGGGGTTTTTCACATGCCGCGTAATTAATTTGATCTTATTATTTCAACCACGCTCCAAATGTACTTTTTTGTGAAAAACCCTTTATGAGCTTGTAACTACAACATATTTTTGTTTATTTACAAAGTCTTGTGAGATAAGGTGTTTTTCACAAGTAAGAACTTTTGCTAAGTGGCTAAAATAGTTGGATTTTTAAATTAATTACGCGGCATGTGAAAACCCCTTAAGAAATTTCAACTCTTGGAAGATATCTAAAATCTAGCTCGTTCTTTTTCATATAATTTGCTTAATTTTTATTCTATTCAAATGCACTTTTGATAAAAGTTGCCTAACATATTTAGCTTTCAACCTATGCAATATTTTTTTTTTTTATCTTTCGCACATGCGAAGTGAAACGTCTTTTATACAAATGCTCATATTTCATGAGATATTTAATATAATTGTATTCCGATTACTGTATATTGTTTTAAATGTGTTTCTCCAAATTATCTGAAAGTGGGAATAATTTTTGTTAAAAACTCTGTATATTATAAATTAAAAACTGCTGATTTTTTTTCCTTTGAGTTTTAAAATAAATGCTTATATCTCCGTTATTTAATATGCTATCGTCACACAAATTCATCCACAAATTAAACTGTGTCTATATTAACGTATTCTAAAGTTACAGTTCATTTCGTTCACTTAACGATACAAGGTGATCGCAAGCGTTATTGATTTTTCTCAATTTGTTACCGGCTCCCTAAATGTTGTCTTAAACCAATCTTCACTGAAAAACATGAGAAAAAGCCGCTTCTTTGAATACCCAATGTTCGAAAATACTTCATCGGGAAATAAGTTTTTAAATTAAAAAAACTGATCGTTTAAAATCTTGCTAAACTTTTGAGCAGCAGCGCATTACGTTTAGAAAGAAAACTTTATGTAGACTTTTATTAAATACTTCGTAGATTGTAGTAAAGCGAATTACCAAATCAAAAATGTACATAGTTATCATGTTATGATTTCCATATTACACAAACAAAACAGTTTTATTTGTTTCAATCATTAGTTTTGAAGCTATTACAAACACAAAATGTATAAGTATATTTTTCTGCAGTGCGGCTTTTTTTTTCTCTTTTCCCGTTTCTTAGTGTATAATACTGTGTCATTGCGTATTAAAGCAGTAATTCCGTATAAAGGTGGAATTAATCTGATGCAGAATACAAATTTTATTAATTAATTGTTTAGATCCAACAAATAAATAGTTTCATTTCATACGTTAAAGTAAAACTTGTTTATTTCATATAATAAAACATAACTGAGTACAAACATAGCCGCCAATATTTTAATTTATTTCGGAGTATTTTTAGCCCCGCCTTTAATTCGTACCACTTATTTTTTTAAAGTTTTTTTTATTTTTTATTTTATCGAAGTTATACATTAGCGAAATTTATTTTTATAAATAAAGTGGTGCGAAATAAAGGCGGGGCGAAAAGTACTACGGAATAAATTAAAATATTGACAGCTATGTAGAAAGTCAGAGCTGCCAATCTAATCCGGATTATTGTTAGAACCGTCCCTTTGTCTACACCACTTAATTTTTAGATTAATTCTCTTCAAATGTATTTACGATGAATTAAGAAGAAAAATACTCTAAAAAAAGATTGGTGTGGAAAAAGGAGCGGTACTAAAAATCTTCCGTTTAGGTTAGCAACTATACAAAGTATATGTTTATCATATTACGTTTAAAAAAGAAAGTTTTATTAGATTTTTAATTAATAATTCGCAGAGTGTAATAAAGGAAATTACTAAATCGGAAATGTACATAGGTATCATTTCATCTGTTTGGTATTAAAACACGACAGTTTTATTTGTTTCAACCATTAGTTTTGAAAATATTACAAATATAAAAGGTATAAGTCAATTTTTTTGCAGTGCAGCATTTTTTTTTGGCCCTTTGTTTATGGCTATGCGAAATACATTGTTCTTCTTGAGAAGTGTTCGTCAGTCTAGTAAAATGTAGCGAAACATTTCTGTCAATTACATTCAATAGAAAAGAATATCTGGTTTAATTTGGGAAGCCCTGTGTATTGTTCATAAATTATATACACCTGCGTACTTAAATATAATTATATGTAAAAAACACATAACACAAAATGAAATACACTTCGAGCAATTTTCAAATATAGCCCCGATATATCTGAATACTTTTGGTAGTCCCATAAACGTATGATGATTGGTTTCCAAACCTTAATCTACACAAAATATGCTTTTATGCATTTAAAAAAATGTTCATTCCAATTTATTTAGGGCAGCCTAAAGATGTTACATTGTACTTGCCAGAAAAAGTATATATTGTTTCGGAGCTGTTTTGAGACAATTTTGCTTATTTAAAAAAAAAAAAAAAAACATTTTGAACAGTGAATGATACAGCGGCCATTGTGGTTCACGGAAGCAAGTTGCCTCCGTTTCAATATCCGAAAAAATATTTATTCCAAAGTAACGATTTTTAACCAGAGTTATTGTTGTTGCTTTTTCCAAGTTGAATATTGGTTAGGATACATGCTTTTTATTCACGAGGTTTTGGTTCAATTGTGTTTGTGAAGAAAATACTCTTCAGTGACTCTTTCGAAAACCTTATTGTTATTGTTTTATACAGTTTCCGTGGATACACTTCTGATAAAGTTAAAGCAAAAAGGCATTCCTGAAAGAATAAAAAATATTACAGACTTTAGATTCCACCATTAAAGATCCATTGATGCTAAAGTTATCTGAAAATAGGTTTAGTGCTTCCTGCTTCACGATAGAATACAAAATGAGGGAATTCATTTGATAATATCTATTCATGGATTCTCTGTGGCTTAGACTTTAATATTTTCAGAATTGGAATGAATAGTTTTAAAAAGATGGAAATTTCAAATACGGGGTAAAAGTGAAGATGTATAACATAGGAAAATACAGAACGTGCTAATGATAGTTCTATAAACAGCAGCAATTAGTCCCCAAAACCGATTAGCTTGGCACAATTTTGATATCTACGAACTTCAAGAAGAGAGTGTTTTTTATTTTTCTTTTATTGTTCCTATACAATACGGATTTAAGAAACATGTATGATGCATATATTTTTCATAAGTTTTAATTTAATTTTTCTTTCACTTGTTCTAATTTAGAGAAATGAAAAATATATTTTTAATCTATTACATTTATTTACTTGTGTGTTTCCTATTTTAAAATTTACCGCTTTCTATGTTTTAATTTTACTATATATAGAAAAGGACATTTTCGAGATCTTACCACTATACAGTAGCTGACTATTCTAGATATCTTAGTGGATCCGATATTTAAACATCCTTTTTTCTTTTTTACACACAGCGACACCTTTTACTTCCTTGCTTTTACAGTTTCGTAGTTTTCAGGGCACAGCAAGGCATTTTTTTTTTTTAGCATATGCTTACCAATCATTCAAAAGCAAAACTCATGTGGATGTCGTAGTGGAAATGACAAACGAACTTTTTCACCTTTCTTTCGTTGTTAGAAGTCTGTTTTTTTTTTTTTGTGACCAAAAAAAAAAAAAAGATTTTAATTTTTTATTAAATAATTAATATAAATATAATTGTTATATATACATATTGTTTTATTTTGTTTTTGATACATGACGTTATATTCGGTGCCTTATTAAAGGAGGTATGTTTTTATATTTTATATAAAAAATTCCATGTTATGATATAGGTATATCATATATTTTGTATTGATAAAAAAGCAAATGATTACTATTATTAAATTCATTTTCCCAATTATATTTATTATACATTCCCTTTTCCTTTTAATTAATAATTTCTTCTACAACAACTTCAATATCTTTCATAAAAATAAACGTATTAAATTTATTTAATGAATAATCTATTTAAGTAACCATCATCTGTAATCATAGTTAAAACATTATTCCTTTGCCGACGTTTTCATAAGTTGTTGAAAGAAATTCGTTATTAAAGTGTTCTTGAGATATATGTGATAGTGATATATTATGTGTTTTATTATGATATAGATGTAAGTTAATATTATAAAGAAAGTCATTTTGACAAATTATACCCGTCTTATATTTTCCTTTTCTCTTAATTATTAGTTTATTATTTAAAGGTTTTCAGTAAAATAAATGTATTAAATTTATTTATTGATTAATTTTTCTAAGTACCCATTGTCTGTAATTATAATTAAATCATTATTTCTTTGCGGATGTTATTAAAGTGTTCTTTTTAAGATTCGTTTTATCTCTGCAATAGTATTAACAACGCATAAATTTCATTAAAAATCGAAAGTATGAAATTGAAAGATTCCATAAATTATTTCATTGTGGAACCACATTATGGATTTTAACGAACTTTCCTTGGCATTAAAACCAGATACCATATTCAACGTATATCACAATAGCCTTCATTTTACTACAAATGTCAATTCAATATATTTTCCTTCAACTTTGGTATATGTTTGCTTGGCGTCGGAGATGCCAAGTTGGCGAAAAATGCATCAAACCTTGTTAATAAATGTGATCTAAAATATACTCTCTTTTGCCATGCGCTTTTTGTCATAAGAACATCAAAATTTTACCTGTACTTTCTGTCATTTTCATCTGCAACTATTTCTGGTTTCGAATAAACTATTATATGAAAAACCTACCTTCTCATAATTTCTATTGAATAGTGAATTACAAATGCTTTTATTCAGAAGATATTCATATATTACCGAATCGAAACTAAATGTTTAACAAAAAAGTGGCGCTTAAGCGATTACGAAAATTTAAAGAAAAAATGTGTGTTGAACTTAATTATTAGGTCGTTGCAAAAGTTCGTGCGGACGCGGATCATTTTATTGCCTCCAAAGACGAAAGCTTCTATCGCCGTGGTATACATTTGTTACCCGAAAAGTGGGCAAAGGTTGTAGAAAGTAATGGAGAGTATTTTGATTAAAAATTGTCATTTTATTTGAAGTATTTTTATGAAATGAAGCTATGAAAAACCGCACGAACTTTTGCAACGACCTAATAAATTCTTTCTTTACCTAATACGATTCGACCGATAGTCCTAATCAAGAGGTACAAAATTTTACTGTATTTTTGAAAGAAATGTATTTGTACAGTATTCTGGTAATGAAAAAGCAATAAATAAATAAATAAGCTTATATTTCAATTAATATTACTATTTAGAATTAATTACTCTTATTATTGGAAATATTTTATAATTAATGACAAGTTTATAATTTTCAATGGGCAATTTTGCAATAATACAATGGCCTTCGAAAGTTAAGCTACAACCCGTTTTCTTGTTTTCTTCTTTTGCGCCTAACTTTGAAAGAATTGATAGGAAATTTTTATGACATATTTGTTATCAAAAAAATAATCGAATTTTATATGACTTTAATATAAGTAATGATTTTAAATGATATAACTCAAAAATAAGCATTAGAAGAAATGAAACATTTTAGCTAATTTAGCAAAGAAAATTAAAGGAAAAAGGGTGTCAAACTTACATTACCGATAGGTGAAATTACACATGCCTCCAAATGTTAAATTAAAATCGATTTTTTTTCCTGTATTCACTTTTCTTTTCCTTCCGCAAGGGACATTTTCGAAAAATATAACTACATAGGTCTGCAAAAATAATGTTGGAAAAATTTGATTTGATAATTTTAGCTGATAATTATGGTTTTTAGTGTGCTGAAACTAAAAATGTAGCCAGTTTTTCTTTATCATGTATAGATTTTTATAGATACGACACAATTTCTTTATTTTTGGTAGTTTAAGGTATGTTTACTTAATTAATTATAATTAATCATAGGAACGTACTACAATAGTTACCATATAATCATCATGTAAGAAATTGTGTCAGAAGACACCCTGCATTGACAAAAATCTATATGTGATAAAGAAAAACACACTAAAGGTTTCAGCACACTAAAAAACATAAAGAACAGCCAAAATTATCAAACCAAAATTTTAGATGTAGACCTGTGTTATTAATTTGTAAATTTTAAGCATTGTCAAAATAATAAAAATGTCAGTAAATTATTTTGAACATTTCACCGAATTTTAATGTTCGTACATACATACATATATATATATATATATATATATATACACATATATATATATAGATTAGATTATTCACATACAAAAAAAAAAAAAGAAACAGAAAAAGAAAAGAAAAACAACAAGAAGAACAAGTAAGAAACAGAAAGGTGAAAATGCATTACGAAAATTCTGTTTTTTTTTTGAAGATTTGGATGAATGCGCAGCTACGTATCTCTAATGCATCTTTGCCACATTTCTCATTTAGTTTTTTTCTAAAAAAATAAAAAATAAAATAAAATAAAATATATTTCTTCCGAAGGTATCTTTTGAGAAAATTTGAACTAATATATCAGTTTAAAAATAATTATTTATGTTAAAGTTATATAAAATTTACTTAATGATTAGATAACTAATATGCTATCCAATGGTCCTATGTTTACATGTTTCAAAATTATGCGCAAAGTACGAGAAAACAGGTTGTACATTAACTTTTGGAGGCCAGTGTATATGAAAGCTATCTTGCATATGATGGTAATAAGTTTGCAGAAGTACGAGATGAAGAATTAGCATATTTTTCAGCTGAACTGAATACGTTACCTATTTCATAGATGTAGCCAATTGTGTTTCTCTCACTGTGATATTTTTATTTTTATTTTTATTTACTTATTTAAGGGGAATTGAACAATATTGTTTTGTCTCTCATCGTTGCGTTTTAATTTGTGAAAAACACTTTAATGAGCGAAAAGTGTTTTATATTTTGAATGCATTTTATCAGTTTTTAAATTTTATCCTACTGTACCCTCATACATGCGATTATATACATGACATTTCTATAATTAGTTGCCCAATTTAGTGTACTCTAATGATATTTCAAAATACATAAACATTGTTTATTGATAAGTCGTACTGAATTATTGAACTTCCTTTTGTGGATTAACAAAATTTATGTCTGTGGGAAGAAAAAACCTTTAGCACATTCTTTGTCAAATAAATAATGGCTTTTAGTTTAAGAAGATTTTAGGAAGTTTAGAAACCTTTGAAAGAAACGCTAATTAATCAAATTCCGATATTAGTATTGGCAGAAAAAGTAATGCGTTTCTTTAATACTTTTTTTAACCAATTTTTGAAATATATCACCTTAATTTCCCCAAATTGACTTGTATTGAAAAGGTATTTATCATGAGCATATGTTTAGAGCCTAGTCTTGTTTTATCACAAGAAAAAAATTTTGCACAATATCATTAAAACACATTTAGGAAATGTAAGAGATAATGCGTATTTGCTTAGGGAAATATTAAGTATTGAGTTAATAGAAAAGCTGTGGTAAAAAATCCTTTGTCGAACTTGGCATTGAGATTACCAAGTTTGGGAGCAATATGCCAAAAAAGCGCACCTTAAAAAATAAAGTTTTCTAAAAGAAGGAAAATATTAAAAGATATTGCCATTTACGTAACAATATGTTTTTATAAAAAGTAAATTTGCAAATAGTAATAATAATAATACTGATTATCTAAAGGTAACAAACTTAATTAAAATAAACATCGTTTCACAGGCACTTTGCGACCAAATTAAAGTTAAATGTCATTTTAAAAAAATTACATTAATGTTTTAAACTTCTTTATATATACTGGAAATTGAGGTAATAAAAAAATATGTTTTCTGTGTGGAACGTATAAAAAAATAATGGGATATATTTCAATTTCTGAATCAATATAAAACAAGATATATCACAATTTTTGGATGTTAATTATAAACTAATTTATCTTATCAAAAAACGAATCGTAAAATTTCTGAGTAAGCAAAATTAATATGAACAGGCAGCCAGATAAAAAAGTCATTACAATCGAGATCTATTCCTAATAATATTAGCTCATACATGTCTTGCATTCCTATGCGAAAATAAGTTGACAATTTATAGATTTGTGCAGAGAGTATGTTCTCACATGCAATACTTGTTTATCCCTTTATAAAACGTTGCTCAATTTAATGACCATTTCATCCCCATGAAAAGAAATAATGGTGAGGATTTTGTGTTAAATATTCCTATTTATTATCTTCTATAAACGTTTAGTCCATTATTTTAGATTATTGTCTTTGCAAGGAATATCATCCTAGTTGTATTAGGGCCCACCAGTGGCCGAGCGGTACTGCACTCGAAGTTGGTAGACGTGAGGTGCCGGGTTTGATCCCATGTCGCGCTCGTCGGCCTAGCCATGCGGCGTTTTTCGTGGTTTTCACCAAAACTTTCGTAAATGCGGGCTAGAACCCCTTAGAAAGACCCCCCACGGAGGGCACACTTCCTCAAGCATAGGACCCTAGTGCAGTCAATCGGTCGTAATACCCAGAATCCAATCCAATCCTTGTTGTATCGAGATAAAATTGATGTTCTACGTCATTAAGCTGTATAACGGTAATATATAAATTAATTTAGATGCGTTATATACTCAACATTTAAAAAATAATTATAAGATAGAAAAAACTTTTTATATACCACGTTTTTAAATTTTCTGTCGAATCATATAAACTTGACAATTCTATGTATTAATGAATATTTTAACAATTTTTTTTTTTGGATAAATTATCCCATTAACTTGAAATAACCTGATCAAATGTGTAATGAAAAGAGCAATTATAAGAAATTTTCAAACATTTATTAATTGAATAAAAGTATTAAAAGAATGCATTGTCTTCGTGTTCTGAGTTATTCTAAAAGTTTCAAATGCCTAGCTAGTCGGGAAGTTAGTTAAAAATCGATTGCAAGATTTGTACTGGACAAGAAAGCGAGTTAATTAAAACACGGTAATTAAATAGCGAAGAAAACATATTAAAAATATGTGTGTATTATTAAAAAAAAAAAAAGAACCAATCATCCAAACTTATTAAATATAATAGAGAAATTTATTTCAACAATTAAACCTAATTTCGTATATCCAATTTACAGTTATTTTTAATTTTCAAGAAATATTCAAGTGCCTTAATATATTTTTCATTTATTATCTGTATCGTTTGTGTACAACGGATTTCTGCAGGTTTCGAAGCAATTTTCACATAACGTATTTCAGGTCCAACCTTGCATCATATGCTGCAGTCAGTGTTTGGCACAGGAAACTATTCTGTCTACAACTGTCATGAACTATGGCAAAGAATATGCAAAGAATATGTCGACAGTATTTGTACTACAAACAAAACATTTTTTCCCGTTCCATAAAGTGAAAATTAAAAATGAACAGCTTTTAATAACTTCATAAAAAGGAGAACATACTCACTTTATTCTCTGCTCTTACCATCCTAACATCAGTTAAATAAATATTGCAATTTAGCTTCCGATTTATCTATAACATAGAAACTATTATAATATCGTGTGCTGCTAATATTTAGTAGGGCCACCCTAGCCTTGATCACGCATACAAAACGACAGGGCATTACGAAAATTAATTTTAAAAATACTTCAATGGAAATTTCATACTATCAATGTTTGATAAGTACTTCCCTTAGTATCTTAAAAAATTCGGATTTTCTTTTGAACCCTTCCCGACCGATCAAATTCCACATATTTTCAACATCAGATTTAATTTCGGACTATTACTCGGTGATTATAAAATAGTGATGTTATGTTCCTTCAGTATATTATCTATGGATATGGAAAATTCACATTAAAATAAGAGCAATAAACAAAATATCTTATGAACATTATTCAATCTTATTTGGCTTTATGGCTTGGCGTTGAATCATTATGGAAAATGCACTCAGAGATAAATGCATAATGTTCTTTAACAGAAAACAAGAATTTCTTCTCCAGAATGTCTTAGTATACCAGAGTATTCACAGTATCTTTGCGAAATTTGAGCTCCCCTCTATGCTTTGGCACGAAACGCAGCCACAGACTATATTTAAGAATTTGAATGTTTCACCTTATATACAACATAATAAAACTTCAGGTCCTCTTTAGATTTATGGATCACTTAAGATCATCTGGTTCATTTAAGATTAAACGTTTTTTTCATCTGACGATATAAATATTTTTCATTGTTCAAAAACCTATTTCACACGTTCTTTCGCGCAAGTGAAACTATTGAATCTTACTTTTATTTTCTTTTATATTTAATAGAAGAGAGTATTGGATTAATAAAAATTTTCGACTTTCGTTTTGGATGGATTTACACGTTTTGATACGTCAAAAACATGATTTGATCATCTTTAGAAAACGTCTGTTAGTGTATGCGTGATATTGTTGTCACTCTACATCAAGAACTAACGCAGATAATTTCTTATAAATTTATATTTAGTTTCACATTGACACAGATTGGTGCTTCTGAACTTTTTGTTCAATGCACTCAACAAATGGCCTGATATGCCAACGGAAGCTACAATTGCCTATAAATTACATAAAACTTGATATATGAGGTATCCGTTATGAAATACTATGCTTATAAAATATGGGTGAATATCAGCCGAAACGTGTCGCAGTTAAGCTTCAGTTATCCCCGTTAATAAGAAGGCAGTATCTCAGCTTTTATAGCATATAAATGCATGAAACTGGATATGTTAGATAACCATTATAGAAATGCATACTGATTTAATTTGGGTGTCTATCGTCCGACATATTACGTCGCAATTTTCTCAATAAATGGGAAGGTAATACGGCATATAAATAAATGAAACAATATGCGAGATAATGATTAGAAAAACGATTAGTGACTTAATTTTGGTGCTCTGCTATTATTCCCATCCTGTGATTTTTCCCATGGCTTCATCTCAGAATTTATTGTTTAAATTGCAACAAAGTGCATATCTAAAATCTTTACTGAGAAAAGTTTTGAAGCGTCTCACAGAATTTTTATAAGAAATGCGAAGTTGGAAGGTGCGAAGATGTCGAGCTGTCTTAGCACTTATTTAGAAACGTATTCTGCTAAGTGATAGCTTGTTCCGAATTAAAAAAAAAAAAACTTGGATTTGGCGATGTTTTGTAGATAATTTGATTTCAGTAGAAATGTTCGAGTGTAGGTAGCGTAAAAATACAATTTGATTCTCCAGGGCATAAAATATGTTAAATACGTACTCGGGGTTTAGATCAGTGCTGTTCAATACAATTGAATTTGTTGCTGTCCATCTCATTACCGGTTGACTGCAATTTCACGTACTGGTAATATTAAAGCATTCATTATCTTACATTTAAGTGCACATTGAGATTAGTTATTTGCCCTACACCCAGGAAGTGCAGTCTCGTACCTCCCCCCCCCCCCATTTGAATACTGTAAAATAATTTGTAATATAATATAATGATAAATAATTTGTTGATTTTAAATTATTCTCTCACTTAAATCAATTTTATATCTAATTACACAGAAGGAATTTTAAAAATATGAAGTTTTCACGCAAATAGTATAACGCTATGATACAATTTTTGTACATGAACCTACTAGGGGTTCATGTACAAAAATTATATCATAAATCATCAAATTGTATACTATGTACATGAACCCCTAGTAGGTCCATGTACAAAAATTGTACTACTGTGAAAGTAGTACAAAAATTGTACTACTTTCGTGAGCGGACTGTAATGAATCCTTTGAAATCATAAGTCTGCGAACAGTATTACTGATTTCATTCCCTCCACACTCTGATTCTCATGCATACCTCAAATCCGTTCACGCTTTCTTTTTTATAAGTAATAGACGAATAAGATATGGCTATTATACAATAATATGTATACACATTTAAAATGCCGGTTTGCTTTGGACTCTATTTCTACAATATGTGATGTTATAACCACGGACGAAGAGATAAATAATATCTTTTCGACTACGAACCATCTAGCATCGTAATTCAGTGTTACGGAGCATGATTAACGTTTGAGAGGACCGTAGTTCAAATATTTTTCATATATTTTCTTCCGTATGCGTTATTTAACGTCACGGATTATAGAAATCGCAGCTAAACAAACAAGCATGTTTTACACCTTCTGTTATCAGCATTACTATGCGCAAGGTGTCTGTCCGTACTGAATCGAAGACATTCGACTATTTTGTTGTAATTGATATTTTTCCTGTCTCTTACGATTTTTGATTCAGAAACTTTAATTCAGATAATTGTCAATAAACCTCACAATGCCATAATGTAACAAAAACTCTATTTTAAAAATTTGAGTCGAAAACAATACCTTCTCTGAACTATATAAGGCTAAGCGAAAGTTAAAACGCTGTTTTGTGTAGTATCTAAAAACTAATTTTAAGATTCCATGCTACTTATTAATCGTTTCAATATTTTCTTTCGTATATCTACAGTATTTTTGCTTAAAAATTGGGAATGAGAAATCATAGAATTTCTAAAGAGTCATATTAAGAATTTATTGTATTGTTAATAATGGTAAATTATGTTATTTTAAAGCTTTTCGCAAATGTACTTAGCTCTTTAAGAGGATTAATAATTAATGTGTCTTCCTTTATAAATATCTAAATTTAATACTCTTCTGCGGCGATATTTCGATTGAAACTCAATAGAATTACACATATTTTAATAAATGAAAATATATTGCGCAAATTTTGGAATACTTTGCCATTTCATAGAAATTTGGATTTGGCATGTATTTTCTAGATAAATGAAAAATTCCCCTCTCCCTCGCTGTGTGTGTTCACACTATGTGTTTCTATATACACAGACATTTGACAATTATTAGAATTATTGAGAATCATCAGTTACTATTTTTTTAATGCATACAACATTTCAAGAAATGTAGTTTCACTTTTTGCGATGATTTTTTTTTTTATACTTTGCGAATGGTTTGAAGAGTATTATTAATACTTTCCAATAAATTTTAATAGCTACTATGATTTCGAATCACCTGTTTGTCTCTCTGAGTTCCATTTCCCCAAATAGTTTTAGAATACCATAAAACTGATATTGCGGTATTCAGGTTTTACAGATTTAGTGTAGAATGCTTTCTGTTAAAAGTATTACAGATGAAGTAGCTAATATGTGTACTAGGATTCATAGTATAATTCGATACATTAGGGTGTAAGAGAAATATTTTTTATAAGTACATTTGACACAGCATCAACCGTACGAAAAGAACATCTTTGAAATGCATTAAAAGATGTTTCCTAGGAGGGAAAGTAATGTGATTAACATTAATAATTTCTTCACAGAGCCAAAAAAATATCGAACTTCATTACAGGAAATTGCTGGAGGTATATTTTCAGTTAATTTATGCATTTTCTACCTTTTCCAATGATCTTGAAAAAAAAGTTAGGAATAAGAGTTTATGATATAAATTCACATAAAAGTTCTTTCATGCAATTCTCACAGTATTCATATTAAGTAAAACATGGACAAACGGGCAAAAATACGTCATAACCACTCTTAAACAATGTTGGAAAGTGAAAAAGTATCCTCCAAATATCATAATCCAAATATCCAAAATAACCTTAAAAATTAAAAAGATACATTTTCAACTATTTCAATAATAAAAAAAATGACAAAACAAAAAGTTAAATATATTTTTTTAAATTATTCTAATAATTTCACAGTGTCTCTGTCTCTGTATGTGTAAGTCTTTGTGTATAATTAAATAAGTTAAGAATTAACTGCAATCGTTCAGTGTAAGGTTGTTTTTAAATTAGTTTTCACGTAACTTCCTTTATAGATCTTTACTACATAAAACAAAACAGATTTCTCAGTATTCTATTTTTATTTCTTAATAATTTTGGGTTTCATTTATTTAATTTTTCTCTTGCTTAGTAGAATTCATTTGCTTTATAAGCAAATTGGACGTATAAATCTGTTATTATTTCTTAGCTATAAGTCCACAGATTTACAGATTAACTTTTATGTTAAAATATAAAAAATATAATTACTTTTACTTGTTTAGCCTTTTATTTTTGGACGTTTTTCTCAACTATAAATCACAAAAATATCTGAAAAGCAAATATATAGTTAGTTTTCTTACAGGATAAAATATGGTTTTTTGCAGGTTACTAAACTACGGTTCCGCTATCATATAGTTGCATTTACAGAAATCATCTTTATGCAAATTAGCCTTTAACTTTTAAAATTTACTAAGTAATAAATATAAAAATTAATTAGTAAACATTAAATTGCTTTTTCAAGGAAAAAAAAAAGTTCTCTTCACAAGCTTCATGGATCGTTATAAATATTGAAATTCGCCATATAATGTTCCGATTTTATAAGCTGACATAATGTCGACAATGGACTATAACCTGCTAGCAAAGCCCCGGTTCGGGAACGAACCGAATTCCGAATGCGGAAAAAATTTCAAAATCAAACTCGAAATGTACAGAACTCGGCCTGGTACTGCCTGCGTACCAATATATCAAAGTTTTTTAACGAAACCCTTTTTTAATTCATGAAATCAATGAAGATAGTGAATCAACGAAGGCTTTTCTCGCTTCGCTCGTCACTATATTTAAAGAAAACTCTTTTCTATATCGCTTTACAAACAAAATATAATTTAAAGAAATCATGAAATTGATTTAAAGTCCGCTGTGGTTCCCTGCTGCCTTCGACAGCGACCCACTCATACGCAGATTCTCGGGTGTCTGTCTCTATTGCCTGTGACAATAGCTTACAAGTGGGCTTCTATTTGGGTGCTTATCAGATGACAGTTTCGAAACGGACAGTATCGAAAAAATTGCAGTAGCAATTTTATATTTGAATCACAGTTACATATGAACTATACTTGGTGTACATAATACTTTCTTTCACGTTATTTGCTATATTTATTTGATTTATTCGATCAACCATAAAATGACAACAGTTTCACACCAAATATAATATTACAATGTGCTATGGTCGGCTACGTCTATCGCATGAGACAATTAATTTTTGTGGTTATAATAGTAGTTGAGTTAGTTAATAGTAGTTGGTATATAGAAAAGCAAATAATGAAATATGTAAACCTGATCATGGTACAGCCTTAATGTAGCTCCCCTTGGCGACTTTTGAATTTTTTAACGTCACTTTAAGCAATATTTTTTCTTTTATTTTCGTTTTCCTTTCCTTTCTTTTCTGTTTTTCAATATTTTATAATTTATTAATATTTTTTATGCGATACTCGGCTTAAAGTGGCTTTTACGAAAGTGGAGTCCTTGGCGAAAAATGTCCAATCTATTTCAGCATCAAAATTTAAAAAATTACTCAGGATTATCAATAAGTAAAGCTCTTTAATATAATACTGAATTAGCTTTCATGCCAAGCGCGATTCATCCGTGCCAAAAACATACTATTTAAACAAAAGGGGGGAAAATCTAAAATTGAGGTATATATATTTTTACTCCATTTTCATATTTTCATGTGCAGGAGCAAATTTAATATTTAATATATATATATATATATATATATATAAATTGCGTGAAAGCATATTTCATTTTTTGTTGAAAAAAAAAAAAAAGTTTTTTTTTTTTTATTTTTTATTTATTTATTTATTTATTTATTTTTTGGCAACAATTAAAAATTTAAATGTCCATTTTTAAAGCTTTTACCAGATTATTATTTTCACATTTTAATTATTTTTAAAATATCTAATCAAAATTTCGTTACAAATAAAATTTCGTACCAAATGAAAGGGGCATTTTTTTCTGAATCCCTCGGTTTAATTAACTTATCGATCGGACAATTGGATCTTTTAAAATTAACTAAAGTATGAAAAACTGTTTCAACTTGCGTCAGCACACAGACAAACCGACTCAAAAATCTCTTAGCCATTTATATATAGAGAAATAGCAGAATAAAGTAACTAAAAAATTTGCATTTAAATGCGAGATTAATTTATCCGAATATGTGACATTATTTCTTCAATTATTTTGTGTATGAACCCCATGTTTGCATACAAAAAGTAGCTTGAGGTCTTACAATTTTTGTCGCACAACGACAATATATTTATAAATTTTCTATATGTTAGAACACGAATAAGATGTTACTAAAAATATTTTACAGGACCAAAAGAACATATAAAAGTTTAATTTTTTTCTTTTCAGAAACGCATTTACTAACTTAAATTGATTTTATTATAATAAATCTAATGTTGAAGTAATTATACTTTTAATTACTATTTGAAAATTAAAATTTTCTATTTCTAAGGTATGATTTAATTGAAGTTTAAGTATCAGATAAATTCGTTCAATAACAAAGCATTAAATTTATCTGTAATGCATTAACTTTTGGAATGAATTTATTGGAATTACATCTTAAACTTCGCTTTGATCTTTTATTGTACTAAACATTATTGCGGTACTTTTACTGATTTCTGAGAATAAAAATTCTTTAGCTTATCAGTATAAGACCTTAAGTAATATTAACATTAATTTCTGAAACATTTCAATTAGATATACCTTTCAAATTTACATGGGATAAAATTAATACATTTAAAGTAGTTTAAATATATATTTTAGAAGCACACATCACAATTTCAAAATGGTCACAATTATTTTTATCATTCCAAATCCTCAAACTGAAGAACAGAAAAATCATGTGCTGGAATAAAGAGAAAAATTTTAATTGAAAATAGTTTTTCTTTTAAATAAATAAATAAAAGAGGATAGACAAAAAATGGAGAAAGTGAATTATCTTTTACGTCTTTAAGCTAAAGATCATTAAAAGTACCATTATCCCCTGTTTCATGACCTACTTCAAATCTTTCCTCATTCATCAGTGCACACTGTCACAGCCATGTGGTCATGCGGGAATTTAGAAATTCTCCTTTCCAAAAAGAAAATTATTTTCAATTAGGTTCTTCAATAAAACTTTCAGAACAGAAAATAATAAATGCTTTTAAAATGGGCTCTTTCTTTTTCAATTTTTAGAAAAAAAAAATCAAACTATGCATTTTTTACTTTAATGCGTTTCTTAAGTTAGACGTTTCAAATTTTCAAATTTTACAAAACAGATTTTAATTTATATGCTTTTTTTACATTACACATAAAGCTTGATTTATTATTTTTATTTAAACGTTCTCGATCAATCAGATATTTCCTAAATTATGTTATTTGTATGTTTTATTTTATAAATTATTCGTTCGTGTGTTGGATTAGCATACAATGTTAATTTTCATCTATCATTCTATTTTATGTTATTTACCTGTTACCAAAAAAAAAAAAAAAAAAGATTGCAAATGCTACTTTTTTTTTTTTTTTGGGAGGGGGGGGGGATCTTCTTTTTCGTACTTAAATTGTAAAACCAGTAAATTTTAACTGCATGCATTTTTACTCGAGATTTTAATAATAAAATTACGGGACATTCATTTATTAACAAAAAATAAAGTAAAATAAAAATGTAAATAAATAAATAAGAAAGAAAGAAAAAAATAATAATTTCTCTGGCATTTTAGCTCTCCGGTAAGTTCCGTAATTCGGAGAGGTATGTTTTTTTTTTTTTTTTTTTTTTTTTTTTTTGTAAATAAATAAATAAATGAATGAATAAATGAATAAACTTCATAAAAGAAAAACATTTTCAGAATTGTTTTGGTGATCCACTATTATTTTAAAAATACTTTGGCAAATTATGCAGAATATAAAACGATTGACATGTCAATGATGCAAAGAACGTTAAAAGTCTAAAATCACAAATAATATGTCTACCGCACTATTAAAATGTACATGCGTCCAGAAAAAATGCGTGAATTGTTCTCAAAAGGCCTGATTCTTGTGAACAATATCATCTTAATATGCTTTGAGTGCAAAACTTTCCCTTAACTCTTCTCAGCATTCACTGCATTCTAGCAATGCTCTTTCGGAACCTCAAATTCACAATCTCAATTCCATGATGAAATTCATATTTATGCATGTAATTCACATTTCTTTATGAAATTCACATTCTCTCCAGAAGGAAATTCACATTTAAATTTCCTCAAAGCAAAGACACGACGCTCATCAGTTTTAAGACTACTGAACTTTTTAATGCAATTTTTAGTCTTGGTAAATGGATAGTAAATTTTTAAAATCTTAAAAAAAAACTTAGTAAACCTAAACAACTAACACAAAATTATAATACGAGCAAAAGTGAATGTTGTTTTTAATATTTTTCTAATTGATGCAAAATAAAAAAATAATCGCGAAAGATTGTTTAAAAAATAATTTAAGATTTTTTTCCCCCATTGAATACTTTATAGGCATTACAATCGAAACATTCAACTCTTTAAGTAATACGTGCAAAATTTTATTGCATACTTAAAATTAAAAAAACAGAAAAAAAACTTTGAAATTTAATAAAAAGAAAAATATCTTAAAAGATAAACTAAGCCAGTTTAACTAATATTGACGAAAAAAATATAATCTTATTAATTTTTTACCTTTTAGATAATGTCTTCTTCCTTTTAAATGATGATTTTTAAAATTTTCCATTTATTTTTTTCTAATATTGGCCTTTAAAAACCTTTGTAAAACTTCAAATTTACACTATCTTGCATCAGGTTAATGAATTATAATTTTTAAAAAAAGAAATAATTAAAAATTTGTTTAATCAGAGGCACCATATAAACTTTTATTTATTGTTGCATTTTTTCTTTCTTTTCTATGACACTTTATATGAGCCCAAGAAAAAAGGCAGTTTTTAACACGCTTTTATTAGCTTCACCTGTATGTATGTATGTATGTTTGTATGTTTGTAACCGCTCTGGCAGCAAACAAAAAATCTATATTGTAAAAAAAGACTTTCTCTATGTGAACGGCGGGGCGTTGAGGTATAGCTCCGCGCTACGAATCTAAAGGTCTAGCGTTCGATCCCAGTCAGGGGAGATTTTTTAAAAATGGTTTTTGTTTAATTCTAAATTATTTTAATTAAAGATTTAAATGTATGTAAATGTGTGTCACTCACACGATTTTCTCTTACCCTGCATTTTAATACAAAGATAGATATTTTGTGCTTTTTAGTTCACATTTCTATAAAAGCGTGTTCTTTAATTTTTTAAAACTATAATATTATTATTTATGAACTTCACTACTGCAGAGCTGCCAACCTTTTTAACTTTTAAATCAGAACTGACGCCAATAATTTTAAATGGAATATGTGATATACATTTTCGACGATTAATATTACCGAAAGCAGCTTTAAAAATTTTCCGGTTTGAAGTCTCCCTTGAAAAACGGGAGACTTGGCACCTATGCTATTGTTAAAACTATTTTAATTAAATAAAACGATTTTTACATAGGTGCCAACTATCCTGTTTTTCAAGGGGGATTTAATACCGGAAAATTTTTATAATTGTTTTCATCTTATTTAATCGTCGAAAATGTATGTGACTTCTTCCTTTAAAAAATACTGGTGATAAACTTGATTAAAAAATTAGAAAGGTTGGCACTTTTGTTTTTATAACAAACAATATTTTTTTTTTTTTGTTTCTTTATAATTAAATAACATGGTGAAAATACCTTTCTTTTCTGATGTTTGCAGGAAAAATTTCGAGCAAATATGCGAAAGTGACAATTTAGCAGATTATATATTAAATGAAAATTAAAAATACACATTCTAATCTTTATATTTGATAATTATTGACATATAACCTTTATTAATAGATTTTATATTTAAGCTGTGTAACGATAATACGATTCTGCAATGTTTGATAAGATTTAAAAGCACTGAGGCACAATTTGGAAATGTGTTTTTAATATTCATACTTTCTCGTAACATATGTTAACTAATATTTAGCATATGCTTCTCAGTAATGTTATTAAAATTTAAGTTTAAGCTAAGCAATTATTACGTGTCACAGACAAGTGTAAAATATCAAACGTGGTAATTTGATGCTAACTGTTTTATTCTACGACATGTAAAATTCGAGAAGATTTTCTTGCAGATTACTCTTCAACTTATACACTGTGCATTTGATTCTTATAAAACAAACGTGATGACGAAATACGTGCTTTTGTGTACTTTATTAAGTACTCTATTCTAGGTGTAATACTAAATAAAAAACAAGTCCTTCCGGCTCATTCGGAAGGGTACGTTGATTTCCTTTTTATCATCAAGTAAATTACCCATTTGTTCCAAAATGGTGGCTACAAATTATTAATGGATTTGGTAGAAATATTGATGTAGGCTATGAACATATGTTGGTGATTTAAGGAAATCGGTTCATAAATACCTTTATATGTGAATTTAAAATTTTCAAATAGCAGCCTCTTGGAAACAAAATGACAGGCCAATTTGGCAAACAAATATATTAAATACACTTGTGAGATAAGTCTGCTGCACAAATTTAGTTCGATTTCATTTAGAATCTCAAAAGTCTTCCTAATGCAAAATCAAGTGGCCGCCACTTGGATCAAAATGGCAGAGCAAGTTGCTCAGTGAACTAATCCAAGATATTTGTAAGATAAGTCCACTGCCCAACTTTGGTTCGAATAAATTCAGCATTGCATAAGCTATCGCGATAATAAAATCTCAAGTGGCTGCGTTCAAGTGGACGCAACTTGGTAACAAAATTACAGAGAAAATTGCCCACCGAAATAATAGATATACTTCGAATTGATTAAGTATTTCAAAAGTTATCGTTATAACAAATTTTCACGTGGCCGACTCTTGGAAATAATCTAACAGAGCAATCTGTCCAGCAAACTCATCCAAGATATTTGAAGAATAAGTTCACTGTCCAACTTTGGTTTGAATCAGAGCAGTGTTTCAAAAGTTATTGTTATGACAAATTTTCAAGCGGCAGTCTAAGTGGCTGCAACTTGGAAACAAAATGGCGAAGCGACTTGCTGAGCGAAATCATCCAAGATATTTGCATAATAAGTTCATTGTCCAACGATACTTCAGACTGATTCAGTATTTCAAAAATTATCGTGATAAAAATTTTTCAAGTGGCACCGTGATTTCAAGTAACCACAACATAGATATAAAAAAGTGAAGTGAGATGCCCAGAGAACTTATCTGAGATAGTTAAATGATAAATCCACTACCCAAATTTGATGCGAATTGGTTCAGTATTACAAAAGTTACCATAATGACAAGCAAACTTATCCAAGATATTTGAAGCATAAGTTCACTATCCAACTTTGGTTTAAATCTGTTTTATATTTTAAAATTTATCGTGAGGGCACATTTTCAAGTGGCAGCACTATTTCAAGTGGCCGCAACATGGAAACAAAATTTCAGAACGAGTTGCCCAGTGAACAAAGATAAGTATAGGATGAGATCACTGTCCAACTTTGGTTCGAATTGAATCAGAATTAAAAAAGTTATCATGTTTATAAATTTTCAAGTGGTAGCCTAATTTCAAGCTGCCTCGCTTAATTTATAACATCAACACCTTGTTAAAAATGGTGGACAAAGTTCATTAATAAATTTGGTTGGGACACTTTATAGCCTATGTATACATCAAAATTCAAGCAAATCCGATCTTAAATACGCTTTTTACAGCGTGAATTTGAAAATATCTAGTGACTTCCACCTGAAAACAAAATGGCGGAGCAATTTCGTTGACGAACTCATCCAAGATATTGATAAGATAAGTGCACTGTCCAAATTTGGTTCGATTCGAAGAATTATTTCGGAAGTAATCGTGATTTTAAATTTTCAAGTGGTAGCCTGATTTCAAGTGGCTCCGCTTAGATTAAGATATCCGCCACTTTTTTAAAAAGGTGGATAAAGTTCATTATTAAACTTGATTGAGACTCTTATGTGGTCTTTGTATACGTCAAAATTCAAACAAATTCGGAATACGCTTGTTAGAATGTGAATTTGAAAATTTCGAGTAGTCTCCACTTGAAAACAAAATAGCGGAGCAACTTGGTTAACAAATTTATCCAAGATATTTATAAGATAATTTCACTCTCCAAATGTTGTTCGATTTGAAGTATTTTTTCGGAAGTTATCCTGATTTTAAATTTTTAAGTGGTAGCCTGATTTCAAGTGCCCCTGCTTAACTTAAGATATCTGCCACTTTGTTAAAAATGTCGGATAAAGTTTATTAATAAACTTAATTGAGACCCTTATGTGGTCTATATTTAAATAAGAATTTTAGCAAATCCGGCTATAAACACGCTTTTTACAATGTGGATTTGAAATTTTCAAGTGATCGCCACTTGAAAAGAAAAAAGCGAAGCAACTTGGTTAACGAACTCATCCAGGATATTTATAAGATAAGTTTTCTGTCCAAATTCTGTTCGATTTGGAATATTATTTCGGGAGTTATCGTGATGACAATATTTTCAGTATATATATGTAATAAATCGTCTTTTAATAGCTGATTCATGCCAGTCGTTTCATATTAAGAGAGTTCACTCAAATAATTAATACTCCAAAATTGATGATGCAGTCGTTTATTGAAGACTTTTAGTCATTTTACACTTTATTAACAGTCAAATCATTCGGAGCACGCTGACGTACAGATCCGTAGCCGAGTCCGGCCGAAATCGTCCCGCTAACGGCGGAATCGCGAACCCATCCCCTCCTGGGACCGTTAAATTAAACTGTTTATGGACGTGAACTAATTAAGCAAATACTTTCATGAAAAAAGGCCGCCGATTTTCGGGTGCTGCCGCTTAAATATGGATAATTTAGGGCGAGGCCAAACTCCTAATATGAATTCTTATTGGATAGTTAAGTGAGCAAAAATCCAGCCCACATTCTTTTATTGGTTGACCCGGATATCCAGGATTTCGTATTTCGCAATGCCTTGCCGCTAATTTTGACTATTAATTAATTTGATCTTATTATTTCAACCACGCTCCAAATGTACTTTTTTGTGAAAAACCCTTTATGAGCTTGTAACTACAACATATTTTTGTTTATTTACAAAGTCTTGTGAGATAAGGTGTTTTTCACAAGTAAGAACTTTTGCTAAGTGGCTAAAATAGTTGGATTTTTAAATTAATTACGCGGCATGTGAAAACCCCTTAAGAAATTTCAACTCTTGGAAGATATCTAAAATCTAGCTCGTTCTTTTTCATATAATTTGCTTAATTTTTATTCTATTCAAATGCACTTTTGATAAAAGTTGCCTAACATATTTAGCTTTCAACCTATGCAATATTTTTTTTTTTTATCTTTCGCACATGCGAAGTGAAACGTCTTTTATACAAATGCTCATATTTCATGAGATATTTAATATAATTGTATTCCGATTACTGTATATTGTTTTAAATGTGTTTCTCCAAATTATCTGAAAGTGGGAATAATTTTTGTTAAAAACTCTGTATATTATAAATTAAAAACTGCTGATTTTTTTTCCTTTGAGTTTTAAAATAAATGCTTATATCTCCGTTATTTAATATGCTATCGTCACACAAATTCATCCACAAATTAAACTGTGTCTATATTAACGTATTCTAAAGTTACAGTTCATTTCGTTCACTTAACGATACAAGGTGATCGCAAGCGTTATTGATTTTTCTCAATTTGTTACCGGCTCCCTAAATGTTGTCTTAAACCAATCTTCACTGAAAAACATGAGAAAAAGCCGCTTCTTTGAATACCCAATGTTCGAAAATACTTCATCGGGAAATAAGTTTTTAAATTAAAAAAACTGATCGTTTAAAATCTTGCTAAACTTTTGAGCAGCAGCGCATTACGTTTAGAAAGAAAACTTTATGTAGACTTTTATTAAATACTTCGTAGATTGTAGTAAAGCGAATTACCAAATCAAAAATGTACATAGTTATCATGTTATGATTTCCATATTACACAAACAAAACAGTTTTATTTGTTTCAATCATTAGTTTTGAAGCTATTACAAACACAAAATGTATAAGTATATTTTTCTGCAGTGCGGCTTTTTTTTTTCTCTTTTCCCGTTTCTTAGTGTATAATACTGTGTCATTGCGTATTAAAGCAGTAATTCCGTATAAAGGTGGAATTAATCTGATGCAGAATACAAATTTTATTAATTAATTGTTTAGATCCAACAAATAAATAGTTTCATTTCATACGTTAAAGTAAAACTTGTTTATTTCATATAATAAAACATAACTGAGTACAAACATAGCCGCCAATATTTTAATTTATTTCGGAGTATTTTTAGCCCCGCCTTTAATTCGTACCACTTATTTTTTTAAAGTTTTTTTTATTTTTTATTTTATCGAAGTTATACATTAGCGAAATTTATTTTTATAAATAAAGTGGTGCGAAATAAAGGCGGGGCGAAAAGTACTACGGAATAAATTAAAATATTGACAGCTATGTAGAAAGTCAGAGCTGCCAATCTAATCCGGATTATTGTTAGAACCGTCCCTTTGTCTACACCACTTAATTTTTAGATTAATTCTCTTCAAATGTATTTACGATGAATTAAGAAGAAAAATACTCTAAAAAAAGATTGGTGTGGAAAAAGGAGCGGTACTAAAAATCTTCCGTTTAGGTTAGCAACTATACAAAGTATATGTTTATCATATTACGTTTAAAAAAGAAAGTTTTATTAGATTTTTAATTAATAATTCGCAGAGTGTAATAAAGGAAATTACTAAATCGGAAATGTACATAGGTATCATTTCATCTGTTTGGTATTAAAACACGACAGTTTTATTTGTTTCAACCATTAGTTTTGAAAATATTACAAATATAAAAGGTATAAGTCAATTTTTTTGCAGTGCAGCATTTTTTTTTGGCCCTTTGTTTATGGCTATGCGAAATACATTGTTCTTCTTGAGAAGTGTTCGTCAGTCTAGTAAAATGTAGCGAAACATTTCTGTCAATTACATTCAATAGAAAAGAATATCTGGTTTAATTTGGGAAGCCCTGTGTATTGTTCATAAATTATATACACCTGCGTACTTAAATATAATTATATGTAAAAAACACATAACACAAAATGAAATACACTTCGAGCAATTTTCAAATATAGCCCCGATATATCTGAATACTTTTGGTAGTCCCATAAACGTATGATGATTGGTTTCCAAACCTTAATCTACACAAAATATGCTTTTATGCATTTAAAAAAATGTTCATTCCAATTTATTTAGGGCAGCCTAAAGATGTTACATTGTACTTGCCAGAAAAAGTATATATTGTTTCGGAGCTGTTTTGAGACAATTTTGCTTATTTAAAAAAAAAAAAAAAAACATTTTGAACAGTGAATGATACAGCGGCCATTGTGGTTCACGGAAGCAAGTTGCCTCCGTTTCAATATCCGAAAAAATATTTATTCCAAAGTAACGATTTTTAACCAGAGTTATTGTTGTTGCTTTTTCCAAGTTGAATATTGGTTAGGATACATGCTTTTTATTCACGAGGTTTTGGTTCAATTGTGTTTGTGAAGAAAATACTCTTCAGTGACTCTTTCGAAAACCTTATTGTTATTGTTTTATACAGTTTCCGTGGATACACTTCTGATAAAGTTAAAGCAAAAAGGCATTCCTGAAAGAATAAAAAATATTACAGACTTTAGATTCCACCATTAAAGATCCATTGATGCTAAAGTTATCTGAAAATAGGTTTAGTGCTTCCTGCTTCACGATAGAATACAAAATGAGGGAATTCATTTGATAATATCTATTCATGGATTCTCTGTGGCTTAGACTTTAATATTTTCAGAATTGGAATGAATAGTTTTAAAAAGATGGAAATTTCAAATACGGGGTAAAAGTGAAGATGTATAACATAGGAAAATACAGAACGTGCTAATGATAGTTCTATAAACAGCAGCAATTAGTCCCCAAAACCGATTAGCTTGGCACAATTTTGATATCTACGAACTTCAAGAAGAGAGTGTTTTTTATTTTTCTTTTATTGTTCCTATACAATACGGATTTAAGAAACATGTATGATGCATATATTTTTCATAAGTTTTAATTTAATTTTTCTTTCACTTGTTCTAATTTAGAGAAATGAAAAATATATTTTTAATCTATTACATTTATTTACTTGTGTGTTTCCTATTTTAAAATTTACCGCTTTCTATGTTTTAATTTTACTATATATAGAAAAGGACATTTTCGAGATCTTACCACTATACAGTAGCTGACTATTCTAGATATCTTAGTGGATCCGATATTTAAACATCCTTTTTTCTTTTTTACACACAGCGACACCTTTTACTTCCTTGCTTTTACAGTTTCGTAGTTTTCAGGGCACAGCAAGGCATTTTTTTTTTTAGCATATGCTTACCAATCATTCAAAAGCAAAACTCATGTGGATGTCGTAGTGGAAATGACAAACGAACTTTTTCACCTTTCTTTCGTTGTTAGAAGTCTGTTTTTTTTTTTTTTGTGACCAAAAAAAAAAAAAAAGATTTTAATTTTTTATTAAATAATTAATATAAATATAATTGTTATATATACATATTGTTTTATTTTGTTTTTGATACATGACGTTATATTCGGTGCCTTATTAAAGGAGGTATGTTTTTATATTTTATATAAAAAATTCCATGTTATGATATAGGTATATCATATATTTTGTATTGATAAAAAAGCAAATGATTACTATTATTAAATTCATTTTCCCAATTATATTTATTATACATTCCCTTTTCCTTTTAATTAATAATTTCTTCTACAACAACTTCAATATCTTTCATAAAAATAAACGTATTAAATTTATTTAATGAATAATCTATTTAAGTAACCATCATCTGTAATCATAGTTAAAACATTATTCCTTTGCCGACGTTTTCATAAGTTGTTGAAAGAAATTCGTTATTAAAGTGTTCTTGAGATATATGTGATAGTGATATATTATGTGTTTTATTATGATATAGATGTAAGTTAATATTATAAAGAAAGTCATTTTGACAAATTATACCCGTCTTATATTTTCCTTTTCTCTTAATTATTAGTTTATTATTTAAAGGTTTTCAGTAAAATAAATGTATTAAATTTATTTATTGATTAATTTTTCTAAGTACCCATTGTCTGTAATTATAATTAAATCATTATTTCTTTGCGGATGTTATTAAAGTGTTCTTTTTAAGATTCGTTTTATCTCTGCAATAGTATTAACAACGCATAAATTTCATTAAAAATCGAAAGTATGAAATTGAAAGATTCCATAAATTATTTCATTGTGGAACCACATTATGGATTTTAACGAACTTTCCTTGGCATTAAAACCAGATACCATATTCAACGTATATCACAATAGCCTTCATTTTACTACAAATGTCAATTCAATATATTTTCCTTCAACTTTGGTATATGTTTGCTTGGCGTCGGAGATGCCAAGTTGGCGAAAAATGCATCAAACCTTGTTAATAAATGTGATCTAAAATATACTCTCTTTTGCCATGCGCTTTTTGTCATAAGAACATCAAAATTTTACCTGTACTTTCTGTCATTTTCATCTGCAACTATTTCTGGTTTCGAATAAACTATTATATGAAAAACCTACCTTCTCATAATTTCTATTGAATAGTGAATTACAAATGCTTTTATTCAGAAGATATTCATATATTACCGAATCGAAACTAAATGTTTAACAAAAAAGTGGCGCTTAAGCGATTACGAAAATTTAAAGAAAAAATGTGTGTTGAACTTAATTATTAGGTCGTTGCAAAAGTTCGTGCGGACGCGGATCATTTTATTGCCTCCAAAGACGAAAGCTTCTATCGCCGTGGTATACATTTGTTACCCGAAAAGTGGGCAAAGGTTGTAGAAAGTAATGGAGAGTATTTTGATTAAAAATTGTCATTTTATTTGAAGTATTTTTATGAAATGAAGCTATGAAAAACCGCACGAACTTTTGCAACGACCTAATAAATTCTTTCTTTACCTAATACGATTCGACCGATAGTCCTAATCAAGAGGTACAAAATTTTACTGTATTTTTGAAAGAAATGTATTTGTACAGTATTCTGGTAATGAAAAAGCAATAAATAAATAAATAAGCTTATATTTCAATTAATATTACTATTTAGAATTAATTACTCTTATTATTGGAAATATTTTATAATTAATGACAAGTTTATAATTTTCAATGGGCAATTTTGCAATAATACAATGGCCTTCGAAAGTTAAGCTACAACCCGTTTTCTTGTTTTCTTCTTTTGCGCCTAACTTTGAAAGAATTGATAGGAAATTTTTATGACATATTTGTTATCAAAAAAATAATCGAATTTTATATGACTTTAATATAAGTAATGATTTTAAATGATATAACTCAAAAATAAGCATTAGAAGAAATGAAACATTTTAGCTAATTTAGCAAAGAAAATTAAAGGAAAAAGGGTGTCAAACTTACATTACCGATAGGTGAAATTACACATGCCTCCAAATGTTAAATTAAAATCGATTTTTTTTCCTGTATTCACTTTTCTTTTCCTTCCGCAAGGGACATTTTCGAAAAATATAACTACATAGGTCTGCAAAAATAATGTTGGAAAAATTTGATTTGATAATTTTAGCTGATAATTATGGTTTTTAGTGTGCTGAAACTAAAAATGTAGCCAGTTTTTCTTTATCATGTATAGATTTTTATAGATACGACACAATTTCTTTATTTTTGGTAGTTTAAGGTATGTTTACTTAATTAATTATAATTAATCATAGGAACGTACTACAATAGTTACCATATAATCATCATGTAAGAAATTGTGTCAGAAGACACCCTGCATTGACAAAAATCTATATGTGATAAAGAAAAACACACTAAAGGTTTCAGCACACTAAAAAACATAAAGAACAGCCAAAATTATCAAACCAAAATTTTAGATGTAGACCTGTGTTATTAATTTGTAAATTTTAAGCATTGTCAAAATAATAAAAATGTCAGTAAATTATTTTGAACATTTCACCGAATTTTAATGTTCGTACATACATACATATATATATATATATATATATATATACACATATATATATATAGATTAGATTATTCACATACAAAAAAAAAAAAAGAAACAGAAAAAGAAAAGAAAAACAACAAGAAGAACAAGTAAGAAACAGAAAGGTGAAAATGCATTACGAAAATTCTGTTTTTTTTTTGAAGATTTGGATGAATGCGCAGCTACGTATCTCTAATGCATCTTTGCCACATTTCTCATTTAGTTTTTTTCTAAAAAAATAAAAAATAAAATAAAATAAAATATATTTCTTCCGAAGGTATCTTTTGAGAAAATTTGAACTAATATATCAGTTTAAAAATAATTATTTATGTTAAAGTTATATAAAATTTACTTAATGATTAGATAACTAATATGCTATCCAATGGTCCTATGTTTACATGTTTCAAAATTATGCGCAAAGTACGAGAAAACAGGTTGTACATTAACTTTTGGAGGCCAGTGTATATGAAAGCTATCTTGCATATGATGGTAATAAGTTTGCAGAAGTACGAGATGAAGAATTAGCATATTTTTCAGCTGAACTGAATACGTTACCTATTTCATAGATGTAGCCAATTGTGTTTCTCTCACTGTGATATTTTTATTTTTATTTTTATTTACTTATTTAAGGGGAATTGAACAATATTGTTTTGTCTCTCATCGTTGCGTTTTAATTTGTGAAAAACACTTTAATGAGCGAAAAGTGTTTTATATTTTGAATGCATTTTATCAGTTTTTAAATTTTATCCTACTGTACCCTCATACATGCGATTATATACATGACATTTCTATAATTAGTTGCCCAATTTAGTGTACTCTAATGATATTTCAAAATACATAAACATTGTTTATTGATAAGTCGTACTGAATTATTGAACTTCCTTTTGTGGATTAACAAAATTTATGTCTGTGGGAAGAAAAAACCTTTAGCACATTCTTTGTCAAATAAATAATGGCTTTTAGTTTAAGAAGATTTTAGGAAGTTTAGAAACCTTTGAAAGAAACGCTAATTAATCAAATTCCGATATTAGTATTGGCAGAAAAAGTAATGCGTTTCTTTAATACTTTTTTTAACCAATTTTTGAAATATATCACCTTAATTTCCCCAAATTGACTTGTATTGAAAAGGTATTTATCATGAGCATATGTTTAGAGCCTAGTCTTGTTTTATCACAAGAAAAAAATTTTGCACAATATCATTAAAACACATTTAGGAAATGTAAGAGATAATGCGTATTTGCTTAGGGAAATATTAAGTATTGAGTTAATAGAAAAGCTGTGGTAAAAAATCCTTTGTCGAACTTGGCATTGAGATTACCAAGTTTGGGAGCAATATGCCAAAAAAGCGCACCTTAAAAAATAAAGTTTTCTAAAAGAAGGAAAATATTAAAAGATATTGCCATTTACGTAACAATATGTTTTTATAAAAAGTAAATTTGCAAATAGTAATAATAATAATACTGATTATCTAAAGGTAACAAACTTAATTAAAATAAACATCGTTTCACAGGCACTTTGCGACCAAATTAAAGTTAAATGTCATTTTAAAAAAATTACATTAATGTTTTAAACTTCTTTATATATACTGGAAATTGAGGTAATAAAAAAATATGTTTTCTGTGTGGAACGTATAAAAAAATAATGGGATATATTTCAATTTCTGAATCAATATAAAACAAGATATATCACAATTTTTGGATGTTAATTATAAACTAATTTATCTTATCAAAAAACGAATCGTAAAATTTCTGAGTAAGCAAAATTAATATGAACAGGCAGCCAGATAAAAAAGTCATTACAATCGAGATCTATTCCTAATAATATTAGCTCATACATGTCTTGCATTCCTATGCGAAAATAAGTTGACAATTTATAGATTTGTGCAGAGAGTATGTTCTCACATGCAATACTTGTTTATCCCTTTATAAAACGTTGCTCAATTTAATGACCATTTCATCCCCATGAAAAGAAATAATGGTGAGGATTTTGTGTTAAATATTCCTATTTATTATCTTCTATAAACGTTTAGTCCATTATTTTAGATTATTGTCTTTGCAAGGAATATCATCCTAGTTGTATTAGGGCCCACCAGTGGCCGAGCGGTACTGCACTCGAAGTTGGTAGACGTGAGGTGCCGGGTTTGATCCCATGTCGCGCTCGTCGGCCTAGCCATGCGGCGTTTTTCGTGGTTTTCACCAAAACTTTCGTAAATGCGGGCTAGAACCCCTTAGAAAGACCCCCCACGGAGGGCACACTTCCTCAAGCATAGGACCCTAGTGCAGTCAATCGGTCGTAATACCCAGAATCCAATCCAATCCTTGTTGTATCGAGATAAAATTGATGTTCTACGTCATTAAGCTGTATAACGGTAATATATAAATTAATTTAGATGCGTTATATACTCAACATTTAAAAAATAATTATAAGATAGAAAAAACTTTTTATATACCACGTTTTTAAATTTTCTGTCGAATCATATAAACTTGACAATTCTATGTATTAATGAATATTTTAACAATTTTTTTTTTTGGATAAATTATCCCATTAACTTGAAATAACCTGATCAAATGTGTAATGAAAAGAGCAATTATAAGAAATTTTCAAACATTTATTAATTGAATAAAAGTATTAAAAGAATGCATTGTCTTCGTGTTCTGAGTTATTCTAAAAGTTTCAAATGCCTAGCTAGTCGGGAAGTTAGTTAAAAATCGATTGCAAGATTTGTACTGGACAAGAAAGCGAGTTAATTAAAACACGGTAATTAAATAGCGAAGAAAACATATTAAAAATATGTGTGTATTATTAAAAAAAAAAAAAGAACCAATCATCCAAACTTATTAAATATAATAGAGAAATTTATTTCAACAATTAAACCTAATTTCGTATATCCAATTTACAGTTATTTTTAATTTTCAAGAAATATTCAAGTGCCTTAATATATTTTTCATTTATTATCTGTATCGTTTGTGTACAACGGATTTCTGCAGGTTTCGAAGCAATTTTCACATAACGTATTTCAGGTCCAACCTTGCATCATATGCTGCAGTCAGTGTTTGGCACAGGAAACTATTCTGTCTACAACTGTCATGAACTATGGCAAAGAATATGCAAAGAATATGTCGACAGTATTTGTACTACAAACAAAACATTTTTTCCCGTTCCATAAAGTGAAAATTAAAAATGAACAGCTTTTAATAACTTCATAAAAAGGAGAACATACTCACTTTATTCTCTGCTCTTACCATCCTAACATCAGTTAAATAAATATTGCAATTTAGCTTCCGATTTATCTATAACATAGAAACTATTATAATATCGTGTGCTGCTAATATTTAGTAGGGCCACCCTAGCCTTGATCACGCATACAAAACGACAGGGCATTACGAAAATTAATTTTAAAAATACTTCAATGGAAATTTCATACTATCAATGTTTGATAAGTACTTCCCTTAGTATCTTAAAAAATTCGGATTTTCTTTTGAACCCTTCCCGACCGATCAAATTCCACATATTTTCAACATCAGATTTAATTTCGGACTATTACTCGGTGATTATAAAATAGTGATGTTATGTTCCTTCAGTATATTATCTATGGATATGGAAAATTCACATTAAAATAAGAGCAATAAACAAAATATCTTATGAACATTATTCAATCTTATTTGGCTTTATGGCTTGGCGTTGAATCATTATGGAAAATGCACTCAGAGATAAATGCATAATGTTCTTTAACAGAAAACAAGAATTTCTTCTCCAGAATGTCTTAGTATACCAGAGTATTCACAGTATCTTTGCGAAATTTGAGCTCCCCTCTATGCTTTGGCACGAAACGCAGCCACAGACTATATTTAAGAATTTGAATGTTTCACCTTATATACAACATAATAAAACTTCAGGTCCTCTTTAGATTTATGGATCACTTAAGATCATCTGGTTCATTTAAGATTAAACGTTTTTTTCATCTGACGATATAAATATTTTTCATTGTTCAAAAACCTATTTCACACGTTCTTTCGCGCAAGTGAAACTATTGAATCTTACTTTTATTTTCTTTTATATTTAATAGAAGAGAGTATTGGATTAATAAAAATTTTCGACTTTCGTTTTGGATGGATTTACACGTTTTGATACGTCAAAAACATGATTTGATCATCTTTAGAAAACGTCTGTTAGTGTATGCGTGATATTGTTGTCACTCTACATCAAGAACTAACGCAGATAATTTCTTATAAATTTATATTTAGTTTCACATTGACACAGATTGGTGCTTCTGAACTTTTTGTTCAATGCACTCAACAAATGGCCTGATATGCCAACGGAAGCTACAATTGCCTATAAATTACATAAAACTTGATATATGAGGTATCCGTTATGAAATACTATGCTTATAAAATATGGGTGAATATCAGCCGAAACGTGTCGCAGTTAAGCTTCAGTTATCCCCGTTAATAAGAAGGCAGTATCTCAGCTTTTATAGCATATAAATGCATGAAACTGGATATGTTAGATAACCATTATAGAAATGCATACTGATTTAATTTGGGTGTCTATCGTCCGACATATTACGTCGCAATTTTCTCAATAAATGGGAAGGTAATACGGCATATAAATAAATGAAACAATATGCGAGATAATGATTAGAAAAACGATTAGTGACTTAATTTTGGTGCTCTGCTATTATTCCCATCCTGTGATTTTTCCCATGGCTTCATCTCAGAATTTATTGTTTAAATTGCAACAAAGTGCATATCTAAAATCTTTACTGAGAAAAGTTTTGAAGCGTCTCACAGAATTTTTATAAGAAATGCGAAGTTGGAAGGTGCGAAGATGTCGAGCTGTCTTAGCACTTATTTAGAAACGTATTCTGCTAAGTGATAGCTTGTTCCGAATTAAAAAAAAAAAAACTTGGATTTGGCGATGTTTTGTAGATAATTTGATTTCAGTAGAAATGTTCGAGTGTAGGTAGCGTAAAAATACAATTTGATTCTCCAGGGCATAAAATATGTTAAATACGTACTCGGGGTTTAGATCAGTGCTGTTCAATACAATTGAATTTGTTGCTGTCCATCTCATTACCGGTTGACTGCAATTTCACGTACTGGTAATATTAAAGCATTCATTATCTTACATTTAAGTGCACATTGAGATTAGTTATTTGCCCTACACCCAGGAAGTGCAGTCTCGTACCTCCCCCCCCCCCATTTGAATACTGTAAAATAATTTGTAATATAATATAATGATAAATAATTTGTTGATTTTAAATTATTCTCTCACTTAAATCAATTTTATATCTAATTACACAGAAGGAATTTAAAAAATATGAAGTTTTCACGCAAATAGTATAACGCTATGATACAATTTTTGTACATGAACCTACTAGGGGTTCATGTACAAAAATTATATCATAAATCATCAAATTGTATACTATGTACATGAACCCCTAGTAGGTCCATGTACAAAAATTGTACTACTGTGAAAGTAGTACAAAAATTGTACTACTTTCGTGAGCGGACTGTAATGAATCCTTTGAAATCATAAGTCTGCGAACAGTATTACTGATTTCATTCCCTCCACACTCTGATTCTCATGCATACCTCAAATCCGTTCACGCTTTCTTTTTTATAAGTAATAGACGAATAAGATATGGCTATTATACAATAATATGTATACACATTTAAAATGCCGGTTTGCTTTGGACTCTATTTCTACAATATGTGATGTTATAACCACGGACGAAGAGATAAATAATATCTTTTCGACTACGAACCATCTAGCATCGTAATTCAGTGTTACGGAGCATGATTAACGTTTGAGAGGACCGTAGTTCAAATATTTTTCATATATTTTCTTCCGTATGCGTTATTTAACGTCACGGATTATAGAAATCGCAGCTAAACAAACAAGCATGTTTTACACCTTCTGTTATCAGCATTACTATGCGCAAGGTGTCTGTCCGTACTGAATCGAAGACATTCGACTATTTTGTTGTAATTGATATTTTTCCTGTCTCTTACGATTTTTGATTCAGAAACTTTAATTCAGATAATTGTCAATAAACCTCACAATGCCATAATGTAACAAAAACTCTATTTTAAAAATTTGAGTCGAAAACAATACCTTCTCTGAACTATATAAGGCTAAGCGAAAGTTAAAACGCTGTTTTGTGTAGTATCTAAAAACTAATTTTAAGATTCCATGCTACTTATTAATCGTTTCAATATTTTCTTTCGTATATCTACAGTATTTTTGCTTAAAAATTGGGAATGAGAAATCATAGAATTTCTAAAGAGTCATATTAAGAATTTATTGTATTGTTAATAATGGTAAATTATGTTATTTTAAAGCTTTTCGCAAATGTACTTAGCTCTTTAAGAGGATTAATAATTAATGTGTCTTCCTTTATAAATATCTAAATTTAATACTCTTCTGCGGCGATATTTCGATTGAAACTCAATAGAATTACACATATTTTAATAAATGAAAATATATTGCGCAAATTTTGGAATACTTTGCCATTTCATAGAAATTTGGATTTGGCATGTATTTTCTAGATAAATGAAAAATTCCCCTCTCCCTCGCTGTGTGTGTTCACACTATGTGTTTCTATATACACAGACATTTGACAATTATTAGAATTATTGAGAATCATCAGTTACTATTTTTTTAATGCATACAACATTTCAAGAAATGTAGTTTCACTTTTTGCGATGATTTTTTTTTTTATACTTTGCGAATGGTTTGAAGAGTATTATTAATACTTTCCAATAAATTTTAATAGCTACTATGATTTCGAATCACCTGTTTGTCTCTCTGAGTTCCATTTCCCCAAATAGTTTTAGAATACCATAAAACTGATATTGCGGTATTCAGGTTTTACAGATTTAGTGTAGAATGCTTTCTGTTAAAAGTATTACAGATGAAGTAGCTAATATGTGTACTAGGATTCATAGTATAATTCGATACATTAGGGTGTAAGAGAAATATTTTTTATAAGTACATTTGATACAGCATCAACCGTACGAAAAGAACATCTTTGAAATGCATTAAAAGATGTTTCCTAGGAGGGAAAGTAATGTGATTAACATTAATAATTTCTTCACAGAGCCAAAAAAATATCGAACTTCATTACAGGAAATTGCTGGAGGTATATTTTCAGTTAATTTATGCATTTTCTACCTTTTCCAATGATCTTGAAAAAAAAGTTAGGAATAAGAGTTTATGATATAAATTCACATAAAAGTTCTTTCATGCAATTCTCACAGTATTCATATTAAGTAAAACATGGACAAACGGGCAAAAATACGTCATAACCACTCTTAAACAATGTTGGAAAGTGAAAAAGTATCCTCCAAATATCATAATCCAAATATCCAAAATAACCTTAAAAATTAAAAAGATACATTTTCAACTATTTCAATAATAAAAAAAATGACAAAACAAAAAGTTAAATATATTTTTTTAAATTATTCTAATAATTTCACAGTGTCTCTGTCTCTGTATGTGTAAGTCTTTGTGTATAATTAAATAAGTTAAGAATTAACTGCAATCGTTCAGTGTAAGGTTGTTTTTAAATTAGTTTTCACGTAACTTCCTTTATAGATCTTTACTACATAAAACAAAACAGATTTCTCAGTATTCTATTTTTATTTCTTAATAATTTTGGGTTTCATTTATTTAATTTTTCTCTTGCTTAGTAGAATTCATTTGCTTTATAAGCAAATTGGACGTATAAATCTGTTATTATTTCTTAGCTATAAGTCCACAGATTTACAGATTAACTTTTATGTTAAAATATAAAAAATATAATTACTTTTACTTGTTTAGCCTTTTATTTTTGGACGTTTTTCTCAACTATAAATCACAAAAATATCTGAAAAGCAAATATATAGTTAGTTTTCTTACAGGATAAAATATGGTTTTTTGCAGGTTACTAAACTACGGTTCCGCTATCATATAGTTGCATTTACAGAAATCATCTTTATGCAAATTAGCCTTTAACTTTTAAAATTTACTAAGTAATAAATATAAAAATTAATTAGTAAACATTAAATTGCTTTTTCAAGGAAAAAAAAAAGTTCTCTTCACAAGCTTCATGGATCGTTATAAATATTGAAATTCGCCATATAATGTTCCGATTTTATAAGCTGACATAATGTCGACAATGGACTATAACCTGCTAGCAAAGCCCCGGTTCGGGAACGAACCGAATTCCGAATGCGGAAAAAATTTCAAAATCAAACTCGAAATGTACAGAACTCGGCCTGGTACTGCCTGCGTACCAATATATCAAAGTTTTTTAACGAAACCCTTTTTTAATTCATGAAATCAATGAAGATAGTGAATCAACGAAGGCTTTTCTCGCTTCGCTCGTCACTATATTTAAAGAAAACTCTTTTCTATATCGCTTTACAAACAAAATATAATTTAAAGAAATCATGAAATTGATTTAAAGTCCGCTGTGGTTCCCTGCTGCCTTCGACAGCGACCCACTCATACGCAGATTCTCGGGTGTCTGTCTCTATTGCCTGTGACAATAGCTTACAAGTGGGCTTCTATTTGGGTGCTTATCAGATGACAGTTTCGAAACGGACAGTATCGAAAAAATTGCAGTAGCAATTTTATATTTGAATCACAGTTACATATGAACTATACTTGGTGTACATAATACTTTCTTTCACGTTATTTGCTATATTTATTTGATTTATTCGATCAACCATAAAATGACAACAGTTTCACACCAAATATAATATTACAATGTGCTATGGTCGGCTACGTCTATCGCATGAGACAATTAATTTTTGTGGTTATAATAGTAGTTGAGTTAGTTAATAGTAGTTGGTATATAGAAAAGCAAATAATGAAATATGTAAACCTGATCATGGTACAGCCTTAATGTAGCTCCCCTTGGCGACTTTTGAATTTTTTAACGTCACTTTAAGCAATATTTTTTCTTTTATTTTCGTTTTCCTTTCCTTTCTTTTCTGTTTTTCAATATTTTATAATTTATTAATATTTTTTATGCGATACTCGGCTTAAAGTGGCTTTTACGAAAGTGGAGTCCTTGGCGAAAAATGTCCAATCTATTTCAGCATCAAAATTTAAAAAATTACTCAGGATTATCAATAAGTAAAGCTCTTTAATATAATACTGAATTAGCTTTCATGCCAAGCGCGATTCATCCGTGCCAAAAACATACTATTTAAACAAAAGGGGGGAAAATCTAAAATTGAGGTATATATATTTTTACTCCATTTTCATATTTTCATGTGCAGGAGCAAATTTAATATTTAATATATATATATATATATATATATATAAATTGCGTGAAAGCATATTTCATTTTTTGTTGAAAAAAAAAAAAAAGTTTTTTTTTTTTTATTTTTTATTTATTTATTTATTTATTTATTTTTTGGCAACAATTAAAAATTTAAATGTCCATTTTTAAAGCTTTTACCAGATTATTATTTTCACATTTTAATTATTTTTAAAATATCTAATCAAAATTTCGTTACAAATAAAATTTCGTACCAAATGAAAGGGGCATTTTTTTCTGAATCCCTCGGTTTAATTAACTTATCGATCGGACAATTGGATCTTTTAAAATTAACTAAAGTATGAAAAACTGTTTCAACTTGCGTCAGCACACAGACAAACCGACTCAAAAATCTCTTAGCCATTTATATATAGAGAAATAGCAGAATAAAGTAACTAAAAAATTTGCATTTAAATGCGAGATTAATTTATCCGAATATGTGACATTATTTCTTCAATTATTTTGTGTATGAACCCCATGTTTGCATACAAAAAGTAGCTTGAGGTCTTACAATTTTTGTCGCACAACGACAATATATTTATAAATTTTCTATATGTTAGAACACGAATAAGATGTTACTAAAAATATTTTACAGGACCAAAAGAACATATAAAAGTTTAATTTTTTTCTTTTCAGAAACGCATTTACTAACTTAAATTGATTTTATTATAATAAATCTAATGTTGAAGTAATTATACTTTTAATTACTATTTGAAAATTAAAATTTTCTATTTCTAAGGTATGATTTAATTGAAGTTTAAGTATCAGATAAATTCGTTCAATAACAAAGCATTAAATTTATCTGTAATGCATTAACTTTTGGAATGAATTTATTGGAATTACATCTTAAACTTCGCTTTGATCTTTTATTGTACTAAACATTATTGCGGTACTTTTACTGATTTCTGAGAATAAAAATTCTTTAGCTTATCAGTATAAGACCTTAAGTAATATTAACATTAATTTCTGAAACATTTCAATTAGATATACCTTTCAAATTTACATGGGATAAAATTAATACATTTAAAGTAGTTTAAATATATATTTTAGAAGCACACATCACAATTTCAAAATGGTCACAATTATTTTTATCATTCCAAATCCTCAAACTGAAGAACAGAAAAATCATGTGCTGGAATAAAGAGAAAAATTTTAATTGAAAATAGTTTTTCTTTTAAATAAATAAATAAAAGAGGATAGACAAAAAATGGAGAAAGTGAATTATCTTTTACGTCTTTAAGCTAAAGATCATTAAAAGTACCATTATCCCCTGTTTCATGACCTACTTCAAATCTTTCCTCATTCATCAGTGCACACTGTCACAGCCATGTGGTCATGCGGGAATTTAGAAATTCTCCTTTCCAAAAAGAAAATTATTTTCAATTAGGTTCTTCAATAAAACTTTCAGAACAGAAAATAATAAATGCTTTTAAAATGGGCTCTTTCTTTTTCAATTTTTAGAAAAAAAAAATCAAACTATGCATTTTTTACTTTAATGCGTTTCTTAAGTTAGACGTTTCAAATTTTCAAATTTTACAAAACAGATTTTAATTTATATGCTTTTTTTACATTACACATAAAGCTTGATTTATTATTTTTATTTAAACGTTCTCGATCAATCAGATATTTCCTAAATTATGTTATTTGTATGTTTTATTTTATAAATTATTCGTTCGTGTGTTGGATTAGCATACAATGTTAATTTTCATCTATCATTCTATTTTATGTTATTTACCTGTTACCAAAAAAAAAAAAAAAAAAGATTGCAAATGCTACTTTTTTTTTTTTTTTGGGAGGGGGGGGGGATCTTCTTTTTCGTACTTAAATTGTAAAACCAGTAAATTTTAACTGCATGCATTTTTACTCGAGATTTTAATAATAAAATTACGGGACATTCATTTATTAACAAAAAATAAAGTAAAATAAAAATGTAAATAAATAAATAAGAAAGAAAGAAAAAAATAATAATTTCTCTGGCATTTTAGCTCTCCGGTAAGTTCCGTAATTCGGAGAGGTATGTTTTTTTTTTTTTTTTTTTTTTTTTTTTTTGTAAATAAATAAATAAATGAATGAATAAATGAATAAACTTCATAAAAGAAAAACATTTTCAGAATTGTTTTGGTGATCCACTATTATTTTAAAAATACTTTGGCAAATTATGCAGAATATAAAACGATTGACATGTCAATGATGCAAAGAACGTTAAAAGTCTAAAATCACAAATAATATGTCTACCGCACTATTAAAATGTACATGCGTCCAGAAAAAATGCGTGAATTGTTCTCAAAAGGCCTGATTCTTGTGAACAATATCATCTTAATATGCTTTGAGTGCAAAACTTTCCCTTAACTCTTCTCAGCATTCACTGCATTCTAGCAATGCTCTTTCGGAACCTCAAATTCACAATCTCAATTCCATGATGAAATTCATATTTATGCATGTAATTCACATTTCTTTATGAAATTCACATTCTCTCCAGAAGGAAATTCACATTTAAATTTCCTCAAAGCAAAGACACGACGCTCATCAGTTTTAAGACTACTGAACTTTTTAATGCAATTTTTAGTCTTGGTAAATGGATAGTAAATTTTTAAAATCTTAAAAAAAAACTTAGTAAACCTAAACAACTAACACAAAATTATAATACGAGCAAAAGTGAATGTTGTTTTTAATATTTTTCTAATTGATGCAAAATAAAAAAATAATCGCGAAAGATTGTTTAAAAAATAATTTAAGATTTTTTTCCCCCATTGAATACTTTATAGGCATTACAATCGAAACATTCAACTCTTTAAGTAATACGTGCAAAATTTTATTGCATACTTAAAATTAAAAAAACAGAAAAAAAACTTTGAAATTTAATAAAAAGAAAAATATCTTAAAAGATAAACTAAGCCAGTTTAACTAATATTGACGAAAAAAATATAATCTTATTAATTTTTTACCTTTTAGATAATGTCTTCTTCCTTTTAAATGATGATTTTTAAAATTTTCCATTTATTTTTTTCTAATATTGGCCTTTAAAAACCTTTGTAAAACTTCAAATTTACACTATCTTGCATCAGGTTAATGAATTATAATTTTTAAAAAAAGAAATAATTAAAAATTTGTTTAATCAGAGGCACCATATAAACTTTTATTTATTGTTGCATTTTTTCTTTCTTTTCTATGACACTTTATATGAGCCCAAGAAAAAAGGCAGTTTTTAACACGCTTTTATTAGCTTCACCTGTATGTATGTATGTATGTTTGTATGTTTGTAACCGCTCTGGCAGCAAACAAAAAATCTATATTGTAAAAAAAGACTTTCTCTATGTGAACGGCGGGGCGTTGAGGTATAGCTCCGCGCTACGAATCTAAAGGTCTAGCGTTCGATCCCAGTCAGGGGAGATTTTTTAAAAATGGTTTTTGTTTAATTCTAAATTATTTTAATTAAAGATTTAAATGTATGTAAATGTGTGTCACTCACACGATTTTCTCTTACCCTGCATTTTAATACAAAGATAGATATTTTGTGCTTTTTAGTTCACATTTCTATAAAAGCGTGTTCTTTAATTTTTTAAAACTATAATATTATTATTTATGAACTTCACTACTGCAGAGCTGCCAACCTTTTTAACTTTTAAATCAGAACTGACGCCAATAATTTTAAATGGAATATGTGATATACATTTTCGACGATTAATATTACCGAAAGCAGCTTTAAAAATTTTCCGGTTTGAAGTCTCCCTTGAAAAACGGGAGACTTGGCACCTATGCTATTGTTAAAACTATTTTAATTAAATAAAACGATTTTTACATAGGTGCCAACTATCCTGTTTTTCAAGGGGGATTTAATACCGGAAAATTTTTATAATTGTTTTCATCTTATTTAATCGTCGAAAATGTATGTGACTTCTTCCTTTAAAAAATACTGGTGATAAACTTGATTAAAAAATTAGAAAGGTTGGCACTTTTGTTTTTATAACAAACAATATTTTTTTTTTTTTGTTTCTTTATAATTAAATAACATGGTGAAAATACCTTTCTTTTCTGATGTTTGCAGGAAAAATTTCGAGCAAATATGCGAAAGTGACAATTTAGCAGATTATATATTAAATGAAAATTAAAAATACACATTCTAATCTTTATATTTGATAATTATTGACATATAACCTTTATTAATAGATTTTATATTTAAGCTGTGTAACGATAATACGATTCTGCAATGTTTGATAAGATTTAAAAGCACTGAGGCACAATTTGGAAATGTGTTTTTAATATTCATACTTTCTCGTAACATATGTTAACTAATATTTAGCATATGCTTCTCAGTAATGTTATTAAAATTTAAGTTTAAGCTAAGCAATTATTACGTGTCACAGACAAGTGTAAAATATCAAACGTGGTAATTTGATGCTAACTGTTTTATTCTACGACATGTAAAATTCGAGAAGATTTTCTTGCAGATTACTCTTCAACTTATACACTGTGCATTTGATTCTTATAAAACAAACGTGATGACGAAATACGTGCTTTTGTGTACTTTATTAAGTACTCTATTCTAGGTGTAATACTAAATAAAAAACAAGTCCTTCCGGCTCATTCGGAAGGGTACGTTGATTTCCTTTTTATCATCAAGTAAATTACCCATTTGTTCCAAAATGGTGGCTACAAATTATTAATGGATTTGGTAGAAATATTGATGTAGGCTATGAACATATGTTGGTGATTTAAGGAAATCGGTTCATAAATACCTTTATATGTGAATTTAAAATTTTCAAATAGCAGCCTCTTGGAAACAAAATGACAGGCCAATTTGGCAAACAAATATATTAAATACACTTGTGAGATAAGTCTGCTGCACAAATTTAGTTCGATTTCATTTAGAATCTCAAAAGTCTTCCTAATGCAAAATCAAGTGGCCGCCACTTGGATCAAAATGGCAGAGCAAGTTGCTCAGTGAACTAATCCAAGATATTTGTAAGATAAGTCCACTGCCCAACTTTGGTTCGAATAAATTCAGCATTGCATAAGCTATCGCGATAATAAAATCTCAAGTGGCTGCGTTCAAGTGGACGCAACTTGGTAACAAAATTACAGAGAAAATTGCCCACCGAAATAATAGATATACTTCGAATTGATTAAGTATTTCAAAAGTTATCGTTATAACAAATTTTCACGTGGCCGACTCTTGGAAATAATCTAACAGAGCAATCTGTCCAGCAAACTCATCCAAGATATTTGAAGAATAAGTTCACTGTCCAACTTTGGTTTGAATCAGAGCAGTGTTTCAAAAGTTATTGTTATGACAAATTTTCAAGCGGCAGTCTAAGTGGCTGCAACTTGGAAACAAAATGGCGAAGCGACTTGCTGAGCGAAATCATCCAAGATATTTGCATAATAAGTTCATTGTCCAACGATACTTCAGACTGATTCAGTATTTCAAAAATTATCGTGATAAAAATTTTTCAAGTGGCACCGTGATTTCAAGTAACCACAACATAGATATAAAAAAGTGAAGTGAGATGCCCAGAGAACTTATCTGAGATAGTTAAATGATAAATCCACTACCCAAATTTGATGCGAATTGGTTCAGTATTACAAAAGTTACCATAATGACAAGCAAACTTATCCAAGATATTTGAAGCATAAGTTCACTATCCAACTTTGGTTTAAATCTGTTTTATATTTTAAAATTTATCGTGAGGGCACATTTTCAAGTGGCAGCACTATTTCAAGTGGCCGCAACATGGAAACAAAATTTCAGAACGAGTTGCCCAGTGAACAAAGATAAGTATAGGATGAGATCACTGTCCAACTTTGGTTCGAATTGAATCAGAATTAAAAAAGTTATCATGTTTATAAATTTTCAAGTGGTAGCCTAATTTCAAGCTGCCTCGCTTAATTTATAACATCAACACCTTGTTAAAAATGGTGGACAAAGTTCATTAATAAATTTGGTTGGGACACTTTATAGCCTATGTATACATCAAAATTCAAGCAAATCCGATCTTAAATACGCTTTTTACAGCGTGAATTTGAAAATATCTAGTGACTTCCACCTGAAAACAAAATGGCGGAGCAATTTCGTTGACGAACTCATCCAAGATATTGATAAGATAAGTGCACTGTCCAAATTTGGTTCGATTCGAAGAATTATTTCGGAAGTAATCGTGATTTTAAATTTTCAAGTGGTAGCCTGATTTCAAGTGGCTCCGCTTAGATTAAGATATCCGCCACTTTTTTAAAAAGGTGGATAAAGTTCATTATTAAACTTGATTGAGACTCTTATGTGGTCTTTGTATACGTCAAAATTCAAACAAATTCGGAATACGCTTGTTAGAATGTGAATTTGAAAATTTCGAGTAGTCTCCACTTGAAAACAAAATAGCGGAGCAACTTGGTTAACAAATTTATCCAAGATATTTATAAGATAATTTCACTCTCCAAATGTTGTTCGATTTGAAGTATTTTTTCGGAAGTTATCCTGATTTTAAATTTTTAAGTGGTAGCCTGATTTCAAGTGCCCCTGCTTAACTTAAGATATCTGCCACTTTGTTAAAAATGTCGGATAAAGTTTATTAATAAACTTAATTGAGACCCTTATGTGGTCTATATTTAAATAAGAATTTTAGCAAATCCGGCTATAAACACGCTTTTTACAATGTGGATTTGAAATTTTCAAGTGATCGCCACTTGAAAAGAAAAAAGCGAAGCAACTTGGTTAACGAACTCATCCAGGATATTTATAAGATAAGTTTTCTGTCCAAATTCTGTTCGATTTGGAATATTATTTCGGGAGTTATCGTGATGACAATATTTTCAGTATATATATGTAATAAATCGTCTTTTAATAGCTGATTCATGCCAGTCGTTTCATATTAAGAGAGTTCACTCAAATAATTAATACTCCAAAATTGATGATGCAGTCGTTTATTGAAGACTTTTAGTCATTTTACACTTTATTAACAGTCAAATCATTCGGAGCACGCTGACGTACAGATCCGTAGCCGAGTCCGGCCGAAATCGTCCCGCTAACGGCGGAATCGCGAACCCATCCCCTCCTGGGACCGTTAAATTAAACTGTTTATGGACGTGAACTAATTAAGCAAATACTTTCATGAAAAAAGGCCGCCGATTTTCGGGTGCTGCCGCTTAAATATGGATAATTTAGGGCGAGGCCAAACTCCTAATATGAATTCTTATTGGATAGTTAAGTGAGCAAAAATCCAGCCCACATTCTTTTATTGGTTGACCCGGATATCCAGGATTTCGTATTTCGCAATGCCTTGCCGCTAATTTTGACTATTAATTAATTTTGATTATGAAACTTCTTCTAACTTCGATTCCCGCGCTACGATGTGTTTTGCTGAAAAACTAACTTTACAGGGGCTCTAAAATAGAATTCTCACAAAGTTGTTCTTAAAAATTAAGATTTATTCTGAGCTAATACTATTAAGATATCACTTAATATTAATTTAAATACTAATTTAGAATCTTGCTTATTTTATCCTTTCATATATATAGATAGATAGATAAACGAAGTGATTTCTAAAGAAATCAATCTTATATTTACAAAATATACTTTTGTATTTCAATAGAAGACAGGTACAATAGTACAGGTTCAAGTACTGTAATTTTTTTGAAAACTTCACAGTTTAGAAGGAGAAAAAAATAAGTTCTTTTTTCAACAATTTAATGGGGAAAAAAGTAAGTGAAAACTAAACTGAACAAAAACTCTGTTTGATAAAGTATAACCCCATGTTTGTCTTCTGTATTACTAATAATATTGCCTATGTGTACGTGAGTGTGTTTGTTATATAGTTTTGCGTAAAAAAGGATGATTTTGATCTACCAAAGTGATGACATTTATAATATGTTCCGGTGCATTGTTAGTACCCACCTTTCCTTTACACCACTTTTTAAAAAGAATTTTCTTTCTCATCTTATCTGATCGTAATAACATATTGAACAAAATTATTCAATAAACAAACAGGTGCGAAAAAAAAAAAAAAAAAAAAAAAAGCCGGTACTAACAGTGTTCTGGAGTAAATTGTAAATACTTTTAGGTGTGCGGTGTATATAGGCGTTTCTTTGAAAGATCGGGTCATTTACTAAACACAATTTTCGATTTCGTTTTTCAGTTATTTTACGGTTTCTAATTTGACACACTTTTGCCATTTATGTGGAACCAAATGTAAACAAAGGCCCATTAAGAATTTGATGTTTTTGGTTAATTTAACAGTAAAACTCGCATATGGGTGTGATAAATATGGCAATGCAATATGCAAAAGCCACACCCATTTGTATCTACTGTTAAAAATTAACCAAAAACATTCAGTTTTTAAAGGGTTAAAATGTCACTTTCGGTCATGAGTTCCTATGCAACTTTTAATTCTTATGATGTGTCCTACCTCCCATAAAAGTTTGTACGTTGTGTTTTTAATGTTCTATACATATTATTATGTGAAAAAATGAATGTGAAAAATCATTGTGAAATTGCCGTCATAGTCGTAAAAAAGAGAAATACATTTGTTAGCCTTTATCTATTTTTAAACGATTGTGCTATCTATCAAGATTAGAGTTCGCAGTAAACACCTACTAACGCGGTGTTTAGGTAATGACAATTTTCATGCACTACGTACAGTCTGATAAAGTTGGAACGATCATAAATGTTTAAAGCGTCATAGGTGTCACCAAGTGTGTCACTGAGAATTTTTGGCGGCCACGAAATAATTAGTGACTGAAAATCCACTAGTTATAAATGAATATGTAGGGGAAACCGAATTAGTTGGCGCTCAGCTCCTATTTTTTGTCAGAGTGGATATAGACTGCTGTCGTTTTATCAGTGGGGAGTATATGTATAAGTGATTCTTTCATCGTTAATTCTGTCTGCTTGGAAGCGCCATGAAAGAAAATTCTTTGCTTCATCTTATTTCTGATTGGTAAGTAAATTTTTCATCGTGCATTTTTTTTTTTCATCTGGTGAATCTGTATATTAAACAGAGGCGCTACTTATGGACTGGTTAACTGTGGTTTCATGCATGTATCCTAATCATTTGTTTCTGATATTTGGTATTCTGTAGTACCCATCTTATATGGGTGTCCCTGTGAGGCTATTTGGCATAGTTAGATATGCGGTCAGTTGGCATAGCTATAAATTACCTATGGCATAACTTGACTTTTTTTAATGATTGTTTAAAAGCTGAAGAACCTCCCCAAGATGAAGAGTTTTTTCCTTCATCCTTCTTCCGAGACAATGGTGAGGGTTTTCATTCGACAGTTCGTACGAACATCAAAGAACCTGAAAAAGATGCCAAAAGGTCACTTAAAACAAGACCAACAACGAATTTGCCGTAAAATCAACCGCCTCTTGATTACTCTGAATATAAATTAAATGAATTTGTTTTTGTGAAATATCGATATGCCAGTACCTTAAGAAAATTGACCAAACCGATGGAAATCAGATTCAGTTGTTTATGATCGTTAAAAAAGTGAAAAAAGTAGATATGTTCAGAAGAAAACGATTCAATGTTGTACTACCAAAGTAAAATCAGGCAAAAATTGAACCCACTTGTTCAAATGAGTGAGTGCATAAATCCTACATTCGTGGCTTATTTCAAACATTAAGTTACTTCTATTTGGAAAGCAATTAGGAGCAAAGTTTTTTTTTTACTTGATGATTTCCTTATTTGTTCACACAATTAAGTAGAAATGTTTGGTTAAATGTTATTAATATAAAACTATTTTGTAAAATCAAATGTTTGTCCTTTAAATTTGTCGCGTTATGTCAGAGTTCTCCTATCCATATCACGTTATGCCAACTTATTTTTATGAGTATGCCAATTAACCTCATGTGCGGGGTTAGTTGGCATAGTTACATGCTCTTAGGAAAAGTGTTTTGACGGTTGCTTAAACAAGAATTTCAATTAATGGGTCTTACATGATTTTGTGGCTAATGAGTTAAGCTTTCCTATGCATTCGTCAGAAGTAGTCTAAGTATTTCAGGAAAAAAAAATCGAAAGGCAAAGTTTATACCAAAAAATCTAAGTCCCGGTCTCCCTTATATATATTAAAAAAAATATCTTTAAATTTTCCAGAAAATTTTTCTTAACAAAGTATAAGTGTTATTTTGGAAGTAATAATATTGATTAATTTTACCATTGTCATGCATAGAACAATGAGTAGTTTTTAAAAATAAATAATCTTTTTTAGAAGACTGTATTTTTACAGTGAATTACAGGATATTTAGAGTAGTTATTTCAGTATTTACATATACAATTGGTTCAAATGGTCATGCCCAAACAGTACGTGTTGCTGTGTCAGGTCATGCGGAGTAAGAATTACATAGCACTGGAGCTCGGAAACGGGATCATGACAGTGCACTTACATAGTGGCCGTAACGCAAAGAAAAGATAATAACCAGTGTAACAAGACTTTTATTTTACAAAAAAACCTAATCGAAGTACAAAATACAAATAAAAACTTTTACAGCTCATTAGAACTGCTCAGAATGTGCCCCTGTATTCGCAATGTATACTTCACATTGTCATCTGTGTTTATTTGCGTGCTTATCGCTGTCGAACGGGTTACAACACGTTTTCGATTATAAGTTCCCATGTAACTCTTAATTCGCATGACCTGACTCAGCCACACGTGCCATTACATTAAATAGTTTGAAGATTTCTACCTTTATTCTAAAGTTTTAATTTATAAAGACGTAAAAATTGTAAGTTCGAATAAGTGTTTTTCATTTCATAACGTGTAAATATGATCTTTCTTATATTTATGCGATATTAATTGAAATCAACACAATTGATCTTTACTAAGCTCTTTAGGTATACATATATAAATATATATATTTGATTATTCTTTAAAACAGCTACCAAATGTAACAAAAAAAAAAAAAAAAAAAAAAAAAAAAAAACCGCTATGTTGAATAAATATTGTAGAAACGTCTCATAAAATGTGGCAAAACTCAGAACAGATTTGATTGTGTTTTATTATTATTATTATTATTATTATTAAGCGTATCTTAAAACACATGTGATATTTTCAGGAAATTGAGATTTCACAAGTCAAATAATTTTATCTAAAAGCTTCTTTCTTGGCGAATTATTTTTCAATTTTTTTAAATCTAACTTCGTAAACTGATTCTACACCAGCAAACTTTTTTTTTAAATGAAGATATTTTTTCTACAGGGTCATTCTATATAAATTCAAGGAGGTGTGTTGCTCGAATACTTTTGTTTCTTTTGATACTTACGTCCCTTATAGGGACTTATGAGAGATGTTCAAAACATCCTTTATTTTTTCTCTACTATTAGCCTGAGATTTTACACCGGTGATTAAAAGTCGTTCTTCTGCTCAAAAAAGGGATTATTTGTCCTTTATATTTTCACACAAATCTCTTTGAATTAAATTTATGAGTGCTAATTATTAGAAGCTTTTTATAAGAAATTGGATTTTGTCATCCCGTTTTCGCGTCACGCTAATAAACAAGGCGCTTCCATTTTAAAGTAAATATATAAGTAAATATGTTTTTCACTCCTTGGCTTAGTTGCTTAGTGCGTCAAGTTAATAACGCGATGGTCGAGAGTTCGATCCGCAAAGGTCCAGCGTGTTAATTTTTGCAGATAATTAGTAGAAAAGATGTCAATTGATAAAAAGAAAATTGTTCATTGACTACACAGTATCCTAAGATTTTTTAAAGAGTCTAAGATTTTTTAACAAGCCTTTTTTTTTTTTAGATATTAAAAAAAAAAAAATTAGATATTAAACAAGCACGAAATAAAAAGCTTTAAATAATATCTATATATGTATATATATATATATATATATATACTATATATTATTGAAAATAAGCTTTTTATTGGAATTGGATTTTGTCATCGTGTCTTCATGTCACACTGAAAAACAAAACGCCTCCACTTTAACGTAAATGTTAGCACCTTTTTTCGTCATTTGCTAGCTCAATTGGATAGAGCATCATGTTGATAACGCGACGGCTGTAAGTTCGATCCTCGAAGGCCGATGTGTTACTTTATTGCAGATAATTAATAGGAAAGATTCAAATGATAAAATAAAGATCCTTCGTTTTCTGCACACTATCCTAAAAATTTTTGATTAAAATTTTTAATAAGTTTCTTTTAATTACTAAAACGCACAAAATAAAAATGAAATAAATAATAATAATAATAATAATAATAATGAAAACTGGAAGTTTTTATTGTGTAGCATTCAAAAGCATTGAAAAAAATTTTCTTGCAAGGACAAAGTTTCAACAATAAGAAATTTGTTGGAACAAAAATATAAATATTTAAAGAAAAATATAAATATGTAACTTTGCAAGATATGAAAAATTTTAAATATTCAAAATATTAAAAAAAAAAAAAAAAAAAAAAAAAAAAAAAAACTAGAGGTTTTTATTGTGTAGCATTGAAAGGCATCGAAAAAAAATTTCTTGCAAGGACAAAGTTTCAACAATAAGAAATTTGTAGAAACAAAAATGTAAATATTTCAGTTTGCAAAAATTTTAAATATTCAAAATATTTTTAAAAGTTTTCGAGAACAATATATTTTTTTTTTTTTGTATAAGTATTTGTTGGAAACTTTTAGCATGTTCTATGACTTTTCTTTATTATTCTTTGATTTTTGGTTAGAGCATGTCGTGGGTTCGATTCTCCAAAGGCCGATGTGTTCATTTTTGCAGATAATTAATAGAAAAGGCGTCAGTTGATAAAAGAAAATCTTTCAAAAACTACACAACGTCCTAAGAATTTTTTATTCGTTTTTTTAGATGCTTTTTTTATAACTAAAAAGCAAAAAAATAAAAATTTAACTAAAAAAAAATTAACAGTAGAAGAGTTTTATTGTGGAGCCCTGAAAAGTATAAAATAAAAATTTATTCCTGCAAAGACATGCTATAAATAAATGAAAGTTTCAACACTAAGAAAAATTTAGAGAAAAATATAGATATTTCACTTTTGCAAGAGATGATTTTTTTTTATTTTTATTATTCAAAATATTTAAAAAAAACTTTCGAGACCTTTGACATTTATGGCTTAACGAATATTTATACAAAAACTAATGATTAAGAACACTTTTAATACATAATAATACCACAATAAAAAGCTTCTACTGTTAAAAAATGTTTTTTTACTTAAATTTTTATTTTAAATATTATTATGAAAGTACATAAGATAAAGGTGTCACAGGCTTAGTTACAGTGTTGTACCTTGATAACTAAAATAAATACATTAAGTTCAAGGTCAATCATCAAATTTTTGTCAATTTTGATAGTGAATAAGTCTACTAGGGAACAAAGCCACAAAATAAAATGTCACGCAAATTAATCTTTAGAATCCCACTAGTGAGAAAGTTTAATTGTAGTTGTGTGATATTTAACCCTTTAATGTTTACAGTCCCCTGAAATGTCAGAAAAAGGACAAAAATGACATTTCCAGACCGACATACACCAAAAAGGGATGAAATAAAAAATATATTTCTTGCCAATTTACTATTCTATTAAAGTACTACGCGTACTGTATGTATTGTTTAGTGTTTTAGATTTGTAATATATATATATATATATATATATATATATATATATAATTGTTTTAATTCGCGTAATTTGGCTGGTTAACAAACACTAAAGTAGAAAATAAAATATTGGAACTAAATAATTGCAAGTTAATTTTTTTTATGTTAAAATGAGCTTTATAATAATGCAAAATTACTTTAATGAAATTATAATTAAAGAATAAAAATTTTACTCCTATTTTATAAATATTTAAACATTGTTCCATAAATATTGACAATTGATTCTAAAAAATAGAGATATGTATTGCTCACTTTTAATTTCTAATTATTTATAAATAATTAAACATTTAAAAAAATTTCGTTAATTATATACACACTCTAAAGCAAAAAAAAAAAAAAAAAAAAAAGAATGAAAAATCATTACACACTGCACATTTATGAATTATATACTACATAATCTATATACTGAAAAACGTAATTATGAAAAATCATTGACAATGATAAACAAATTCAAGTGAGCTTTTTTTTTTTTTTTTTTTTTAATTATTATTATTATGTATAATAATACGACTGTATAATATAAATTATTATTATTATTATACACTCTTTCATACTTTTTACTGTTGAACAATAATTTTATTCTGAGTGTGCTTAAACTCATTGGAAGAAAACAAAGGTTAGTTCTTGTATTGGGAATTTTATTGACAGAATGAAACCTTTCCTGAAGAATTCTTTCTGAAAGTTCAAAACATTGCGTACTTACATATATGAATTCAATGCCTGTAGTAGCAGTAGTGCAGAAATTATGAACTTCTATTGGAGTTAAAATGTGACTTCTTGTAGTTCTTTGCAAGCTGGCCTTTGTAGCAATTCTTTCTACAGTTCCTCCGATTCCGTAACACGATCCTTTACCATGTGAAGTTGCATAGAAATGCCATTCAGCATTCAAGTTAAAAAAAAAAATTTATGATGGCATAAATTAACAAAGTTTTTTCTATTTTATAATGTGCACTAGCACCATCTGTAAAGTAATAATTTTTTCCCACGTTAGAAATGGTAGATTTTACACTATGTAGTACTTATTTTTGAAATCATAAACTGCTATTGTAGTGTGACTTAAGTAATCACTTATTACACAAATGCACTTTTCCAATGTCTTATTTTCTACTTTAGCGTGTATTAACCAGTCAAATTATGCGAATTAAAGCAACTATATATATATATATATATATATATATTTACAAATCTAAAACACAAAACAATACATACAATGTACGTGTAGTACTTTAATCGAATAGTAAATTGGCAAAGATATATATATATATATTAATTTTATCCCCTTTTGGTTTATGGGGGAGGGGGGGGGAACTTAAAATGTCATTTTTGTCATTTTTTTTTACATTTCAGGGGACTATAAACATTACAATTACAATTAAATTTTCTGGTTAGTGTGATTCCAAAGATTAATTTGTGTGATATTTTATTTTGTGGTTTTGTTCCTTAGAAGAGTTATTCACTATAGAAGTTGACAAAAATTTGATGTTTGACCTTGAACTTTGACCTATTGTAATTATTTTAGTTATTAAAGTACAGAAGTGTAACTAAGAATGTGACACCTTTCTCTTATGTACTTTGATACTAATATTTAAAATTAGCACTCATAAATATAATTAAAAGAGATTTGTGTCAAAATATAAAGGTCTAATAATCCCATTTTTGACAAAGAAAACGACTTTTGATGACCTGAGTAAAATCCCAGGTCAATAGTAGAGAAAAAATAAAAGTTGTTTTGAACATCCCTCATAAGTGCCTATAAAGGACATGAGTATGGAATGTAACAAAAATGGTCGAGCAACACTCCTACTTGAATTTATATTGAATGACTCTATAGAATAAATATCTTCATTTAAAAATAAAGTTTGCTGGTGTAGAGTCAGTTTACGAAGTTAGAGCTTAATATATGGATGAAAAATAAAAAAAAATAATTCTATTGCGATAACATGTACAATTTATCTATAATTTACATTAATATTATAAATAAATTATTATGTGCTAAATATAGTCATTTATTTAATTTTTTCAACGTAGCATGCAATTAGGGTGAAACATATTTATAACAAATTTTAAACAAATGAACTAAACCGTTCTACTCTGCATAGAAAGTTTAGTATAACTATTTGGATAGAAAATGTAAACTCAAGAGCAAAATGTTAGCCATATGCTTGCATTTATCATTTATTTAATAATGTTAATTAGTGAAATGGCATTTGGGTAAATTCTAAATAAAGTTCTAATTATCAGAATTGGTTTAAAGATCTTTTACGAAAAAAATAAAAATTAAAGTTCTAAATTTATTTGAAACAAGAATTACTTCATCAATCAGTTTAACTACAGAGAAACTCTTCAAATGTCATCTTAATCAATTAGTAACGTTAAATAAATACCTTTCGTTCTCTTTTGATTCTTTAAATTCATAGGATTTCAGCGCATTTTATAGTTTTATTGGCATATTTCTAAAATTAACGATAACGGAATATTTTCAGAAACGTGCAATGCTTCAATATTTTTAAACGCAATTAATAAATTTATTTAAAAAGACCACCTGAAAATAAGTTGTTGAGACTATCACACGCAATTCAGAAGACTGGAGTAACACATTATTTTTTTTTCTTTTCGTTTATATAGAAGTTTTAAAATCATTAAGATCATTTTTGACTAGCACTAATGATTTATTCAAAATGATATGCTTAGATGAAATTTATTGCAATATTGTTCTAGAGCTCTTCTTGTATTTTAAATTGGTAAAATTATAATCACGATATCGGATAAAATGAAAGCTACTAAAAATACTTTATTATGATAAAAGTTGTCTGATTGTCTATCTGTTTAATAATAATACTGTTAATTTTATTCTTATGAAAGGTAACTGTACCAATTGTGGACTTATAGTGAACATTTTATGGTTATTTGTCATGTACAAGTCTTAAAATTAAATGTTGTAACCTCAACAAGTATTGGATACCAGCAAAACTCCTACTGGTGGGCTCCTTATAATCTGCAGCTAGCATCTTGCACTTACCACAGTTCACTGCAGAAAATTTTGTATAAGAATACACAGCATTAATGAGGGAACTTATTTTCCTAAACCATGTTGAGAAATGTTATCAGCTATAGCTTAGAGGCATACAGGGGAATGTTATGCTATTACAACCAGTAACATTTCTCAACATGGATGTGGCAAGTAAGCTGCCTCAATATTAAGGCAGGCTGTCACACATAACTGAAGCAGTGGACCGTTTATGGCTGCCAACAGTGATGAAAGCCTAAAGCAAAAAATCTCGTGATCAGAAGTGGCATAAATACTGAAGGCCTCACGTAGGCTACCAGTACATGGCCAGCAGCATGTTCTCCGCCTTTTGGCCACAATTCATACAGCCAGTGAAGGAACATCACTGTCAATTTGTATTCATAAATATAAAAGAAGTCACTGCGATTCAACCTTCTTTTGTTGATTTTAAATTTCCTCCCATTTCGCCATTTCACCCGGAGTTTATTATTGTCTACGTTTGTCTAATAGGATTAAGTCTTGGATTACTTGAATTATACGTGTAAGTAATTTAATATTTAATTCGATTTGCCTCTTTTTTATATTTTAAATATTATTTTAGAGGTTTTTCGATCTGAAACTATGTAATAAATTAAAGATTTTTAATACAACACAGGAAATATTTATTTGATCCGTTTTTCCTTAGCAATAATTCTCAAGTGATAGGATTGCTTCTTATGTAAGTATTTTCCTGTATTACAACGTTTAGAAAGAAGGGCAATATATTTTTATTTTCAAGTGTACAAATTTTAATATGATCGTTTAACTTAGTTAAATTATTTTATTGAAATGAATTTGACATTTCGTGTGAACCTAAACTCATGCAAGTAGTAATACAGTAATTATTCTTATTTAACCATTCGATACCGAGAAAATTCATTAATACGTATTTATTTAGGTCTTAAAAGGTATTTATTTTAATAAAACAATTTTAAAGTATCGACTTTTGACTAAAGTCGAGCTTCGGTTTGAGTTCACTCTTTTTCTTACTATGCGTCGTTTTCGAGTCGTGTTTACTGGATTCATGTTATTGTATTTTCCTTTACCTAAAAAATTGAACTGTTGACAATTATTATAAAAATTAAAATGTAAAATAGATTAAAAATATAGCTTTCAACTCAGCAGTATACATATATCAGTACAAAAAACCCTTAACCGGTTAAAAGTTTGTGATGCCGCTACTTTATCGCTATAAGAATTTGAAATATGAGTCTTAAAAATAATGATATCAAATTTTAAGTGACGCTTTGCAATTAGTTAAAATATACATAGATTTTCTTATTTGATCATTTACTTTTTACTTTTTACTTTTATTTATATTTATAATTCAAACGTAATATTTTTAGCTTCAAGATCAGACAGATATATAAAATACCCTCACTGATGCTTTTTCATTCACATTTCAAATTCAAAATAACAGTTTTAAAAGGAATGATATAAAAATTCCAGTGGCGCCTATGTGTTATTTTAAAAGATTTGTTTTTAGATTCCACTAAAATTACTTTTGTTTTATCTAATAAAGTATATTTACTCATTGAAACAGTGCTTTTAATTTTCAAACATACTGTCAAATGATTATACTTTCACTGAGTTTGCATTATAAATTAAAATTATTTATTTCAATAAATTGATTTATCTTTTGCATCACTCTATCCAAAACATAGTATCATAGTATCCAACTAAGTGAAAATTTGCGCAAAGAGGTAGTGTGACGTAAAGAAAACATTTACACAAATTTTACTTGCAGTTTTGGATAGCGTGACGCAAAAGATAAATCAATTTATTGAAATAAATAATTTTAATTTATAATGCAAACTCAGTGAAAAAATAATTATTTGACAGTATATTTGAAAATTAAAAGCACTGTTTCAATGTGTAAATATACTTTATTAGACAAAACTATGGTAATTTTAGTGGAATCTAAAAACAAATCTTTTAAAATAACACCGAGGCGCCACTGGAATTTTTATATCATTCCTTTTAAAACTATTATATTGAATTTGAAATGTGAATGAAAAAGCATCAGTGAGTGTATTTGATATATCTGTCTGATCTTGAAGCGAAAATTATTACGTTTGCATTATAAATGTAAATAAAAGTAAAAAGTAAATGATCAAATAAGAAAATCTATGTATATTTTAACTAATTGCAAAGCGTCACTTTAAATTTGATATCATTATTTTAAGACTCATATTTCAAATTCTTATAGCCATAAAGTAGCGGCGTCACAAACTTTTAACCCGTTAATGGATTTTTGTACTGAAATCATTACTTTTTAGGGGTTATTGATAAAAAATTTAAAAAAGTCCTTCTGTCTCCCAGAAAGGGTAAACTGATTTATCTTTTATTATGAAGTTGCCACCATTTCTTTTTTTTCAAATGCAGCTACAATCTATTAATGGACTTGGGGGATTTATTAATGAAGGCTATGTATGTATGGAATTTTAAGCAAATCGGTTCATAGAATCTTTCTAATGTAAATTTCGAATTTTCAGTGGGCTGGCACAGGGAAACAAGAGGGTAGATTAAGTTGGCAAATGAACATACAAATACATTTCTGAGATAAATCTACACTACAAATTTAGTTTGAATTAATTTAGTATTTCACACGTTATCATGCTAACAAATTTTCAAGTAGCCTGCCACTCGGAAACAAAATGGAGTAGCTTCGCACTAGAAAAAAATATTGAGTGGGATTCTCAAACTCTTAAAATAATAATAATAAGTGAGAAATTTCAAATTTAAGTCAGAATTACGTAATTTACATTTTGCAAGTTTCTTTTTAGAGAATTACAAATGCAAATTAAACAATTAAAAAAAAATCAAGTTAATGTTAAAAATAGAAATTTATTTATTTTCTTTTCCCTTTTGAGGCTAAGTAAAGATACTGGTCCAATATTCACAATTTAAATTTTCATCAAAAGTGTAAAAACCATTTCATAAAAATAATTGGGGGAAAAAATAGACAAATGTAAATTAAGCTCTTCATTTCTATAATTTTAAAAATAAGATAAAATCATTTGGAGAAAAATTTTATGGAAAATACAAGTTAAGCTTAAGTTTTATGGAAAATACAAGTTATATACATATATTTCTTTTTAAAAATTAAAATTCTCTTTTTAAAATACACTTAAAGTTTATTCATATGTTTCCTTTTCAGACTTTAGAATGATTCATATTTTAAATATTAACATAATCAAACTAATTTTATTATTATTATTATTTAAAGCAATAATGGCTAGGGGATGAAAAAGGGGATAAATACACTGTATATATATATATATATGTATATATATATATATATAAACATGAAAATAGAATTAAAAGTCATGAAAAATGTGTCAAATAGCAATTATTGAAAAACATGTCAAAATAAATAAATAACATCTTTACTTTGAAACCCATAATAATTTATTTAAAAAAATATGACTCTCTCTTCCTTTTTTTTCTTTTTTTTTTTTAATTAATTAATTAATTAATTTCTGCATAAAAAATTCTATTTCATAAATATATTTACGACTACAATAAACAAAAACCCTCCTTTAATTTTAAATAATTATTTCTGCATTTTTCTAAGCAATTAAAAGTGTTTTTTTCTCTTTTTTTAAGAAAAATAAATTAAATATAGGAGTGCATATGGTTTTAATATAAGCTACTAGATGGCGCTATCTAGTAGCTTATATTTAAACCATGAAATTATTACCTTCATGATTAAAACCATTATATATTTTCTTTAAAAAAAAAAAAAATCTTTTAATTGTTTAGAAACAGGTGGAAATAGTTATATAAAATACAAGGAGGGTTTTTTGTTTATTGTAATTGTAAATATATTTATGAAATAGAATTTTTCGTGCAGAAATTAATTAATTAAAAAAAAAAAGAAAGAAAGAGAAATAAATTTTATGGGTTTCAAAGTAGATGTTATTTATTTATTTTAACGTGTTTTCAATAATTGCTATTTGACACATTTTTCATGAATTTTAATTCTATTTTCACGTTTTTTTTTTCTTTTTTTCTTTTAATATACAGTGTATTTATCCCCTCCTTCATCCCCTAGACATCATTTCTTTAGATAATAATAGAAAAAATTAGTTTGATTATGTTAAAATTTAAAATATGTATCACTTTAAAGTCTGAAAAGTAAATATATGAATAAACTCTAACTGTATTTTAAAAAGAGATTTTTAATTTTTAAAAAGAAATATATATATATTTGCAAAAGTGTATGTTTTAAATTAAAAACAAAAGATGGCGCCAAAACACTATTTGCTGTTTTTTCCCATTCCCGGTGCGGAAGGATACATGAATAGAAATCGCAAATCATTGAGCTACTATAAAATCGATGTTTATGAATGATTAAACATTTTTCGCTTTAAAAAATTGTGAATTCATCATTATTAGGATAAAATGGAATATCTAAAATTACAAAATACTTCCTTATTTAAAATTTTATCTAAATACTCTTTTGACTAAGTATGAAATTTTGCAATCAAAAATAGATTTTTTATAACAGAAGAGAAAATATATTTAAGTGAATTTGACTTAGTATATATACAATAAATATATAAAAAATGCAATAAAGTATTTTTGCGTTAAAAAAAGGAAAAATTATATAATTCATTGACTGCATTCACGTTGGTCAATCAACCAACGGGACCAACTCAAGCTTTGCAAGTAAGAACCGCATAACGACGTTTACGCCGAAGAAGAGCATGCAATTGGCGGAGTAATATAGTTCCATTTTTAATACAAATTTTGTAAAATACAAGAGTTTTCCTGGAAAAAACGAAGACGTTACTAGATTCAGAAAGATCCCTTTAACAACATATATTAATTAAATTAAAATCGTTCGTACCGTTTTAGAGATATTTTTCATGATTTTAGACCATTACAAACTTACACCATACTTTTTCCCCATTTGTCTTTAAATCGGGATTTCAGATCTCAAAACATACTGCATGTAGAAATGTAAAATTTTCAGGATAGATTAAGACCGAAGATAAAAGACTATTTTGAAAAGATCAGAACAAATTATGGCATATTTGCTGAGATATTAAGTGTCGGCTTTTACAAATCTCTTTGATGTCAAACTAGCCGTATATACGAGTTCGCAGCGTTCAGTTTGTCCTTCACTTTCGTCACTCGAAAAACTGCCGTTTTTCATGATATGGGAATTCAGGTATTTCCCACCTGCCTCCAATTAAAAATTAAAAAAAATCTGTATTCCCCCCCCCCTTTTTTATATATATTTGTCCAAATGCAGTAATTATTATTAGTATTATTATTATTATTATTTAATGAACAATTTTCTTTTATCCATCTAAACACTCACGCACACGCACACACACACACACACATATATATATATATTTAAGCAGAAATATGCACTTTTTTTTACCTATTATTTTTTGCAATTTTTTTTATATAATTAAGTTTTTAAGTTAAATTTGTAAAATCATACACTCTTTGTACTTATGATTTCAAATCATTTACAGGAGTATTTTTTTATTTTTATTTTTATTTTATTAAAGCTTGAATACTTCTGGCGTAAGAAAGCTGCTTTAACAACAGATCTATAAAATTTTATTGACCAAGATATTTTGAATTTAAGTTATTTATTATTTTTAGTGAAAAATCTCTTTTAATCCACTTAATCACAAAATCTTTTTAAAATAGCATTTAGATTTCATTTTCTTTGTGATAAATATTTTCAATTTTATATAAGGATTCGAGGTTGGAACTTTCCGTTGTTTTCTCCTGAACTCTCATAAATACGGGCTAGGACACCTTGGAAATAATCCCATGGAGGGTCCACCATCTGTCTTGGAGCACTCGTGTAATTAATTGGCTTTAATTCCCCCTCCCACTAACCCCTCCCCCCCCCCCCCCCGAAAGAAAAATTGCATTTTCTTTTTCAATTATTAATACTATTTTAATTACATATATATTCATTTTTCAGAAGACAGAAATGCAGATAACACTCAGAAAGTTGCAATGATTACGAAACAATTCCAGAAGAAACATTTCAAGTTATTTGAAAAGTGGCCTTGATACTCGAAACGTTTCCTGCGATCAAAGACGCAAATTAATGAAGTAGTTGATAGTTAAACATTAAAGTTATTTTCAAGCAATAATTAACTACATAACTAACTACATAATTAACTACATAACTACATTACTTATCTATTGATTAGTTGAATTTTTTACTTTTGTTTATCTTTTTAAATGTTAAATAATTTGTTAAGGGAAAAAAAAATGCTTCAAAATAACACAATTTTAATTTTATTAAAGGAGAAAAGTATTTTGTTAATGTAAATATTACTTTCGCCTTTTCAATAAAAGTTTAGAAAGCTTTAGAAAGTTTCAGCTCTATTTCTTTTAGTGTGGTAATATACTGTACAACACACTTTAGTTATTTTTGTTATAATAAATAAAGGTTTTGAAAAGAACCCTGTAAACATTTTACCTTTTACCTTATCTGAAGTATATTACCACTTACTCATTTCTGTACTTATTTATTTATTTTTTTTTTTTTTTACAAAAGTAAATGAGATACCAGTTTCATGCATCTAAAAACTTTTTCAAAAAATGCATACTTTAATTTATATTTAAAATTGTTCCTTCTGTATTTTAATTGACTGAATTAACCATTATCACTTATGTGCTTCTAAAGTTGCTTTAAAATAATGACAAAATAAAGCTTTCTGTTCGTTTCTATTTGACAAATACTTATTCATTTAAATCCGTGAAAATTTTAGTCAAAAAATAAAATAAAATAAAATAAATAAATAAATAAATAAAAATAAATAAATAAATAAATTATGCAATACGGATTTTTTACTGCTTGAAATAAAATGCACATGAAGCTAGTGGTGCACAAGAAGCTGATACGCAAAAGTTGTTTCGCATCGAAATAATTGAGCATGACCCTTCATTAGGTAAAAAAGTAGTCACAATATGCAGTACCAAAGAAAACGTAATAAAGTGGACTCGTCAACATGAATTGCCTAACACTGTAAAACGTATTGTCTTAAACAAAGCCAGAAGACTTCTGATGGTGACATGAAACTGTAATTTAAAAGTAATTAACAGAAATTAAATAAACATTGTGGTACAATGAACCTATAATTCAACAGCACCGTAAACATTTAATTTAACAGCAATCTATTACATCTGGTAAAAGAAATCTGAATGTAAAAAAAAAAAAAAAAAAAAAATCTTTAAACTGACCATAAAAAATTAATGATGTTTGCCAAACAAGTATCGAAATTACTGTTAGAAGCTTATGAATATCGACATAGATTTATAAAAATAATTTAGCGGAGAAATTTGTCGCCCATTCGAGTGATGTGGCAGCATTTGTTAATAACTGGGTAACATGTGTCGCTTTGTCACCACGCCGGCAGAAGACTTATTATAATGAAAGATCGTTTATTTAATGCAGAAAAAATTGAAAAATTTTCAGATATTTTACCACTTTTTAAAATGTTTATAAAAATATCAATGTATTCGGCAATATATCCATGTTTAATAGGATGACGGACATTATAGTTCTTTTTTTTTCATATATATATATTGGTTTTCAGAAATACAAAATTAAATATTTATATGCAACTGCCAAAAAAAAAAAAAAAAAAAAAATTAGAATGCTGAATGCAGACTAGTTTTAAAAAATTCACTAGTTAAGCAACATGTTCTAAACAAATTTGTGTATTGCTTTGTCGATTGATTGATAAGTTTTTAAATATTTTGTTTGAAGGTCAAAATTTGCATGAAATTTCTGTATTGAAACAAAAGTATGTATAAAAAAAAAAAAAATCACTTATAAAAAATTAACAACATAATTCATTATAAGTACAAAACTTTCAATAAACACCATAAAATACAATAAACTCACAACAGTTGTTTCTGGTCGAAACAACAGACGATGTGTTGTTAGGCGAACAAAATAGGCACGTGTACTGCAATCAAATCGGCAATGCAGACCCGAAATAACTGTTGCGAGTTTGTTGCATTTTATGGTATTTATTTAAAGTCTTGTACTTTGTACTGCAAAACGCAATTTCAGTGGTTCTTTCTTATTTACATAATTCATAATCCAAATATGTTTTAAAATTTTAATTAAACTATAATAATGTAAAATTGGGGGGGGGGGGATTAAAACTAGTTTTGTATTATTTAATTAAATTTTTTAAACTTACATAATTTTGAGAAATTTTAATATATTGATGTATTTAATTCAAATGTATGAAAATATTCATAATTTTAAGTCGGTAATGTACTAAAAATTTATAAGGATGTCCACCATCATCTTAAACTAATTAGAAAGTCGTTTATGTAAAAAAGGGTAAAATTTCAGAATTTCCAGAATGAAATATTACTTACTGGTCTACATACCTGATACTATAAAATTACATAATATCCCTGAATGAAAAGTTGGACTTTACCTACTAGTCTGTGCCTACGCATGAAAGTTATGTACAGAAATTGATAACATGATTGAAGTGTTTCCTACGCGTTTGCATACTTTATAAAACAAAGTTATGCAAAATTACCGAACAAGTGTAGAACCCTAATTATTGATCTATATATGTTATGCAGATCAATAATTAAGATATCAATAGTGTATAATTAATCAGAGATTAACAAACTTTTGTTAAGTCCCCAATCGCATTACTACGACCTTACCTACACTGTAAAAAATATTTCCTATTTGCTGCCAGAAATTCTCTGTAATTTGAAAAATTACGTTCTGACAACGTAATTTTTTCATAAATTTCGCGTATTTTCTCAAATTACAGAAAATTTCTGGCAACAAATAGGACATATTTTTTACAGTGCACTGATCAAAATAGGTAGCACAACATCCTTGCATGAGGTAACCATTTTTGAAAGTGAAATCTTACCTTCTGATCTGCCTACGTCATACTACAATGTTGTGTAAAGTTACTGTTTGCGAGACAGGAACCTTACCTTCTAATAAGCATACGTTACATAAAAATGTTAAATAAAGTTACCGTTTGGATGAGTGGAACTTTACCTACTGATCTGCATACGTTGTACAGTCAGCCCCCCCCCAAAAAAAACGCCCCCCCCCCACCTAATTTCGCCGTAAATTATCGTAGAAACATGTGTTTGGTACCAATCGATTTGTAATAACGTCTAGTTTAAAATGATATAGTTAGATTTTGCTTAAGGGGTCGTCTACATATTAAAACTGGGATCAACTTCATTTTTTTCAATAGTAACCCCCCATTTTTTTATAATTTATTTGAATTCTTTGGACAAAATTATAGTTTATATATTTTGCTCAATTCTTCACAGAGTTATAAGCTGTCAAACTATGAGGGCGCTAATGTTAAATGAAAATGACAAACATCAATTCATATCTTCCAAAATAATTAAGATATTCAAATTCTGTTTTTTTTATATGATAGAATAAAGTGACCCAAACATATTCCATGCATATTTTTGATTTTTTTTTTTTTTTTTTTTTGAAATATGAAAATTATTAATAATTTCATATTTGAAAAAATTATGAATTATGACCTATGTTAATTTTTGCATAAATAGAACGGGCATCATCAAAAACATGGCTTTCCAAATTTACAGCTCGTTCTTAACATTATTTTTTGAGTTACAGTGATATTTCATTTTTTACTGTTGTTAGGGGGCCGTCACTTATAATAATTTGTATCCTCTATGAGTAAATATCTGTATATATTTTGACCAAAAGCTATTTTAATTTACCTTAATGTTATTCTAATTGTTTTCTAAGCATCATTTCGATGTTTATGATACAAATTAGATCATTTTTATAAAATAATCGCAATGCAAGCGAGAGATTGTGAAAAAATTCCAAAAGAAATGAAGCCCCGCCTCTATATTGCGGAAACAATATTAAAAAAAACTAGTTTCTGTATTCGTATATGACTCTCTATGTGACGCTGGTATCCGTAAATGTCAATGGCATTTACTACATCGAATGCTGAAGACAAAATTTAAATGATTTAATTGGAAGTATGTCAAATAATTTTGTTTTATAATGTAAAGTTGTAGAAAAACTGTGTAAAGGCGTGGCTTCTTTTGCAAAGAGGTTTATACTCGATTCTGAAATGTTAAGTCTTTGTTCTTAAATATTACATGACGTTTCATAGTTTCTCACTGCTAAAATTCTATTTTGTCCCTTTTGTCTTTTGTTTTTAACTTGAATATTCTACGATTCGTACGTCAAGTTAAGTATCATGACGGTAAAAAAACGCGTTAATACGAGGACTATTATTTGAAAGAGCAATACGCAGTGAACAATACTTTTGTTTTTTCCTTTTTTTTTAAATTAATATAATTGATTTTTATTAATTTTTATCAGATATTTTAAAACAAATTTTCTGCTTTAATCTTGTTGTGACATTTTCGCATTCGCTTACTCTACCGTTTATGCTATTTAAATTTTATCGCATGACATAACATAATAAAATATAAAATTTTTATTAAATGTTTTTTTAATACTGTGGTATTTTTTTTTTTTTTTTAAAGTTTTTAATATCTATTATTGAAACAAAGCGCAATATTATTTATTTTCTATTATTCTAATCACGGCGTAAAACTGGCGTCACATTTATCACGGAAAAAGAATTTAAAACAAAGTAATATGCCTTATTACTTTTAGAGATATAGATTTTACACATTTAAAATTAAGAATTCAAGTACAGTAGACGACTGCAGAACGAGGAATACTCGTTCAAGGCAATAGGAAACCGTTTTTTCTATATCCATATTTCTTTTCATATGGATATACATAATAATTATACTCTTTCTAGTGAAAGAGTATTCATAGTCATACTAAGGAATATTCTTAAGAAATATCGTAACACAGAAATTGTGAAAGAAACGCCCACTGAAGGAGTTACAGATTTCAAAATGACGTGAAACTACGTCAGTGGTCGCGAAAATGTTAAATATCCTTTCTCAGATTTTAGTTTAAATCTTGTTATCTATTGTTATTTTTGTATATTATCTATTGTTGGTTTGTACGCCTAAAATTAAATGCAAATCTTTATAGTAACACTTTCATGCGAGGTTTTCTGTATAAAATAAAAATATACCCAAAAAGAAGTAGATAATAATTGTTAGTTAGTAGATTTTAATTGTTTATATATATATATTTTATTATATATGTATTTTAACTTAAATTTTTGTCTCTTAAATAAAACAGTTTTTGCTTTTAAGAAGTAGATAATTCTTTTTCTTAAATATTAAACACTTTTTTTTTTTTTTTAACCATTATTAATATTATTATCATTATTACTATTGTTCTTTTACCTTGGTATCTAGATTTTTGTAATTCAACATTGTAGGGTTCATATGATTCAAGCTATTTAATTTTCTTTATATGAAGTGTTGTATTTAACTATTGAATGTTTAATATTGGAAGTACAAATTAATTCGGTCCGTTTTTTTTCGTTAAAAAAACATTTTATTTATTATCAAAATGAAAAAACATGTTATTCAAAGTATTGTCCATCGGTAGCCACAACTTGTGTCCACCTTTCTGGCAATTTTCGGATTCCATCTCTGAAAAATGAGTCCTCTCTGGACGCAAACCATGAATCAAGCCATTCTTGAATTTCTTCGAAAGAAGTGAAGCGGTGTCCAGCCAAATCGTGATGCATCCGTCGGAACAACCAATAATCAGAAGGAGCAAGGTCTGGCGAATACGGCGGGTGGGGTAGGACCTCCCATTTCAACGTTTCCAAGTAATTTTTAACGACAATTGAAAAATCGCTTTTCAACGTCGCCCGGTTTCAACTCGTATGGGACCCAATTTCCTTGCTTTTGAACCATTCCCATTTTTTTTAAGCGCACGGAAATTGCTTGCTGAGTGACTCCCAACGATCCTGCAAGCTCTTGTTGCGTTTGGCACGGATCTTGATCGAGCAATTCCTCCAATTCGGCGTCTTCGAACTTTTTCGGCTGGCCCGGGCGCTCATTGTCTTCGACACTAAAATCACCATTTTTGAAGCGTCGAAACCACTCTCTACATGATTTATCAGATGGCGCAGATTCACCATAAACTTCCACAAGCGATCGATGCGCTTCAGCGGCACTTTTCTTCCAATTAAAAAAGAAAATCAAAACTTCCCGCAAATGTTGTTTCTTTAGCACAAAACTCGACATATTGAATGCTCAAAAAACCAATGTTGTTGTATAAAACTCGAAGCTTCGTTGACTGAATATGGTTGACAAAGGTCAAACCTTTCTAACAATGCCAAAAACATCGATCATTATTCAGTAAACAAATCAGCCAGAGCCATCTATTGAAAACGGACCGAATTAATTTGTACTCCCAATAAATTGAAACCAATAAAAATGTTTTATTTCATAAGCTAACACAGAAAGTTCTGTGAATTTGAATCTTTTTTTATTTTTTACTAACATTTCTGAACTTTTTTTTCCGGTGTGAAATTTAATAAATAATGTATATTGGGTGGTAGATCACGATTTATTTTTTTTAAATGTATAGACGGTCCCCTAACACATTTTCACGGGTAACTCTGTTTAGAATTGATTTAAAGTATATAAATAGGTGGGATTTCCGAAATGCCTTGATCTCAGAAATCTGAATATGAGGTCAAAAATAGGGGTCGTCATTGAAAATAATGAAGTTTATACGTGTTTTAATATGTAGATGACACCTTAAGCAAAGTGTGACTACACCATTAAAAACTAGACGTTATTACAGATCGATAGGTACCAGCCGCATGTTTCTACGATAATTTACGGCGAAATTAGGTGGGGGGGGGGCGTTTTTTTTTCGGGTGACTGTACAACAAGGTTGTGTACAGTTACCGTTTGCTATCGGGGAACCTTAGCTACTGATCTGCATACATTACACAATGTTGCTTTGTAAAGTTATCATTTGCGATAGTGGAAGCTTATCTACTGATCTGCATACCTTATAAAACATTTTAGTGGAGTAAACTGCTCGCAAACGCAAAAGTTGCCGTTTGCGAGAGTGGAAATTTACCTACTGATGTGCATACGTTACACAACAATGTTGTGTAGAGTTACTGTTTGCGAGAGAGGAACCTCACCAACTGATCTACATACTTTACACAACAATGTTGTGTAAAGTGACCATTTGTGAGAATGGGACCTTATTTTTTGCTCTGCATACATTACAAAACAAACTTGCGTCACCGATTTTAGCAGTGTAAATTTTCTTCACGGACTACAAAGGTTACACAAATACAGTTGGTAAGGTTTCTCAATATGTTTGAAGCAAGAGTAAGCTGCCTCAAGATTATTGAGTAAAGTTACACAAAATTTTTTACAACGTATGATTAACTGGCTATTTGTTTAATACTAGGGAAACACTGTCATTTATGCATATACATTTAAATACATGAGATTTTTTTTAGGTGTGGGAAAGTAAGCTAATCTTAAAATGTTTTTTATGAAATAATGTTAACACATACATAAAAAAGCATGAAATACGTAGCAAAATTAGTATTTTTGAAAATAAAATGTATTATGGGTAAAACCACCACAACGTTAAATGTGGACATAGTTATTTTTTATTATTGTACGTTATGATTTTAAATGGTAAGACATGAAGTAGTTGTTGTTTTTGTTGATACATGCTGAAACTAGTACATTTATACATTTTATACATTGAACTCTTGTAAAATCTTTACAATTGAAAAATTGCAACTTTGCTTTCCATCTAAATGTTTAGGCCAGTGATTGTTTGTAGTATTTTACTGCTTTTGGAGACTGTTTCTAATAAGTATTCTTTCTTCATTGTAAGTCAGTCTCATCTGAACACTATGGTTTCCCACGCTTTAAAGGTTTCTTTTGCCAGATAAAATGCAAGGATTCTGCAAACTGAAGTAGAAACTTCATTAATTTTAAATTTTTACTAGGCTTTATCGACTTGTATGATAAATAAAAGTTTATCATATTATGATCACGAAGATGATAAAATAGTTTAAAGTGTCATTTTCCAGTTCACATTCTTATTTTGTACCTTCCAAATAAACTATAATATAGAATGTCTCTACACATATGTTTATTATAAACATGAACTACGTCATGTAGTGACGTTTCTACCGTATACATTAAGACTCCTATATGATAAGAGCTGGCGCTGTGTCCGCCATTTTCTAGCCCTTTCTGGGAAAGTTTTGGCGGTAGAAAAAGCTAGGTTACCTGATTAGCGTTGTTATCGCCTTTCAGCTTCTATTTAGATCAAGTGAGCTAGAACTTCTTATCACGAAACAAACAAGTTGGCAATTTTAAGAACCTCGCCAACATTCTCAAAACTGCAACCCTTCACGTTAAAAGAAATGTAATTTTAAACTTAATTTTAAAAGAATTTAAAAACAATAACTTAAAAAAACAGTACATTCATATTAAATTTGTCAAACAACTTTGAAAATTAAATGAAATAAGTTGAAAATAAGGGAAATCTTTCGCTACAGAGTTGTGCTCCTGCTCAGGGTATCCGCGAGCTACATCTGCAATTTATAATCCACTTTTTCCTTCTTTCTGGATCAGAAGAAAATATAAACAGGTGGGGCCCTATTCTGGAGTTATTCGTGCAATTTATTGCCAAAAAAAAAACAATAATAAATCGTCATCCGGTCTTGTGGGCTAAAAAATGGCGGATGCGTCAGCCTATCAATGTAGGAGTTCTAGTATAAATATACTTGAATATAAAACAGAATAGAAATACTCAAGAGAAAAATCTAGAAACCATCGGCAATTCAAGCAAATTGCATTAAATTCATAATGTAAAAAATTAAAAGAATAGGTGGTTTTTTCACTGTTTTCCCAATTGGAAAACAAAGAATAATAATAATAATAATAAAGTGTGCAACTTTCCAAAAGCATATATTTTTTTCAAACACATATTTACACATATAGTAATCGTTTTTGAAGGAAAATCAGCTTTTAATTGAAAAATTTCAGCTACAAAAGTTACATTTTCATTTTAATTACGGAATAGTTAAATATTGTCATGTATTATCAATTTTATGAAAGAAAGTTTCTCATTGGACTATTTTAAACAAAGGTCACACAGTGTTGTCAAACTTCTGTAGAAATGGAAAATATCCATTGTTTGGGTTCTAGGCTAAATCATATCCTACATGTGATTTCTGATTCTCCATTTTCCTGTGAATTTCCCATAGGATATAAACATTTTCCTACAGGACACAAGCATTTTCCCCCACAATACAAATATAAATAATAATGTTGCAGTTTTTCCCTGAAGTGGTCACATGTGAAGGGTTTTATTGTGCAACACGGATAAAATCCTTCATTTAGTTTACAGTGAGAAAAAGATCTCGTATCCAAATGGCAACAGTATGAAACGATCACCTGTCACCACTAATAGCCTTGTTTGATTCCAGACAGTTTTTTTGAGAAACAAACAAATTTATTTAAACCGAAGAGTATTTTCTTAGGAAAAAAAATATATATATTAATAATTTGTTTCAATAACTCAAGTCTGGACTGGTGACGCAGGCTAGATGATTTGAATGGAATTTCACTCAGAATGAAAAGCTGCCTTTCAATACGAGAAATGAGTGAAAATAGCTCAAATGTTCCTTTGGGTTTTGAGAGAGAAAGAGGGCAAATAACTATTTGATTAGCTATTTCTATTATCATCCTGAAATATGTATTGAAAGGTGTAATTCCCACCTTTACTAACTACCAATAATAAAAAAAAAAGTAAATAAATAAAAAAAATCTGACCCTAGATTTTTTATTAGATGAAAAACTTTTTATTTAAATGAATTCAAAATTTGTTTCATATAATAACAACTCTGTATGTTAACAAGAATTATATAACACTAATTTTATTAGCTCAAACATCGAGCATATCCAACTTAGTCTATACAGTATACATTGCAGAAAGTCTCTTCTAAATTTCCGCTATGGACATATTCCGTAAGGGATTGAAGTGACAGTACGGTGATTTTGAACGATTTAATTTTGTAACATTTGTTAATTTTTACACGATGCTAATCTAAACATGATGGCACATATTTACACAGTGGTATATTTCTGCACAATGTACCATATATTTTAAAAATTTAGGTCTTTAAACCCCATCAAAATCTTCTGCAGATGTATCAAAATGTTTTTTTTTTATTAATAGTTATCTTGGGATAATTTTTCAAATGTATTTTTCTTGTAAACAAACATTTAGCCCTGAATCCTATTTTGATCTTATTTATTTAATTTTTATTAATTGTATTGTTCAGGAATACCTCTCTCTCTCTCAAAAAAAAAAAAAAAAAAAAAAAAAAAAAAATTACTTTGCCACATGGTAAAAACAAAATGTTGTTTTAATTTACTTGTCTAAATTTTCCATTATTATGTGTCAACTTAAAATTTTTTGCATGTATTTAAGTTTATTCTACCCCTAGATGAAGATAGATGACAAAAATGTTTGACATATTGAGCACTAAAAGCATGCAAGTTAGAAATGCTGAAAAATAAACAGATTGTTTATTAGTTTTTCATTACTTAAATGACATTAATATAAATTTGATTAAAGTATTATATATTTGATCTAATTTATTCCCCTTTTTTTATTTAAGTTATTGTAACAATGTAAGTGTGATAATCGTTAATATTTTTTTTAAACATGTCTTAAATCAGATTAATATGATATAGGTAAAAGATGAATTTTTTATTTATGCATTTTTTGTCGCAAAATATATTAACAATAATTTTGAACAGGGAATACTTTTAAGAACTTCTCAAAATAATTTTTTAAATTATATTCCTTTTCAGTAAATATCTTGTTGGCAATTTTTGATAATTATTGAAATCATGCTTTAATGTATGCTATAAAACTTCCTTAGAAAAATTTTCACATAAAATTTTAACTTATTCAAATGAAAAAGAAACATAAATTAGCCTCTATTTGCTATATTAATTTTATTTAATAACTTTCATTTCATTTTGATTACCAGTTACTAAATGATAGCAAAGAGTACAAAGGGCTTAACGATAAAGGTCAGCAATTTATATAAAAACTATCAGGCTTTACCCGTTTCGCTGGTCATTATAATGAAAGGAATCCTAAAAATAATATATCATTAATAATAATAATATCAAAATCTCAAAAAAAAAAAAAAAAAAAATCATTGAAATCAGTCAAAATTTAAATTAAAGTTCCTACTCGGCACACGCCGAGTCTGGAGCCCCAAAACTTTCGGCAGCGCCTTACCTGATTTATACTCCTCTCCCTCACAGTTAAAGTTCAAACTTTTGCAAAATCCCAACAAAGTACATATTGCGTACACTTAATCAACACCCACACACCAAAATTCGCCATTCTAAAGTTATTTGGAGCAGATTTAAGCTTGAGAACGTGTTTTTTGCCCCGCTCGCTCCAAAGGTAGTGGGGGAGTTGGTAATTTAGTGGGGGAGTTGTAAAAATAAGGGTAGTGGGGGAGTTGTAATGTAAGGTAGTGGGGGAGTTGGTAAAAATTCAGTATGGCTAGGGAAACGAACGCGACATCGGATCGAACCCTGCATTTTTCCATGTTACAGCTTTGAGAACAGAAATCTAATAGAAGGAAAATAAATAAGAAAAATAACGAGAGAATGAGTTAGAATAAGTATATATATATATATATACATGAAAATCCTTTTCAAATATTTCTGAAGAAGAAAAATGGAATCACACAGTGAAAAAAATAGAGGAGCAAAAAAATTGTATCAAATTTGGGTATATCACATACTCAAAATATCCCCGAAATATTTTGCTTCGGAGCTACACCCAATTTAAAAAATGCATGTAATTACTATTGAGCATATTAACATGCTCAAAAATTCGCATCGACCATAGTGAATTCCAGTATCCCAAACATACATTTTCATTAATGTATTCTTCGACAAACCAGTATGAAAATGCTACGAAATTCTGTTCTAAAAATTCACAAAATTCTGGAGATTTGAGGGAATGAATTTTGTGTTTGAACTATTTCTGTTTAAATTTGTAGAAAATCTATCAGGCTGTCAAGAATGAAACTTGTAGTTAATAATATTGCTACCATTAACAGCATATTATTTGACATTGGCTTAATATTTTATCATTCAACTTTTTTTTTTTTTTTTTTTTTTTTTTGTGTGTGTGTGTGTGTGTGTGTGTGTTAGAAAATTACACATCACGCCTATTTAAATTAATCATTGTAAGCTCTAAAAAAATTAAAAATTATTTTTTAAAATTACTTTTGTTGAAGATGAAATTTTGTGAAATTCGCATTATTATGAAATACTATCAGGTCTACCCGGCGTTGCCGCGGTTAAAGTAATGTTTAAAGAATTTTCAAACCAATGAAATAACTGAACAAATGAAAGAAATGAAAGAACTGTGTAAAATATAAAGAGAAATGCATAAAATATTTGCGGATGTCTTTAATAGAAAATATTATAAATAAATACAATAGGCACAGCTTTAGTATGGGACCCCTTGGACACTTATATTTTTGCCATTTTTGCGATATATTGAAATGGCAATTGTCATTGCGTAACTGAAGATCTTGGCGAGAAACGTCCGAACTACTTTGGTGCCAAATTTCAATTTTTACCAATGGGGTCCGATAGCAAAAGAAAAATCTTAATAAAATCCGAATTATAGCTACTGACAATTAAGGTGAGGACATAAAAGAACCTCATAAGTCACACATAAAGTACTAATAAAAAAAAAAAAATTGTTTTACTGTTGAAAAGAAAGATACTACTTAATTAAATAAAAATTTTTAGCTAATCCCAATTATCTCTATGAAAATATTTATTTATACGTGAATTCCTGATTTAAAAAAAAAAAAGTGCACCTATTTTCGTAACGTAATTATTATTTTTTCCTAATTTTTATTATTATTCACGCGAAATTAAAAATATGTTATTTTACTTTATTGTTTTAAAAGTAAATTTTTGAACAGATTTAATGGTTTCTCAAAAATGAGCAAAATTGTCTCAAAATAGCTCTGAAAACAATATATACTTATTATATAAATGGTAACAAACCACTTTAAAACACGTAGATACAGTATTTTTATTAAAAACGACACAAAGCTTTTCGCCATTATAACATCATCAGGTGTAATTGCGTTACATAGAACCAGCAATATATAAACAACAGAAGTTCAACTGGTTTAAAGTTACGGTTACAATAAAAATTTTTTTAAAAATTACGGTTACAATAATTTTTTTTTCATTTCAATATCTTTTTCAGTATTTTTTTTAAATCTTCTCTATGAGAACAACGCGTGCCATATTTTATGAAGTGATGCAGCATCCTTGGAGTTAATAACTTTATTGTACTTGATAATATTCACTGATGAAAAATCAGTTTGTATTACATTTAGAACATAGAAGGGATTCAGAAAAAGTGTTTAGTAACATAATTTATTTAAATGCAGCGCAATAACAATTGGAAAAAAGCAGTTTTAATTGCCAGAAACTGAAGAAAAAAAAAAAAAAAAAAATCCATTCTTAACAAAAAGAGTTAGAAAACCAAGACATCAAAGGGTTAAAAAAATTAAAAAATGATTAGTTATTTATTGAGCTGAAGTGGTTCTGTGTGATGAGTCAAGTTTAACTTATTTCGAGCTGACGGAAACAAGCAGGTCTGATCACGAAAATGTGACCGACTTAATGAAAATCGCACTTTTTAGACAGTGACTCATGCTCCGTACATTATAATACGAAAATGCATAATTTTTACAGTGGGTCGGGCAAATTTTCATGTAAAAGAGATTAATTAACCCGAAATAAAATTTAGCCATTACAAAAATTGATGTATGACCAACTATTTTGGAGGTATTTCTGACTTATCTACAATCAGCATTTCAAGATCAGAATACACCTTGCTACATGGCGCCTGTGGTACATTTATTTGATTCAAGTTGTTAAAATTACTTATCATTTCCCGTGAGCATCCATAATTTTTTAAGTTATCATATATATATATATATATATATATATATATATGTACTATTTAGAGTTAAATCCCACAAAGAATATCGCAGAATTTCTTCACTAGACCAGAAAATAGTCCTAATCTGAATCGAAAATGTTTAGTCTATAAAGGAGGGCGGGGATCCAAAATTTGTAGCCCACAACTTTGTAGGAACTAGAAAAAATGATTTATGATATTTGGCACAGTGAAATTTCTGAGTTTCATGTTAAAAAAAAAAAAAAAAAACTGTAAAATAATATGTTATTGCGCATTAAAGCAGTTATTCCGCAGAAAGGCGGAATTATCCAATGCAGAATACATATTTCTATTAAGTAATTGTTTAGATCTAACAAATAAATTACTTTTATTTCATACATTACTTTAGTAGTTGTTTATTTCATATAATAAATCCTAATAGAATACAAATTATATGTTTATTATATTACGTTTAAAAAGAAAATTTTATGTAGATTTTTATTAAACACTTTGTAGAGTACAACAAAACGAATTATTAAATCAAAAATGCACATAGGTATCATATTATCACTTTCGTAGACATACATGACAAACATAACAGTTTTATTTGTTTTAATCATTAGTTTTTAAGTTATTACAAACAAAAAAGGTATAAGTCAATTTTTCTGCCTTGCGTTTTTTTTTTTTTTTTTTTTTTTTTTTGTCCTTTAGAGTATATAGATGAGTTCTTATGTGGATCTACGGCATCGCAGATTGTGTTATTAACGGTGTATTTGGCTCTAGTGTTACTACACAGCAGATAGTATCAAATTATAGTTCACCAAATTTATACAGGTCACTTTGAGTTCACAACTGAACCATGCAGTCGCACATAATCAAAGGTCAACAGTGTTGAACTAAAAGTCACCGTTGATACTGACCCATCTCAGAGTGACTATGAATTATCGTTGTTAGCAAAAAAGTGATTTTAACTCATTTAGGTCAAACTAGTAAAGTGAAAAAGTTGCATAAATGGATTCCACATGAACTAGATGAAAAACAGAAAGAGAAGCGCTTGAAAACTTGCTTGTTTTTGTCTTCTTGTCACAAATCTGATCCATTTTTGAATCAAATTGTCACTTACAAGGAGAAATGGATCCAATAGTACAGTGGTTGGACAAAGATAAATCTATGAAACACACTAAAAAGCGTAATATTCCTCAAAAGACGTTATTGGAGAGTGTTTGGTGATCTAGCGCATTTGTGATCCATTACGATTTCATGAAACCTGGTTCACCAATTATAGCACAAATATACTGGAACTAACTGGACGAAGTAATGCAAAAACTTTAAGAAAAACAGCCTAGATTGGTCAGCAGATCGACTGCTATTTCATTGCATGATGACGCTAGACCAGACACTAGACAAATGACTGTGGCAAAACTACAGGAATTGGAGTTGAAACTTCTTCAACTTCCTCCATACTCTGCAGACGTAGCCCTCACTCACTATCACTTCTTTTGAAATTTGGACATTGTTTTAATAGGAAAACAATTCAATTTCGAATAAGCTGTAAAAGTGACCTTCAAGTAATTCACTGACTCTCGTCAGCCAGGGTTTTATACCACTGGCCTCAACAACCTACCGCTTAAATGACAAAAATTATAGAAAATATGAATGCATAGTTTGATGAATTCCTTATATTTATAAATAATCAAACAACTTTGCCTTTTTTTCAGCAAGTTTCATCTTTGACGACCTAATATTAAAGATATTCTTTTAGTTCAGCACATTTCTAAATTACTTTATTATAAATTATAAAGTAAACCGATATTAATTCTAAATTATGCGATATTTCGTAAATAAGTTTTCCTCACTCAAAAAAATAACTCATTTCGAAATGAGTATGTCCATTTACTTATTTTTTAGCATTTCATTTTTAACAGTGTACCGTTTCTGTATCTTTCATTAAATACTTCATTCCCTTATTTAATACAAACTATTATAACATATTTACAAAAAAGTACGCTAAATTTAATTGAATAAAAATAATCCCTCAGATAAAGAAAAATGCACTTATATTTTAAAAATTGTTAAAGTATGGCAGGACCTAGTTATTTCTCTTACCTAGAGAAAGAAAATAAAAGCGCATTGAAAGCTGGAGGCAAAAATACTTCTTTCGTATACTGTTTCATTTGTCTTGTCCTTTAGAATCAAATATTGATGTAAAGTAAAGACTTGCTCTCCCGGGGCATTTGCTTGGTCTTGGAGAGAGCAAACATCCAAAGATGGTCTTTATCATAAATAAATAAATTCCTCAAAATAAGAAAGAAAAGCTTCAAAATAAAGAAAGGCAATATCTTTATTTTCCACTGAATTAAAACGTACTTACAAAGATTTACAAAGACGTTTTTACATAGAAAATGCATTTTTAATGCCATGCTTCCTGTCATTTTGAACTAAGCCGATTTTACGCAAGGCTTAAAAATATACTATTTTCAGAAAAAGAAGAAAAAGTATTCATTTATTTTTTAGAATTTGAGCAATAAATAAGGACGCACTTTAAAGAAAAACATTTAATTTTGGATATTTTGTTAAAAAAAAAAAAAGCTCCATAAATTTTATTGAACATGGAAATCATATTTTATAAATGATCTTTTAAGGACATAAAAATTAAATTTTTAATTTAATACTTTAAATACAGTATTATAGTAATGACATGTTATGGAAATTTTAATGCACTATAAAAAAAAAAAAAATTGTGACTGACATCTAGAAACAGAATTGTGTGTCTATTAAAAATAGTTCCATGTCATCCTTATAAATTCTAGTTCTCTTTGCTAGCGAGTTCTAAAAACCCCTATTAAAATTCTGTAGTGTTTTTCTATAGTATCGTGGTCAAATTTATTTTAAAATCTCTGCAAATAAATGAGAACTGAAGAGGCGAGCTTTAGTAAATATAACATTGGTTTATGACCCAGTTTTAGGAAATCCTGCGAGAATATTTCACAATACAAAGGATTCATAATATTCATAATATTATTATTACTGTTTCACCATCTAGAAAAGTGTAGACTAGAAATTCTCGATCATTTCGTTTACCTAGATTATTTGTTAACCTTATGCACATCACTTGGAAATCTATATTTCTAGTTTAGAGATCAAGAAAATGACTACTTATTCTTTCTAGATGAAGGCTGTATGCTTTTTCTCAATGTGATTTTACTTATAAAATAGTGAAAAGTCTTACATTCAAGTTAATAGGTGATTTTCCAGAAACCTAATACAATCAGGTCTGAGAAAAATATCACAAGAATGGCTGGACGTAGAAAAATTGCTGTAATTTATAATTGCAAGGCACAATTTTTTCAGCGTATTCCCATGCTTATATATATAAACTATTTATTTACTTTTATCTATAAAAATTTTAAAAATACCGGAATATTGCTCTCTTGGCCTGTCTAAATCATTTTCTCAAAGTTTGTTTATTTATTATTTTTGTTTTAGTTAATCATGGATTATATAACTTTGACTCATTGGGAATAGACATTTAAAATTTTAGTTTCTCGGGATTTTTTTTTTTTTTTTTTTTTTTTTTTTTTTTTTTGAAGGGTTGGTTATAATTACCTCATCAAAAGCACAGTTTTACAAAAACCGGGGGTGCTTACAACCAGGATGAACCGCAAGCGAGAAAATTAAATCCAGAAACTCCACAAACCCTAGAAAGGGAATCTTGACTTTTCTTCAATGCAACTAAGACGAGTTGGATAACTTTTGAATCCCGTTTCATCAGTATTGAAAGCAGTAGCTTCATTTATTGCGACTTGAAAAGCCTTTTACCTGATATAGAGTATACACCTTTTCATAAATTGATAAACAACTGCAGGTGCTGTGTGTGTTTTTCTAGATACTTTCTGGCTTTTTCAAAAACATGAAAACCCTAACTACCAGTCTTCTCCTGGTATACCATGAACGAAGATTTATTTTACACCATTTGCTTTGACGTGCTCTCCAACCAAGTTTCTGAGCTCAACTCTATTATATATATATACCCGAATTTTGCCCTTGTGAGTAGGCATTCACAAATGTCTTTCTCTTCCTTATTTGTGAGTGTTGTGGGAAGACTAGCTCCCTGATAAGTCATATAAACTTTGCCACTGATTCTTACCTGAATCACTCATTTCGAAATTTGAAATCGTTTGGCGACTTCATTTCGACTCATTTTGTGTTCCTTAACCATTTGGATTGCTTCCTGATTCTCTGAGATAGAATAGGATGGAGGTATTTCTTTCTTTCTTTCTTTTTTTTTTTTTTTTTTTTTTTGTATGATCTTGGCATTCTGGATTCGAATGTCCCTTAAGCAATATCGGAATTACCCCAACTTTATGAAAAACTGTGGGTTAATTCTAACCATGCATTTTAAGACATTTAACTTCATTAACTAGAGTAAAAATCAGTCAGATATGTCTTATTATATTACTAATATATTTTTAAATATGTGTTTGCTCACGTGAAAATTTTCTCTGGAGGCCAAAACACTTTAAATTTATTTTATAAATCGATTTTTTAAAAAATATTGGTAGGCTTTTTTTTGTGCATTAATTATAATATTATAATACGTTCAGATTTTGAAAAAAATTACCATAAATAAAAAAATTCATTATGAGCTAAATGTGTAAGATTTAAAAAAGAGCTTACGCTGACAGATTTGTCAAAAATGGCACCGGGCACAATTACCCCACCTGATCCTATACTTAAAGGTATAAAGTAATTTTTTTAAAAAATCTATTTAATCATTTAACTTAAAAAGGTACATCATTTAAAAGTTTGTTTTTGTGGAGAAAAAAGCGTTTGGTACAGAATTGACTTTCTTTCAACATTTAATGTAATACTTCTCTTAGATAAAAATCGCCTGCATTCACTATGGAATGTAATTCTAATAAATATTTTTTACTGTCTGAATTTGCATAGAATAATATAGAAGATAATTCTGCGGTGGCTACAACATACTAGTTTTAAATATATAAAACTTAAAAGTTATTAAGGTTTTTCAAATTTCAGTAGAATGTTTGCTATTGAAATCGTATATGTAATACTGTTAGTTTATAGATAAGGATACATAAAATAATTCGGATACATTACAGGCTAAGAGATGTATCCCTTAAAAACACGCTTCAAGATCGTTATACAAGGCTAATTATACAAATCATCATGGTGTTTTTTTAAACACAATATAATGCGTTTCCAACTAAAAAGGATGTAATTAATGTTTATTCATTAGTATGTATTATGTGGATGATAAATACAAATGTTTTATAGAATTCAAAAAATAATTATAGAAATGAAAACGCGAACAGATTACAAATGAAGTGAAATTGTAAAAACTTTCAAACCTTCTTGAAAGATTCAAAAATAACTCTAAATTATTCTTGACGGTTATAAAATAAATTATCTAAAAAAAGTTAAATTTGTTTTCTTAATTTTTGGGGACAGCTTAAAACAAAGATATCGATTTTTTTTTTTTTTTTTTTTTTTTTTTTTTTAACAACAATAAAAAAAAAAAAAAAAAAAAAAAAAAAGAGAGAGAGAGAGAGAGAGAGAATTTCATCAGATATTGGCAAAAGATTAAATTAGACATTTAATGCTATAGATGAAAATCGTCTGCATTCACCGAGGAAAATATTCTTAAGAAATAACAATTCTGATAAACATTTTGTGTTGCGTGAAATTGCCTGGAATAATATAGAAGAAAGTTTTATGGCTGCTGAGGCGAACAGCTGAATTAGTTTGGTGAACATTTTACTGGTTGTGGATTGTGTCAGTAGATGGCGCAACAAAGTACTGTTTGTAACCATCGCTGAAAGACTTGAGTTCAGAGAGAAAATGCTGTTCAGTTTGCTCGCTCTAGAGGTTTACGTTTTTGTGCACAGTTATAGCACCTATTTAATTCAATTGAGCTCTTATATTTCTGTAAATTGTTAGTTATTATTTTATGAGTAAAACTGTTACAAGTATCAGTGTGTCTTCTTTGAGTTTACTGAAATAGTAAACACAAGCCAGCCGTAGTGGTGACCCGGACGATTCAGTTCAATATGGCGATAGACCTCCGGCCTTTGAAGTTAAGTGGTTTAATTTTAAATGAATATATTTTAAATTAATTAATTTTTTTTCTCTTTCTTTTTTTTTCCACTGTTTGAAATTAAAAATGCATTAAATAAATAACTCGAATATATATATGTATTTTTAAAGCTATTTTAACTAGATTGATATTTTTAAAATGCTGTTTAATGGTATATATTATATAGTGTATTACGATATGGCTGTAATAGAGTAAAAGATTGGCTATTTTAAGTTAGCGTTAGGAATCTTCTGTTGTATGAATTTAAATTCATTTTGACTTTGAATTTTAAACTTATGAATTTTTAAATAGTAGTTAAAGTATAAAATTTTGATAAGATTGCCATGGACTCTGGTGAGAAGGGGATAAATGTTGAAAAAGTTTCTTGTAGAATTCCACCAATGTGGAAGAACAATATTCAAATTTGGTTCGTTCAGGTTGAAGCGAACTTCGCGACATCTCAGATTACAAATGATCTGACAAAATATAACACAGTTATAGGTTCAATTGATGCAGATTCGCTTATTTCAGTTTCTGATTTGTTATTAAACCCCCCCCCTCCGAAAATCGTTATGAAACATTAAAACAAAGGTTAATTTCGGAGTTTTCAGATTCTCAATCTCAGCAGCTGCGTAAATTATTGTCTGAATTAACACTAGGAGATAAAAAACCTTCAACTTTACTTCGGCAAATGAAAGAATTAGGAGGGAAATCCGTAACTGAGGATTTTTTGAAAACAATTTGGATGGAACGATTACCTGTGAATTTTCAGGCAATATTGTCTGCCTCTTCAGCGGATTTATCTGAATTGGCAAAATTAGCTGATAAGTTTGCGGAAATTAAGGAAATCTCTAGTGTTTGCGCGGTTGTTGAGGGGAAAACATTGGAAAGCGAGGTTAAAGAAATTCGAAAAGAAATTGCAGAGTTAAAAACTCAGATTTCAACCTTATTTTCGAAAGTAAATAGGCAATCAAGATCGAGAAGTCGTGATTTAAACCGTGCATATTACCGTAGTAAAAGTCGTAATGTTGGAGATGGAAATTTTGATAGTAATGATTCGAATTTATGTTTTTATCATTCAAAATTTGGGGAAAATGCTAGAAGGTGTCGGAAACCACGTCAAAATAATTCAAAAGAGGAAAAAAACTAGTTTTGACTGCTGCATCTGGTTTAAAATTTGGTTCAGGTGTAGCAGCCCAAGTAAAAAAATGTAGACTTTTTGTTTATGATAAAGCTACAAACTGTAATTTTTTAATTGATTCTGGAAGTGATATTTCTTGTATACCGGCACCAATAAATTGTAAATATAATGCTCCTGAAGATTTTTTGTATGCCGCAAATGATTCTAGGATACCTACATATGGTAGTAAAACATTGGATATTAATTTGGGGTTGCGTCGAAAGTTCTGGTGGTCATTTGTGATAGCTCCAGTAAATACACCTATTATTGGTGCAGATTTTCTTAAACAATTACGGAATTCTTATAGATTTGAAAAATCAAACTTTAATTGATTCAACTACTACCTTACAAATAAGAGGAAAATTGAGTGGTATTGTATCCCCCTCTATAAAATTAATTTCGGGAAATTCCCCTTATGATAAACTTTTATGAGTCATTTCCAAATTTGGCGAGCCCGGTACCAAATTTTAAAGGTCCTGTATTGCATAATACTAAACATTATATTGAAACAAAGGGAGCTCCGGTGTTTTCTAGACCTAGACGATTACATCCAAAATTATTAAAAATTGTAAAAAAGGAATTCCAAGTTTTGGTAGAACAGGGAATTTGTCGACCTTCTAAGTCTCCTTGGTCCTCACCCATACATGTCGTTCCAAAATCAAATGGTACGTATAGGGTATGTGGAGATTGCCGACGTTTGAACTCAATAACTATTTAAGATAGATATCCTATCCCACATATTCATGACATAACTAATGTCCTTCATAATAAGTCAATTTTTTCGAAAATTGATATTGTTAGGGCATATTATCATATACCAGTGAATGAAGAGGATATTCCAAAAACTTGTGTAACGACACCAATTGGAAATTTCGAATTTTTATATCTCCCATTTGGTTTAAAATGCGCTCCAATGACATATCAGCGATTTATGAATGGGGTCCTGGGGGATTTGGACTTTGTTGTTTCTTACATAGATGATGTATTGATATTTTCAGAAAACGAAACGGAGCATACCAACCATGTAAAAAGGGTCTTTGAAAGACTAAATAAATTTGGTTTAACCCGTAAGTAGTCGCTAGTCGGTCGATTTGCCGCCCATCCCTTAAGAATTCTTCCTACGAATCACCCCTTAAAGATAAAGTGAGGAAAGTCTGTGTAGCTGACCTTGGGTGGGTGTCCTCTGACACAGTACGTTTTTAAGTCATTTCTGCTGTTTCTTGCGGAGATATTAACATTTTACTTCTGAAATCGGTCTATTCGACCGCGGTGCGACTAGTTACGTAGATTTTTTTTCCCTCTCTTCCGGTGTTCAGAGAGCTTAGTGATATGCGGGAAAAACGTCGCTTGATTTAGAGGCAAGTATTTTTTCTCCCGTGCAGTTGCTATTTCTTCCACTATGTCTCGTAAAAAAATTTTAACAGTTCAAGAGGCTCTAAACCTTTTTGATGAATTAGACGAAGACTGTATTAGTGATTATGTTAGTTCAGCAGAGGAAGACAATATAATAGAAATGGCCGATGAAGAAGACTCCGATAATGATGAAAGAGAGAGCATAGAAACGAATTCTGAATTTTTTATCGGCAGAGACAATGTTACTAAATGGAGTAAAAATTCTCCGAGATCAAACATAAGGCACAGGTTTCATAATTTCGTGTCGGGAGTACCAGGTGTTCAATGTAGCGCAAAAAATGCAAAGACAGTTTTAGATGCATGGAAATTATTTTTTTCAGATGCTCTTCTAGATAAAATCGTAAACTATACAAACATTTTCATAAAAAGTCAGCAATCTAAATTCTCTAGGGAAAGAGACTGCAAATTAATCTCTCTATCAGAACTGAAAGCAGTATTGGGCTTGCTTTATATGGCTGTAGTGATGAAATCTTCTCATCAGAATTTGGTAGATTTGTGGAGTGAGGATGGTACAGGCGTGGATATATTTAGAACAACTATGTGCTTAAGACGATTCAGATTTTTGTTAAAATGTTTAAGGTTCGATGACATGGAAAGCAGAAAAGAAAGACGTAAAATAGATAAACTAGCCCCCATTCGAGAAATATTTTCTGAATTAAATAATTCTTTCGAAAAACACTTCACTTTGAGTGAATATGTCACGATTGATGAAATGCTAGAACAATTTCGGGGTCGTTGTGGCTTTCGAGTATATATGAAATCAAAACCAGCAAAATACGGAATATAATTATATGCCATGGTTGATGCTGTGAACTTTTACACATCAAAATTAGAAATTTATGCTGGTCAACAACCAGATGGAATTTATAATTTAAGCAATTCTCCATATGATATTGTAAAACGTCTAATTACTCCAATATCTGGAACCGGAAGAAATATTACTATGGACAATTGGTTTTCATCCGTTCCTTTAGTGAAGTCTCTTTTAGAGGAAAATAATCTAACAAGCATTGGGACTCTTAGAAAAAATAAGAAAGAGATTCCTAGAGAATTTTTGGCTTCAAAGGACAGAGAAATTTTTTCCAGTAAATTTGGATTTGATGACGATATAACATTAGTCTCTTACGTACCAAAAAGAAATAAATCCGTACTATTAGTTTCAACAATGCACCATGATAAAGCGACAGACACGACACCAGAAATGAAGCCAAAAATTATAAATATGTATAACGTGACAAAAGGAGGCGTAGATGTTATCGATGAAATAAAAGGCTCATTTTCAGTGGCAAGAAAAAGTAATAGATGGCCCCTTACCCTATTTTTTTCACTGATGAAGATAGCAGGAATAAATTTCCAAATTACTTTGCAAAAGAACACAGAAAATAAAGTAGTTCGTCGCTATTTTTTGAAAGAACTTGCTTTGAATTTAATAACGGAGCATATAAACAATCGAAAATTGATTTCAAATTTACCCAAGTCTTTGAAAAGAAAGATCAATGATTTCTGTGGCGAACCAGAAAAAAAAGTAGCTCGTACACCAAAACATGAAAGGTGCAGTTACTGTTCGACAAAACAGAACAGAAAAACGAAACAGATGTGCAAAAAATGTAATTTATACATTTGCGGCGAACATTCATGCCATGTTTGTGTAGAATGTGCAAAAGTATATGCTAATTTCGTGTAATTCCGATTATTGAAAATAAAAAAAGTTTCTTGATTAATGGATATAAAATTTTTAAATTGGTAAGTACTGTTTTCTATCATAATATCTTTTCAGTTTGAATATTTTATAGTTAAATTAAAATGTCAATCGGCGACATTTTTTCCCTTAAACTCAGCTCGTGCTATATATTATAATGCTTAAACTCAAAAATTTCTTCACACACCATAATTAAACCCAAGAACTACAGGTTTCGAAAAGATGTGTATTTTTTCTTCAGGTGCAATATAACGTACATTGATGCAAAAGCAAGTGTCTGAAATTTCCCTACAATGTAAGTGTCTTTTGCATCTGAAGAAGAAAGGCCGAGCCCCTTCGAAACCGGTAATATTTGGATTTATTTTAGCGTTTGCGAAGAAGATTAAATTAGACTATACTTCTAGCACAAGGGCACCATCGAAATTTCGATACTTCTTTCAGCTAAAAATTTTATCTGTGTTGTATTTTTTTAATTTCCAGTTAGTAAATGCAAAAATTTACTTGAACATCTAAGTAGATCTTACATATATACTTTTTTTTTTTTTTTAAAGCTTTGAAAATTTCCATTACTTCAATATCTATTTTTAGAATATTTGTGAAAATTCTTTAGAATAACCTGGACTGAATAAAAAGTTAAATTTGGTGATATATATATGTATTTTTGTAGTTTAACTTCCTTGTTGTGCCAGGTGCGGGATACTGCAAAACAAGCATTTGCGTATTTCTGGTCTTTAAAGATATTTTACTGCATAATGATTTCATATATTCATTAAAAATGTTCTTAAATTTAGAAAAATGAAATATTTATTCCATTTAAATATAATAATAATAATAAAATAGTCTCAATAATTTAGCTAAATTTAGTCTTATTAATATCTATGTGGCTATTCTGCTTGAATCAGTCATTCATCAAATTTATTATATATGTAAGAACTCAAAAATATGTGGAATACGTGCAAAATCTGAACAAATAAAAAAGAAACAATGAGAAGGAACAGAGGCCAACACGGCTAAGGGAACTGGGACGTTTTAACCTTCAAAAAATCGATTTTTCAATTTTAGCCTCAAAAAATAGGGGACATTTCACTGATTCCGAAAATATATAACATGTAAAGGTTTGAACTGCCGAAAGCTTAACTATTAACGTTTAAAAACGTAAACAAAGGGAGCCACTCTCTTGTTGAAAGGGCGATTCAAGTTAAAAGGACATTCTAAAGAGCAGAGCGATCGCAATACTTGTATTTCTCATTTATTTATATAAATATTTTTATTTTTTGAAGCATCAAACAACTCAACTTGCTAACTTACTGGAAAATACAAGCTGTGTGAATTAACTTTTCGTAAACATCGTGTTTATCGTCTTGATTTCCCATGCTTATTTTCGTTCGTGTTTAGATATTTCGATTGTGCTTTCTGAGTTTTTTACATCGATAATTGCTTATTATTTTTATTGTTTAATCAAGTTTAATTTATAGTATTGTGTAATCTTAAACGATGGCCAGGCGGAAAGCGTTTGGAAAACAGAAATTTCATCCTAATCAGTTTTCTCACAAGAAAGAAAATGAAGGACGTGCTAATAGTAAATTAATAGTAAGTAATTGTGATGCTTTGAAAAAAATTGATATGCTTCGTATAAATGAGGCTCAGATTAAGTTCCAAAAAGCTAGTAAAGAGGTAAGAACAATTAAAAGGCAAGTTAAAAGAATGTTTGAGCTTTAAGAAATATCAAAACAAGATGAATATGGTCCAGGGAGGTTCTAAAAGTAGAAAAAAAAAATATTTTTTTAAGTAAATAAACAGTTTTTTGCATTTTTCTCAAAACATGATTTTTCCATATTTAGGTACGCTCGTATAAAATTCTATGCATCACACAAATCTGCAATTTTGTGATATGATATTTTTAAGCATTTTTCATCTATTAAACATATTTTTATTTATTTGTGGGCACCAGTTTTTTTAGGGGGGTGCTGTTTATGTTAAAAGAAATCATAATTTATAGAATTTCAAGTTATATAGCATTTAATTTTTTTTTATTATTTCTATTTTGTGTATATTAAAATAAAAATATGTTCACTATAATTATTGAACCTTTACTCATGTATTTTGATAATTTTTATGTGATTTTATGCAAAACTTTTTTTTCTGAGCGTACCGATTTGTGGTTATGTATTTACAGACAATTGCATCAGAGCTCATATTCGATTTGCTATTAAAAAATAAATACTTGAAATTAAAAGGATTTCTTTAGTGTTTTATAATGAAAATATTATGTTCTGTTTATATGTATAATATTTTAATTCAAATATAACTTTTACTTGGGGAAAACCCTTTATTTGAAACTGCAATTTTAACTACTTTTTCGTTGTCGAGAACGTCCCAGTTCCCTTTTAAACTAGTTTGTAGGCCCCCCAACTCTCTCCAAATCCTTATCACTACCAAGTGATGAAAAAGATTTAAATTAATACAAAATATTTTATATTATTAGGTGAAACATAAATTATTATTTTATAATTACTGATATATATAAACCAAATTTAACTGGATAAATTCAATCATGTATATTTTATCATAGATGCTAACTTGTACGATTTTTTTTTTCTGCCGGAAGTTTTTAACAGATTTTTTTTTTTTTTTGAGTTCTTTGCAATTAAATTTGGTGATTTTTTTTACAAAGAAATAGTGGTGTTAAAAACATTACAAGTTGACATCTATGTTATACTTTAAAACTATTTATAAAATAACTATACATATATATGTATATTTTTTTTTCTGCATTTTATTTATTTATTTATTTATTAGGTATGTTAAATATAAGTAGACATTGATATTTACCTATTTACGATATTTCAGCAAATGAAAGATTTTATTTCAATTTTATTAATTTTTAAATTGTGCCGTTTAAACTATCACTATCAATTAACACTATCAAGAAAACATTACTGCAACATTAGTAGCAATAAATTTTAGATCAAAATTTCAGAATGGCAATTAATTTTAAGAAATTAATTTAATTAAAAATAATAATAATTGTTGTTTAGCATTTGCTGTATGTTTTTAATTGAAAAGAAATGAATTTATGAGACTTTAGATTTTTTATTATTTTACATTTACAATATATTTCATTAAAAATAATAGAAAATGAAAAACAAGTACATAAATGTGCAAGAGAATACATGTTTAATTAATCAAAATCCATTTTTAAACTCATAATTTTTAGAAAACATTATCAGTAAATTAAAATTGCGTTATGATAAATTTGTCTTTATGCTTTTCTTGTAATCACTACGCATCTCGAAATATGCCCTGTTATAAATATTTATAAGAAACAGTAATCGAAAAAAAAAAGATTCTAAATGAAGCAATACTTATTTTCGGCTTTCCACCAACACTACGGGCGGGCGGAGAAAAGACCGAAGTGCGACCACTAGCGTTAGAGAAAATGACGCGACTACTCTCGGGTTAAATATAAATAAATCAAAGAGTATATGGTCAAAATACTATTGAATTTTTAGGTCATGAAATCTCCGCGTCGGGTATTAAACCCCTTGACAGAAAAGTTAAAACCATTTTGGAGTACCCTAGACCTGAAAATTTGCTAGAGTTACGAAAATATTTAGGATTAATAAATTTTTATAGAAAATTCATAAAACACGCTGCGGATATTTTGGCTAATTTAACAGATTTATTAAAAGGAGTGAAGGGAAAAAATAATCGTACAAAAATTGAATGGACTCAGGAATTAATTGATTCTTTTGAAAAATCAAAGCAAGCTCTTTCGAATGCTGCTTTGTTGTCATTTCCGAGTACAAATGGAAGGCTTGTATTGCATAGTGATGCCAGTAATATTGCTATTGGTGCAGCACTTAGTATATTGGAAGGGTCAGATTGTAAACCAGTTGGATTTTTTTCGAGACGGTTATCGCCTTCTCAGGCTAAGTATTCTAGTTTTGATCGTGAACTCTTAGCAATGTATGAGTCAGTAAAATTTTTCAGACACATGCTAGAAGCACGAAACTGCGAAATAATTACGGATCATAAACCAATTATTGAAGCCTTTCATAAAGTACGTGACACACATACAAATAAACAGGCACGTTGGCTTTCATTTATATCAGAATTTACTACGGATATTAAATATATAAAAGGGGAGTTAAACGGTGCTGCAGATGCTTTGTCGAGTATAAATGAAATTTCTATTCCTGGAAATTTAGATTTTGATGAATTGAGTAAGGATCAAAAATCGGGTGAGGAATTAAATAAATTAATTTCAGAACCAGAGTCAGTTTTAAATTAATTACATTGCCAAATACAAATTCACAGCTTTACTGTGGCATTAGTACTGGAAAAGCTCGTCCATATGTCCCATTAAAATTTCGTACGAAAGTTTTCCAGAATTTACATTGCCTTTCGCAACCTGGTATGCAAATTACAGTCAATCTCATTAGAGATAGATTTGTTTGGCCTTTTATGAATAAAGATTGTCGTGAATGGGCACGTCAATGTATTGATTGCCAACGATCAAAAATTAGTAAACATACTAAATCTTCATTGAAGAAATTTGATATCCCTACTGCGCGTTTCCAACACATTCATTGTGATATTGTAGGTCCCTTACCAGAGTCACATTGTAAATCTTATTGTTTAACTGTGATAGATCGTGTTAGCCATTGGCCGGAGGCTTATCCGCTAAAAGACATTACAGCTGAAACAGTTGCACGAACTCTTTACAGAGAATGGATTGCCCGATATGGTACACCATTAAGAATTACGACAGATCAAGGAAGACAGTTTGAATCTGACTTATTTAAACAGTTTGCTCAGTTGCTTGGTATAGAAAAATGGAGAAATTCGCCATACAATCCAAAAGCAAATGGTTTAGTTGAAAATTTTCACAGACCACTAAAAGCAGCGATTATGGCCCATGGAACTCGTAGTTGGACTGAGATCCTCCCAACAATTCTTTTGGGTTTTAGATGTGCATTGAAAGAGGATATTGAAGCAACTCCTGCTGAATTACTGTATGGAAGTAACTTAAGACTTCCTGGTGATTTTTACGACCCTACGGTAGACATAAAAGACTCACGTATTTATGTTGAGAAATTAAGAGAATTTATGAGGTTGCTCAAACCAAAACCTACATCTGCACATCAAAATAATCCAGTTTTTGTACATAAGCATTTAAAACAGTGTTCACATGTGTTTGTGAGATATGATCGAGTTAGAGGATCATTACAACCACCATACAATGGACCATACCCTGTATAGTGTCAAGAAAGGAAAAATATTTCCATGTTTTAATAGATGGGAAAATTCAAGTCGTTAATATCGATAGACTTAAACCAGCATTTCTTGTGTTTGATTCTCCAACAGAAGTTCAACTAAATGAAAACATTAGTGCTCGTACCTCCGAGAAACTGGTACCTAAACGCTCTAAAAGCCAGGTCCGATTTCCAGACAGATTCGTATCCAGTTGAAGTTTGCCTGTCTTTGTTCACTGGGGAGGGGGTACTGAGGCGAACAGCTGAATTAGTTTGGTGAACATTTTACTGGTTGTGGATTGTGTCAGTAGATGGCGCAACAAAGTACTATTTGTAACCATCGCTGGACTTGAGTTCAGAGAGAAAATGCTGTTTAGTTTGCTCGCTCGCTATGTAAAGAGGTTTACGTTTCTGTGCACAGTTATAGCACCTATTTAATTCAATTGAGCTCTTATATTTCTGTAAATTGTTAGTTATTATTTTATGAGTAAAACTGTTACAAGTATCAGTGTGTCTTCTTTGAGTTTATTGAAATAGTGAGCACAAGCCAGCCGTAGCTGCCAGAACATACTAGTTTTTCTTTAAAATATTCAAATCCTGCACAAAACATCCTAAAACGTTTAATCCATTGAAAACTGAAGATCGGAAATTTTCACGAATCTAGTGCTTTCTTTTATAAATATATACAAGTATGTAATAAGTAAAAAGTTTAAAAAGATATAAATGTTCTAATAAATTTTCCACGTCTGAATAATACAAATATAAAATATCCATGATTTTATTAATTATGTTAAAATAATAATAATAATAATAATAAATATGAAACTGTAATTAGAAATTTAAAGAGTATCATAATAATTTTAAACAGATCAACTATATATTTTCTTTATATTTCTAAAAATCTTAATGTTATAATAACGGTTCTAGGTAATTTTTTTAAAAAATAATATTTAAAAATGAATACAAAACCAAATTTAAAATTGACTTACTCATATACTTATTACGATATATTCATGTATCTCGCAGGCTATTGACCATCAACTAACTTCATACAAAATGGAAAACTGTGAATCAATTTCAAACCAACAGAAAAGATGAATCACAGGGCCCTTTATGCATACAAATTGTGAGTGAGGGTCCGTTACCAGGTTTATAAATTGTGAACACAACACGGAAACATGGTGTTGGCCGTGTGCTGATAGCCTACATAAGGCTAGCAAGTATTAATGCCAATTCTGAGTCGCCTACCTTTACCCTGCAGGCCTCCATCACTGCTGACAACCATAAACAGCCCTCTGTTTGAGTTACTTGTGGGAACCAGCAACTGATGGCAAGTGCAGGATGCCAGCTGTATGCAAAAACGAACCCATTAGTATGAGTTTTGCTGATAAAGATAAAAAAAAAAAACATAAAATTAATTTTATAAAAATTACAAATTTCTAATTTTTACACAGTTCTTATGTATATGTACTTGAAACTAATAAAAAAATCTTGACACAATTGCGTAAAAAATATTTTTTTTTATTCTTAAAGCGGACTGAGTTTTTTTTCTGTTAAAAGATTGAATTTACTTCTCCGGATCTTAGACAAAGAAAAATAATCTGGTGTGTCACTCACACGACTTTCTCTTACCCTGAAATTTAATACTATAAATACAGGTTGGAGATTAATAGGTAAGATAGCGAGTACTGTTTTGTAAACCTGTGTTAAACAATTCAAATAAGGCTTCGGAAGGGTTTTATATAATAATTAGTTCTGTGTGAGGGGCTCTACCGCCCTCCTCAACCCCCCGTTTCATCAATGCACCTACATTTATATAGAATTTAATTCGGCTATTAAAAAATAATTCTGCTTTTAAAAAATAATTTATTAAAATTATTATTTAAAAAAATATATCTTTTATGATAATGCAGACGATTTCCATATTAGAGAAGTAGTATAACACTAAATATCCAAAAAAGTCCATTTTATTATCAATATTAAAAAAAAAAAAAAAAAAAAAAAAAGATTTTTTTTTCTAAGTATAATTTCGTTAAAGTAAAAAAAAATCGATAACTTTGTTTTAAATTATCGCAGATCGATGGTTCAACCACTCGTTTTAAAGGTACTGGCGAGCTCTTTTGAAAGATACCCATCATGAAAATTTACTCCCCTCGAGGGGGGGGGAGGCGAAGCTCTTAAATACATAATTTTTTTCCTGTTGACTATCTCTATTACAAAAAATATCAATTCGTTTCATTTGGTTTACTGCAGTCTATAGATTTTAAACTCTACTTACCTGCAATTTCCTCCATAGACGTAATGTATTTGAATACTTTTGAGTGCCCCTGTACATGAACCATTTGCTTGATCTTAACGAAAAGTTTAGTGTAGCATCCTTATATGATTCACATTTAGAATACCAAGTTTGAACTTTCTGCCATAATTTGTTTTTGAGATATGCTGATAACAGACAGACACACACACAGACACAGAAACACAAACACAGACACACATACATACATACAGGCCATTTGCTAAAAACATGATTTTCGTATTCAGGGTTAATAATAAAAAAATAAAAATACGTTTGTATTTTAAATATTTAAGAAACAATTCTTTTTTTATCTCTTCCTTTTCTTTTGCCAATAATTCTGAAAAAAAAAATGATTACTCTAACATGAAATTTGTACAACATGTTTGATATTAAATCATCATTTGAATTTCATATTTCTTTGAAATCGAGAATAATTTTTAAGCGGATATTCACAACTTTCCATAAAAATTTGTTTTTTAAATAATCTTTATCTGATTTTAAGAAAAAAAGAGATGATGTAAAAATGCTTTACAGTTAGGGAAAAATGTAAATCTAATTTTCAAATATTTTTATTAAAGCTTTTTTCCCCCTTTTAACTGTTTTTGATTTTTGCAGGCTATTGACCATCAGCTAACTTGACACAAAATGGCAAAATATGAATCATTTTCAAATCAACAGAAAAAATGAATGGCAGAGCCCTCTATGCATACAAATTGTAAGTGATGGTCCATTAACAGCCTTATAAATTGTTAACACAACACGGAAACATGGTGTTGGCCGTGTGCTGGTAGCCTGGATTAGGCCAGCAAGTATTTGTGCCATTTATGAGCCGCCTACCTTTCCACTGTAGGTCTCCATTACTGCTGGCAGCCATAAACAGCGCTTTGTTTGAGTTACTTGTGGGAACCTGGGACTAATGGCAAGTGCAGGATGCCAGCTGTATACTAAAACGAATCCACTAGTATGAAATTTGCTGATAAAGATATAAAAAACATAAAATTAATTTTATAAAAATTACAATTTTCTAATTTTTTCGCAGTTCCTATGTACAGTCGGTAACAAAAGTATCCGATCGCTAGCAAAAATACCTATATAAAAAAGTAGATTTAATACTGTTTTGTTAAATAAATCCTTGTCGAATCATGTTCTTAGACTGACTAAGAACATGATTCGACAAGGATTTATTTAACAAAACAGTATTAACTCTACTTTTCTTACAAAGGAATTTTTGCTAGTGTTCGGATACTTTTATTAGGGACTATATATGTACTTAAATCTAATAAAAAACTCTTGACGCAATTGCGTAAAAAATACATTTCTTTACCCTTACAGCTGACTGAGTTTTTTTTCTTTTAAAAGATTGAATTTACTTCTCCGGATCTTATACAAAGAAAAAAAAAAGAGCAGAATAAAACAGAAATGAAACAGAATAAAATATCTTTAATAACACCTTATTTGGCGAAAAAAAAAGAACCTGCAGTAATCACAAAATTTTACATTAAATAACTGTGTTGATTGTCTTAGGAGAGCGATGATTATTTCTTTGATTTCCATACAATTCCATCAAAATTATTGCGTTAAATTTATCTACAAGGACACGGGAATCCTATAAAAATTTCAATTTTGTGATTTTCGTAAAACTGACTTTTTTGCGCCACGACAATTTTTTTTTTTTTTTTTTTTTTTTTTTTTAAGTTAAATAGTGTTTAGTAGTACGTTTTTTTGATGAATGGTTGTAAAAATAAAGGCGAATCATAGCAGTTTGCATCCTGCATTTAGTAAATGGGTAATTCATATTTTAAAAAACGCAAACGTTATAATCAGCAGTACTAAAAACAAGAGAGAAAAGAAAAGAAAATTATGCACAATAACAAAAGAATAAAAATAAGTTGGCTTCTAAAATTTAAGAAACATTTCTTTTTTTCTGTCTTCCTTTTCTTTTGCCGATAATTCTGAAACAAATGATTATTCCCAACATAAAATTTCTACAGAAAGTTTGATATTAAGTTATCATTTGAATTGTATATTTCTTTGAAATCAAGAATAATTTGTAAGCGGATATTCACAACTTTTCATAAAAATTCGTTTTTTAAAGATAAATAATCCTTACCTGATTTTAAGAAAAAAGTGATGATGTAAAATATGCTTTACAGTTAGGGAAATATGTAAATCTTATTTTTAAATATTTTTATTAAAACATTTTTTTCTTTTAACTGTTTTTGATTTTATATTTGAATAATTTATATATAAATATATATATATATATATATACAGTAACCGCCGCTTAATAAATTCACTGGTTAATAAAATCAGCCGCTTAATCTGATCAAATTGTCAGGACCGGAATCAAATAAGCGGCAGGAACTGTGTATATATATACACACACACACACACACTCATATACATATATATATATATATATATATATATATATATATATGCGTGTGTATGTGTTTGAACATAAAATTTGTATGATGCGCTTAATAATAAAATTATTTATATTCATGATTTACAATTAAATATGTTTTTTCAAAATCTTCTTTATGGAAGCAAAAGAAATGTGGAAAAAAGGAGAAGTCGTTGGTATGTAACATTTTGAGGCATAATGTATCCTTTTCTAACTATTGTCAATACCATGCATACTTAATTTTTAATTTACATTTGGTAACGAAGATCTCCGAACACTAGCAAAAATTCGTATGTAAAAGAAGTACACTTCATACAGTTTTGTTAAATAAATCCTTGTCGAATCCTGTTCTTAGTCAGTCTAAAAACAGGATTCGACAAGGATTTATTTAACAAAACTGTAATAAGTGTACTTTTTTCACATTGGAATTTTTGAGAGTATTCGGAGACTTTTGTTACCGACTGTACTTTCGATTCCTAAAATCATTCAATTTACCATGTCTGAAAAACTAATTTTTAAGAAACATTGCTTTAATACCAATTTACAAATTATTAATGATGTCAAAGTAATATAAAATTGTTTAATTGTTTGATAACTCACATGCTATTTAAATTTCATGTTGATATATTTATTTTAGAGTTCAATGCAATAAATGGAGTTTAAAAAAGAAAAGAAAAAAATCTGTTGCTGATTTTTTGGAGCCCAGTATAGTTGAATTCAAAACAATTAAAAAAAAAAAAAAAAAGACAAATGACTAAACAGTTTTTTTGATTTAATTACTGTATTACGCATACTTGTTTTATCATTTAGAGGAAAATTTCGGTAAATATTTTTCCCCCTGTATCCAGGAATTCTCACAATTTTATGAAATAATTTTTTAGGAGGAATGTCCTTTTTAAGATTATTCTATGGGGGAGAGCTGGACAAAACGGGATACCATTTTTTTTTCTTTTACTACGGAAAATATGTTGAAGAAAACCACACATTATTTCTTTTGTAAGTACAACATTTATTGAAGCACACAATTTTTTTTTTATTTCTTTTAATGACCTTGAAATAGTAAAAAAAAAGGATTTACCTAACTCTTATATACCCCGTTTTAGCATGCCTGGGTTGGACAAAACGGGATAGGGATTAAAATGTTTAATTTTTTGTGTAAAACTAACTGAAAAGCGAAATTAACTGACAGAAAACTATAAAGCAAAATTTCCGCTTGAAAGAACAATGTCTTCAGTTATCAGAGACATAAATAAGAGTTTTTTATGTTTCCTTTTTCAAATGAGAAAGAAGACCTTTCGTTTAGGCCTATAGCAGAACAAGAGTCGCATGAAAAGGTGTCGTCCTCTACTTCATCATTAGAACACTCTTCGTGAGCCCATTCTTGGCACCCAGAACACTGGATCCAACCTTCAGCAGCCTTAAAGTCGACATACAGTGCATTACAAAATATGCAGGTTTTTCCTTGCTCTGTTTCATCTTTAGACGATGACGATATGTATTCTTGGCTGCTTACTGAATGTTTATTAATATTTTTTATGTTTTGACTTTAATATCAGGATTAGGCGTCCCTTTGGATTCTTTTGTAGGCCTACTTTCAGGTTTGGCTGGACCTGGTAGCTCCTTTTATTCCTCTTTTCCAGTTCCTTTCCTTGCAAACTTCTTTTTTTTTTTGAATTTTTAAGAGGGACTTCTTAACAGCTTTTTCTTCAATTTTTTTGGTTGTTTCTTGTAGTTTAATTGTCCTTTATTTTACTTCGATTTCTAATTCACTCTTATATGGAGATGATGTTATTAGTGCCGTTTTCTTCTTTCTCTTATTAGCCCTTTTTACTGGGCGAGGTCCTTTTACTTGAGGTACAGGTAGAACAAACTTTGGAGAGATGGAAAAGGGTAGCTTTTAGGTCGATAACAAGAGAGTTCTAATTCTTTCTCCCCTGAGGATGTTGCAGATTGGTCTGACCGCAGGCTGTCTCCTGACAGGTTTGTTGCTTTGTCTACTCCTGCGATGTCACTTGAAGAAATTGAAGGTTGCCCTTTGTCTTTGCTCACATCAGTCTGGTGCCCAACGCTTGGAGGTTCTTGCTGCAGGTCTGACGTTGGGTGGCCTCTTGTGACAGAGGTTGCAAACAAGTGATCTGGAAAGACGTCAGGATTGTAAGGACTTATGCCCGTTTTGCTAAACCCTTTAACGGCAGTTTCTGTAACAGCTGCCCTTGAATAGGCTGCGTTTAACAGTTTTGCAACTTCGTAAATTGTGACTGAGTGGTTTAACAGCCACTTTTGAACTTCTTGTTCATAATACGTGCTCAGTGGAGCCATGAAACTGACATCCAGGGGCTGAAGGCGATGAGTTGTATGTGGGGGGGAGGGATGTTAGGATTATTACATTATTTTCTCTTGCCAAATTTACAAGTTCCAAACTTTTGGTGTGACTATTGTGTTCATCAAGTAGCAACAGCACTGGCTTCTCATGGGTAGGGTCGGAAAATTCTACGAATTTTTTAAACCAAACAATGAAAGTCTCCTTAGTGATCCAGCCGGTCTTGTGATACACTGCAAATGATACTGGGAATGCATCATCCATGAGTCGTAGGTTTTCCTTCACTCGAGGAAATACAAACATAGGAGGGACGAATATACGACATAAAAAAACTGTATTCCGTTTTATCCAACTCATAAGTGTCTTGTTTTGTCCAACTCCTACCCTTTTCAAAACAAACATGGCTGCTGCCTAAACGTGAAAGGAAAATTAGGTTACACATGAGAATATTCGTTAATAAATACTTAATCAAATGTAATACGCACCGGAATTGTATTCCCATATATGTAGGCAGTATAATCTAGAAAACAATGCACGTAAATGTAGAAAGAGCCAAGAAAACTGAGTAAAAAAGTTCTAAGAGCTACAACTTTCCACCAACTAGTGGTCTCGAGGCGGGACGAACTGAGAATGATGTAATGACGGCCGAAAACAAGTTTCTGTCGTCGTCTGCTAGATAGTAGCACTAGTCGGGTCACTAGGTGACTTATCCCGCATTGTCCAACTATCCCGTTTTATCAAACTTTCCCCTACCCGTCTTTACAACTCAGTTGGATTCACGAAACGACAAGCTTTGGAATTTTGGTTAAACTGGAGGATAGAATTTGAACAGTAAAATTTTTATTTATTAGTTTAGAAAGTTAATTAGATGGATATTAATGAAGGGCAAGGGTGGAATTTCTCAATAATTGATTATTAACTGATTTTATCATCTGAATTTTAGGGTCAGTCCGATTTAAACAAAAGTTTCTATATAGACTAAATTAATAGACATTGTGGATTCTATCTTATTAGTATTTATTAGTCTCTTTTAAAAATTGTCTTTTCTGTCTTGCTATACCTTTTGCATCCAATGATTTAAAAAATTACAGGGACAGAACGTAATTCATAAGTAGTAACGTCATTAATAGTAGCTCTTCTTAAATAATGCGAATTTATTTTTAAAGTAACTAGGGAGCTCTGCCCCCTGCTCGCTCCTCTCGCCAACCCCCGAAGGAGGCTTCGCCTCCTCCCCGACTCACTTTACTTATTGACACATGCAGAACTCTGCCCGTCTATTCGCTGCTTTCTTTCACTGAAAAGGGATATCAATAGTGCATATTACAAGACAAAAGCAGAAAATTATTTTGGAAATCCTCATATTCAATGTCAAAATGAAATATATAATATTAATATACATACATATATATATTAATAGAAAGAAAATCATAATATCTAGACCATTTTTGCATTACAGCTTTAGTATATGACACTTTTTTTTTTACAACCTTAAATCCGGACCAATGTACCGCAGTCGGTAGAGCGCCGAGCTCGTAATTGGGAGATTGTGGGTTCGGTTCTTGAGCCGACCAAAGATCGTCGTGTACACTAATGGTGGCTGGTGCACGTAAAATATGTCGTGGCCACAATATCCTCCATGTTCCCATCCAAATTATACCTCTGAGGGCCACCGAAGCTGGGGTGCTATCTCCCTTGTGCAGGACCAAAAATGTGGTGGCATGTCTCCAGAACATCCGTAGGGGTGCATCCCAGACGGTCGCCAATTATCCATAGCTCAGTAATGGTGCGACGTCAATCACAACCTACCTAATTATCTACCTACCTACAACCATGGATAATATTTTAATTTTCCCGTGTAAGAAGATTAATTTTCTAAAAGTAGAGAAAAAATGTTGATATTTATATTCTTTGTTTTTTACATCTATGATTTCGGGCCGCGGTACCCTAGTCGGTAAAGCGTTGAGCACATAATTGGAAGAGTGCCGATTCGATATTTGAGCCGGCCAAAGACCGTGGTGTACACTAATGGTGGCTGGTGCTCATAAAATCTGTAGTGGTCGCAAAGTCATCCATGTTATCATCGCCACTATACCTGTGAGGATCACCAAAGCAGAAGATGATCCCCTTCATGAAGGTTCAAAATTGTGATGTCATGTCTCCGGAACATTTCTAGGGGTGCATCCCAGACCATCGCCAATTATCCATAGCGCAGTAATGATGCGACGTCAACCACAACCTACCTAATTGTCCACCTACCTACAACCATGGATCATATTTTAATTTTCACGTGTAAGAAGATTAATTTTCTAAAAGTAGAGAAAAATGTTCAGATTTATTTTCTTTGTTTTTTACGTCCATGGTTTCGGGCCGCGGTACCCTAGTCGGTAAAGCGCTGAGCACATAATTGGAAGATTGCCGATTCGATACTTGAGCCGGCCAAAGACCGTCGTGTACACTAATGGTGACTGGTGAACATAAAATCTGTCGTGGTCGCAAAGTCATCTATGTTCCCATCCCCACTATACCTCTGGGGATCACCAAAGCGGAGGGGGATTCCCTTCGTGAAGGTTCAAAATTGTGATCGCATGTCTCCGGAACATCTCTAAGGGTGCGTCCCAGACCGTCACCAATTACCCATAGCGCAGTATTGGTGCGACGTTAAATCCAACCTACCTACCTACCTACGTACAACCATGGATCATATTTTAATTGTCTCGTGTAAAATGACTTCATGAAAGAAGAACAACGTCACTGGGAGAAACTTTTTCAAAAAGGCAAATAGAGTACCTTCATAAACTTGTCGTTTTTAGTTAATAACTTCTTTAATTGAAATGATAGAAATTTCTAAGCGTCTGAAATGTCTTCCTTGGAGTACTCGGAACACATTGATACCTCTCATGACGCGAAGGACCCTGCCCTCCATTAGAAGATGCTGTCACAGGCAAAAAAATTTGACGGCAGTGACAGTAACTTTTTTTTTATATATAGAAATAAATTAAATGTTTTAATATATTTTTCAGATTTTAAAAGTAATTTTCTATGTATATGACATTATGCATTCGAGAAGTGATAAAAATTGAAACAGATTTTCAATGCGCAATTTTCAATCCCTAAAATGTATTATGAATGTGCATGTACAGTACGGAATGGGGTTGAAGCATATGCTTACGTAATTGTCCGTCAGTAGATATTAATTGAAATTCATTGCATTATTGTTCTAAAAAAGTAATATTTCATCTTTTAAAAATTTATTGTTTAAATATTTAAGAAATGGCCAAAATGAAATATGAAAATTCCCCCTTTTTTTTTTTTTTTTTTTAAAAAATCTAATATTATATTTAGTTTATTGTTTTCAACTTTAAAATAAAATTTTGACAACGAATCTATATAAGAATATAAAAGATAAAACTATTAGTAATTATTATTTCTGATCTAATTATCCTGATATTTTATTTATTTTACGTACCAACAAAATAATTTTCTCTTTAATTTTTTTTTTTTTTTTTTTTTTTTTTTTTGTTGTTGCCTGGCAAAAAATTCTTATAATTACTTTTCTTCTTTTCAAGCTCTTAGAAAAAAAAAAAAAAAAAAAAAAAAAAAACTGTTTAAATATATGATTATATAGGCATTATACCAAAACATTTTAAAATTAAATAACTACAAAAGTAATTTTAACAGTCTCTCAGTTAAGAATGTTGCATTTAAACAAATAATGTTAAATAAGATGTGTTCCATACAAATTAAATAAAGTGATTACTCTGTTATTTCTACACTTAAAAAAAAAATCGAATCACCATTTAATGTTTGCTCATTTGTAATTCTCATTTGTAATTTTCTTTTTACGTTGTTATCTAAAAAACTCTTTAAAATATGTGTTGAAAAAATTATTTGTTTGTAAATGAGGCATTTATTTCGTAAAATAAATAAAAGACATTTACATGTTCACCCGCAGAAAATTATTTGTTTTTCATTCGTTATGTTTTTTATTCTTCGTAATTTTCCAAATGCTGAACAATAAAAAAAAAAAAAAAAAAAAAAAAAACTTTAGCTGTAAGTAATTTATTTCTTTAGCAATTTAAAAAGGCAATCTACACTCTCTAAATATGTTAGTAAATGTGGATTACGGATATTTTTGTTATCTAAGTTGGATGTCTTTGGGACTCCTTAATAATTACAGTGTAAAGAGTTAAATTTTTCCCCATTTCAGTAAATAATTTATTTTTAAATAAATTCGTCTTAATATTTGCATCATTGAAGTGTTATAGGATTGATCGGGCTATTTGTTTTTATAAGAATTTCTTTTCTCTGATGGGTCAAGCTCAGCTTAAAACTTTTTCAATCAGATTCTCAGAAAGAAATGAATCAAAACATTTTCTATGTCGATATTAGTTATATGACTACAATAGTTATCTGGTGACATATGGGAATATTAACTGTCCTGTTTGATGAACTTTAAATGTACAAATAATACTTATAATTACAAGAAAGAATTAGAATAAAAATACATTTGTTGATGAATTTCTGATGCAGAAAAAAATAGTAAGATAGCAATAGAAAGAGTAGTTAAGAAATAGTAAGTAAAGAAGCAAAACAGTCCTAAAATGTGAGATATTGCAAGCATTTTGGATAAAGAAGTGTCATGTATTTCATAGAAAGATTGATAACACATAATGAAATCTTAAACTAAAATTTAATGTTAAAAATAATTTTTTAACATTTTTTTTTTTATTTATTCAGTGAATAATCTTATTTCTGTTGATATTTCACTACAACTTATAAAATTCATTGCCACAAGTATTCATTTTATGTTATTTTCTAATCCAAGAAAAAATTATTGGAATGTTAAAAATTAATTTATTTTAAATTTTAAAATCGTTACTCTACAAATATTCATTTTCGTATTTGGCGGGATGCTAAACTTACAATGAAATAGATAAAGCTAACTTTAAGAATAGCACAATGATCGCTATAGTGACATTTTAAAACAAGTTGGCATAGTACCAATTGACAATTTTCAACTTGTTATGTATTATATACGAAGCAGGTAAAAAAATAAAAGTGTCAAAATCCGATCAAATACGCTATTTATGTACCACCCATTACAAGGTTGTTTTTTAAAAACTATATCAGGCATATGGCCTCCGTCTATGTCAATGCATTGTTGTAAACGTTTCTTGAAGTTGTCGTACGTGCGCCTTCGTAACCTCTCATCAGTGCCTGTAACTTCGTCACGAATGGTTTGCTTGAGATGGCGCGGAACCAACTGACGCATTTCAAATATAAATAGTGCGCTGTCGTGATATCTTGTAGTGGTTGGCGGGAAGGATCATGGTAGCCAGGGACACCATCTCATGACGTACGCCTCCGTGATAGCTTGTAGTGGTTGAAGGTAAAGATCATGGTATACAGGGATATGTAGACATCTCATGACGTGCGCAGCAGTTGTATGTCAGTCGGAATGGAGCGTTGGAATGTGCAACACCGTGTTACCTGTGTTCGTAGTTATTACAAAACAAATTCGGTCACGGACATGCAGCGTGTCCATCGACGACAGTATAATATTTGTCGAAATGGTCACATATTTTCTCGTAATACAATATTCGCTTAGGTGCAGTATGAAGCTGCACGAGCCAGTGAATCTGCAGACAGGGAGGGAAGCTTTAGAACGCAGTTCTCACTGTCCGGCGCGCTAGCGCTCTCACGCTTTAGGCAATGCATTGATGTAAACATAGGCTATCTGCCTGATGTAGTTTCAAACAATAACCTTATAATCGATAGTAAATAAATGGCGTACTTAGTCGTATTTATATATTCTTTTACTTATTTTTTTTATCTGCTTCCGTATATAATATACAATAAGTTGCAAAATACCAATTGGCTCCACGCCATTTTGTACTTTTACTTCTTTTTTTATTTTGTATTCATATCGGGGAATAATTTTTAAAGCAAAAGTTTTTATATATGCATTTTTGTAAGTTACCCAAATAAAAAACATTTGTCAGTTTCAATATAAATTTGTTATATCCAGAAAAAGTTAATGGCGAGTTAATTCGTTGATAATACTCGAGGAATAATATAGTGACATTCATTTTACCATATTCTAACGCCAAGAAGAACAATTTTTTTTTCTTAAATCTATCTTCGATTTGATAAGAGAAACTTATTTAAATGATTTTCATTCTTAAGACAATAGTTCAGAAACTACTGGTACTGAATATGGCAATAAAATTTCAAATGATAGTGTCAATTTAAAGTATCTGGTAACTAGCATTATCCACCTGCTATGACTCTCCTAGAAGACTTTATTATTATTTTTATTATATATATACATATATATATATATTATTTTTCCCCCCCGTTTTTGGAGGGACTCTTTTGTCATTCAACAGGGCAATCCGATTCCAATCTTCAGACCTTGTTACAGTAAATTCAATTCAGTTCTCCACTCAATACACTTCATTCGGAATTCATAGAATTCATAGAATTCATTTTTCTATATTTTGCTATATATATATATATATAAATTTTATTTACTTTAGTAAAACTTTTTTAAAAATTAGATGATTACAATATTTAATATTTGTCATTTATTTATAAAAGTTATTATTCGGGGAATATATTCAGCCTAGTTTAAAAGAGAAAAAATAACAAAATACTCAAATGTGTTTTTTTTAAGGATTTTTTAAGTTTATCAAAGAGAAATTTAATTATCTCTTAGAATTCTCTTAGAAATCTGCTAGAATTGAAGAACGGATAGTTATGACGGGCGTGACATCATACTGATCCGAATGAAAAAGCTTAAATTTTCTGGAATGCAGCACAGCAGCTTTATACAATCTAGGATTCAATTTGGTGGAACAGAACGTGTTTTTAATCTTCATGTGTCCATTTAAATTTGCCATTACGTCACCTGAAAATATTAAGGTGAGCATTTTTGCGTAATTTAGCACGGCGTGACGACAAGTTGATTGGAAAGAAAAAGTTTTCTGAATGGCAACACAGTAGCTTCGCATATTCTATGGTGTAGCATGTACTGAAGGTGTGGGCCCTCCGTGGCCGAGTGGTTATGTCATCACACTGCTAATCGCCTTCGAGCGTAGGAGAGCGGGTTCGATTCCCGCGCGGGCCCTGGGTGTTTTTTCCATTTCTTCGTACTGTAATTCTCTCATGTGCTATCTGTAATTATCTGACGAAGATTTACAAGCGGATAACGAGTCAAGCATACAAATCTGATGTATATGTTATCAATAATAAACTGAAGATGTGATTTTCATCTTCATGTGTTGTTCATTTCAAATTGAATTTCCTGAAAACTTTTAAGACAAGCTTTTTTTACCGTTTTCATTTTTATCACTACAGTTATTTTTTTAATAGTAAATATGTAATATACGAGAGTTTAATCCTTATTTATTGTGTTCAAATTGCTGTTTATTCAATTCGGAAGTTAGAATATTTCCTGTGATTTCTTTTAGATCAGGCCTATCCAACCCATAACACTTCGTGGTCGTCATTGGAAATCAATTTTATTCAGGCGAGCAGCACTGTATTTTTGTAAGTACCCACTTAGTTTTGATCTATGTTGCTCCCTGGAATATCTTGAACATCCTGAATTCTTCTCGGGGGAAGAACGAACATGTTTCGGAAATCTGACAGAAAATGTAATTTCATAATTCTAGTAATAATTTTTCAGAGGTAGTCTCGGGAACGTACGATGGAGCTAAGAAATTCGGAAGTCCTACGGAGGCCGCTACTGTAGATATTTTGCATTACTACGGAATATGCTGGGAGGAATATGGGTAACTGGGACTTACTGCGGAAGCTCCTGCAGAAGAATATTTTCTGTATGGGTATGTATGAATGTCTGTATACAAATACAGTCGGCTGCAAAATTATTCGAGCACTAGCAATAATCCTTGCCAAAAAAAAGTACTCTTAATACAGCTTTGTTAAATAAATCCTTGCCGAGTCATGTTCTTAATCAGTCTAAGAACATGATTCGACAAGGATTTACCTAGCAAAACAGTCTTAAGTGTACTTTTTAAACATAGGAATTATTGGCTAGTGCTCGAATAATTTTGCAGCCGACTGTAAATAAATGAAAAATATAAAATATCCCCTTATGCCAACTAATTCCGATTACCCTATATCACAGATTATTATACAGATAGGACACTCCCGTATATTTTTCGGTAACCGTAATTTGACTGCAACGACCCTATTGTCAACGGCTGTAAGTTTCTCGAGCTCTTCAGCTTACGCAATCGCTCGTCTTATTTTTATTGTATCTATGTTCATATTGTAATATTATTGCAACGTTAAACCCAACATCCAACCGACTAACCATTTATTGATGTTTACGTTTGGACTTTGTTATTGTTTACGAATTTGATTGTCGAAAGCAATTTATTTTAAGAAGCAAGTACTAAATATTAAGCAAATAAATTTCGAAAATATACATAAACCAGAAATATTTTTTTCATTTTAAAGCATTTTGTATTATTTACACCAAGCAATGTTAAATATTTAAGATTTCATACCATACTGCTATTTCAGCATTACAGTTTGTTATATTAATTTGTACTCTTGACACGAATGTGTTTGGAAAAATTTATTTTCGAACATGATAAAAATTAGTTTTATTTCTTAGAAAATAGCTGTGAATGTTATGATTTTGTAAATTTAAAAGTAATATAAAAGTGAAGGAAAGAAAACTGCACATACGTTTTCGTTGGCAACTTTATTATTGTTTACAAACTTGATTGTCAAAAGCAATTTATTTTAAGAAGCAAGTGCTAAATATTAAGAAAATAAACTTTGAAAATATACATAAAAAAAAAAAAAAAAAAAAAAAAAAAATTCATTTTAAAGCATTTTGTATAATTTAAACCAAGCAACGTTAAATATTTAATGATTTCATACTGCTATTTCAGAATTACAGTTTGTAATTTTAATTTGTACTTAAATATGAATATGTTTCACAAAGCATATTTTGAAACATTATAAAAATAATTTTTATTTCTTAGAAGAATTGCTGTGAATGTTTTGAGGATAATTTTGTGAATTCAAAAACAATAGAAAGTGAAGAAAAAGAAAACTTCCCACACTAACCTGCTACTAACTACTCGCGAAATAGAAAAACAATTTTTGATCAAAGATGCTATTCATGTAGACTTAACACATGTAGTTCCCCTCTGTTGACACGAGTGGTGCTACTATATTTCCGGTTCCCGTTTTAGCTTCACTGTCCTATCTGTATGATAATCTGTGCCCTATATATTGTGGGCAGAAAAATTATTGAATCACACATTCGCATTTTTCTGATACATTTTTTTAATTTGGTTGCTAATTTTTATCATCAACTTACTTTTTTATAACAGCATAAAGACTAACAAGGGAAGTCTTTCAAATGGTAATCGTCGATTTTCTTGAAAAAATTACAGAAAACAGTTTACGGTGCACTTAATTCTCTGATAAAAAATTAGCTGCTGAATCGTGACAGAAAAGCCGCAAAAAATTATTAAATTTATTGCTCTAGGGGTTATTGAAACAAGGAAGCCATCCCCTCCGAGAAGAATCAAAAGTATGATGGCATGTCTCCAGAACATCCCTAGAAGTAAATACAAGGCAGTCTCCAATTTCCCACTACTTAGCTGTAGTTTGACGTTAAAACCCACACAATGCTCAACATAATTTCTTAAATTTTGTTAATTTAAGAAATTTAGTTTCTACAGTCGGCAGCAAAAGTATCCGAGCACTAACAAAAATCCCTATGTAAAAAAAGTAATCTTAATGCTGTTTCGTTAAATGATTCGTTGTCGAATCATCTTCTTAGTCAGTTTAAGAATATTATTCGAGAAAGATATATTTAACAAAACAGTACTAAGAGTACTTTTTTTACATGGGAATTTTCGCTAGTGCTCGAATACTTTTGCTGTCAACTGTATTTAGAAAAAGTGACGCTATATTTTGTGTTAGATATAATATTTTCAGTTACTTTATGATGTTCCCATCAAAAGGATACATCTGGGGGTCACCGAAGCGGGGAAGCCATATCGTCTGAGGAGGATCAAATTTGTGATGGCATGTCTTCAGACCACCTCTAGGAGTTAGTCCTAGACCATCGCCAATTGCCCACTGCGCAGAACTAGTGTGACGTAAAACACAACCAACCAATCAACCAGTTATTTTATGTAATGTTTCAATATTGCATATATTTAAAATAATGAAAGTTTAATTTCAGATTCACTTTTACATTACTCCAGATTACATTTACAGTCGGCTGCAAAATTATTCGAGCACTAGCCAATAATTCCTATATTTAAAAAGTACACTTAAGACTGTTTTGCTAAGTAAATCCTTGTCGAATCACGTTCTTAAATTGATTAAGAACATGACTCGACAAGGATTTATTTAAAAAAGCTGTATTAAGTGTACTTTTTTTTGGCAAGGATTATTGCTAGTGCTCGAATAATTTTGCAGCCGACTGTACATGTAATCTCGAGTACTCGGCATGTGCATTTATATGAATTTGCAGACGATTAAAAAAATAATCTGAATTATAATATTTGATTGAATATTTGATTATTAGAATATTTGATGGAAATTAATACTGAAATAAATAAATTAAAATTAAAATATTTAAAATGTTTGAGGTTGAGTAGGTTTTAATTTGCACTATAGCTATGGAATAATCAGTTGGCGACAGTCTGGGATACATTCCTAGGGATGGTATGTAGATTATGGTGACAAGCTTAGAGTACCTTTATAAATTAAAAGTGTTAATAATTATTACAATTCCCTAATTAGGAATATAATTTTATATTGTTTGTAAATGGAGACCGAAATGCTAATGATTATAATGAATAATTTTTCTGTAAAAATTTTTAAAACTTAGAAAAACGGCTTAGAGAAACGGACTGTTCTCTAAAAAAAAAGACATTTGGTCAGCATAACGTAGACGCGCAATCCCAATTTTGTTCCTTCATGGAGATTATTTAAAATTGGAAAAACATGTGCATATCTACTACAGTCAGAAACAAAAGTATTATGTGTATTTTTTTTATATAGGAATTTTTGCTGGTGTTCGGACACTTCTGTTACCGACTGTTCCATAAAAATAAAACTTTTGGGAGATACCGAAGCGATGTGCAGCCCTTAACCATGGAGATCCAAATTGCTACATTGTGTCTCTGGGCTACCCTAGGGGTGAATCCTAGACCGTCGTAAATTGTCTGTTGCGTAGCTCCAGTGTAATGTTGAATCTATTCAACCTCAACGTTAACCGAGCTGAGAGCAAGCTATTTTATGTTCACACTTTGCTAATTCTTTGCATGTCGCCGCACAAAATTTAAGGTAGAATTGTAGATAGTGTCCAATTACCCATTGCGTAGCTCTAATGAGATACCGAACCCACACAAATCATTTTCTATGGAATTATTTCTTTGTCGAAGTTTCGTATTGTCCAATGTCTTATAAAAATAATGTGCTGTGATTTGAAATTCTCTCATTTTGGTTTTAAATAAACAGCTTTGTGTTTTAATATAAAATGTTCCATTTTATTTCAATTTACATAAAATTCCTGATATTAATTTTTTTTGTAAATCTCGTTATTAAAAATTTGGCATTAATGAATTCGCAGTTGTCATTGACACAGCTTACTTAATTGAAATGTTAAATGGTATTTAGAATTTCGACTAAATAAGAAGAAATCTGGTAAATTATCAGGTTTTTGTTAATCTATTCTGAATTCTCAAGTGCTCGACTGCGTATGGAGTTCGTTTGGCTATCAAAGAGAAAGAAGAGCATGTACATCTATTTAATATTCATAGCAATAAAATTTTCAAGAATGCAGTCGCCAAACAGGTGCTTTTTCGGAAATATTGCACAGATGCTCTCATTTTCAATAATTATTTCTAGCTTATCTATTGCGATCCAGCAACTAATATTTAGGAAAATACTATTTGTAATTAAATCTTATGCCAGTATTTTTTTCAAGAAAATCGGCGATTAGCACTTCAAAGAGTTCCCTTGCAAGATTATGACTGGACAAATAGTTACTTAACATAACAGAATTAGATGCATATTTTTTAAATACGATATACTGTCAACGCTTCAATAATTTTGCTGCCGACAGGATACACACACACACACACACACACACACATGTATATATATATATATATATATATATATACATAGATGTATGTGTAGTGAATTATGTATATATAATTTTTATGGAAGGGCGGTGTGGGTGAATATTTGGAATAGAATACATTGATATTAAATATAATTTTATTTCTGAAAGAACATTAAAAAAAGGCAAAAATTTATTACTATACATCAATAATTATAATAATAAAAAACTATAATAGATTTTATTATATTTTATTAGTAAAAATAATTGAGATATTTGTTTCTATGTATACCATAACCCGAATTTTCAGTCTGAAGAGTCAGAACGATTTTATTATAATTTTTTTTATCATATTAAAGAAAGGTGTAAAACTATCAATGTCCTAAATTCCGTCGCGGGCTACGAAATACTGCAATACGAGTGACATGCAGTATCGGTGTCCTGGATGCGGCTCTGGGGGCATGAATTAGATGCCCCTGCTCTAGATAATTAAATGAGAGAAAATAGCGATGAAAATAGTTTACATTAATTTTAAGGTTGAGTGGGTTTTACCACGCATTAGTGCAACACAATAGACAATTGACAATCGTCTGGGACTTACCCCTAATCGTGTTCCAGACACATGCCATCGCAATTTTGTTCCTCTACAAACAGGATGGTTCCCCCGTTTCAGTGACCCCAGAAGACAAATTTTAGAAAGCTGTATACAGTACATCCAGTCGGCAACAAAAGTATCCGAGCACTAGCGAATAATTCCGATGTCAAAGAAGTACACAGAAAACTGTTTTGTTAAATAAATCCTTGTCGAATCATGTGCGTAGATTGACTAAGAACATGACTCGACAAGGATTTTTTTTAACAAAGCAGTATTAAATGTACTTTTTTTAGACAGGGGTTATTACTAGTGCTCTGACACTTTTGCTACCGACTGTAGAGGAACACCTTTTTCAGTTTTTTTTTTCTTTTGAGGTTAATGAACGCAGGATATCTACCTTCAAAATGTAGATAGAACTGATTGAAAACTTATTTGGGATTTATCTTTTGCAATTTAAAAAACAATTCCTCCTTATACTTTTATTTTCTAAAAAAAAAAAAAAAAAAAAAAAAAAAATACTTTTTTACGTGCAAAAGTTTATGCGGATAGGCGCCGTTGTGTGGTTATATCTCGTGCGCCTACCTCATACCTCTCCATACCTGCTGTATGATAAGGCAATTTAACAAAAAAATAGATTTAAAATTTAATAGAAAACTTTAATTGAAATTCTTAATTGAGGGGACAAATGGGTTTACTTTCGTATACGACTCATAAAATATAAATATCCTATATTCTTTACGTAAATAAAAACTGTAAACGGACAGATTAATCAAAGTCACTGGCCGAAATTTTCACTTACTAACAGAACAATAATTAAACTAATATTATCCATCTCTAGGAAACAACGTAGCAGGTGCCAGACTTGGTTATGCTTCTCAATACTATATATGTATATTAACTCTAAGATTTATTACGAACACATACCCCTCAAGCTACAGCCGTCGTATAGTGCTGCTTACAAATCAAAATTAAAACTAAACGAAAGCAGCACTAAGACTGAACACAATATTTTTTCTATCACGATTTTAACGTTAATAATTTGCATTTTACATTTAACCCCGTCTTCAGCAAATCCACTCCAAAACAAATTTATTAATTAAATCTCTTAAAGTCCAAAAAAATGAAAATATATTATGTTAATTTATGCATTAAATATAATAAATACAAACATAAAATTGACTATTTAGAAATGTCACATATGCAGTAAGTAAACAATATACAACTAATCCATTTTTATTGAGAGAAATATATATATTTTTTTCAGCCTTAACTTTCTATTTTTACACAATAAAAAAGAATTTAATTTGATATGTTTAATATGAACATTTTTTTTATTAAAGCAATTAGTTTTTTACTACTTTTTTTTTTTTTAATTATTTTTTATTTTTACATACGTTTTGGAACTTACTTGTTTTTTCTTGTACATTTTTTGTCTCGTATGCTTAAGTAATGTTCATTTGAGACTAAATTTTTAAAATAAAACGTTTTTTCTATACTATTAAACAGATTTTTTTCATAACACAAACATTAAAAAAATTAGCTTTTTATTATTTTTTTTTTTTCTTTTTTGAACGTTTAATATATAAATGCGTTTTTGTTTTATCGTTTTAATTTTTATTGAAAGTAGACACATAATACCATGTAGACTTTAAAGATAATTTTATCTTTCCTGTATTTTTTTTTTCCTTGTACCAAGTTTAATGTTTCAGTCTGTTGTTTTTTATTTGTAAATGTAAGTATTTTTAGTTAAATGTAATGAATTGCAATTAATATTGCAATAAAAATTTTCCTTTTTAATGAGAAATCCTATTTATAATGTAATAAACAACTTTTATAACATTCACCAAAACACATTCCTAATACACTTCTTTATACAATAAATAATAACATACATTTCTAGACTTAAATTTCCTTCTAAATGCAATAAATAACGTCTTTTAACCACGAAAAACATATTTAAATGAAACAGTTGTATTTTCTATTAATATTTATAAATAAATTTTAAACAGCATAAATTTGTTTCGAGAAACTGTTTGCTGTAATTTATATACAAAATTATTTTTTAAGTAAATGTGTTTTTATGCGTTTATAACAAATTAATTTATCAAAAATGTATTCAACAAAATTTGGGAACTGTTATTTTCGTCAGCAGAACTGTTTTTTAAATTAAAAAATCTATTAAACTAAGGAAAAAATATTTATAAGAAAATAAATGTTGAACATTTAAGGAATAATTCTTTACATTTCTTACAAAAAACAGCAATTTAAACATGTTTTTGGTTCTAAGATAAATATGCGTTGTATTTTAATCTAATCTCACCGTCGTTCTTCAATTTCCTCCCTCTTTTCTTAATTTTGTTTTATTACTTTTAAAAATATACTCATTATTTCTGATTTCCTGCTTGGAAGTAACTTCAAAACTTTCCCAGAAATATATTTTAAATTTTCAAGTATAAATAATAAAGTTCACAGATATTTATATTTTCAAGACAGAGAAAAATGTTATATTATTGTCATTTTATACATTATTTCTGTAGATCATCTTTAAATAATCTAAAAAGTGAAATATTTTCCTGAAAATAATAGGATAAATTGCACCTTATCAGTTTTTCGCTATAGAATAAAGCAAGGTATGCTGCAAAGAAATAATCCAAAATATATTTTTACTGATCTGTTTTTGGTAAGAAAAATAAACATTTTCTGTATTAAAAAGTGAAAAAAAAAATAAATAAATAAATACAGAAAACACACTAAGAAAAAGAAAAAGAATGAATGTTTTGGAAAAGTACTTTTTCTTTTAATTTTTTTTTTACAGGATAAATAGAATGAATATAAAAATATGCTAAAAGATTAGTATAAAAGATCTTTTTGAATATATTTTTATCTCCACTCTACGTAGCAGAAATAAGCAGGCAAAAAGTTTTTTTTTTTTTTTTTTTTTTTTTTTTATAAATATTTTGCATTACTTATTAAAACACAACTAGTTTCATTTTAAGTCAACATGGTGATGCACACACACACATACACACACACACACACATATATATATATATATATATATATATATATAGCAAAATTTAATATTAGCGGATTTTGAAACTCCATTTATATTAAGAAACATTTTATAATATTAAGGTATAAAAACTTCTTACAGTTTAAAAAATAGGTCAAAATTGTAAGGGAAAAAATTATATTACAGAATATTCTTGGCAACGAAGTTACCAAAAATATTCATATGCTGTGCGATAAAAATGCTGACAAAAAATTCTGTAACAGAACGATTCAGAGAATCTTTTACATAAGAGATTTCTTGTGTAGTGCACATAAAAATTCTCGCATTAAATAAAATTCTCCAGATCTACCATCCAGGATCGAACCCACCGCATTGTAGATGCGTATTTCCTTACAGCCAGTGAAGCACAATTTGTTCTGCTATTTAGCACTTCTCAATCCTGCTTTGATAACAAAATTTTGTATGCAAAACAGAAAACATATGTAACTGCCAGATGAAATATATATCAATGTTTAGAGATTTCTTTTTTTCTGACAGACTGAGATGTAATTTTAAACTAAATTTATATAGTTTTAGAAAATATAAATTTTATGTAGGAAATTTTCTATTTATACAGATATTTTCTATTTTTTAAAGATTTATTGTACAATGAAGAATATGACATTTCGAAGATATAAGTGCTACTTTAATATTTATGCCTTGCATTCTTTTAACCATACTTGTAATTCGTGAAAGTGAAATTATCTAAGTTTTAAATAGTTTTAAATTATTACTTTTTAAAAGCGAATTAGAAAAAAAAAATCTACAACCTGAAATATTCGAAATTGATGATCTCGTAAATTAGGTGAGTGCAGACTGAACTAACTGCTTGTGAGGAATCCCTGCAAGTGAAGGAATAGAAGGAACATTAAGTTCATCTGGAGTTTTTATTCATTTAAACTCAATATTACACGTACACAAAATTTATATATAACAATATTTCTCAAATAGAACATACTGGTGTCCAAAAGTTACAGAAGTTCAATAATTATAAATTTGCGAAATTTAACAAATAAGAACATTCTCAAAATACGAAAAATATGTACTATAAAAAGTTTTACAAAAACGATATTTTGGCAACTTGCCTGGGCCATGATGCTCACAGACAAGTGTGAGAAGTCTTATTAGATTATTTAAGAAAATATATATTTCTGCATTGTAAAAAATTTCAACTTCTCTGTCAACCTTTAGCAATAAACTCTACTAAGAGGCCATACTTTTTATACTCTACTTGTTGTATTTCTCGTAATTTACCTCTTATTAGCTGTAAACTTTACGGCTTACCTTAAAATTTCCGATAAACGTTGCGCAGCGAGGTTTTAAATAATTATACAGTGTATAATTTTTTACCACTTTTTTAAGGCCATGTTCCTTCACATACTAACTACATTTTCGATGTAACAAAAAAAAAAAAAAAAAAAGTTGTATGTAACACCATAAATATAAAAATAATCGCAAAAATTGTAAATTTTGTTGTTTTATGCAGTTTTTTATTTATTACTTTTCTACGAGTCTTCCGGAGCTTTTTTCCTAATACCCCTCCAATGCGTTATACACAACTCTGCTAATACAAAACTAAGTTTATTCTACTAGATTTATATACAAATATTTGGACACTTCAGAAATTTAATTTATTGTCGAATAATTAAAGAAACATTTGGAACTTAAAGGAAGAAGTACATATGTTATACCTCATATTTCAACGAAAGTATTTTCTCGATGACAAAAAAGAGGCTCGGAACAAATTAAAGAAAACGATAATGTTTGAAATCACATGGTAAAAAATAATGTTTAAAATGCTTTATAGCTGTATCACATATGATTATGATGCTTCTTTAAATTAGGTTATCTGGAACAGGGTAACCTTGAATTCATGGTACTATTTTTCAATGTTTTTACGGAACATTATAACAATATATATATATATATATATATATATATATATATATTTAATACATAAGAATAAAATAGGCGGAAGTGACGCGGTAAGGTACAAACACCAAAAATGAGAGATGAATGAAGGACAAAGTTTTATTGACAGAGTCTTTGACAAGTATAATGGCTACAATAACTTTTCAAAATTGCGTCCACCAACAATGATACATGTTTGGCAATGTCAGTGGAGCGTTTGTCGTAAAATTAAAAGAATACAGAAATTTCCGACAAAACACATTTTTTTAAATCAACTTATTTTAATAATGTCTGGACAAAAATTTGTGCTTAAATGTATAAACAAATAAGCAATTCATGAAGAAAAATAAATTCTACTTATTAACATAGCTAATAACTAATAACTACCTACAGTTATTCAAACAAATTTAGACCAATGTTTGAAATCAACCACGAATAAAGAAGTTGCGCGCCCGTTTATTTGAACAGCTGTGATAAAGTTTTGAACGATTTTACTTTGGTCGTATAAAATTGAATCATTTCCGTCTGGCCATCTTTTATTTTATTCGATTTTTGATTGTGATGGACATGCGAATCTCATTGCTATCAGTTTCAATTTTCCTAAAGTACTGACAGGATTCGTATTTGACCAGAACAAGTCATCTGTTTTGTAATCAGGGTAGTCAGGAGGCCTTTGATTTCGTGAAGGATTCGTTGCTGTTTTTGTTTTATACGACCTTTCGGCATCTGTTTTGAGGTTCCCTGGGGTTCTTAGAAACTGTCGAATGAAAACCCTCACCATCGTCTTGGTAGGAGGCTGAAGGGGCTCTATTCTTTATCGTAGAGAGACTCTTCAGCTTTTGAACTACCACTACCGCAAGTTAAGTTCTGCCAGAGCTATGTTCAGTGTTGTGCAAACTCACGAAAAAAATAAACTACTTCAAACTCAAGTTCATCGTGCAAAAAACGAGTTAGTTCGCGCTCAAACGCATGTCTGAAAAAGATGAATCCGCTCAACTCAAGTTCATTTTCAAAAATTAGAGAAACGCATTAAAAACCCATTTTTGCGTAAAATTTTATCATTATTTTTTTCTAAATAGAATTTTCCCTTTGTAATACTTTCATAGATAATTTACATTTTTTACTTTCTTCTGTATTCAGCAAAAGGAAGTATTGAATTAGTAAAAATTTTCGATTGATTTACACGTTTTGAAAGGTTCAGAATACGATTTGACCATTTTTAGAAAATGTCTGCCCGTCTCTATATGTGTGTGGGTGAGAGAGACAAAAGAATTGTGGTGACTGCGTCTCAAAGCCTAACGACTTTTGGTGTCTAAAAGGTGGCACTGCTATACAGCGATTTCCAGATTATTTGGGATGGCTATACCTCAGGAAGTACTGCACAGAAGTGCATATAAATTTATATGTAAATGAACCTTAACATAAATTAGTGCTTATAAACTTTTCGTATGAACTTTGTAACAGAAGTCGCTGCTATAGAGTGATTTCTGTAATTTAAGGAAGGCTATATCTCAGTTTCCATTACGTATAATTAAACAAATTCTGATATAGGAGAAAGCCTTTATGAGACATTATGCTGATTAAATTTGGATTCATATCAACCAATAAGTGACCTGCTATACTTCAAATTTTTCTGAGAACGGGGAAGGCTATATGTCAATTTCTATGGCAGGAAACTGCTCAAAACTTGATCGGTGAGATTACCAGTGTTGTGCAAACTCATGAAAAAAAAAAAATGAACTGATTCAAACTCAACTTCATTGTCTAAAGGAGGAGTTAGTTCAAGCTCAAATTCATATGTGAAAAAATGAATCCGCTCGATTCAAATTCATTAAAATAAATAAATAAATAAATAGTGAAACTCCTTAAAGGATCATTTTTATGACGATTTTTATTTATTTTTCTGAAGATTTTTCCCTTTCTGTGAACATCTTCTTAAATAAATTATATTTTTGTTAAATATATTTTAAGTAGCAAAAAGGTTTTTGTTAATTTAATTTGTTAAAGTTATTTAATTGCAGTAAAAATTTATTTAGCGGGCACTCTGAATAGAGGACAACTCTGTTTTGTGAGTAGTTTTTCAATGTCAAATTTCTTATTTGTCTTCTTGTTTTTACTCCTGAAAAATTGATCCTTATTAACGACAAATTCCGTTATCAAGAGCTGGCGTAGCACATGTTTGAAGCGATGGCAGCGATTCAAAATTATGCAACTCTTTCCTGGAGTAGCTATGTGTAATCAAATGCTCAGATAAAGTGCAACGTTAAGCGCGACCAGTCACTGTTATAAATTCGTATTTTATTTACAAATATCCATTACTTATTTTGTCATTTATGTATATATATAATAGCAACACCATTCGATCTAATCAGAAGCTTTTTCAATTCCATATCTTATTATAAAATTTAAGATAAAGTAAGATAAAGTAGTTAAAGAAATCCATTAATAAAACACTATGGCAGGTCACCTGTGAGAAGATTAACTTCAAAATTGTTAATATTTATTTTTTTATAATCAATATTTTGTGTATATCAAATTTCGTGTGCTTTTAATTTTTAGGTACTAAAACAAAACATAGGAACCGCAAAAATAATACAAATCATAGCACATAAGCGTTATCTATCAAGTGATATACATGGAAATCTAATCATATCATTTGATGTTTATGTTTCAGTTCTAGAAGAACTTCCATGAAATTAGTGAATTATTTCTAATTAAAGAGACTGTTTTATTTATACAACACAAAGAAAGATGGAACTCTCTTAGAAATAGTAAAATCGTGTTTTGTATATTCCAAATATGTCTAAATTTAATGAAAAAACTGTTCTTGAAAATGTTTTCTAATTCAATTCGTTTTTTCTTATAATATAGAAGAAAGTGGAAAAGAAAATTTGTTAAAATTTTACATTTTCATACATCTTTAACAACTCCATTTAGTTGGAAACATATTTTCAATATCATGTCATTTAGAAGCACAGGGATAAAATTCTAATTATTCCGTTAGCAATAAACTTTAAAATTTTAATTTTATTTTCCAAACGTACCAAATCTGCTTTTAAAATATTAGAAATTAAAGTTGCGTCTCAAAATACAGAATATTTAGTCTTGAATAAAACATATGGTCACTTGAAAAATTCAAATGAAATGAATATTTCTGAAATGATGAGAGAATTATTGCATTTTAAAAGAAGTCTAAATTGTAATTAAAAGGTTGAACATTGAAAAGTGTAGTGTAAGGTAACATTTTGCAGTACAAATTACCTTTCATGTTCATTTATATCGTATAGTTAATTACATTCAAATAAATACTGTAGTTAAAAAATATATTAATTCATTTATAATAATGATATAATGATTCATTATAAAAATTGTACTTCTCTGTAGAAATATTGTAATGTTCAATTAACTTTAAATTTTATTAATTTGTCATATTACACTCATGTTTATGAAAATTGCAACACCAGGAATAAATGCGAATATAAGAATAATTATTGGGCACATATGGTGAAATTAAAATTTTAAATGCTTTCTAAAAAAAAGAAAGAAAATAAAATAAAACTGTTTTTCACTTCAACATTTCTTTGTCTCTCTCTCGTAGCTTTCAGTTTTAAAAACAATTAATACTCACAAAAATTAAGAAAAAATACAGTGAAAAAAAAAAAAATCTTAACTCTAATGTTGAAGAAAGGAAGAAGAAAAAGAAAAGAAAGAAAGAAAGAGAATCCCAGAATTGTTTCTATGTATATAAGTTCTTAAAAAGTAAGTAAATAAATAAATAATGAAAAGGATACAAATTCGACGCTTTCTTTAAATTCCGAGAATAATTTTCTAACCAGAAACATCACCAGTGAAATAGTCCTATTGATGGTGTAAAGGTCTTTGTTCCTTTCACTACAGGAATCAAGGGTTAAAATAACAAGTCACTCACTACAGTCCATGAAGAAATTATAAGACCACTTTAATTTTGTAAATTATGAGAATAATAAAGATTCCAGTCATAATTTAAATACATAAAATATCATATTGCTGTATATTTTTTATAATTAGTAGTTTGCAATAACTTGGTGTAAACAATAAATGTTTAATTAAAACATATAGTAGAAATAAGTGAAAAATAACCTGATATCAAAATATAAGACCACCTGGCAAAAAACAAAATAGTATAAAAAATTAATATGTTATTGGTCCTCCATTTTTCCTGATGACCTCAAACACTCCGTTTTTCATTAAATTAACCAGGTGATTAAGTTCAGTTTTAGAAATATTGCACCATTCTTTTACAATGGCTACTTCTAGTTCATTGGCTGATGAAAATTGTTTATTATTAGCATAAACTTTGCGAGATAATATACTCCATTGGTTTTCCATGGGGTTCAAGTTTGGACTTCGACTTTGCCATAGCAAAACATTATTATTATTATTTTTTTTAAACCACTCCTGACTGTATTTAGATGTATGACAAGCAGCCTTGTCCTGATGAAATATCCAGTTAGCCCCACCTAATAAAAGTCCAAACGGTATGATATGATCATGTAGCATAGACTGATATTGTGGAGATCTCATATGACTCAAAATCCGCTATAAATCACACAATCCCTCATAACCAAAAGCTCCCCAAATCATTACTGATCGTCTATTCATTTGTCGACTGAAGAATTCCTTTGGTTCCTTCCTCAAGTCATGCCAATAGTGTTTGTAACCACCAGGATCATCAAGGTTAAATCTCTTTTCATCTGAAAATATAATTTGTTTCCACTCATCATTTCCTGACATGACATATTTAGCCCATTTTTATCAAATCACGAAAAATTCAAAGAAAAGCATGGCTATAAGGTAATCTGCAAAATGCGTCTAAACATGTACTGTCGTAATAAACTGAATTCGATTCTGACAGAATTTATTATTTCATAACTTGGTTTTTGGCTGTGTAATCAACGGACAAAGTAATATGTTGATCTCATCCAACAAAACCTTTTATTGAATTAACAAGGTCAAATGCAATAAGAATTAAAACTTCAAAGTGTTAATTTGGTGAATTCGTATGTGACATTCTAAAATCAGACACAGAGGAATAAACGATTGTACAATTGAAATTTAACAATTTGTTGAACATTGTTGCAGTTACCCAGCTACTATGGCCAAACTTTGGAACAGAAGTAAACAATTTACTGGAATTAAAAGCATAACATCAGTCACATATAGAGAGGACGCTCACTAGCAATAAAAATAGCAGACCATCCAGTCCAGTAATACTTCGTCTTTTTTTTATGAAGAAAAAGTAAAAATGTAAAAAAAAAATCTCTGAAAAAAAAAATCAGATTAATAATTGTATAAAACTACACCAAAAGTCCACCAAAACATTTTAATTAAAATGCCTTAAAGAAATTTACAAAAACAAAACAAAATGAAATGACATAACATACAAAGTCTTGCGACTTATGTCAATAGGCTTTTCTACAAAAAAAAATATTTATTAAACACTTAAATGCGTCTAAGTTTCATATGAGATTATGTTTGTAACATATTTAAAAAGAATTGGGAGCATTTGCCTGTATTCTGACTCTTTCTAACATCATTTGCATATATTTTTATGTAGCAATCACAAAATAATGAATGAATGCCAGAGAATTTTATTGTTATTAATATCACATAGTTTAAAAACGTGTAGTTTATTTATTTTAACGAATAAAAAACTAACTAGCTCGAAAACATAAGATTCGAAAAATGAATAAATTAATTCTGTATAAAATAGTTTTGAATTAAACATTCTTGTAATTATTAGAAATAATATAAATCATACTTCGATACAATAAATTTGAATGTAATTTTACCATGTTAATTAATTATTGTGGTAGCATATTCTTTTTTTTTTTTTTTTCAATTGAACCTTTCTTTTCTCTACATTTTTAGTTTTCATTATCAGTGTTTTGCTCAATAGATAAGTATTTCTTACTACTTTTTTCATTCAATATATATATGCATATATTCATTGCTCTTGCATCTCCAACTCCCTTCCTATAGACTGAATGAGAACATCTCATGATTCTTGTTTAAAAAGCAAATTCTTTACTCATTGAGATACATTAAGTTTGAAATTGTTTTCATTATTACTTTTCCTTTCAAAATGAAAAGAAATAAATCATTTCCATTTTCTTAAGTCATTTTTAAATGTAGGAAAATTTTCAAATGACGTTTTACCGATTTTAAATAAAAAAAGAGTTGAAAAATTCTTGAATAAATAAAATTTGAAAGTCGTTTAATAAAGCTTTTTGATTAAAAAAAATCTTAAGGAAGATAAACTCATTTATTTATTTATTTATTTTTTGTTATTTGTGTTGTATAGAAAATACACATTCAGCTCTAAAACTATTTATACATCTTTGCTAAAAAAAATTTTGAAATTCTCCTTCTTAATTTATTTGAAAATTAAAAATATTATTTGACTAATAAAATAAATAAAACATTATCATTTTAAAATAACTTCTTTTATAGTTTCAGGTATATTTTGTGATAAATAAAAAAAGTTATTTTATAAAACAAAACTTTTATACGAAATGCATAATTTATTTTATTAATAAAACATCTTAAAAAAGTTTAAAATTCAAGAGGAAAAATTTTCTATAATTTTATTAATAAGAAAACTTCGAAAAAAATTAAAAATGTTTTAACTCCAAATATCGTTTTATGCTCGGATTGAACATATCAAAATTTTCTTTTTAACAGGCTATTTAAATTTGTGAAATATTTTAGTATTTTACACATATTATTATTTCTTCAAGTACTGTAATACTAAGTACCGTATAAACAAATTTCTGAAAATTTTGAGACGGTATTGTTTTTCTATTTGAAATTTATAACATTCATATATATAAATATATATATTTAAACTCAGTAAATTGTTATTTATTCATCACATATGTAAAAGAAATGTATTTCTTGTTTAAATTAAGATACGGGGCTGTATCTTCTGCATAGTGTATTCCCTAACCTATTCAAGTGATTAAAGCACAATTATCAATTTTTATTTATTTTCTTTTTTTAATTTACTACAGCGAGACAAATAATTCGTTGTACATTATGTTCGAAAAATCATGATCTAGAGTTGGATTTACAAAACATTAATCCTTACACATCTATTATAAATCGTAAATTTGTGTAAAAAAAAAAAAAGTACAGAATTTTATAAAATCAATTAGAAATTTCTGAAGATTCAGTAACGAAATTTACAAATTTTCAGATTTAATATGATTATTTTCAATAAAGGACCCATGCACTAATAAAAACATCTACAAGTTTTCAGCATTCTGCCATAAAATTTTTTATTTATATGACAAAAGAAACATTCCGACTTAAACCACTTTCCGATGTCTAAAGATAAATTCTATAATTGAAATAAGATTGCGTTTTATGGGTCATAAATAAATTACTAGTCGAAACAATATTAAAATAAATAAAAATATACATATAGATTTCACTAATCCGTCCGGATGTGTCACTAATCCGTCAACAAAGTTTCAGACACATTCTAGAACATCTTATGCTGTATTACAAAATTGTTCTTCAATACTCGATTTCAGTATTAGTCTTTTTATTTAATGTTTTCATTCTTTTTATTTTTATGGTGGTAGTATGAAAGTTTAAATTTTGTTATTCCTGAAATTGAATCGCATGAAACTTTTTGTTCGATTTTATCGAATTCTGTTCTTTTCATTACACACTATTTGTAATTTATTAAGTATATTTAAGATCAATATATAAGAAATTAAATTCGAGATCAAGTTTTCTCGAACATTTCACACACACATACAGTCGGTAACAAAAGTGTCCGAACACTAGCAAAAATTCCTATGTAAAAAAAGTACACTTCATACGGTTTTATTAAATAAGTCCTTGTCGAATCCTGTTCTTAGTCAGTGTAAGAACATGATTCGATAAGCATTTATTTAACAAAACCGTATGAAGTGTATTTTTTTTAATAATAATTTTTGCTAGTGTTCGGACACTTTTGTTACCGACTGTATATATACATATATTTTTTGTTTTTAATTTATCAAACAATTTAATGAATCCTATAATTTGAACTTAAATTCAAATTTCCTATTTAAGAAAGCTGCAATATGATTATCAGGCACTGTAAATTATGCAGTGGAAATCAATCTCGTTAATTTAAAAGCAAATAGATTAATTTAATTCATTCTTATTGCAAGGAACTTGTTACTTAATCATGTGTCATTCTTTACTTGATCATAAAACTTATGACGTTTGAAACTTCTATCCTGTGAATTAATTAATTTAATACAAAATGGTACACATTGATGTTCTTTCATTGAATTAGGGATAAAATTCTTAGATATATATTTTACCAATAGATCTTTTCTTTCCATGCAAAATTATGAATCGGATATTTGTACAATTATGTTTGCAGAAACATATTCGACGAATATTTACATCCAAAAGCTTTAGTGACATTATGCTCATATGATAAAAATTGAAATATATTTATTGTAATTTACTTACGGAATTATTTTTTTAAAACTTCATTGCTTTCATGCTACATCCAAATTTACTCATCTTTCTACTGATACTAGTTTTAAATTAAATTATTCTTTCCAAGAGTGCTATTCAGATTTTGTTTTCTTATACTGCCTTATTCTTGTTTTTCGCTATTTTCAGCATTACATCTATTATCACTAAATTACTCATCAATTTATTTTACCTTTAGAAAATTAATAAAGTACTTAATACAAGTAAAAACATAATAATAATAATTTATGCTATTTCTCTTTTGAAAGTATACAAAAGATTTTATTAGTAAATTACTTTTAATGAAGCATTGTAATCTATGTTCATACGTTGTCATATCTTGAGAAGTCTTTTGTTATAAAATACAGCAAATAAATGAGACATGATCACAGTGAAATTCTAGTATATACACTAAGCGACAAAAAAAAAAAAAAAAAAAAAAAAAAGCCGCACTTGGATATTTTCCTTTTCGCCTTCTACAACAACCAATATTGTCGTTTAAAAAGCAAATTTTTGAACAGATTTTATTGTGTTGTCCTCCACATACACTTTAGGATTGAGCCCAGTGTTAAAAACAAAATGCAATTGTCCAGAAATTTGTAATTTCAGAAAGTATTTTAAAAATATACACACTGGGCAATGAATTAGAAACGTTTAAAATAATATTTTATTGGACCTTCTTTTGCACGTTGGACCTCCTTTTTGCATGAATAACAGCCAGTATTCGTTTGGGCAGCGATTCTACAAGATGTTTATATCCAGAGTTTACCATACACTGGCTACGCAGACTTTAAGATCCTGTAAATTGGTTGGAAGAGGAGATTGCTGACGGATACTCCTTTCCAACATGTCCCAAACATTTTCTATTGGATTAAGATCTGCGCTTTGCGGCATCTAGGGAAACTGTTGGAAGTCAGAATGATGTTCACTGAACCAGTCTCTAACGATTCTGCCGTCGATCCCGAATTTTTATCATCAACATACTTTTTTATGTTCATACGTTGTCATATCTTGAGCAGTCTTTTGTTATAAAATACAGCAGATAAATGAGACATGATCACAGTGAAATTCGAGTATATACACTAAGCGATAAAAAAAAAAAACGCACTTAGATATTTTCCTTTTCGCTTTCTACAACAACCAATTTTGTCGTTTAAAAAGCAAATTTTCGAACAGATTTTATTATGTTGCCCTCCACATACACTTTAGCTAATTTTAGCCCAGGGTTAAAAACAAAATGCAATTGTCAGGAAAATTGTAATTTTAGAAATTATTTCAAAAATGGTAAGAATAAGGCAATTAAAGATGCCACAAAAAGTGTTAATTTTTGATGGAAAATCAAAAAATATTTTAATATGTGAGTTGGCAAAATAATTACATGGTAACGAAATATTGGTAAAAGGGTTTTCAGCAAGATATAAAATTTTTTAGCCGTTTAAACTAGAAATTTGGTTTTAAGCAGCCATGTTGTTCATCCAAGCGAGATGACCATAAGTTCAAAAGCCATTGCTTATAAAATCGGTTTGTATTGCATTTAGAACATAAAAGGGATTCAGAAAAAGTGTTTAGTAGCATAATTTCTTTAACTACAGTACAGCAACTATTAAACGAAGCAGGTTTAAATGACAGAAGATTTGAAAAAAATTCCATTCTTAGCGAAGAGAATTAGGAAAGCAAGACCTCAGATGGCTAAAAAAAAAAAAAAAAATGGTTAGTTAATTATTGGGTTGAACTGGTTCTCTTTAATGAGTCAAAATTAACTTATTTCGAGCTAAAGAAAACAAGCAGATCTGACAACAAAAATATGACCGACTTAATGAAAATCGCGCTTTTAAAACAGTGACACATTCTCCGTACATTATGGTACGGAGGTGCATAACTTTTTATACAGTCGGGCAAATTTTTATGCTCAATGGATCAATTAACTTGCAATAAAACACAATCTTCATAAAAGTGGTGCCTGACCGACTATTTTGGTGGTATCTTTGACTTTTCCGCAAACAGCATTTCAGGATGATAATGCACCTTACTACACGGCAGGTGTGGTAAGTTTATTCACTTCAAATTGTCAAAATTTGCTATTCATTTCCATGATAATCTATAATTCTGTACGTAATCATATTTTTTTTCACTTTACGTTAAATCCCATAAAGGATATAGTAGAATTTCTTCTTTACCAGACCTGGAAATAGTCCTAATCGCGATCCGCTCGAAAATGTTTCGTCTATAAAAAGGCGGGGGTGAGGGAAGAGGATTCAAAATTTGCAGCCTATAGCTCTGCCAGATCTAGAAAATATTATTTGTAATATTTGGCACATTGAAATTTCCGAGATTTAAATTAAAACACTGTATAAATCTATGCCATATTGCATTAAAGCAGTAATTCCCTATAAAGGTGGAATTACCACAATGCAGAATACATATTTTTAATAAAAGATTGCTTAGATCTAACAAATAAATAGTTTTACTTCATATATCAAAATATAACTTGTTTATTTCCTATAATAAATCATAATAGAATACAAAATGCATGGTTATTACATTATGTTCAAAAAGGAAATTTTATGCAGATTTTTAAAAAGTACTTCGTAAAGTGCAATAAAGCGAATTATTAAATCGAAAATATACATAGGTATCCTTTAACATTAATTTTAAAGTTATTACAAATAAAAAAGGTATAAGTCATTTTTTTTACAGTGCGGCTTTTTTTTTTTTGTCGCTTAATATATATATATATATAAGCACAATCCAGTATTTCTTAATTTATAATTAAAAAGTGCTCAAAAATAAAATATCAAAATGTCGATTACGTTAGATGCGAATATATTGATCATAATTACATCTGAATGGGATTAAGCATAATATTATTACAAGAGAAAGTGTTTTCTTGTAAAGAATGCTGCCCTTAGGGCTGCCCTATTTTAATGCGTAGTGAGTGTAAATATACTTCAAAGGCAATTATAAAACTTAATAATATACTTTAATGGAAACTGACAAATGAGATGAAAAATGGGACTACTTTCCTAATAATTTATGAAATATGAATATCCTGCCCTCCTAACGTAAATATAAATGATAGATACTCTCAATAGTTTAATAAAAGTTAATGGCCAGACAATTTCATTATAAAACTATAATTTAACCTATATTACCCATACGATGTAACTAGCGACAACCTTGCTTAACTCGTAATGTACTCTCTGAGATACTTTCGCTCTGATAACTTGCATGTCAGAAAACCCTCCTCCAACTACAGCTGCCGGACTAAGTCAGCTCTCCGTCTGAACCACATCAAAATCACTTAAGAACCGCCTATGCCACCTAAACCACATACGCCACATAGAGTACGATTTCAACATTCTTTTTATACCTCAATTAATATACATTTGTTATTCAACCTCGTTTTCAAAAAACTTGCAGTGAAACTAGTAATTTATTTGTTAACTAGCCGCGTTCGGCGACCAGCTGGTTTGCGATCCTTGAAAAATCCGACTTTACGAAATTCCTGCTCGGTGGCGCCTACGACGCGTTTTCACGTTTCAGGTCTTACAACAGCTTATTGACATATAGTGAAAATAGCTTTATTGAAAAATTTAATCGCAGTACATTCCCGCTCAGTAGCGCCTGAGGCGCTCTCTTCCCGCTTCAATATCTGAAGCAGCCTGTTCGCTCACTATGTTATGATCTTTCAAAATTCTGACTTTAACAAAGTCTCGCTCGGTGGCGCCTGCGGTGTCTTATCCCTGTTTTAGAACTTACAACAGCTTCCTCGCTCATTAGAATTTGAAATATTGAAATTTTAAAAAATTACAGCACCATCTGACTGTAGAGATTTCTGTAATCTACTGTTCTATTCCAAATCAACAAAGCTTTCAAATGATGTATTACATACTAAATTATTTTAATTAGTAGCTGAGATACAAAAGAAAACCTAATCAGGACACCTTAAAACATATAAATCAGGTGAAATCTCGAATCCCACATTCCATAATGTAAAAGTACTTTAAAATATCTTTCCAATGATGTATTAAAAATAATTTAATCATTATTAGTATTGGAAATATTGACATTTTAAAATATTACAGTGCCATCTGGCGGTAGATATTTCTGTAATCTACTGTATAATTCCAAATCAACAAAGCTTTCATATGATGTATTACTTATGAAATTATTTTAATTAGTAGCTGAGATACAAAAGAAAACCTAATCAGTACACCTTAAAACATGTAAATCACGTGAAATCTCGAATTCCATTACCTACGGCAGTCGATTAATGGAAGTAAAAAGAAAAAGAAATATTTTTACCTTAAGTGCATTTCTTGCTATAGAAACTGGCATCCTCTTTTGAGAGATATACTATTACGCGTATTAGAATAAAATTAAATTTGGAATTAAAATGTAAATTAAAATGTAAATTTTTTGTTTATTGACGGAAATCGATGAAATTTGAACTGCAAGTTTGTCTTGTGATGTTACAGCTGTATAGTAAGTTTTGTGTGCGACAAAGAAAAATTGAAGAATTTGATAATTTGTAATTTTTAATCCCACTTCAAGAACACAGGAAGTAAAAACATTTCTTCTTTTATCTCTGTGAATGGGAGTTGCCATGGTAAACAAAATATCAAGTATTGTAATAGAATTGATTCTGAAACGCGGTATGCTGTATTGAGAATTTTATGAAAATCAATGGCGTTATGCAGTAAATTAAAAAAATTATTACTCATTGAGTTTTTGAAATAATCTCTCAATCTTGTGAGATCTGTTTCGTTTCATCGAGATCTATATGAGAAAAAAAAATGATTTATCTCTAAAAGATTTTGTGTTATAAAATGTTTCGTGAAAAAAATCAATGTTTCGTAAAATCTAAAAATATGGATCGCTAATCCATATTTTGTTAAAATTTTTATATGGGTCGAAAGAGGATTAAATGACCTTCCAAAATGTATCGGTTGTTAAGAAATGGGACAATTACTCTTTCGTAGAAGGCGATTCAAAAATGATGATCGAGAAAAAGAGAAATTTTGGAACCTTTTTGTAGCCATTCTGTAGAGTACATGTTATCATACAAACAATTTCCCTGTGTTCCGTGGTGGTATGATTGATAAGACGCTTGAGCTTAACCAGGTTTCGAATTCCATGGACGGTATGATGTCGATTCCAGCGCCGTGTAATAAAAGATTTTCTTTTAAAAGTTATTGCTTGCTTATTTATGCTCTAGAAAATTCTAAAATCTATTTTTAACAGAGAAGCAGAATAACATGGCAACATTTTAAGACATTTGCAAAGTCTTAATTTCAGATGTAAATGGTGTAATAAAAAGTAAGACATTTTATTCGTTTAAAATGTGACCACCTGTATAAGGCATTTTTTAACTAAATTTAAGACGTTTATCAGTTATCCCCCCTGGAAGTGGCACCCGACATTTTGGGAATCGCTTACCTTCATCTTTAGAAACTCACCTACTTCTAAATTTAATTACCCTCTCTACAAGCACACTGAAGATCTCCGAAATACTTATCAATAGTAATGGTCTAAAATGATATTATCATAACTAGCACTATTAATCTATTTTAGACCAAGTTTAGGTAATTACCGCACTACTGAACCATTTCGAAGCTTACAGGAATCTATTAAATTATTACTGTACTGACAGTTTATAAGCACCGGGTGCTTTGAGTTACGGACGGTGAAAGCCGCCGTTTCTGTTATCACCTTAGTATCGATTTGTATATGCAGAAGGTACACAGGGGTCTTTTTATAATAATTACGATTTTAACTGTATTTATGTGAGAACAGCACATATAACTGTTCTTCTGATTTATGTTTGAACTATTTATGAGACTTCAAAGCAATTATAACCCAAGAAATTTTGCCATATTTTAAGAAGATATGTTACGATTCCATCCGAAAGTTATACGATAATAACCTACTGCAATAATTAAAGAATTTAAATGGTAAAAATTTAAAAACCAATAATTTGGAATTTTAATTTTTCAAACTTGAACCATGATCCTATTATTCCATAATTTACTGAATCGGTTTACTTGTATCACATGCAATAAATTCACTTTATTTTTAATCTGCAAACTTTAGAAAAATTTGGTGTTTTCCACTCAATTAAGTTTACAAAAATTAAATGAAATATAAAAGTTACATTAATCAATTTAGGCGTATTTTGCTGTTAATTTTTTTTTCGTGGAAATCCTAATTAAATATGATCAAATTTTTGATATTTAAATAAAAATCAATTCTTAATTTTCTTCGATCTCTTTCTATTTTAATTTAGTTTATTTTTCTTCCAACTCGCATATCAAAACTTAAATAACAAATTTGGTGATAAATATAGTGAAGCCTTTTATCTTATTAGGTTTTTTGCTACATTTAGGGATGGAAACAACGGCAGAACATGTTTTTAATTTTTTTGTGTAATTATTCAGACGCTAATTAAGGGAAGGAAATGCAATAAATGAGTTTTTGATGCATGCGAGATTTTGAAACAAAATATAAATTAATCGTAAAATCTATTTATCTTCTCGAAAACAACATTTATCGTGTAAACAAAACGGAAAATTTTTGTTATTCTTATTCTTTTCAAAAAAGTAGTAGTGATTTATTTGCTAATTTTAATTAACTTAAACTTTTTTTTTTCTTGTATTTCTCTAAATGTTTGTAAATAATGAAACATAAAAACTAGAAAATTAGGAAATCTAGTTTTGTTTAAAATAATCAATTTTAATATTTCTCACCATGATGCATTTTAGTATATAGCTTGCCCGTTGAAGTCCTGCTTCAGCATAATTTTGAAACGGTGCGCGTAGCTTTACACGAACTGTATAAATATAGTAAAATGTACATATACTACAGTTTGAGATCGTTTACATCTCCACCTGATCAGTTCTAACGAATAAAATAAAAATATAAGATAACTTTAGACTTAAATATATGTATACATTCATAAATGCATTGTTTTTTATATTTATATTTCTTTAAAATCTTAAAAAAAAAAAAATCACTACTTATTTTTAGTCTTTTTTTTTTTTTTTTTTTTTTTTATAAAAATCAATTCTTAATTATCTTCAATCTCTTACTATTTTAATTTATTTTATTTTTCTTAAAACTCTTAAATCAAAATTTAAATTACAAATTTCGTGATAAATATAGTGAAACCACTATATTTACAGTAGGCGGCAAAATTATTCGAGCACTAGAAATAATTCCTATATAAAAAAATTTAAACTTAGTACTGTTTTGCTAAATAAATCCTTGTCGAATTATGGTCTTAGATTGACAAAGAACAGGACTCGACAAGGATTTATTTAACAAGGCAGTATTAAGTGTACCCTTTTTACATAGGAATTATTGCTAGCGCTCTAATAATTTTGCTTCCGACTGTATTAACGTTCCGAAAAAAGGTAGAGAAATAGTGAATTACAAAATTGAAGTGAGCTCAATTTTGTACAGAAAATTGAAGCATTGTTGGTAAAACAGTGTTCATAAAAAATCTCGCCAATATATATATATATATAGTAATAAATCTACTAGATATATATACTAGATATATACAGTCGGTAACAAAAGTATCCGAACATTAGCGAAAATTCCTATATAAAAAAAGTACAGTTACTACTTATTTGTTAAACAAATCCTTGTAGAATCATGTTCTTGGTCAGTCTAAGAACATAATTCGACAAGGATTTATTTATCATAACAGTATTAACTCTACTTTTTTTATATAAGAATTTTTGCTGGTGTTCGGATACTTTTGTTACCGACTGTACTATCTATCTATCTACCTATCTATATACATATATCTAGTAGTCATTCAACTAGAAATGTACATTTTCAAATAATCCCATCTCCTTATATTATTAAAATCTGTACGCGTGTGTGTTTGTGTGTGTGTGTGTGTGTGAGAGAGAGAGAGAAACGGCTTGAAACAGAAAAGGCTCCGCCGCGAATGGTCGCACGGACTTCGGACAGGTACCGTCGGACGGATTATTTATCGCAGATGTACGATATCTAATTTGCTAAACGATGTGACCCTAATTAGCGGAGATATTATTTAAAATGTCGACCCATGTCAAATCAAAGAACGATTCAAAATCGCAACCGACCGCCATTTCGTTACGGAACTGCCCTGAAAAGAAAAAGCAAAGAGAGAAAATTTCGTGAGTTTTTGTAAAGCGATCGCTGCCGATTTGTTGGAAATATCGAAAATACACCTGTACCACGAGAAAGAGCATTTATTACCGATTCTTACGGTACAAATTTTTTTTTAAATACGGATTTTTTATATTTTTTAAAATAATTTTGAAAAGGGTCGAAAATTTCTCTTTTTCTCGATCGTCTTTTTTGAAACGCCCTGTACGACCGAGTAACTGTTCCATTTCTTAACAACTGGTATATTCGGAAAGGCCATTTAATCTTCTTTCGAACCATATAAACATTTTTACAAAATACGGATTAGCGATCCATATTATTAGACTTCGAAACATCGATTTTTTTCACAAAACATTTTATAACTCAAAAGCGTTTAGAGATAAATATATATATATATATATATATATATATGTTTTTTTTGTGTGTGTATAGATCTCGCTTCAACAATTGAATTCCCAAAAGATTGAGAGAAAATTTCAAAAACTGAATGAGTTATAATTTTTTTAATTTTAGGCATTAAAGCATTGGACATGCCGTACTCCATTCCAAGTTGAATACCGTAATCAAATCATACAGACGTCCGTTTCGTAACTATGACAACCCGATGAGACAGGAAGCATTTCTAGACGGAAACGAAAAAAAAAAAAAAAAAAAAAACAGCGAGAAACATCTGGTATTTACGAGGTCACGTGTTTTGGTGCTGCGATTAAAAATTGCAATTTTGAAAAGGCTTGAGTTTTTCAATGTCGCACACTAAACTTGGTATACAGACCTAACATTACAAGACAGTCTTGCAGTTCAAATTAAATCGATATTGCAAAAAATTTACATTTTAGTTGGAAATTAAATTTTATTCTAATACGCGTATTTCAATTTCTAATTATCATTAAATTATTTTTAATACATCATTCGAAAGATATTTTAAAGTTCTTTTATATTAACCAAAGTTTTCACCAGATTTACACGTTTTGAGGTGTCCCGAATGAGTTCTCTTTTGTATCTCAGCTACTAATTAAAATAATTTCATAAGTAATACATCATTAGAAAGCTTTTTTGATTTGGAATCGAACAGTCGAATACAGAATTTTCTACCGCCAGATGGCGCTGTAATTTTCCATATTTCAATATTTCAATGCGTATTTCAATTTCTAATTACGATTAAATTATTTTTCTTATTATAAGTTCTTTTATATTATTCAAAGTTTTCAACAGATTTACACGTTTTGAGGTGTTCTGAATCAGTTTTCTTTTATGGTGTTGTAATATTTTCAAATTTCAATATTACAATTTCTAATTATGATTAAATTATTTTTAATACATAATTCGAAAGATATTTTAAAGGTTCTTTTATATTATCGAAAGTTTTCACCAGATATACACATTTTGAGGTGTCCCGAATGAGTTTTGTTTTGTATCTCAGCTACTAATTAAAATTATTTTTAATATATTATTCGAAAGATATTTTAAAGTTCTTTTAAATTATCAAAAGTTTTCACCAGAATTACACGTTTTGAGGTGTCCTAAATCAGTTTTCTTTTATGGCGTTGTAATATTTTCAAATTTCATTATTGCAATTTCTAATTATGATTAAATTATTTTTAATGAATAATTCGAAAGATATTTTAAAGTTCTTTTATATTATCGAAAGTTTTCACCAGATTTACACGTTTTGAGGTGTCCTGATTATGTTTTCTTTTGCATCTCAGCCAATTGAGTTAGATCGTTCAAAATTGGTATACGTAGGTTAATTAAGAGGGCATGAAAGGGTGGGGGGGAAGAAATAGGCGTGCACTGCTCGCATATCCCCTAACTTGTGCGCGCGCAGCACGCACGGGACTGCGCTGCCGAAGGCAGTGGGGACACGTCCCGACTTTTTAACCAGTGAGAAATGATTTTTTTGATTTTCTTTTCTTAAGAATACAAGTTTGATCTGAGAAGGAATATGTGCGCGCAGCGCGCATAGGTTTGCGCTGCCGAAGGCAGTGGGGACCCGGGTTGAGTTTTTACCCGATCAGAAATGATTTTTTAGGGGGCGCGAAGGGTCAGGGAAGCAATACGCCCGCGTAGCGCGCATGGGACTTCGCTGCCGCAGGCAGTGGGGACACGGTGTAACTTTTTAGCCGATCAGAAATGATTTTTTTTAGGGGGCAGGAAAGATCAGGGACGGCATACGCGCGCGCAGTGTGTGTATCCGTTAACTTGTGCGCGCGCAGCCCTCACGGGACTGCGCTGCCGAAGGCAGTGGGGACCCTGTCCGAATTTGTACCCGATGAGAAATGATTTTTAAAATTTTCTTAAGAATAAAATTTTGACTTGAGAAGGAATACGCGCGCGTAGCGCGTGTATCCCTTAAGTTGTGCACGCGCAGCGCGCACGGGAGCGCTACCGAAGGCAGTGGGGACCCAGTCCGAATTTTTACCCGATGAGAAATGATTTTTTAAATTTTCTTAAAAATAAAATTTTGACTTGAGAAGGAATATGTGCGCGCAGCGCACGTATACCTCCACACGTGCGCGCAGCGCGCATGAGTCTGCGATGCCGGAGGCAGTGGGGACTCGATGGGAGTTTTTACCCGATCAGATTTTTTTTATAGGAGCCACGAAGGGTCAGGAAAGGAATACGCGCGCGCAGCGCGCACGGGACTGCGCTGCCGAAGGCAGTGGGGACCTGGGGCCCTACAACGAACACTTCGTAATCTTTTCACTGCCGAGTTCTAGCCGAGAATTTTGTGCTGTGACGTCATTTTTCGACAATCACGAAAAAGTGCTACAACGAGCTCATCGGAAGCTTCTCACTGCCGGTATCTATCTTCGTTATCTACCTCTAAAATCTCACCCACTGAAAGCTAGTGAAATCGCGATTACGAAGTGAGAGCTTCGTCAGCCATTTTTAGTACAAAATACCGATGAATTAAAAATAAAAAATATGTACGTATGCCATACTTTTTGAAAAGAACTTTCAAAACTATTAATTTTTTGTGTGAATACTGTATACATTTAATGATTAGATTTAAAGATATTTGATTAGAAAGATTACGAATGACAATAAGTCTGTTGCTTTTAAACAATAAAACAAAAATAACCCTAAAAATTAAAGACTAAAGGATAAATTTCTGAAAATAATCATTTTCGACATCCTCAGAACTATAAATTCTAATTTAAATCATATGAATTCATCGTTCATAATATAATAATTGTAAAAAATGCTCAATTAAGGACTGTATAATAAATAACTTAAGAAGAACGTCGCACGTCTTCTAGTGGCTTGTATACAGAGCATTCTTTTACAAACCAACAGTACCCGGGTTCAAATCCCGTTAACTCTATTTCAGACTTTTTTTTTCAATTATTATATATATGAAGAAAAATAAATTAATTTAAAATGAATAATTTGCCAGATGTAAGTTTTAATTTAGCAATTATTTTCTACTTCATTATTAATTGAATTTAACTTTTGTTTCAGTATAAATTCAAATAAATATTTCAAAAGTAACCATTAAAAGTAATCCGTTCAATAACAAGAAATTAAATAAAAAAATAATTCTTAAAGAAAAAATATTTAATTTTTGTTTAATGACTTTTCAAAAAAGCAGAAAAGAGATCAAACATTTTACTTTTAAACTATTTAATTTGAACTGAAAACACGAAAAAAAAGGAGGGGGGATTTCATTTTTGTTAAATTAAATTAATATTTAAAAAAAATTATATATTATCAAATTAACTTAAGCCTTTTTATTTATTTATTTTGTTACTTGTATACATACTCTAACAAAATATTTGAAAGGATAACTTATGGGGGAAAATTATATTAGTTACAATTTTAACTTCTGGCAAATAATAAATAAAATTAAATGTAGAAAAAAAAGTCGAAATATAAGCATTTTTTTTTAAATTATTTTATTTCAATGAGAAAGAAAAGAAAAAAAAGAAATATTTTCTTTCTTTCTTTCTTTATTTTTTTTCTCTCCCCTAACTATTAAATTAAATATTCGTATATTTCTTATTAGTAATAAAATAAATTAAGGAATTGCTAATATGTGGAATATTGTGCATAAAACACACACACACACACACACACACACACACATATATATATATATATATATATATAACTTTTTTTTAATGCAATAAAATATACACATGTATATAAACTATTATCCCTTACCAAGGATTCAATTTGGGAACTCTCGGTTAAAATTTTTTAAGTCAATGAGCAAGCTCTTTAATCATTGCACTTTAATACGTAAAATTCATGCAGGGGGGGGGGGGAAGCTAAAAATCCATAGAAAAAGCACGGGATGAAAAGGAAAAAAACTCACAAAAGATACAGCGAAGGAGCCACCTTAGTTATCATAATTATATTCTCTTTAAGATAGGATTGCTATGAAACTAGCATTACGAACGATTAATTCACATGATTTAGCTTAAATTTTAAGGTCTGAGGGCTACAAAAGTGATTATTTTTAGAAATTTATTCTTTAGTCTTTAATAGACTATTTTTTGTTAATGCTCTTGGTTTTTGTAATAAATGCACCACAGTTGTGTATATATATATATATATATATATATATATATATAGATAGATAGATAGATAGATAGGTAGGTAGGTATTATACGTAATGTTGCATGTATTAGCAATTCCCCAATTTCTCTTATAAAAATCCCCCCCCCTTTCTGAATGAAATAAAATAATAATAATAATAAAACGCTTATATTTCGATATGTATATATATATATATATATATATTACATTTAAATTTAATTGTAGTTAGTATATACCAGAAGCTAAAATTTGTAACTAATTTAATTTTCCGCCCATAAATTATTATTATCCCTTCAAATATATTGCTAGAGTAAGAGTAACACTCACTAATAATAAAATAAATAGAAATGTTGAAGTTAATTTGATAATGTATAATTTATTATTATTATTGTTATTAATTTAATTTAACAAACATTGAACTTTCTTCTCTCTCTCTCTCTCTTTTTTTTTTTTTTTCTCTCTTTTTTTGTTAGTTTAAATAAAATAATTTAAAGATAATATGTTTGATCATGTTTCTGCTTTTGAAAAGTCATTATTAAACAGAAATTAAACTTTAAACTGAAATATTTTTTCAAATTTTTTCTTTATTTATTCTTAATTTAATCTCTTGTTATTGTGTATATATGTATTATTTAACCTACTAATTTTTTTTCTACTTCATTATTCATTAAATTTAACTTTTGTTTTAATTAAATTAAAAAAATATTTTAAAAATAGGCAATTAAATTTTAAAACTAAAATGCTTACTTCTGAAATATATACTTGAATTTATACTGAAATAAAAGTTAAATTCAACTAATAATGAAGTAGAAATTACTTGCTGAATTAAAACTTACAACTGGCAAATTATTTATTTTAAACTTCTTTTTTTCAGACTTATAAATTAAGGAAAAAAAACTAAAAAGGACATAACGGGGTTTGATCCCGGATACTGCGGGTTTGAAACGAAATGCTCTATGTCTAAGCCACTAGGACACATATGACGATTACCTTATGTTCTTTATTACAGAGTCCTTAAATGAGCATTTTTACAATTATTTTATTATGAACGATGAATTCACATGATTTAACTTAGAATTTATAGCTCTGAGGACGTTAAAATTGATTTTTTTCAGAAAGTTATTCTTTAGTCTTTAATTTTAGGGTTATTTTAGTGTTATTATTTTAAGGTAAAAGCAACAGACCTATTGTCACTCGTAAACTTCCTAATTAAATATATTTAAAACAATTTATTAAACGTATATAGTGACCACACAAAAAATTTATAATTTTGAAAGTTCTTTTCAAAAATGTATAACTTACGTGCATCATTTTTGTTTTTTAAATCACCAGTTTTTATTAAAAAATGGCTGACAATATTTTAGCGCATTCACTTTCGACCATTTACGCACTGTGATTGGTCAGATAGTATTCGAAGCTGAAACTCGCAATTCGGCTTCCGCCCACGGCTTCCGATCAGTTCATTGTAGGGCCAAAAGTTATTGTCGTAAACATTTTGGTGAGATCTTCCAAACTCGGCATCATGAAGTTCTCACGTCGTGAGCTTTACGAAGTGTTCGTTGTACGCCCCCTGGGCCGACTTTTTACCCAATCATAAATGATTCAATTTTTCAATTTGTTTTCTTAACACTAAAAGTTACTGTTAGTGATTCATTTGAAAATACTGACCCGCTAGCGGGCGAAGCTCGCTAGTTTAATAAAAATAAAAGTCAAAATTGTGCTTTTATAATTGTTTTTATTATTTGCTTCAAACTTATTTAGCTTATTTCTAGTATTCCTCAAAATAATATAAAAATTGTTTTCTGGTTAAAAAAGAAAAAAAAAAAATTGCATATCCACAGATTTGACATCGATGTTCATACACATATTATAGTATTCCTCTTAAATGTATTGAAACAGTAACTTTAACAATGTGAGGTATCGAATTACGTGTAAAATCTTTATTAGGTTAACAAATTATAAACAGATATTTTTTATGAGCCACAATTTATTGCCGAAACGTCAGTGGAGGCCCTCTGTTGAGACTCAAAACGGTTTTGGGCTGTGTCTGTCTGTCTGTTTGTCGCGCGATACCGGCCGCAAAAATAGCGCTATTGACTTGAAATTTGGTACACGTGTTCATGAGCCCCACGAAATCAGCTGTATAGTTTTTGGTATGTACTCCATTTGTAGTTCGTATACAGGGACACGCCAAAGTTTTTCTTATCATTACGGCCTATGGGAGGAATTTGTATGTATCGCGATAGCGGCCACAAAAATCACGCCATTGACTTGCAATTTGGTACACGTGTTCATGTGCCCCACGAAATCAGCTGTATAGTTTTGGGTGTGTATTCCATTTGTAATTCGTGTACAGGGACACGCCAAAGTTTTTCTTATCATTACGGCCTAAGGGAGGAATTTGTATGTACCGCGAGAGCAGCCACAAAAATCACGCTTTCGACTTGCAATTTGGTACACATGTTCATAAGCCCAACGGAATCAGCTGTATAGTTTTAGGTGTGTATTCCATTTGTAGTTCGAGTACAGGGACACGCCAAAGATTTTCTATCATTACGGCCTATGGGAAGAATCTGTATGTACCGCGATAGCCGCCGCAAAAATCAAGCTATTGACTTCATATTTTGCCGAAACGTCAGTGGAGGCCCTCTGTTGAGACTCAAAAGGATTTTGGGTTCCGTCGGTCCGTCCGTCTGTTTGTCTGTCTGTCGTGCGATAGCGGCCGTAAAAACCACGCTATTGACTTGAAACTTTGTACACATGTTCATGATCCCCACGAAATTAGCTGTATAGTTTTGGGTGTGCATTCCATTTGTAGTTCGTGTACAGGGACACGCCAAAGTTTTTTTTATCATTACGGCCTATGGGAAGAATTTGTATGTACCGCGATAGCGGCCCCAAAAATAACGCTATAGACTTGCAATTCGGTACACATTCACGAGGCCAACGGAATTAGCTGTATAGTGTTAGGTGTGTATTCCCTTTGTTGTTCGTGTACAGGGACACGCCAAAATTTTTCTTATCCTTACGGCCTATGGGAAGAATTTGTATGTACCGCAATAGCGGCCGCAAAAATCCTTCGATTGACTTGCAAATTAGCGCACACATTCCAGCTTTCCATATAAGTAGCTGTATAATTTTCATTGCTATATTTTTTATAAACTGTGTACAGGGACACGCCAAAATTCTTAACATTACGGCGTATGGGGTGAATTTCGTTTAAACGCATTTTAATATCATTACTTCGCAATGAAGAAAATGAAACTAGAGTACGTGAGAAAGATGATTAAACTTATGTTGCTTGAAGAAAATATGTGCTCTTAAGCTTTCTAATTAATGTACAGGACCTTACAAAAGTGTTCTGACAATGTCACTTAGTCATCCAAACGATGTTAAATTTGGAACAATTATTAATTTTAAACGCAAAATAAGCTGAATAGTTTTTACTGGTATATACAATGTTTATGGTTCGTTTACAATGACACACGAAAGAATTTCGTAACATTAGAGCCTATGGACGAATTTTTAATTTAAGCGCGCACTTTAATGCGTTTATGCTGAATTGAACTTAATAAAGTTAACATACATTATAAAGATTCTTAAAATCATGTTTACTCTAAAAAAGGGTTATGTATAGACGAAATAATTTATGGGACCACACAAAATAATTCCGAGTATGTACTGTAATCATCCAAATTAATTCAAATTAGTTTGAAAGATTAATGAGTTATAATTAATTAGATTTATTCTTATTACTGGTGTTTATAATGACTGTGGCTACTTTTCCGGGATACATAAAGGAATTTCGTACTTTTATGGTGTATAGTGTATTTTAACATGGTTGCACCCCATCAAATATAATGAAATTTTATTAGAATTTTAAAAGCCTGTTTTCATGTTGAAAATTGTGGGCATAGAATTGATAATTAGTTTAAAGGTTACGCAAAATATTTCCGATATGCTACGTAATTCTTTTTGTATGAAATTCGGTATTTATGAATTTCCGGGAAATAATACAAGACCGCCGTTTAATAAGAATGCATATTGTTGCGTACTTGGGGGTTTGTAAGTTGTCCGAGAATGAAAGGCGAAACTTGCAAAAATTCAGTGATTTATTCAAAGAAAGTTCCAGAAGAATACAGGTCTATAAACCAAGTATCAGCTTCAATTCAACCAGTAAACATAGCTTAAACAACAGCCGTTAACAGCAAAACAACAGTACAAACTGTTTAGCAATAACACATAAAGCAAGTCTCATTCAAAGAGGCTCAAAGCAAAGCAAGCATTTGACGAAATCGACACAGATCTGAGATTGGAAGCCTTGGCTAAAAAAATGCTCCTTTTATACTATTCTATCGAACACAGACTGTTCTGGAAAATTATCGTATCTCATCAGCCAATGAGATTGGAGCTTCCATATTTGGTATATCCCTAATAAGGATTTTCTCGCCAAGGTCGCCAAAAAAAATCGCCAAGCAGGTAAACAGTCGCCAAATCTGGCGCCAAATCCATTTCTTCCCTTATTGGAGCTTTTCAATTCATTTTTAAAGGAAAATTAGGCTATTTCAACGCTAAAACGACTAGAAATGCACAAAATTAGCATTTTATCGACTTACTAAGCCTCTTTGAAAAACATTATACAAAAATAAATGCAATTATTTACAATTCCGTAACACTTTATATGATATACAAATAGGTATAGAAAGAGAGATACAGCGGGGGGTTGAGGGGGGCTGCCGCCCCCCTCAGGAATGTATCTGATTATGGTAATAAGTCGATCGAATCAATATATACTATTATATAATAAGAAATAAATAAAAATGACCTATTGAAAAATGTCTGATGCAAATAGGACGTTGAGGCTCCTGATCTGCAGATCCACTAGTTTTAGAATTTATATTTGCCTTTATTGATAAGAACAGATTGCCGTAATTTTAGGACGAAGTTTTTATTTATCAACAATACCAATGTAATCAATATTATATCATCAACATTGTCATCAAACACAAACGATTTTTCTCCAAACTTTTTTTAAAAATTTAACGTTACATTCTTCTGTATTAATTGATTTAATATGTGCAATGTAATACTTGACATTATTTTTGGAATAGGAAACTTAGATTTGCTTTCTCCAAGAGTTTCTCTTTAGTTTATAGTTCTGTTGCTGTTGAGTTTCTAGCTGTGTTGCTTGAGTTAACTGGGGATTAAATCATGACAGAGACTGCTATAATGGTTGCAGTACAGTAATTGCTATAATGGTTGCAGTAAAAAGTACACTCAATACAGTTTTTTAAAATAAAACCTTGTCGAATCCTGTTTTTAGACTGATTAAGAACAGGATTCGACAAGGATTTATTTAACAAAACTGTATTAAGTGTACTTTTTTTTTTTTTTTGGAATTTTTACTAGTGTTACGAGACTTTTGTTACCGACTGTACACGAATAGTTGTAGTTTATATCTTTAAAATGCTGTATTCAGTATGACAGACTATAAAAGCATGCCAGACTGCCGAAAAGTATCGTATTGTAGCTTAAGCTGCTCGATCATATCGACCGCTTTCAACTCTTCCCTTTCAACGATAAATTATTATGGGAAAAAGATGATGTACATACATGCAATTTTCGTGAGAATCTATCACTTAATGGATTAATTATGACATTTATATATGCAAAATGCTGGCAGAGTATTTCCTTGAAGAGAAACTGCTGACATATCGTATCAAAGTGGCGTAAATTGGAAAAAAATCTTAAGGTACACGAATAGAATTTTACGAATAGCTTGAACTTTTAGCAACCTCTTACCGCACTTATCGTTCAACAATAGCTAGATACTACAATAATCTATACTAAAGTGACCATATTTTTTTCATTGAATTTGGAGACAAAGATGGCGGCGTCGACGAATTTCGAGGACAAAAAATAAAAAAATACTTAAATCATCTTAAATTTTAAAATTTTAGTAATTTTTATGTAGAAAGCACCTAAAAGAACTTATTTCAGCTTATTTATTATACATATAATAAATTACTATAATAAAACATTAATAACTTTATAACCAGCGACCCCAAATGTGTTACAATAATTTGGGGACGAAGGTAGATTTGTCCTCGAGATTCGGGGACTGTCCTCGAGATTTGAGGACATATGGTCAGCCTAATCTATACTTGAAAACGATGAGATGTATTCATGAAATTTGGCCGTTCATATTGACATTCAATTGTTATTTATCGGGCTAATACATGAAAAAATGTTGGCAGACTGTTTCCTAGAGAAAAAAGTGCTGACAGTGACTGCATCAAAATTGCCCAAATTTTTAAGAAAAAAGTCATAAAGAAGGCGAAAGCAAATTTTTAGTACCTGTACTTTAAAATTTATATGCATATTGACGGGGTGACAGATAACTAGGACATAAATTCGTGGAAAACTGCTACAGATATCGCGCTGTAGATTTAACATTCTTAGCCAGTCCTCGTCACTTCTAAAATTTCAACTGTAAATCAATACGTGAAAACAATGAGGTACATCCATAAAAGTTTTGTGAACATTCTGCCTTTTATCATGCTAATACAAGGAAAAGTGCTGGCAGGTAGATTTCTAGGAGAGAAAGTGCTGACAGCATAAAGTAGTACACAATCTTAAGAAAAAACATAGTGCAGTCGGTAACAAAAGTCTCCGAACACTAGCAAAAATTTCTATATTAAAAAAGTACACTTAATACAGTTTTGTTAAATAAATCCTTGTCGAATCCTGTTTTTAGACTGATTAAGACAAGGTTCGACAAGGATTTATTTAACAAAACTGTATTAAGTGCATTTTTTTTTTGGAATTTTTGCTAGTGTTCCGAGACTTTTGTTACCGACTGTACTCGAATAGTTGTAGTTTATATCTTTCAAATGCTGTATTCAGTATGATAGACTATAAAAGCATGCCAGACTGCCGAAAAGTATCGTATTGTAGCTTAAGCTGCTGGATCATATCGACCGCTTCCATCTCTTCCCTTTCAACGATAAAATATTATGGGAAAAATATGATGTACATACATGAAAATTTCGTGAGAATCTATCACTTAATGGATTAATAATGGCATTTATATATGAAAAATGCTGGCAGTATATTTCCTTGAAGAGAAACTGCTGACATATCGTATCAAAGTGGCGTAAATTCGAAAAAAATCTTAAGGTACACGAATAGAATTTTTTTGTAGTTGAAATTTAGATCTTTAAAAGCTGCATGTAAAGAAATGACAGATTGATAACTGGGATATAAAATCATGGCAGACTTCTACAATTATCACTCTGTACAGTCGGTAACAAAAGTCTCCGAACACTAGCAAAAATTCCTATGCAAAAACGTACACTTAATACAGTTTGGTTAAATAAATCCTTGTCGAATCCTGTTCTTAATCAGTCTAAAACATTATTCGACAAGGATTTATTTAACAAAACTTTATAAAGTGTACTTTTTTATATAGGAATTTTTGCTAGTGTTCAGAGACTTTTGTTACCGACTGTAGCTTCAGCATTCTTAGCTATCGCCGTTCCTGTAATTCAACTCTAAATCAATAACATAATATGATAAGGTGCATGTATGAGACTTTCGAGAAAATCTATTACTTATAGGGCTAATACAAGAAAAAAGCTGAAGAGTGCTTAATAAGGGAGAATGTGCTGACAGACATCAGAAATTTGCTTAAAATTTAAAAAGTCGTTAGTTTCGTTTGCTTGCTGAGGCTACAGCGCGACAATTGCAGCATTCTGTCATGATTTTATCTCCTAGTTATCAGCATCTAATTTATATGAAGCTTTTTCAAACTAGAAACAACAATTACTTAAAAATATCGTGTCCATTACAATTTTGTTTCTTGAACTTTTATACCAATTTTATGCGGTCTCGCTGCATTTTCTCTCCTATGAAACAGGCTGCCAACATTTTTACATGTATTAATTTTTCATGTATAAAATATAATAGATTTTCACGAAATTTTCATGAATGTTTCTCATTGTTTTTCCGTATTGATTGGTAGTTGAAATTTATAAATCAGCGAGTAGTGGTTAAGAATGCTGAATCTACAGAAAGATATTTGTATATTTCTGCCATGATTTTAGATCAAAATTATCAGTCTGTCATTTCGCTTGCAGATTTTTAAAGATACAAACTACAATAACAAAAAAATCTATTGTTTCTTATAAATTTTTCATGAAATGTTATGCTATTTTCAAGCAATCTGTCAGCACTTTCTTCCTTAGGAAGCAGCTTGCCAACATTTATTCATATTTTGACGTGATAGATAACATTTGAATATATATCTGCCTTGTACTTTTTATTTTAATCTAAAAGTTTAAAACAGACCAGAAAACATTCATGTATGTAGATCTTTGTTTTCACGCGCTGTTTTATATTCGATAGTTGAGCGCGGCGGGAGGTCGCTAAAATTGCTGAAAATATACAAGGCGATCTTTATAACAGTGTGTCACGATATTATATCCCAGTTATCGGTCTGTCATTTTGCATAGAATTTTAAAAACAACACATAGAATTTTCTTTGTATGTGTGTGCCTTATTAATTTTTCTTAAAATTTTGCGCTACTTCGATGCAGTGTGTCAGTACTTTCATCCACAAGAAACACCTTGACAGCATTTTTTATTTATTATCACAACAACTAACATTTGAAATCAATATGCCTGGGCAAATTTCATATCCTTACCTCATTGTTCTCAAATATTCATTTATAGTTTAATCTTAAGAGCGGGGAAGAATGTTCAATCTCTAGCACGACTATTGTGGCAGTGTGCCATTATGTTATTCCCCAGCTTTTAGTCTGTCATTGTGCTTACATTTTTTTAAAGATGTAAATTATAACTACGAAAATTTTCTATTTGTGTACTTTATATATATATATATATATATTTAATTTTGTGTCATTTTCATGAGGTCTGGCGGCACTGTCCTTTCTAGAAAACACAGTCTATTAACATTTTTTTCATATATTAGCGCAATAAATGATCTATTTTACAGAACATTCATGTATGTATTTCATCCTTTCCAAGAATTTATTTACAGTTGAAAGTTAAAAGTGGCGATATGTTGATGAAAATAATGAATCGGTAGCTCGAGTTTGTTGCAGTTTGCCATTTTTAACCCCAATTATTAGTCTGTCGTTTTGCATACATAGTTTTGAAGTTATCAATTACAACTACAAAAATTTCTATTTGTGTACCTTATGGTTTTCTTCTTAAAGTTTTATGCCACTTTAAAGCAGTCTGTCAGCCCTTTCTTTCCTAGAAAACAGTCTGCTAGCAATTTTTCATGCATTATAGTGTGATAAATAACATTTGAATATCAATCTGTTTGAGCCTATTTTATTCTAAATTTATAAAATAAATCAGAAAATTTTTCATTTATATACCTCGTCCTTTTCACGTATTGATTTATATTCTAAAGTTAACAGCGAAGAGCAGTCGTTAAGAATTCTGCAGCTACAACGTGACCTTTATAACTGTCTGCCATGCTCTTATATCCCAGTTACCTGCCTGTTATTTTGCGTACAATATTATAACTTTATAAACTACAACTACAAAAATTTACATTCGTGTACTTTATGATTTATTCCTGGAAATTTTTATATCCCTTCGATGCAGTCTGCGACGGGCAATAAGTAATTTCGCGTCACTTCCATGAGCGTACCTCGTAACAAATTTCGTCTTAATATTTGAAACTTTTGACAGCCCGCCATCGCCTTAATGCATGGATCCAACTTAGAAGACAGGTGGTTTAGCTCTTAGCTTCATTAGAGAAAGCTTTTAACGTATGAATATTTAATATACTTGATATGACAACCATTTTTATGTAGCCAGCTTTCCGACTAAAACTTCTCCGAGTTCAATTGGCAATCCTTATTTGAAGTACTAAAAATCACATATTTGAAGAATAGATTTCAGGAAGATTTATTACTTTCACAGTTTTGTCAACCCTTTGATGTTTTCTCTACCAAAAATTTCTGATGGAAATATTTTCCTTCTAGAATAACGAAAATTCTATCATTAAACAATATAAAAATAAATTTATGAAAATAGTGGTATTAAAAAATCTGGAAGGTTGGCAGCTCTGCTTTCAGTAGAGATTATCATATTCTTTTGGAACATTTTTACTAATAAAGCTCTTATTGTAATGTAGGTACTACATTAAAATTAATAACTGCTGCTCGTACACGATTTGCCGTCATTAATTTACTAAAGAAAAAGTTAAAATAAGATTTATCTCTGACACGAATAGCTTTCTGTATCCAAAATTGTGGAAATAAATCCATTTGTATTACATTTTTTTCATCAAAAAAATGTTTCGTTATACTATAGAAGTAAAATGCATCTATGGATATTACCTGTTTTATTATTATTTATGGTTGTACAACAAAAATAAATGAATTAATAAATAGAATTTGCAGTCGCGTGGTGTAATTTATAACTCCTTAGAAATGATCAGTTAATAAAATATTTACTTCAACAGAAATCTAATCATAAATGTTATCTTGAATTAAGATTTTAAAATATTAAGTAGTTTTCGATTGATTTTCTTTCTAATCAGATATATCGAATTGCATTAAAAAATGTATAGCGAGTGCTCATTCACATCCAAACGAAAAGTTTGAATTGTTCAAGTGAATACGGCTAAATACATGAAATAAATTGTTAAATATTTGGCCCACTAATGAATGAATTACTTTAATAATTTCAAATGATAAATATAACACTAAATTGGAATACCTGCACACTAATTCAGATACTATCTTACAAAATAATAATAATAAATAAATAAATAAATAAATATACTATCACAACTTGCAAATGACAAACGGGCTAATAAAACACATTTGAGTAAAGTTCATAATAAATTTACATATTGAAGTATTTTTTATTATTCCGTGTTTTTCAACCTTGATTGCATAACGAAATAAAGTAAAGTGTATAAGGTAACGATGCCAATTGCAGCTTAATTAATTAAGAAATTTAATTAATTTAGTTATTAATATTTGAAGCTGATTGCTGAAGCGTTTCGAATATAACATATTAATCAAAATAATTATTAATTTAAAATTCAAAAATAAGTAAACTTAATATTTAGAAAATAAACAAAAGTGAAACAAAGTGACTTTATTAAGATTACAGTGTCTGAAAAAGATAAATTTGATTATTTGCTTTTTAATACTCTATTTCCAATATTTAAAAAATTAAAGACAAATAAAAATCAATGACTTAACATGAGATCTTGAAATTTCATAATCAAACTTTAAATAAATCATCAAATTTTCAAGTTTAATCGATATTTTAAAACACGGTGATTTACCTAATCAACAATTACTTTTAAACGATTGCAAAGTGCTTGAAAGTTATAAATTAATATTAACCATGAACAGATTTATCAACTACTATTCTGCATATGAAAAATAAATTATCGCTTATACAATAAAACTCTTATGTTTCATTTAAATGTTAATACAGCAAAACATTTGAGTTTTGCAATATCTGAGTAATGTTTTAAGCAAAATTATATTTATTCTTATTTTTTGTAATATTGAAAAACAACAGTGATTTAAATTTTACAAACTATATTTTTAACAAACTCAAATTTGAACAACAACAACGAAAATAAATAATTAAAAAAAAAAAAAAAATGATTTTTTTCTCACTGTTGTAATGATGAATGCTGAATATTGACATTGATACTTTTTCGGATGTTTCCTCGTAAGAATGTTAACAAGATTTACAAGATTTATTAATTTTCTGTTAAGATTAGTTTACGACAATAATTAGGTACTAACAAAAAATAAGTAAAAAAAAAAAAAAAAATGGTATTTGTTGTAAATCTGTATCATTATAAAGGTGAAGTGACATGTTACCATGGAAAATGATAATATAGAACCTGTACGTCTTTTATGCATTTATGTAAGTAAAACGTTTAAAAATGAAAAATTATACGCATTTTTTTTTTTTTTTTTTTTAACTTTAAATATTTTACCACATTTTTTATTTATAATATGCAGAATTTTCTTGAAAAGTTAATGCTACTTTCAAATAAGTTAACAAACATTTTATATATAGTATATTACAATTACAATTTAAACATATTAAACCTATCCTGATTAATGAACATCTATATATAAAATGTGTTTTAGCGACCGCTATATATATTTTTTTCTTTTACATAAATTAATATCTAAGTTTATCAATTTATATTCAAAGCCTTGAAAAATGTCGTAGAAATTCATATAGTATTACGGAAAAAGATACACTGTAAAAAAAAAAAAAAATCTAAAATAGGTAAAAATCTAAAATAGGTAAAAATCTGGTAAAGCAATGTTCCAAATGGGAAAGTTGTGTTTATAACCCAGAATGCGTCAGAAAATCTATCTATTTTGAGTTTACAAACTTGTTATGTATGTTTCACTATCTTATTTTATGTTCTTGTCTATACATAGGTATACAAACGAAACGTTTACACTTTGTTTAGATCATCTACGCATTTTAGATTTTTCTTTTTTTTAATTTATTATAAGAGGTGAGTGATACAATATTTTCTACAACGTCTTTATTTATTACAGACAAAAATATAAAATAAGATAGTGAACTATACATAACAAGTTTGTAAACTCAAAATAGATAGATTTTCTGACCCATTTTGGGTTATAAACAGAACTTTTCAATTTCGATCATTGCTTACAAATTTTTTACAGTGTACGTCACTTTTTAGTTATTGCCTAAAATTGACTTTTTAATAAACTAATATTCACAAAATGTTATTTTCTTTATAGGTCAATGTATAATTACACATAACTGCATAAATATTTATTCAGAATGGTCACAAAGCACATATTTTCCCTGCTTCTTCCACCGATATTTTTCTTTCGGAATTTTTAACAACATCTTTGCATTTTTCATTTAGTAAAAATTATCATATAAATATTCTGCTGGAAGAATTAGGGGGAAAAAGGCGGATCTGTAACCACTCTGATATTAGTACTTTAGATACACCTACATATTTAGAAATAAATAGAAAGGCATCCTGCATTTTGGTTGGTTGGGTTTTACGTCGCACTAATGCTGCGCAGATGTGCAATTGGCGACGATCTGGGACACACCGTAGAAGTGGTACGGAGACATGCCAACACAATTTTGATCCTCCACGGAAGGGATGCCTGTCCCGCTTCGGTTACCCACAGAGGTATAATTTTTGATGGGAACATGGAGGACATTGCGGCCACGACAGATTTTACGTGCACCAGTCACCATTAGTGTACACGACGGTCTTTGGCCGGCTCGAGTACCGAACCCGCAATCTTCCAATTGCGAGGCCGGCGCTCTACCGACTGGGCTACCGCGGCCCATCTCATTGTACATCCTGGATTTTGTCATAAATTTTATTTTACACATTACTCCATATAAACTTTTTGTAACCTTTCTTAAATTAATAATAAACTAATAAATTAAAAAAAAACCCTTCAGAATTTACAGATAATTTTATATCTGTTAATTTTGGGACGTTCCTATAATTTTGTCTTTGGCTGTATTTCTAGACGGCTTTGTCAATTCATCGGAAAGTGACGTTAAATTTCGTTTAAATTCTATATATCACAAATAAAAAAATCATGCTGAATATTTTTTAAGTATTTAACAAAAGTCACACTGACACAAATGCATCAAAAATTGTACCAGTCCATTACAAATGTTCGCTACATTTAAAAATAATTTGCTTTTTTAATGATACAGAATTATCATATAATCATAAATATTATTTTTTTACTCAATTTGTTGTTTGTCCTCTAATTAGTTTCGTAACGAAACGTTACCTAAAAATATGTCAACAAGATTGTTCTTTTTATCTCAGAAGTTTAAAAGAACATTTTCAAGCGGGCAATTTACAAATTGAAAAAAAAAAAAAAAAAAAAAAAAAAAAAAAAGGTAAATCTTACTTTATTTATTTATTTATTTATTGAGCAAAAGTGTATAGTAATAATAATAAAATAATAATTTTAATCTTTTCCACGCAACAATTTAAATCTGTATAGTAACTATTTTGATGCCATTACCAACATAAAACAGAAATGTTATCAAAAGATAACGAATGTTGAACAGTATATAAAACTCGCATACCAATTTTGTTTATTTTAATCTTCATGTAATAAACTTTCTGATGACAGAAATATTTTTCTAATTACATATGTCACATGATATAACTATTTCTTGATTTAGGAAAATAATTTATTCTTATAAATACAAAGTAATGATGACTGCTATCATAATAAAGAGATGCATGAAGATTTAGTTTATAATCAATATACTGTTCTTGTCTTAGGAAAATTCCAATAATTTAATTAAATTCAATATTATAGGTCTGAGAACATAAACGGAAGAGTTTTATTTTTATTTTTTATTTTGATTTAACATACTGTTTCTTTATTCAACCTTTATTATGATAAAATAAGTCTTCTGATGTTTAATTAAATTACTTATCGATTTACCCAAAAAGTTCTAAATATTAAATTGATGTTTGTTTAAATTTTTTTTTATTATTTTACGAATCTTTCTACATAGTTTTAATTATACAAAAGAAAAAAAAAAAGAAAAAAAAAAGTGTCGGGCTTAGATTTGTATTTAATTCTCAACTGTTTCTACCGTTGTTGTTATTGACATTCATAAATAATATGAAAATTATGACACTGTGCTTTTAATTGTATTAAAAGAAATTCATACTGCTGGAAGGCATGATTTGTAATAGTATAGAAAAGTGCACATAATGTCTCAAAAACTTAACATAGAAGTAAATGAAGAAAACGATTGTCCTAAAGAAATTTCCGAAGCAGTGACGCACTGACGCTGCACTAACGCTACACTAGTGCTTATACTTTTTCATCTGATAAAGGGCTGTGCGTAATTATTTCGACTCAAAATATCTAATGCCCATCTTTTGTAATTTATATTGATTATATTATTTGCTTAAAATATTCTTATTCTTCTCTTGTATTAAAAAAACAAATCACACGTGACATTATATATATATATATATGTACTCATATAATTGAAAAGGATAAAGTATCAAATGTTTAAAACACCAAAAATTAATAAAATAAGCAATATTAAATCAAAATTTACACATTAAATGCGCAATAAAATGCAGTGATTATAAGATATGTAAACCTAAATAAAAATTAAATAACTATAAACAGAAACAGAAATATAACAATAAAACCGGAAAGGTGATTAACATTAAAAGCTTTGTGACCTTCATGGAAAGCCACCCCCCCCCCCCCTCCCTACTCAAATGCAGGGTGGAGAATGAACAACAACATGTTTCAAGATGGCCGTTTCAAGATTCTCCACCCAATGGCTTTAACAATTTTAATGAAAGTTTAGGATTAAGAGTTTTTTGGGCTGAAAAATCGATTTCACTCATCTTCTTCAGAAAAAAAATCGTGTTTGCTCTTAACCCTTCATCCGCCTTTTGCAACATATGGCAGAAATCGGGTTAACGGAGAAGCATTTATGTATGACATTATTGATGAAAGTCCAGGTTAAGGGTTTTTGAGCTAAAACATTGACAGTACTTATCCTCATTTTCAGGAAAATCCTCGCTCACTGTTAACCATTCACCTGCTGGTTGCAACTTGCAACGTATGACGAAAATTTAATTTGTTTAGAAATAGATATAATGATTTTGATGAAAGTTTGACGTTAAAGGATTTGTGGACTGAAAAATCCCTGGACTTATCTTCATGTTCAAGAAAATTCCTGTTCGTTGTTAATCCTTTATCAGCCAGTTACAAAATATGGCAGAAATGGAGCTTACTTCGAAATTAATACAGTGAATTTGATAAAAAGTTGACATTAATAGTTTTTAGAGATGCAAAATCGAGCAAACTTATCCTTATCTTTAAGAAAATTGTCGTTCGCTCTTAACCCTTCATCCGCCGTTTGCAGCATATGGAAAAAATGGGTTCATTCAGTAACATATATAAAGATTTTGCTGAAACTTTGGGATTGAGCATTTTATAGACTGAAAAATCGGCTGAACTTATAGGAATTTTGTGTCCTTTAATAACCCTCCATCCACCGTTTGCAACATATGACATAAATTAGTTTTACTCAGAAATATACATAACGATTTTCAAGTAAGGTTGGAGTTATGGATTTTCCTCGGTGAAAAATCAATTGGACGTACCTTTATCCTCAAGAAAGTCTGCGTTCGCTGTTTCTTGATGAAAGCGACAAACCTTTATCTGCCAGTTGTAAAATATGCCAGAAATCGGGTTTATTCGGAAATGGATATAGTGAATTTGATAAAATTTTGTGTTTAAGAGTTTTTTGAGGTGAAAAACCGATTGGAATTATCATCATTTAAAAAAAAAAAAAGAGTTCACTGTTAACCCTTCATCCGCCGTTTGCAAAATATGGCAGAAATTAGATTTGCTCAGAAACAGATAAAAAATTTTGGTGAACGTTTGGGGTTAAAGTTTTATTGTGGTGAAAAATCAATTGCACAAATACCTCTACTTCAAAAAAATTCGAGTTTGCTTTTAAACTTTTATCTGCTGATTGCAAAATATGACAAATTCTGTTTTCTCGAAAACAGATATAACAATTTCAATGGCAATTTGGTGTAGGTTTTTGAAATGCAAAATCTATTGCACCTATCCACATCTTCAGGATAACATTTTGTTCGCTGATATAACCCGTTATCCTCCGGTTGCAAAATATGACACAAATTGGTTTTATTGGAGACTGGACATAACTATTTAGATAAAAGTTGTGGGTTAAATGTTTTTTTGCGGTGAAAAATCGATTAGACATATCTTCACTTTCATGAAAATTCACATTTGAGGTTAACCCTTTTTTCAATGTTTTCAGCATATAACAGAAATTGGATTTACTCAGAAATAGATATAACAATTTTAATGAAAGTTTAGTTTTAAGATTTTTTAAAAGTGAAAAGTCGTTTGTTCATATCCTAATTTTCAGGAATATTCGCGTTCGCTGTTAACCCTTTATCTGCTTCTTGCAAAATTTCGCAGTATTAGTGTTTAATGTGAAATGGAAATATATATATATATGATAAAATTTTGGTTTTCAGATTTGTGTTTATAAAGAGGGGAAATAGCTCTATGTTTCCGCCGACCATAAAATAAAGCATCACTTACGAGTAATGCTGACAATAGATTCAATAAATGAAGCAAACAATTTGTTGGTTTAAAATTTCTGTTTGCAATGAATCATATTCCTTAAAATAAAACGTAATTCACAGTGAGTGATAACAATGATGCAATTTTAAAACATTAATTTTCTCAAACCGATAAAATTTTATGCATAGGTTTTAGTATAAAACGTAAATGATAAAAAATATGCTTGAGGCTATAATTAATTCAACTAGACTATACCCAGATTAAATAAAATAGAACATTTACTTTGTGCTGTACATGCAAAGTTATTTTGAAAATAACTTTATATATACATGTTATTTTGTACTTGTAAAGTTAATTCGTTGATATATATTTTTATTAGGGATTTTAAATATTTTGGTTTCAAGAAAAAATAATAAAATCAGAAAATAACGATTACTTTAGAGAAAATTCATTTTACTGCTATTACAAAATTACGCAAATCAACACATTACTTGTCTTCTCTAAAAACAAAATTAATTTAGAAATTTAAAACAGTTAACATTTTTAAGGAGATTTAGTCTATAACATGGAAATTTATTTATAATATGGAACATAACGAAAAAAATGCGTTTCTGATTGCGTATATATTTTTCTCATCTTTTTAGATGTATTACGTTAGAAAATTCCTTTCTTAAATCTGAAAAAAAACTTCTTACAAATTAATATAACATTGCGTTTTTTGGAAGTATTAATCACTATTTATTATTAAAAGTTGCTAACAAAAATTATATTCTTATTTTATTACTTTATGGTTGAATAATATTCATATCTAAGCTCCTTTTAGTTCATATAGTGGTGTATTACTTTCAATTTAATACCCTGAAGATAGATATTTTCTGCTTTCAAATAGAGAGCCAAGACGAAATGATAGATGACTAGTTCTTTTGAAGTAGAAGAGCATATAAATCAAACGTAAGAAACTTTATTTTCGAGATCTTAAATAGTATATAACATTGAAGAGTGATTTCAAAAAATATTAAAAAATAAATTTTGGAGATTAATCTCTTTATTAAGTTATACTATAATTAATTTAAACTTTTTTTCATTATTTATTTAACTCTAATATGCTTAGCTAAATATCTCAATTGAATTTCTCATGGTAAGGATTAAAATGTATTTATTTGCTGTAGTGAAATACACCAAAAAATTAGTGTTTGCTTACAAATTTAATTCATCTATTACATGAGCATGTTGCAAAATACAGTTTAGGATAAGTACACTTAAATATTTTTGTATCGAATAAAAGGTTGAAGCAAATTTATGCCACATATTTTTCTAGAGAAATTTTCTTCTCATTTTCATGTAATATCTCCGAAATCTATTATATCAATTAGCTTAAGTATGAAGCATGAGTAATGCTGACAACAAGGCAGTTTAATAATAATTTAAATATCCATTAAATATTTACAATAAAAATGACTCCTTTGTGCTAAGTCAAACTTTCTGCAATTCACCTCATTCGACAATGATATTTCTAGATCATAGATATTAACAGGTTTCAGAAATCGATTAAGCTCGATGCGAATATACTAAATGCAAAATCGAAATGGCGTTAACTACAAATCATTTGCTGTATAGGTGTGCTTTGCAAGGCTTATCAATTGATTAAATGAAATATTCGCATCATGTTTTACACACAGTGCCACAATTGACAACCATGAATTTCATGTTATTCCTAGTTAATGTTAAAAGACGTTGTAAGTTAATGTAATGTACATGAAAATACGTAATGTCAAATAAACACTATTTTAAAAGAAAATTATATTCTTTATAATAATGAAAACTTTAATATTTTATGAAATATTGATAAATTATCTCAAATAACAACGGTTTTTGTGAAATCCGTGATTTTGAACTATAGCGATCGCATCTCCTTTTCATTAAATACAAGAGATTTTAAATTATTTTAGTAGTAAGTAAAAACAAAATCGTGTCCACAACGAAGTTTACATTTGCGAAAAGTATATGTATTCAAAATTACTGGTATCATTTTAAGGATAACACTACTTTGAGAAGAAACAGAGATTTCAAAACGTACTTAATTTTTATTGATTGACACATTTTCTCTCACTTTCACAAATCGCGCCTACATTTAACATTTTGTGAAAAAAAAGTTAAATGCTAACAATAGTGTAGATACACGTAATTTTGAATTATAACAATGATAGTAAGAAAGAAACATGACAGTATAAAATAAATATTCTCGCACATATTCACTGAAGTACGCGTTAATTATTTTATTTTTATTTATTTGTTAATTTATTTGACTCTAAAATTTATTATCTTAATTTTGTAAAACGCTGAGACATAAGCAAATAATGCTGAGCAGTAGGACTCAACGTAATTCTGAGATTTAAGTGCAGAAAACTGCAGATTGTTGCCAAAAACATGCTTTGCCAACACCTGATAAATATTACATATATATATATATGTGTGTGTAAGGAATTCAACTTTCCCACTTCCAGAGAAAACACTTTCACGAAGCCTCTCATTTATTACTTGATGCAGAATGGCATCAGTTATTAGCTGAAACGAAAGTTACGAGAAAAAGCGGAAGTTCTTCGAGAGATGTCAAAATGATCAGACGCGATCATAAGTGATTGAGCATAAGAGCTCAGAACTTTAAGTTGTTCTCAGTTCTCATTAAGATGAAAAATAGCACAGACGGTGCTCATAAGTTAATGTTATTTTCTAAGCAGTTTTAACTAACGCACTGTATATATTATTTGTAAATTTGTGTTCGTCATTGAATAGATTAGTGTGCTATAGCATTTTTGCGTTATTCTTATAGAGATTATTCGTTTTCTTTCATCATTTATTCTTGTGAATATAATGGCAAAAATAGTATTAGCAACTATTATTTTAAATTCTCTATTCTTACTTACAAAAAGAAATGGGTGTTCGACACGGATGTGAACAAAGATGAAAAAGTTCTGTTTTTGAAAAACAATTGGTTATACTTCTGTTTTCGAAGAAACAAATTTTACTTCTTTTTTTAAAGTTAGTTATGGTTTCAGAAGTGACCGTCGATCAAGAATCTGCTCACTGATGATGGGGTGAGTACAGAAATGTTCCTTTGTTTTCCTCATTTTTATTCAATAAAGAAATAAAAGTTTTTAATTCTGAATGAAAAATTGAACAAGAGTTTTTTGTTGATGGAATGTTTATTCTGAAGAATAAATAAGTAAATGTTATATACTATACCAATTTTTAATGAACAAATATATGATGGTATGAATATAAGTGTATGCTATGAAATATAAACTGTTTTAATTGAAATATCACTTTTCGAAATTTAATAGTGTTATAGTTCAATTGAAAAAAAAAAATAAAAATAAAAATAGCCTTTCTTAATAAAGCTAGAAAAATTGATCTCTTATCATTAATAGAAGAATTAGGGTTAGATACTCCCCCTAATGCTAAGATTGCAGATTTAATTAAAAAATTTAGTGGTGCCAAAGATTATAATTAAAATTTTGCTAAAGCTCGACTAGATGTAATTGTGGCAGAACGAAATGAAAAAAATCAACAAATAGAAAACGATAGACAATATGAATTGAAAAAATTAGAGTTAGAAACTAAAGTTATACTTAATGAAAGTAATTCAGAAAACAGTTCTTCAGAAATTAATATAGTGCCCAAGCAACAAAATTTGCTTAAACTAATGTCACGATTCGACGGTACAGGCGACATCAGTGTCTATTTAACTTTATTCGAAAAACAAATTGCTAGAATGAACATTGGCAGAGATTATTATGTGACTTACCTAATGAAACTTTTACCTTTAGACATTGTTAGTATTATAAATAGGGGACTTGACACTTTAGCTAACTATTATTATCATATAAAAAGATTCTGTTAAAAAGATTCAAACTCACACACGAGCAGTTCCGTCAAAAATTTGCTACACATCGTAAAGAACATTTAGCTTGTTGGCAGGATTTCGCCTTTGAATTAGAAACATTTTTTGATGAATGGATGATTTACGAGAATTAATCATAACTGAACAAATTAAACAGAAATTACCCCAAGAAATTATCGAACGTTTTTTGGACGACTTACCCAGGATAATGAATATTGAAACACTGGTAAAAATGTTAGATGATTACGAAGCAGCTAAGAGGAATATAAAGAAAACATTAAAAAATTATACTAGCGTAGACAGTCTTAATAAAAAATCACAGGGTAAAGATTTTGAAAATTGGAAATCATTTCAACGATCATCAAACTATTGAAAAACAAAAAATAAAACAGGGCGATTCAGAATATAATTATAAAAATATAAGTAAACATAATGTCAAATGTTTTTCATTTAATAACCACGGTCATATAGCCGCTAATTGCTCGACGAAGAGTTATGGCTTAAAATGTGTCCGATGTAATAATTACGGCCATGTACAAATTTTTGTCCCCAAAGAGAAGTTAATAAGATTACTCTTATCAGTGAAAATGCCAGTAATGTAAATATAATGCAAAAAGTTATTGAAATCAATGGAAAAAAATGAAAGCTTATTTTGACACAGGAGCGGAAAATTCGCTTTTAAACTATAATGGATATGTTGATATTGGATCTCCCAAGTTATGTTTGATAAAACTACTTTAACTGGCATAGGACAGGAACAAATCTACCCCATAGGCTATTTTAACCATGATTTATACATTGATAATATCATAATTATCACCAATATTTATGTGGTGAGAAAATTGACTCATGATTTTCTCATAGGAAATGATGTAATGAGTAAATTAAATATATCAATAAATGAAAATGGGTTAGATGTACTTGGTAAACGGGATAATTTCCGTGTGGGATACATCAAACGTGTTTTGAACGATTAAAACACTGAGCAAACAAAAAATATGGGTGAAAATAAAAATGTTTTTTCTAAACTACATTTGTTTGTGACAAAAAATTCTCAAGTTGAAAAGGTATTAATGTCTTCCAATGATAGTCAGATGTCAATTGATGATAATTTATCCCCACCAAGTAACTTTTTGATCAACTTAGCAGAGCTGACAAATTTAGATGAAATTGATTTGACCCACATTAGAAATTCTAGATATAAACAAGAAATAATGTCATTAACCCGTTAGTAGTCGCTAGTTGGTCGATTTGCCGCCCATCGTTCAGTTTTTCCAGATTTTTTTATTCAATAGCCACCAAAAATTTTTAGAAGTGGAATTTGATACACATAAAACGCGAATAAAATCGATTTAACGTCGATCACATCACTTCTTAAAGTTATTGGTGACAGTTAAATAAAAAGTTCGCAATCTGTAATAGGTGGCGCTGTGGATAGCGACTACTAACGGGTTAATAAATAATTATCATTCGCAGAAAAATAAAACAGTTGATTTAAAAATGAGCATTGTGGTAACTGATGATATTCCTGTTAGCGAGCGTCCTCGCAGGTTCGCTTTTGCAGAACAAAAGATTATAGAGGAAAAAGTAGATGAATTACTATAAAATAATATCATGAGACCTAGTACATCAGACTACGGGGCCCCTGTAGTACTTTGTAAAAAGAAAGATAATAGTTATCGGATGTGCCAAGACTATCGTCAATTAAATAAAAAAATAATAAAAGATAGGTTTCCATTACCTATAATTGAAGATGTCCTAGATCACTTACAGCAGGGAAAATTTTTTACAACTATTGATTTAAAAAATGGATTTTTTCATGTAGAAATAGAAGAGAAAAGTAGAAAATATACCGCGTTTGTAACCCACAATGGAGCCTATGAGTACTTTAGATGTCCCTTTGGTTTATGTACTTCTCCCAATCAATTTCAGAGGTATATACATACAGTTTTTAGAGCCTTCTTGCGAGATAATACTTTAATTTTAAACATGGATGACATTATTATACCATCACAGAATGAAGAAGATGGTTTGATAAAACTGAAACGTCTACTTAAAGTAGCATGTGATTATGGGTTAGAAATTAATTTTAAAAAGTGTCAATTTCTAAAACAAAGAATTGAATTTCTCGGTTACATTATAGATAATGGTTGTGTAGAGCCATCAGAAAACAAGATTTCACCAATTAAAAATTTCCCACAGCCTAAAACAATCAAACAAGTACATTCATTTTTAGGATTGACTGGATATGTTAGAAAGTTTATACCCAATTATGCCCAAATTGCTAAATCCCTCAGTGACTTATTAAGAAAAGATTGTAAATTTGAATTTGGTTCTGAACAATTAAATGCTTTGAACACACTTAAAGAATTATTATCATACAAACCAGTATTACATCTTTATAGACCAGGTTCTGAATTAGAGTTACATACAGATACGAGTAGTCAAGGTTTTGGTACAATTTTATTTCAAAAAGGGTCTGATGAGAAATTTCATCCCATACATTATTACAGTAAAAAAAAACCTCCCCACAGCAAGAGAAATATAGCAGCTACGAGCTGGAAGCTCTGGCAGTTGTGGAAGCTGTGAAGAAGTTTAGATATTATTTACTGGGTACTAAATTTAAAATCATAACAGACTGTTCAGCATTTCAAAAAACATTAAGTAAAAATGACGTAACGCCTAAATAGATAGATGGGCTTTATTCTTAGAAGATTTCAACACAGGTCTGGAAATCAAATGAGACAAGTTGATGCTTTGAGTAGGAATACAACTTTGATAGTCACCAGAGCGCAAGATGAAATTACGATGAAAATTGCTGCTGCTCAAGAACAGGATGAACACATAAAAATTTTTAAAACATTAGTGGAAAAAGAGGAAGAAAATAATTATTTAATTAAAGGGAATATATTATATAAATTTGAAAATGGTACAGAATTAATTGTGGTCCCAGAAGAAACAAAAAAAAAATCGTGCATAAAATACATAATAAAGGACATTTTGCTGCAAAAAAATGAGCAAGGCAGAAGGCTTCTTAAACCCCATACCAAAACATGATGTCCCACTTCACACTTATCATCTTGATCACATAGGTCCACTTCCGTCAACAAATAAAAAATATCAATACATCTTGAACATTGTGGATGCTTATACAAAGTTTGTCTGGTTCTACCCTGTAAAAACCACCTCATTCCATGAAGTTATAGCTAAGTTAAAACTACAGCAAGCGGTGTTCGGAAACCCTGCGCGCATAATTACAGATAAAGGAACAGCTTTTACAGCCAAAGAGTTTCAGGAATATTGTACAGAGCAGAAAATAGAGCATGTCAAAATAACTACTGGGATACCTAGAGGAAATGGCCAGGTAGAAAGACTGCATAAAATTTTAATTCCTGTCTTATCTAAACTTGCAAAGGACGACAAAACAAAGTGGTACAAGTTCGTAGAAGACGTACAACGAATTGTCAACAGTACCATTACGAAGAGTACTAAATTTACTCCATTTGAACTGATGATCGGCACAAAGATGAGAAATAAAGAAGATTTGAACATCAAAGAAATCTTAGATGAGGTATATCAAAGTAACATGATGAATGAGCGTTTACAAATGAGACAAGAGTCCAAAAGAAATATAACGAAAATACAGGAAGAAAATAAGAGACAATTAAATAAGAGAAGAAAGAAAGATAAAATTTACAAAATAAATGACTTGGTGGGCATACAGAGGACACAGTATGGTTCTGGACTTAAGTTAAAGAAAAAATTTTTGTTTCCTTATAAAGTCATAGTAGTCAAGAATAATGATCGTTACGAAGTCGAAAAATTAGGAAGTCATGAAAGACCTAACAGAACCTCTACAGCCGCTGATTTCATGAAGGCTTGGCCCACAGCTGTATAGCTGTAAAAAAAAAAAAGTGTATATATGTAGATCTAACATTCTCCTTTTTTTTCTGTCTTTTTGTCTTTTTCAGATGCAGTGATGAAAACTGATGAGGTCATCAGTCGTCAGGATGTCCGAGTAGTTGTAAGGAATTCAACTTTCCCACTTCCAGAGAAAACACTTTCACGTAGCCTCACATTTATTAGTTGATGCAGAATGGTAACAGCTGTTAGCTGAAACGAAAGTTACGAGAAAAAGCGGGATTCTTCGAGAGATGTCAGTGTGATCAGACGCGATCATAAGTGATTGAGCATAAGAGCTCAGAACTTTAAGTTGTTCTCAGTTCTCATTATGATGAAAATTAGCACAGACGGTACTCATAAGTTAATGTTATTTCCTAAATAATTTTAACTAATGCATTGTATATATTAATTGTAAATTTGTGTTCGTTATTAAATTGATTAGTGTGCTATAGCATTTCAGCGTAATTCTTATAGTGATTCTTCGTTTTCTTTCATCATTTATTCTTGTGAATTTAATTGCAAAAATAGTATTAGCAACTATTATTTTACATTCTCTATTATGTGAATAATACTTACATGTATATACACACATGTTTATTAATCTATGAAAAACAGATTTTTAATTGTTTATGGCATTGTCAACAATTAAAAACATGTTAATTGATCACTAAAAAAATTTAAAAAAAAATCAAAAAAATTAAAAAAACTAAAAATAAACAAATTGGACAGATTGTTTCTATCTTTTTTCAATTGTTCTGCTGTCGCTTAAATAATTAAATGGAATTGAACCGTAAGTGGAAATTTAAAATACACACTGTAAATTTACATACCTTTTTATATAGAACTGAAATAATTTTATTAATTAAATATGAGATTAACAATAAAAATAAATTTAAAAATATAATCTTAGGACACAGTATATTTAAAAATATCTTAAGACACTGTATTAACTCAGTTAACTGAATCTTTAACAGATAAATATCTGGATACTTATATATTTTACGTTGTTCTATAGTAAAATGCACATTTAATGATTAAATTTAGAAATACAATGAACCCTTTTCAAATTCCCCGTGAAACAATTTAAACGTCAGACAACAATTCTAATGAAGACAGAGTGAGAATTTTAATTTATAAAATTAAATGTTTACGTTGCCGTTTGTTCATCGAGTTACGGCACGAACATTAAGTTTATTGAAATGGGAGAAGAACTCTATTTTAAATATACATATTAAAAAAAAAAATCTACGATAAAATATTAAACACTTTTGTAAATTAGGATTTTAAGTTGTAAAATATAAATATGTAAGTAACACAAATTTCTCATTTGTTTAAAATAAAACATAATACATTTTAAGAGCTTTAAAGGGTATAATAAAATTCAGATAAATTATATAAAACAGTTTTTTATTTGACACAAACAACAAAAGCACTAAAAATGCATCGTGAATTTTTTCAACTAATCTATGATTATTTCTATTGAAACTGTGTGGCGCAAATACCATTTAGTATTTTATTATATTTCAAGGTCGCGGCATTGCACTGGTTTAGGTTTTTTATTTTAATGAAATACCTTTGTATATATACAGTTGGGGCCGTGGGATATAAGGTACTAAACATCACCCCTACGGTTTGCACCAGTGTTCTTCACCCTCGCAAAAGACATGTTAAAATAAGTGTTTAATAACATCTATGAATTTGAATCCAATTGAGTTAGATTCCTTAGAACCAGAGAATCTAGATCGGGCGGATTCAAATTCATAGATGTTAATTAACGGTTATTTTAACATGTCTTTTGTGAGGGTGATGAACACTGGTGCAAACCTTAGGAGTGACGAACACAGGTGTTTTTACCTTATATATGCACAATTACCTTAATAATTTTCTTATTGCAATACGTTAATAATAACTTTATATACGTTTAAGAATCACAAACCGTGCCGTACGCATTATGAAACAATCTTTCCAATGCTTAGGTGTACTTATATTGCAAGTGCTATTTTACACAAAAAATTTAACAATAGTTAATAAAAAAAATATATTCAAACGAAAAATATTAAAAATATTCTTAATTAAAAGTTATATTTTCAAAATACGGCAATATCATTTTCAGATAGTAGTTCAATAGTAATTTTAGAAAATTGTGAGTGTAAATAAGCCAAATAAATTTTTAAAAGGTGAAATCATAAAATGAAGAGAGAATGAATACACTTATATATATATATATATTTTCATGCAGTAATTAACAAATGTGTATGGGGGCTACAATTAAAAAAATTTCAAAAAAGCTTATTCTTTATTTAAAATTGTATGTCATTGGATTGTGAAACATTTTGCAAGTCCTAGAAATATATTAAAAATAAAATATACAGGATTCTGGCAATAGAAGATGAACATTCTGATTTTGTAACTATTATTTGAAATTCCTTTCAAAAATCCCAAAATAATGACCCAGATGATTTTGGATATAAAAGCTGAGAGAAACATTTAGTTATAAATAACTAATTATATATTCAGTTAATTTGAAGACCGCAACTAATAATGCTGAATTGAGTTTTGTTTAAGATACATCCTCTAAATTATATTTTGTAATGCTGTTCTATACTCAATAAATTACCCCATCCGAGATTTTTTAACGCAGGTTTTTTTTTTTTTTTTTTTTTTTTTCATTTTAAAAAGAACATTATATTTATGCTACATGTAATTAGAATAACAAACATTCAATAAAAATCCACATTTTAATTTATAAACTGAAGAATTTTTCAAGCACATAATACCTACTTACACAATAATAGCTGAATATTAACTCAACTTTGTCTTTTCAATAAATAGCTGTACAGAATTGTTAGTTAGGCTTATCAGATTTGGCAAATGTGAAATGGACTTTTATTACTTTATTACTTTACTTTTTGTATTAATTGCGTTCAAAAAATTAAAATCTTTCTTTTTATAATTAAATGTCATCAACTACATTTTTTTTTTTTTTTTTTTTTTTACATACTTATATCTAATATCGATTAATTCTTTCAGTGTCTCCTCAATTTTTTAGACAGAGAGACACCGAATAATTATTTTTCTTTTTTAATGCTGAATCTGTCTTAGAAAACTGGAGTGCTGACTATGGGAGATAAAGTTTTATCTTGTTTTTAGTAGCTTTTAACTTCTTTCAATCAAACTATCGCAAACTATTTGATTGTAATAACAGTGAAGAAAAAAATTATAGATGTATGATTATACTGGCAAATTCGAGATTACAAGAAATTTCAATACGAAGATAAAAATAATTTTTTTGATGACATTGTTAAAAGAATTGATAAAGTTTCCTTTATAGGGCGTAAATGATAACTTCCGTATGGGAAAAAAGTATAATCAGAGAAATGTCGAAGAAGTAGGAAAGTTTAATCTTTTTTCTCCCTCACTTGTTCAGTTTTGGATAACATAGTGGTGTGCCACTAATGTATAGATCACTGAAAACTTATTTTATAATCTAGCATTTGGAATCATTAAGGATTAGTAGTATCTCTGTTTTGTCATTTAACATATAAATTAATACTGTGAATTTCCATACTAATAATTTATTATTAATGACTTATTAGAATTTTTTCACATTTTGCAAAAGCGCTGTTCTAGGAGAAAATGAAAAATTTAGTTAATATATATGTAGTTATATAATGAACATTTAAAAAAAAAGTATTTTCTATTTAAAAAAAAAAAAAAGTTGTTTTTTTATTCTTTCTGATATTTTACTCTATTCTACTATTGAATGAATACAATATTCGCCGCTTATTAAAATCACATTCGTTCTGAGCCAAAGTGATTTTATTAAGCAGCTGATTTTTATATCCGGCGATTATTTCCTATGCTAAAGAAAACGGTATCGCTTCCTTGAGTTTGTAAAGAAATGTAACGAATAATGGAATTAATGAACAATATTAATTGATTTTCGACAGATAATTAATTAATTGTTCCTTCAAAATAAGTAAATTAGACACATCCTCAGTTCTGATGCGCATTTCATTCAGGCAGAACAGAATTACTTTGGCAAAAGTTCAAGCTTTTCTTTTAAATTTAAAATATTTCCATTTAAACCTCTTGCATCTTACAAGGAAACATTCAAAAGGTGTCATCCTCAAAAAGTATTGAGAAAAATATGTGCGATTCTATTCTTCATAAAACATCAGAAAATGAAAAAAATATCGGCTGAAATTAATTACAGCGACCACAAAAAATTATCAAAATTAAGCATATTTGGCGATTTAGCGCTATTAGACGATACATTTGCTAGCACAGAGATTGCCGTGTACGAACAGAACCGTGTTTTACTTTTCCGTCAAGTACTCAAAATCAATCGCCTAGCAGTGTGAAATCGCTAAGTATGCTTAATTTTGAAAAATTTTTGTGGTCGCTGTAATTAATTTCAGTGATTTTCTGGTGTTTTATGAAGAGTAGAATAACATATTTTTTTCAATACTTTTTGAAGATGACACCTTTTGAATGTTTCCTTGTTAGTTATTTCAAAATAAGAACTAAAAATTGTCTTTTAATAATAATAAAAAGAAAGAAAGAAAGAAAAGAAAAGAAAAGAAAGAAAAAGAATTTTTTTTTTTTTTTTTTGAATTAAATCAAATTTGCAACTTATTATCGCACTTTAAAAAATATGTTCTTGGAAATTATTACTAAGACAAGTGATGGGGTTGTTTATTTGCAACTATGCTGCAAATGTAAAATTTTTGACAAAGAGTAGAAATAACAGAGTGATTGCCGTGTTTTATTTTATTTATTTTTTTATTTCAAAAATAAAAAATCACAGTGTAAATAAAAACTTGTTTTTTGTGTATAAATGACATTTTTGCTGCTGCAGAGATTATTTTCGAGTTTATTAACCGGCGATACTGATTTTATTAATCGGCGATTTTAAAAGAAGTTCATATTGATTTGATTCCGGTCCTTGCAATTTGATCAGATTAAGCGGCTGATTTTATTAACCAGTGAATTTATTAAGCGGTGGTTACTGTACTAGATTTTAATGTTCTCCTCCAGCAAAATTATTTATAAAATACAAGTGTTTCATTTCAAAACTATATTTAGTAGGAAGTTAAATTTTATAACTGTACTTACTCTTAAAAATCTATTTAGTTTGCATTATAAAATAAATGATTATTTAATTTATTTCAGCATAAAATTACTACCAAACAAAAGGATAATGAGAAAAAAAATATCAAGAAATATTTTTGAAAATATAAAAGTTTGGGCACCAAGTACAGAAAATATAAAACGAAATTATATTGTAATTTTAATTTAAAGATATACAACGTATAAATAGAACCAATAAATATTTCTTCGTCACGAAATTCCATCAGGCAATTTGTGAGGTCGAGCTATGGACCGTCACCAAAAGTTGGGACGGTTAGATTATTTCGTCGCCAGGGACTCGGCGAAAGTCTTGCTCGAGATTGTTTTATGTCAGCATTGTGCAGCAGTAAAATAATTAGGATCTCGGAGTTAGATGAGTAGAAGAGATGTTAAAAGGTTTTGATTGAAATGAAATGAAAGGGAGTTGTTGAATGGAGTATAAAAGGAAAGATAGTGAATTGCTAGATATAGAGATAGGATCTGATGTAGTGGAATGGTGATGAAGGGGTAGCTGATTAGTGTGGAGTTAAGAGAAATGTTGGTGGTGATAGTTTAATGCGAATAATGGTAGAGAGGTGTAGTTGTGGAGTAAAGAAATAAAAGAGTCGGTCGTGTCCGGGAATCCGCTCGACGCTCTAAAGTGAGAAAAGTGATAAGGAGCCGTGAGCAGTCGTCAAAAGGATCAGCGTGGGTGAGATAAAGCAACTTCCTATTTTATGTGTTGTAAAGTTATTTCCTGAGGTCATTTATTTAAATTACGTTAGCTCAACGTCCTCCTTAATTTTGAATGCTAAATAAACTTTGTTTATCTGTTAACTTTGTCTCGACTTTCATCATTACGTAATTAAGTTAATCTAAGTTCATATATAAGATTAAGTAAAATCTACACAAGATTAAATCATGGCGTCATCAGATTCTCCACATTGGCGCCCAACTTTGCTCGAATCCCCCCCCCCCCCGAGCAAGTCTTTTTTGATGGCACCACTAGCGTGCTGCAATTTTTTGAGCAGCTTGAATACTTTTTTAACTTTTATACCATTGATCGGTCCAAAAAATATGGGTGGTTAGCACATTCATTAGAAGGAGAACCACGACAGTGGCATAGACTAATCGCCTGCCATTCCCTTGGGCCAAATCCAACTTATGATGATTTAAAAAGGCGGATCATCGACCTTTTTGCCACTCGGGATGATAGAAAAAGATTAGAGCATGACCGCTTCCTCCCCCGTCACGAACGTCAGTGGGAAGCAATAGTAAACCCAGTGGAAAAACCACACGAAGTTATTAAGTCATCGGCAGCAAGCTCTATTAGCTTAAACCAACCTAAAACTGGCAATGAAAACGTTAATCCTTGTGACAAAAGTCAAATAAAAGTTAATGAAAACGTGCAACCTACGCCTTTAACCAGCACTACAGACAAATCGACCTCTGTTTTTCAGCCTTTGGCTATGGATGAAAAATCCGATAAAACCTCTAGCGTAGAGACGGCGATTGAAAAGGAAAATGCGATTGAACCAAATTCTGTAAATGAATCCCTTGCTTTAAGTGAAACGAATGATCAGTTAAATTCTACTGTTAAAGCCTCATATATTCATCATTCGCATTTTAAGGCTGAACCGGCTCAAGCCGAAATATCAAACGTAACTGAAGCTCGGGTAACAGAGATTGTAAAGGAAATTAAAATAACTGCGGCCGCTGAAGCCGTTAAACGGACCGACAGGGACAAATTAATAAATGTAGCGGCTAATCCTTTCATCAATAAATCACATTTATGTTTTCCAACTGTTAAGTAAAGAGATCTTTCTAGTAATTTAAATGCACCTCATAATAAATTACAGTTTAATTCTCAAACTATCAAGTCGGGGGCAGATTCTGCTATTTTTATTGATAAATCGCATGCAAATGCTAGACCGATCGATTCCGGAAATTTCTCTCATGACACAGGAACAATAGTCGCAGAAAATGTTAACATTAATGTTGGTACTCAACCTTTAGCAAATGAGTTAAATTTATGTTTTACAACTGGTCAGCCACCAGATTTAATTATTAGTCAAAATGAAAACGTTGTGGTACAAGTAACAGAAAATAGCGGTTTAAACAACGATGCTTCTCATAAGCGAGTAGCTAATTTACATAAAAATGTAGGGAATAAAAGCAAATTAAAACATTTCTACGTTAAGGAATTAAATTTATATTCCACAACTGTCAAGTTGACAGAGTCACGTATTTTGGCTGAAAATCCTGTAAATGATATATTAAGTGACGCTGCTTCTAAAACTTTCTTTACAAAGTTAAAAGTAAATGATGTGATTCCCATTACTTCTTTGAACTGTTTTCAAACTCGTAAGCCCTCCAAGACCTCAACACTCATGAGTGGAGAGCGAGCGGAATCGTCCACTGATGCTACGGACAGCGACAGCGTGCCGGGTTCGATCGCAGCCCAGGAATGCGCCCTCGCAACGCCTGACCTCCTGATGCCAGCCTCCAGCCCTGTGATCTCTGCGGCCAGTGCAATTTCCAGCAGGACTCTCATGTTTAATGCTAATTTTCTTACAGCGGAAACCCGGGTGAGGTTGTATCGTCTCTTATTTTACTTTTTCTCAAGTATTTGTTTATCAGAGCTGTACCAAAATGTAAGACATGCCTTGAAGTCTTTCGGACATCTTATTTTTGTATGAAAGAGCAGGACTTTCTAAAAAGAAAAACTGTAAAATTTAAATTAGTACATGAACTTTCATTTCGAAAATCATGTTTCTGCTTCAAATGTCAACATTTTAGTTCTCTCTTAATATATTTTATGCATGTATACTAAGTTCTTTTATTTTGTAGCCATCGTCTGCAGAATGGGTAATATAAAACTGTTTTTTAACCTTTGTAAATATCCCCCCCCCCTTTTCGTATTTCTATACATATTGTATTTGTATATATAACTAAAATGAACTTTGATAAGTGTATAAAATGAATATTTTTTATTGTTATAACTCTTGTATTCAACTAAAAGTTACCTATATATATATATATATATATGTGTGTGTGTTTGAGTAGGGAAATATTTTTTTTTGGCTATATGCATAAATCACGCGTAACTTTAAACTAAAATCACTAACAAATTAATTTTTTGTCGTTTCGCATGCTATAGCCCAGGAGGAAAAAATTGTTGTATATAAACTATTTTATGCATTCAGAGACAATTTGTCTCGTTGATCTATCTACAAATTGTAGTTTAAGTCTATTTTTTGATTTATACTTTAAAAAAGTTTTACTTTTAGAATTATCTCTGACGATCTAATCTGATGTCGAAAGTGTTATTCTGATGCCTGAAGTTTTTTAACTGACTTGTTCTTCAATCTGCACTCTAAAGTTACTTTTACGAGCTGATGTGGTTAAGCCTAGACTGGCTCTGAGGGATGACGAAATTCCACATCATAAGTTTCGAAGGACGGCTTACTTCAGACAGAATTTCAAGTTTTTTTATCACAATAAAAATTTTTCTTCATGTTGCTAGTATGTTAAAGCAACCCCCCTGTACTTAATCCTCCTTCAACTTCACTTTAAAATTGAGTTTTTTTTTCCCTTTCTGGACTAACAGAAAGATGAATGTTCGCCCCATTGTATAGTTGAGCTAACATATTTGAGGCGTTTTTTTTTCTCCCTGTAGTTTCCGGCTGTAAAGGGCCCTCAATTCAATTTAAAACTTAAATTTCTTTTTTTTTTTTGTTCGAGGTTTGTCCGGTTTTAAGCTAAAGGGTTTTTTATTCGCCATTGTATTTGCAGCTGTAAGCAGTTCATTGCTCAGCAAATTACACTTTAAATTTTTTCTAACTTATTTTAAAATTTCAAATTAAGTTGTGGCTGCAGTGCTGCACTCACTCTTATGTGCTATATTAGGGTTTAAATTTACTCGATCAAACCCGTTGGGGATTTTCCCGACTAAATTTTTTTCTTGGAGGGGGACCTTGAGGTCGAGCTATGGAAAGTCATCAAAAGTTGGGACGGTTAGATTATTTCGTCGCCAGGGACTCGGCGAAAGTCTTGGTCGAGATTGTTTTATGTCAGCATTGTGCAGCAGTAAAATAATTAGGATCTCGGTGTTAGATGAGTAGAAGAGATGTTAAAAGATTTTGATTGAAATGAAATGAAAGGGAGTTGTTGAATGGAGTATAAAAGGAAAGATAGTGAATTGCTAGATATAGAGATAGGATAAGATGTAGTGGAATGGTGATGAAGGGGTAGCTGATTAGTGTGAAGTTAAGAGAAATGTTGGTGGTGATAGTTTAATGCGAATAATGGTAGGGAGGTGTAGTTGTGGAGTAAAGAAATAAAAGAGTCGGTCGTGTCCGGGAATCCGCTCGACGCTCTAAAGTGAGAAAAGTGATAAGGAGCCGTGAGCAGTCGTCAAAAGGATTAGCGTGGGTGAGATAAAGCAACTTCCTATTTTATGTGTTGTAAAGTTATTTCCTGAGGTCATTTATTTAAATTACGTTAGCTCAACGTCCTCCTTAATTTTGAATGCTAAATAAACTTTGTTTATCTGTTAACTTTGTCTCGACTTTCATCATTACGTAATTAAGTTAATCTAAGTTCATATATAAGATTAAGTAAAATCTACACAAGATTAAATCATGGCGTCATCAGATTCTCCACATTGGCGCCCAACTTTGCTCGAATCCCCCCCCCCCGAGCAAGTCTTTTTTGATGGCACCACTAGCGTGCTGCAATTTTTTGAGCAGCTTGAATACTTTTTTAACTTTTATACCATTGATCGGTCCAAAAAATATGGGTGGTTAGCACATTCATTAGAAGGAGAACCACGACAGTGGCATAGACTAATCGCCTGCCATTCCCTTGGGCCAAATCCAACTTATGATGATTTAAAAAGGCGGATCATCGACCTTTTTGCCACTCGGGATGATAGAAAAAGATTAGAGCATGACCGCTTCCTCCCCCGTCACGAACGTCAGTGGGAAGCAATAGTAAACCCAGTGGAAAAACCACACGAAGTTATTAAGTCATCGGCAGCAAGCTCTATTAGCTTAAACCAACCTAAAACTGGCAATGAAAACGTTAATCCTTGTGACAAAAGTCAAATAAAAGTTAATGAAAACGTGCAACCTACGCCTTTAACCAGCACTACAGACAAATCGACCTCTGTTTTTCAGCCTTTGGCTATGGATGAAAAATCCGATAAAACCTCTAGCGTAGAGACGGCGATTGAAAAGGAAAATGCGATTGAACCAAATTCTGTAAATGAATCCCTTGCTTTAAGTGAAACGAATGATCAGTTAAATTCTACTGTTAAAGCCTCATATATTCATCATTCGCATTTTAAGGCTGAACCGGCTCAAGCCGAAATATCAAACGTAACTGAAGCTCGGGTAACAGAGATTGTAAAGGAAATTAAAATAACTGCGGCCGCTGAAGCCGTTAAACGGACCGACAGGGACAAATTAATAAATGTAGCGGCTAATCCTTTCATCAATAAATCACATTTATGTTTTCCAACTGTTAAGTAAAGAGATCTTTCTAGTAATTTAAATGCACCTCATAATAAATTACAGTTTAATTCTCAAACTATCAAGTCGGGGGCAGATTCTGCTATTTTTATTGATAAATCGCATGCAAATGCTAGACCGATCGATTCCGGAAATTTCTCTCATGACACAGGAACAATAGTCGCAGAAAATGTTAACATTAATGTTGGTACTCAACCTTTAGCAAATGAGTTAAATTTATGTTTTACAACTGGTCAGCCACCAGATTTAATTATTAGTCAAAATGAAAATGTTGTGGTACAAGTAACAGAAAATAGCGGTTTAAACAACGATGCTTCTCATAAGCGAGTAGCTAATTTACATAAAAATGTAGGGAATAAAAGCAAATTAAAACATTTCTACGTTAAGGAATTAAATTTATATTCCACAACTGTCAAGTTGACAGAGTCACGTATTTTGGCTGAAAATCCTGTAAATGATATATTAAGTGACGCTGCTTCTAAAACTTTCTTTACAAAGTTAAAAGTAAATGATGTGATTCCCATTACTTCTTTGAACTGTTTTCAAGCTCGTAAGCCCTCCAAGACCTCAACACTCATGAGCGGAGAGCGAGCGGAATCGTCCACTGATGCTACGGACAGCGACAGCGTGCCGGGTTCGATCGCAGCCCAGGAATGCGCCCTCGCAACGCCTGACCTCCTGATGCCAGCCTCCAGCCCTGTGATCTCTGCGGCCAGTGCAATTTCCAGCAGGACTCTCATGTTTAATGCTAATTTTCTTACAGCGGAAACCCGGGTGAGGTTGTATCGTCTCTTATTTTACTTTTTCTCAAGTATTTGTTTATCAGAGCTGTACCAAAATGTAAGACATGCCTTGAAGTCTTTCGGACATCTTATTTTTGTATGAAAGAGCAGGACTTTCTAAAAAGAAAAACTGTAAAATTTAAATTAGTACATGAACTTTCATTTCGAAAATCATGTTTCTGCTTCAAATGTCAACATTTTAGTTCTCTCTTAATATATTTTATGCATGTATACTAAGTTCTTTTATTTTGTAGCCATCGTCTGCAGAATGGGTAATATAAAACTGTTTTTTAACCTTTGTAAATATCCCCCCCCCCTTTTCGTATTTCTATACATATTGTATTTGTATATATAACTAAAATGAACTTTGATAAGTGTATAAAATGAATATTTTTTTATTGTTATAACTCTTGTATTCAACTAAAAGTTACCTATATATATATATATATGTGTGTGTGTGTTTGAGTAGGGAAATATTTTTTTTGGCTATATGCATAAATCACGCGTAACTTTAAACTAAAATCACTAACAAATTAATTTTTTGTCGTTTCGCATGCTATAGCCCAGGAGGAAAAAATTGTTGTATATAAACTATTTTATGCATTCAGAGACAATTTGTCTCGTTGATCTATCTACAAATTGTAGTTTAAGTCTATTTTTTGATTTATACTTTAAAAAAGTTTTACTTTTAGAATTATCTCTGACGATCTAATCTGATGTCGAAAGTGTTATTCTGATGCCTGAAGTTTTTTAACTGACTTGTTCTTCAATCTGCACTCTAAAGTTACTTTTACGAGCTGATGTGGTTAAGCCTAGACTGGCTCTGAGGGATGACGAAATTCCACATCATAAGTTTCGAAGGACGGCTTACTTCAGACAGAATTTCAAGTTTTTTTATCACAATAAAAATTTTTCTTCATGTTGCTAATATGTTAAAGCAACCCCCCTGTACTTAATCCTCCTTCAACTTCACTTTAAAATTGAGTTTTTTTTCCCTTTCTGGACTAACAGAAAGATGAATGTTCGCCCCATTGTATAGTTGAGCTAACATATTTGAGGCGTTTTTTTTTCTCCCTGTAGTTTCCGGCTGTAAAGGGCCCTCAATTCAATTTAAAACTTAAATTTCTTTTTTTTTTTTGTTCGAGGTTTGTCCGGTTTTAAGCTAAAGGGTTTTTTATTCGCCATTGTATTTGCAGCTGTAAGCAGTTCATTGCTCAGCAAATTACACTTTAAATTTTTTCTAACTTATTTTAAAATTTCAAATTAAGTTGTGGCTGCACTCACTCTTATGTGCTATATTAGGGTTTAAATTTACTCGATCAAACCCGTTGGGGATTTTCCCGACTAAATTTTTTTCTTGGAGGGGGACCTTGAGGTCGAGCTATGGAAAGTCATCAAAAGTTGGGACGGTTAGATTATTTCGTCGCCAGGGACTCGGCGAAAGTCTTGGTCGAGATTGTTTTATGTCAGCATTGTGCAGCAGTAAAATAATTAGGATCTCGGTGTTAGATGAGTAGAAGAGATGTTAAAAGATTTTGATTGAAATGAAATGAAAGGGAGTTGTTGAATGGAGTATAAAAGGAAAGATAGTGAATTGCTAGATATAGAGATAGGATAAGATGTAGTGGAATGGTGATGAAGGGGTAGCTGATTAGTGTGAAGTTAAGAGAAATGTTGGTGGTGATAGTTTAATGCGAATAATGGTAGGGAGGTGTAGTTGTGGAGTAAAGAAATAAAAGAGTCGGTCGTGTCCGGGAATCCGCTCGACGCTCTAAAGTGAGAAAAGTGATAAGGAGCCGTGAGCAGTCGTCAAAAGGATCAGCGTGGGTGAGATAAAGCAACTTCCTATTTTATGTGTTGTAAAGTTATTTCCTGAGGTCATTTATTTAAATTACGTTAGCTCAACGTCCTCCTTAATTTTGAATGCTAAATAAACTTTGTTTATCTGTTAACTTTGTCTCGACTTTCATCATTACGTAATTAAGTTAATCTAAGTTCATATATAAGATTAAGTAAAATCTACACAAGATTAAATCATGGCGTCATCAGATTCTCCACATTGGCGCCCAACATTGCTCGAATCCCCCCCCCCCCGAGCAAGTCTTTTTTGATGGCACCACTAGCGTGCTGCAATTTTTTGAGCAGCTTGAATACTTTTTTAACTTTTATACCATTGATCGGTCCAAAAAATATGGGTGGTTAGCACATTCATTAGAAGGAGAACCACGACAGTGGCATAGACTAATCGCCTGCCATTCCCTTGGGCCAAATCCAACTTATGATGATTTAAAAAGGCGGATCATCGACCTTTTTGCCACTCGGGATGATAGAAAAAGATTAGAGCATGACCGCTTCCTCCCCCGTCACGAACGTCAGTGGGAAGCAATAGTAAACCCAGTGGAAAAACCACACGAAGTTATTAAGTCATCGGCAGCAAGCTCTATTAGCTTAAACCAACCTAAAACTGGCAATGAAAACGTTAATCCTTGTGACAAAAGTCAAATAAAAGTTAATGAAAACGTGCAACCTACGCCTTTAACCAGCACTACAGACAAATCGACCTCTGTTTTTCAGCCTTTGGCTATGGATGAAAAATCCGATAAAACCTCTAGCGTAGAGACGGCGATTGAAAAGGAAAATGCGATTGAACCAAATTCTGTAAATGAATCCCTTGCTTTAAGTGAAACGAATGATCAGTTAAATTCTACTGTTAAAGCCTCATATATTCATCATTCGCATTTTAAGGCTGAACCGGCTCAAGCCGAAATATCAAACGTAACTGAAGCTCGGGTAACAGAGATTGTAAAGGAAATTAAAATAACTGCGGCCGCTGAAGCCGTTAAACGGACCGACAGGGACAAATTAATAAATGTAGCGGCTAATCCTTTCATCAATAAATCACATTTATGTTTTCCAACTGTTAAGTAAAGAGATCTTTCTAGTAATTTAAATGCACCTCATAATAAATTACAGTTTAATTCTCAAACTATCAAGTCGGGGGCAGATTCTGCTATTTTTATTGATAAATCGCATGCAAATGCTAGACCGATCGATTCCGGAAATTTCTCTCATGACACAGGAACAATAGTCGCAGAAAATGTTAACATTAATGTTGGTACTCAACCTTTAGCAAATGAGTTAAATTTATGTTTTACAACTGGTCAGCCACCAGATTTAATTATTAGTCAAAATGAAAATGTTGTGGTACAAGTAACAGAAAATAGCGGTTTAAACAACGATGCTTCTCATAAGCGAGTAGCTAATTTACATAAAAATGTAGGGAATAAAAGCAAATTAAAACATTTCTACGTTAAGGAATTAAATTTATATTCCACAACTGTCAAGTTGACAGAGTCACGTATTTTGGCTGAAAATCCTGTAAATGATATATTAAGTGACGCTGCTTCTAAAACTTTCTTTACAAAGTTAAAAGTAAATGATGTGATTCCCATTACTTCTTTGAACTGTTTTCAAGCTCGTAAGCCCTCCAAGACCTCAACACTCATGAGTGGAGAGCGAGCGGAATCGTCCACTGATGCTACGGACAGCGACAGCGTGCCGGGTTCGATCGCAGCCCAGGAATGCGCCCTCGCAACGCCTGACCTCCTGATGCCAGCCTCCAGCCCTGTGATCTCTGCGGCCAGTGCAATTTCCAGCAGGACTCTCATGTTTAATGCTAATTTTCTTACAGCGGAAACCCGGGTGAGGTTGTATCGTCTCATATTATTTTTTTCTCAAGTATTTGTTTATCAGAGCTGTACCAAAATGTAAGACATGCCTTGAAGTCTTTCGGACATCTTATTTTTGTATGAAAGAGCAGGACTTTCTAAAAAGAAAAACTGTAAAATTTAAATTAGTACATGAACTTTCATTCCGAAAATCATGTTTCTGCTTCAAATGTCAACATTTTAGTTCTCTCTTAATATATTTTATGCATGTATACTAAGTTCTTTTATTTTGTAGCCATCGTCTGCAGAATGGGTAATATAAAACTGTTTTTTAACCTTTGTAAATATCCCCCCCCCCTTTTCGTATTTCTATACATATTGTATTTGTATATATAACTAAAATGAACTTTGATAAGTGTATAAAATGAATATTTTTTATTGTTATAACTCTTGTATTCAACTAAAAGTTACCTATATATATATATATATATATGTGTGTGTTTGAGTAGGGAAATATTTTTTTTTGGCTATATGCATAAATCACGCGTAACTTTAAACTAAAATCACTAACAAATTAATTTTTTGTCGTTTCGCATGCTATAGCCCAGGAGGAAAAAATTGTTGTATATAAATTATTTTATGCATTCAGAGACAATTTGTCTCGTTGATCTATCTACAAATTGTAGTTTAAGTCTATTTTTTGATTTATACTTTAAAAAAGTTTTACTTTTAGAATTATCTCTGACGATCTAATCTGATGTCGAAAGTGTTATTCTGATGCCTGAAGTTTTTTAACTGACTTGTTCTTCAATCTGCACTCTAAAGTTACTTTTACGAGCTGATGTGGTTAAGCCTAGACTGGCTCTGAGGGATGACGAAATTCCACATCATAAGTTTCGAAGGACGGCTTACTTCAGACAGAATTTCAAGTTTTTTTATCACAATAAAAATTTTTCTTCATGTTGCTAGTATGTTAAAGCAACCCCCCTGTACTTAATCCTCCTTCAACTTCACTTTAAAATTGAGTTTTTTTTCCCTTTCTGGACTAACAGAAAGATGAATGTTCGCCCCATTGTATAGTTGAGCTAACATATTTGAGGCGTTTTTTTTTCTCCCTGTAGTTTCCGGCTGTAAAGGGCCCTCAATTCAATTTAAAACTTAAATTTCTTTTTTTTTTTTGTTCGAGGTTTGTCCGGTTTTAAGCTAAAGGGTTTTTTATTCGCCATTGTATTTGCAGCTGTAAGCAGTTCATTGCTCAGCAAATTACACTTTAAATTTTTTCTAACTTATTTTAAAATTTCAAATTAAGTTGTGGCTGCAGTGCTGCACTCACTCTTATGTGCTATATTAGGGTTTAAATTTACTCGATCAAACCCGTTGGGGATTTTCCCGACTAAATTTTTTTCTTGGAGGGGGACCTTGAGGTCGAGCTATGGAAAGTCATCAAAAGTTGGGACGGTTAGATTATTTCGTCGCCAGGGACTCGGCGAAAGTCTTGGTCGAGATTGTTTTATGTCAGCATTGTGCAGCAGTAAAATAATTAGGATCTCGGTGTTAGATGAGTAGAAGAGATGTTAAAAGATTTTGATTGAAATGAAATGAAAGGGAGTTGTTGAATGGAGTATAAAAGGAAAGATAGTGAATTGCTAGATATAGAGATAGGATAAGATGTAGTGGAATGGTGATGAAGGGGTAGCTGATTAGTGTGAAGTTAAGAGAAATGTTGGTGGTGATAGTTTAATGCGAATAATGGTAGGGAGGTGTAGTTGTGGAGTAAAGAAATAAAAGAGTCGGTCGTGTCCGGGAATCCGCTCGACGCTCTAAAGTGAGAAAAGTGATAAGGAGCCGTGAGCAGTCGTCAAAAGGATCAGCGTGGGTGAGATAAAGCAACTTCCTATTTTATGTGTTGTAAAGTTATTTCCTGAGGTCATTTATTTAAATTACGTTAGCTCAACGTCCTCCTTAATTTTGAATGCTAAATAAATTTTGTTTATCTGTTAACTTTGTCTCGACTTTCATCATTACGTAATTAAGTTAATCTAAGTTCATATATAAGATTAAGTAAAATCTACACAAGATTAAATCATGGCGTCCACAGATTCTCTACAAATTCACTGATTTAAATGTGCAACAGTATGGTAATTAGTTCTTGTATAATGAATGTAAATTAATGTGTACTGTTTACACATTAATATATATATATATATACCGGGTGATCCAAAAGTCAGGACAAACTTTAAAAATGAATAATTCGAAAACGAATCAAGATACAAAGATACGGTTTGCACCAAACGGATGAAAAAGAAACCGGGTTTTGTGTGGCAAAGGAAAAAAAATTAGTTCTGTTGGCGACCAACAGATGGTGCTATAGTGTTTTATTTCACCAAAAGATGATTTACAAATGAAAAAAAAAATGTTGACAACTTACAAGTCAGCTTAATTACAGTTAATTAGTACTACAACAGTAACTGTTCAATGTCCATCATTCAGAAGTACAGCTGTGAGATGATTCACCACATCGTTCACAGCATTTAGTAGCATTTCTTGCGTTATGGCAGACACATTTTAGCGGATGGCATCTTTCAGTCCTGCTAGTGATGCCGGTTGGTCGCGGTACACTTTTGAATTCTAAGAATCCCCACAGCCAAAAGTCACAGGGTGCCAGATCGGGAGATCTTGGAGGCCATGCGTGATTAATGTAGCGACTGAGAATGCGATATTTCGATTCATATAAGCTTCGACTGCCATTACCTGCTGTAGTTGTTCCTTTTTTTATCGTTTGTTGCTTTGCATAACCCTACATCAGAAATACGACAGCGCCATCTGTTGGTCGCCAACATAACTATTTTTTTTCTTTGCCACACAAAACCCGGCTTCTTTGCCATCCGTTTGGTGCAAACCGTATCTTTGTATCTTGATTCGTTTTCGAATTATTCATTTTTAAAGTTTGTCCTGACTTTTGGATCACCCTGTATATATATATATATATATATATATATACACTAAGCGACAAAAAAAAAAAAAAAAGCCGCACTGCAGAAAAAATGACTTATACCTTTTTTATTTGCAATAACTTTAAAATTAATGTTTGAAAGAAATAAAACTGTCTTGTTTGCATAAGACCAAAGGTATGAAATGATAACTATGTATATTTTCGATTTAATAATTCGCTTTATTGCACTTTACGAAGTACTTTTTAAAAATCTGCATAAAACTTTCTTTTTGAACATAATGCAATAACCATACTCTTTGCATTCTATTATGATTTATTATATGAAATAAACAAGTTATATTTTATTATATGAAATAAAACTATTTATTTGTTAGATTTAAGCAATTTTTTGTTAAAAATATGTATTCTGCATTGGGTTAATTCTACCTTTATATGGAATTACTGCATTAATGCGCAATGACATAGTTTTATACAGTGTTTTAATATAAATCTCAGAAATTTCAATATGCCAAATATCACAAATAATTTTTTCTAGTTCTGGCAGAGTTATAGGCTGCAAATTTCGAATCCTCTCCCCTCTCTCCCGCCTTTTTATAAACGAAACATTTTCGAGCGGATCGCGATTTTGACTATTTCCATGTCTGGTAAAGAAGAAATTCTACTATATTCTTTGTGGTATTTAACTTAAAGTGAAAAAAGATATGATTACTTACAAAATTATAGATTCTCATGGGAATGTATAAGCAATTTGGACAATTTGAAGTGAATAAACTTACCACAGACGCCGTGTAGTAAGGTGCCTTATTATTTTCAAATGCTGTTCATGGAAATGTCCAAGATACCCCCAAAATAGTCTGTCAGGCACCACTTTTATGCAGATTGTGTTTTATTTCGAGTTAATTGATCCCTTGAGCATAACAATTTTCCCGAGTGTTTGAAAAGTTATGCACCTCCGTACCATAATATACGGAGAATGTGTCACTGTTTTAAAAGTGTGATTTTCATTAAGTCGGTCATATTTTCGTTGTCAGATCTGCTTGTTTTATTTAGCTCGAAATAAGTTAAACTTGACTCATCAGAGAGAACCAGTTCAGCCCAATAATTAACTAATCATTTTTCAATTTTTTTTAGCCATCTGAGTTCTTGCTTTCCTAATTTTCTTCACTAAGAATGGAATTTTTTCAAATTTTCTGTCATTTAAACCTGCTTTGTTTAATAGTTGTTGTGCTGTAGTTAAAGAAATTATGCTACTAAACACTTTTTCTGAAGCTCTTTTATGTTCTATATGTAATAGAAACCGATTTTATATTAAGCAATGTGTTTTTAACTTACGGTCATCTCGCTTGGATGAGCAGTGTGACCACCTAAAACCAAATTTCCAGTTTAAACGGCCAAAAACTTTTATATCTTGCTGAAAACCCTTCTACCAATATTTCGTTAACATTTAATTATTTTGCTATCTCGCGTATTAAAATATTTTTTGATTTTCATTCAAAAATTAATACTTTTTGTGGCATCGTTAACTCCCTTATTCTTACTATTTTTGAAATAAATTCTAAAATTACAATTTTCCTGACAATTGCATTTTGTTTTTAACACTTTACTCAAAGATAAAGCGTATGTGAAGACATCATAGTGAAATCTGTCCGAAAACTTGCTTTTTAAACGATAAAATTGGCAGTTGTAGAAGGCGAAAAGGAAAACATCCAAGTGCAGCTTTTTTTTTGTCGCTTAGTGTATATACTGAAATAATTTGAAGGTTCATTCGTGACACAAATCGACTTCCATTGAAAAAGTAAAACATTTTTTCTTGAATATAAAAACAGAAGATGACAGAAATAATAATGTATAAATTTAATATAGAATAATCAGTATATGATATTTAATTATTATTTATGTAATAAGAAATAAGACAATGTTATTAAGTTTATCATCAATTATTTTTGTTTTGAACGTTTTATCTTTAAATCCTTTATTTATTTGTACTAAAGGAACACACAAATTAGAATATATTGCCAAAATCTCTTCACTTTACTATTGAAAAAAGGCTCTATATTTTGTGTTTTAAAAAATGCAATATTTTATTTTATGTTTTTTTCGAATAAAATATCCTTGTGGCATTTTTTTATGAACGGAAATTGCCGTGTGGGAAAATTGACTATCTTTACCATTACCAAAGTTAATTATGCGATCGTCGAACAATAAATTATTAAACAATACAAAGTAAAAATTATTCCAGAAAAAAATACTTAAATTAAATGTAAATTTTTTATCCGACTCTAAATCAATACAAAATAAAATACAGTGATAAAAACATTTTTTAGAAAGACGAATTTGGAAATGAAGTTTGCGTTAACCCTTATGTAGTTCTAGAGTCAATACATCAATATATGAAAACTTTAAAACCCACTATCAAAATGTTTCAAGAGAAAGTGACCTAAAATTTATTTTCATTTGTTTAAAATAAATTATGAACAACTATACTGATAGCGTGCGCGCTGTGGATGACGTGTGTTCAATGCAGGTAAAAATGTTTAAAATATTTTTTACTATCCCCTTGTTAATATTTCTCTTTCAACACAAAAATATATATCTGTTAGATTAAACTTAATTATCTGTATTCTGGTTCTGCAAAACCCGATTATCTTAGAATACAGATGATTATAATTAAACATCCTTTATAAACAACAACCTGTAGATGAACCAGGAGAAAAGATTGCGCAAATTTAACATAGGGACTATACATGAGATATGCTGAAATATTAAAGAAGTTTCCATTAAGGCAGGAATAAAAGAAATTTTTAGATCTAAAAAAGTCCAGAATATGTAATTTTGCATTCAATGTGGCGAGTTTTACAAAAGCAATGACCAAAATTGAATGAAAAACTAACCAATAATCGTTCAAATTATAAATTATAAAAAAGCCTCACAGAACTGGCGTTTAAAAGTAGTAAGTACAAAACTTTGAATAAGCGCATAAAATGCTTCTCACAAGCTGCTCACACAGCTGCTCAACAAGCTGCTCACACAAGCTGAAACTCACAAGCTGCTTTATTTGCAACACTCGTGCTAACTTTATTCACCTGATGAAGGCTCATGTTTTATTCGGCCCGAAACAATTGTTGCGAACTCTTGCATTTTATGGTGTTTATTTAAAGTTTTGTATTTACTACTTAAAACTTTCAAATTGTTTATGTATTCCCCGATAAGGCGATTAGCTTCGGGCATGGTTCGGAGTCTCTGTATCTCTGTATCTCTGTATTCCGTCTTCACCATTTTATAGTTACATTTCATACCTTTTTATGAAAAGCACAATATCATGGATATTTTCTAATTCATATTTATTGAAATTTTATTTTTCCGACTGAGTGAAAATAATGCCTGGACCGGGAGTCGAACTCCGGATCTTTGACTTGTAAGTCAAAGATCCGGAGTTCGACTCCCGGTGCAGGCATTATTTTCACTCAGTCGGAAAAATAAAATTTCAATTAATATGTTTTTCTTCCACAGTTGATTGTGCGATTTTAATAAAAATTTTCTAATTCCTTTATGGTATCTAGAATATATAGTACATTTGGTACTACTGAGCTTTTGAGATAGATATTTACATCCTTTTATCTGCAATATGTTGAATTTAGAAGATCAGTTAGAACCACTTTGTATAATAATAAAAAATATCTAATATGGAATAGTTATTCAAGCATACTAAAATCTTTACGTAACAAAATACAAAAAAGAAATAAAACTGAAGTTGTATATTTCTTAAAAATGTTGCTGAAACATTAGCATTTCAACGTATTTTAGTAAGAAAATTCTAAACTGGGAATTCTACTTTTAGATTTGCTAAATAAAGTATTTTTACAATAAAATATTTATGAACAGGAAATATGTTCGAACGCATTATTGATCTAAATACTATCGAGTAATATATATAAATATATATATATATATATTTAATATTATTGTTTCAAATACATTTAAATTAAGCAATTTTAAGATTTTTTTAAAATTTCTAATATGCTTTTGATGTATCCAATAAAACGACTGAAAAAATAACTGTTCCGTAGTAGCATATTTTCTTAAATAAACATCTGAATTTGACTTTAATTAATAATATGAAATTTGTATTAAAATGTTTCAACGCATTCGATTCCCGTATCACCAGCTTTATTATTAGAAATAAATATTTCGCAACCAATTAATCTATAAATCTAAAAGACTCGATTAGTAATATCTAAATAACACACAATTAGAAATCTTGAGATCTGCCAGAGGAAAACATTTCACTAATTATCTTTCTAAAATAATTGCTAATTCTGATTGTTCAGCAGGAAAATTTGAGATAGCATTTGTTTTATCAGTATTGCAGCAATCATTTCTAAAGCTGTACCCCTTAATTAGTCATTATAACTCAACCAAAATCCTATACATAAAAGGTGTCGCTTGTCTTATTGTTAATCAATGAAATCTTAAGGCACTTTAAGGGTACATTTTATTAGAATAATAATTCATCCGAATTTGACGGAATTAAAATTTCGGGAAGGCTAAATGTTGTTATTCCAATCGGAATTTTTTGTTTTAAAAGTTAGTTGTTAAATAGTTTTAGAGATAACAATTTCAATTTTAGATTCGAATTATTTTTCGTGGCTTATTGAAATTTATAGTTTTCGTGAAATAACAATAGATATCATAAGTTTAAAAATATATTTTTCATTGCTCTTTTCACTATCTCATTAACAAAATTGGAAAAGACTGTTGGGTTCAACGTGATAGTTTTTCTTAAGCAACATACGTGTGGATTGTAGAGACCATTATTTACGCGTGTGTAGGGATTAAGGCTAATTAGATGCTCTAGGAAACCATTATTTAAGTATTTTCTTGTAAAAAGAAATATAATTAAAAAATTTTTTTTGCAAAATTTTTGGGATTTAAGCTAGCATTAATTTAATAGGTAAAACGACATTTTTTGTTTGAAACGCAAAGATCGATATCGACTTTCTAGCTTGGGAATTTTTTTTTTTGTCTTTCACAATACACTTTTGATATTTAACAAAAAAATTGGATAATACATTTTTCTTTCCTTGAAATAATAACAAGAAACTAAATCTGAAATATTATTAAATAAGTATAACTAATACAATATAGCTGATTTTTGTTTACCCTTAGAAATTTAATCATATTAAATATTTCTTACTTTGCTCAGTCTGAGATTCAATTATACGTAAATGAATCTAAGTGATTAATAATTACTTTTTAATAAGTAAAAAATTTAGACTGCTATTTGTTTTAATGAAATAACACATTTTGAATTTTTCTTTATATAAAACGTCTCTGTCTGAATTTGTATAGAGCATAATTGTTTGTGGGCATGCACTGCAAAGGAAGAACTAATGTGTAGAATTTTTCGAAACTTTATGTTTTGAAAACTAAACTCAGTCAAAATTTCGACAAATTAGATTTTAGCACATATAAACAAACAAATGATTTTTTCTGTACTTTTAACGTTTTGAATGGTATAATATCGTAAAGAACTGTGTGAGGTTGAGACGACAGAACGTCACCACAGTTTATGTGGAATTAAGCTGCAAAGTATAAATTTGGGACGGTTTAAATTGCTTCGACGCCAGTGACTCGGCGAAAGTGGAGGTCGGATTAGTTTCGTGTCGGCATGGTGCTGCAACGAAAGAATTATGTTCTGAGAGTTAGATGAATGTGAAGTGATTTTAAAAGTATTGATTGAAATGACGGAAAAGGAGGTTAGTAGGAAAAAGTATAAGATGGAGATGGTTTTAGTAGATGGGTATGGATGGTGGTGTATATTGTAGGAGACTGTGGTGTAGATTGTGAAGAATCTTACTTTGGTGAGTATTGAGGTGGGAAGTAGTGGAGATTGAGTTGTGTGAAGGTTAAGTAGTGATGAGTGTTGGTACGCGTATCTACTAGCATTCGTAAAAGTAAAGTTGGTTCAACAGGGAATCCTCTGATCCACAGCGAAGTCGCAGTAGCGGCGTTAAAGAATGCTTCCGTCTCTTAAACTCCTAAAGTGTTGATCTGGGAACGATAGCTCTTTTAACCGGATACAGAAAGTCTGCGTATTCTGATGTCCCAGGCCGTTATCTACAATCTTAATCCCTACAGCTTCTGAATGAATTGGTCTTCAATCTGCATTCATTGCCACTGTTTTTCCTAGCCACCTTATTTTGATATATGAAGCTAATTAATGCTGATCTTCGTTCAGTCATCTCCTGTGCTCGTTTGGGTCTACAATTCTTATCCAAGTCGCTGCAAGGACTACTGTTTTTAATAAAGACCTTTCTTGTGAAGCATCAATTTTTTTTCCTACTGAACTTTTAAATTTTCTGTTAAACTCTAATGTCGCATTGTAAAGCGACTTCCTTTGTAACAACAAGCTCAAGTTTAAAATTAAGATTTTGCCTTCCTGGCATAACAAGAAGACGTTTATTAATTCTATTGTAATTCAGGTATTAGCTCAGTCAGGGTCCAGGAGTTTCTGGGGGTAAAAGAGCTCCATTTATTTAAAAGTTTAAAATTATTATTTTTTTTTTTGGAGTTCCCCAGTTTTTCTCTCAGGGATTTAACTAAAAACTTTTTTAAGTTACTCTCCCCCGGTTACAATTTAAGTGATGGCTGCACTCACACCTCCGAGATATGAGATAGTTAGATGTGGAATTAAGGTGTTTAAAATTACTCGGTAAAACCAGTTGGGGATTTTCCCGACTAATTTTTTTTCCTTAGAGGGAGACTGTGAGGTTGAGACGACAGAACGTCACCACAGTTTCTGTGGGATTAAGCTGGATCCAGCAAAGTATAAAGTTGGGACGGTTAAAATCGCTTCGACGCCAGTGACTCGGCGAAAGTGGAGGTCGGATTAGTTTCTTGTCGGCATGGTGCTGCAACGAAAGAATTAGGTTCTGAGAGTTAGATGAACGTGAAGTGATTTTAAAAGTATTGATTGAAATGAAGGGAAAGGAGGTTAGTAGGAAGAAGTATAAGATGGAGATGGATTTAGCAGATGGGTGTGGATGGTGGTGTATATTGTAGGAGATTGTGGTGTAGACTGTGAAAATCTTACTTTGGCGAGTATTGGGGTGTGAAATAGTGGAGATTTAGTTGTGTGAAGGTTAAGTCGGGTTAGTGTTGGTACGCGTATCTACTAGCATTCGCAAAAGTAAAGTTGGTTCAGCAGGGAATCCTCTTATCAACAGCGAAGTCGCAGTAGCGGCGTTAAAGAGCGCATCCGTCTCTACACCTTCGACTGTTGCTGGGGTGAGATATTTAAAATTATCTAATTTAATTTCTGATACATATATTTTGATAAAGTAATTAAATACGCTGACTGAGCTATCTCAAGTGCCAAACCGCCCTCCCATTAATCTGTTCAAATAAAAGTCTTTTTTTATGTTATATTCAAGTCTCGTGCTCTCTTTACTTATCCATTTAATTATCTAAGTAATTAATTAAGATGGAGTTTACATCAACGCAAACCTCACAACTGTTCTAGTAAGCATACTTTGTCAGCAAGAAATTTTAATGTAAATTCATACCATCTAAGAAGAATAAGTCGTATTCTGATAAGTCGTATTTTTAACTATATGCTTCATACAGTGCGTGTCGAAATGATAGGTCCACCAGTAAAAACGAAAGTTATGTTGGTAAAAAAGGTTTTATTGTGTACAAAGTACTATTTTATAAACTACATTACTTCATTCAATGTAAAATAATACATGAATAATATACAAATAATAGGAATAATAAGGAAAACGAAAATTACATGAAAAAGCTGTTTCAAAAAGATAGGTCCACTGAACCAAGCATCAAATTAATGTTGAATTAATAAGAAATTTTTACACCTTGTTTCAGAATAAGCTCATAAATCCTATTCGGCATCGTTTCTACAAGTTTTTGCAAACACTTTTTCTCGATTTTTGACCACTCGGAGGAAATAGCCTCTTTCAAGTCTGCAGTACTGTTGTACTGCTTTCCGCCTGCATACACCGCTCTTGCGAGTATACCCCACATGTTTTCTAACTTATTCAGGTCGGGGCTGCAAGGTGGCCAATCGATAACATGTACACCATTATCCAGAAACCATTAGAAAGTGGACTTTGCAGTGTGCACAGGAGCATTGTCCTGTTGGAACATGAAGAATGGGCCCCAATGTGCTCTGCTTGTGGAAGAAAATATGGTTCAAGCAGCTGTTGATAGTCTGCAGCATTCAAACGATTGTCTACAAGTGCCATATCAGTTTTTCCTGCACCTCCGAATCCAGCCAATACCATTACGGAACCACCACCAGCTTGCCTCTTCGAGAATATCTGTCTATCGTTACGCAGATCATACCAGTAGTACTGCCAGCTATCTGGACCATCCAGGTTGAATTTCTTTTCATCACTGAATATCATACGATGCCAATCTTGTTTCCAGGACATCACTTCATGTGCGAATTTCAATCTCTTTTCTTTGTGCTTTTTAGTCAATTTCGGAGCCGCTGTCCTTTTCATTTAAACTATATTGCCGAACTTCTTTACCACTCTATGGATTGTATATTTTGATATTGAAGGGTTTTTTTGTCTGCCCACAGTGGATAAGCCCATATTTCCAGATTTTAACCCCTTTACGATAGTCCTTCTTTGTCGGGGTGTCACTTTTGATGAGCGGCCAGATGATTTTTTACTGCCATAAGCATTTCTAAGTCGCAAATAATTGTTTACAACATTATGTGATCTGTTTAAAAGTTTACCTATTTCTCTATTCAATTTTCCACACGTTTTAAATGCATAAATTTTCCCCTGCTCAACCAGCGAAAGACTGCAACGACGACCCATTTCGTTTGATGACAGCGTGATGTTCAAATCTGTTTAAATACCTCCACAGCAGCCAGCATAATCCCGCAGTAAGACTAAGCAACGATATTTATGCATTTTTTTTGGAAATAAACGTGATTGGTGCAAAATTTCTGAAGGCGGACCTATCTTTTCGAAACGGTCTGAAAATGAAAATTTGTATAAAATAAAAAGTAATTATTTATTTTTAAGAAATTTCTTCATAAATAGTTATAACAATTACTGATTAATTATCTCTACCAAAAAAGTGATTCTTATTCTCAATTAAGAGTCGAAATTTTGAAAAATGCGGGTGGACCTATCATTTCGATACGCACTGTAGGTACCCAGGTAGCACAGCGGTATTGCTCAATATTGGCTCAATGTTGCCCAACCACGGCAAGCATTGGCGTCAGTCGGTTGTTTCTTTTCAATATTGGCCAATATTACCCAATGTTGGAATGACAGTATTGAAATTCGGAACTATTGATATTTAGCTTTTTTTAACCAAAATTTTTGTTATTTTTCGATACGTAGTGGACAGAAATATATTTAACAGTATTTTAAGTTCTATAAAATTATTAATAGAAGCATTTTATAATGTTGTAAAAAACGGGAATATTGGTCAATATCGTCCAATCTCGGCAAAGAACGGTAAGAAAGATAAGGTTTGTTCTCGGAATTTCTTGTTCAATTTTACGATCAGCTCGTCATTGAAAATATTTAGCATTGTTAAGAAAAATTCTTGAAGGGAAATAAATAAATAAATCTGCTGGTTGATTTTGATCTCGATCGATATTCATGGATATCTACCAATGTTGTTGGGCATTGATACTACAACTTTCTGAAAACTCTAATAGCCAATCAGAGAGAAGCAAAACAAGCGCCAGCATAAGAAGCAAGAAGCGAGATGGCGGTGTGTTTTGCTGTCCATGTTTGTAAAAAGTAAGTAATTTTAAATATTGTTTCCGATATAGAATATAAGATAACTCACATTTACACAATTTAAAATTATAGATGTATATTGATTAAAAGTCGTAGATAATATATGTGATTCAAAATGAAATCTTCATCTTAGCGTATACTGTGTAAACATGATATTAGTCTTAGCGTTGTAAAATATAAACAAATATTATTGCATATTTCAGTTAGTGACGAATAATTTTATGTACGGGAAATCTTCACTAAAAGTAGTGTTCTTTTTAACCTACTTTTTATTTATTTTATTTTTTCAGATAGGATAATCAAGTAATATGTTTGATTATTCAAATTTTATTTTTTCTTAGTTTAGAAATTAAAAACATTTTTACAATTTATCTCAATCGAAATATCCTCTTTAATTATATTTCATATATATTTTTGTAATGGTTAAAAGCTTTATTTTCTCATTTTGCTGTTTGATACTTGGTTTATTTTTTTATTCATTACTTAAAATTTAAAGTTTTTTCTTAGGAGGAAAAAAGAATTTTTTAATGTGTATGCATTTACTTGAAAGTAAACAATGTCTGCTAAATTATACAATGCTTTTTGAAAATGGAATTCTTGTCAGAATTGTTGTTTGATTTAACAGTTTTTTAAAACAATAACAAGAGCCCTGAAAATTCAAAGACTTTATTCGTGTCATTCACTAAAATAGAAATAAAAGCTTGCAGAATAAATTATATTACATTTGATTGCGGTTAGGTTTTTAGCATGTGGCATTTTTTTACAGTTTACATAGTCATCAAAAAAACACATTTATGTTCATAATTGATAAGTATTTGCTTGAATTTAATGAAAGATATTCTTTTTAAACATATATATAAAAAAAAAACTGTTGTATAATTGTTATACCTATGTATTTAAATTATGCATTGATATAAAATTATTTCTAAGAAATTTATTGTACTATAAGTTTGTTATATTAAATAATTTACTATAATCAAGTTTAATATAGTATATGTTTGTTATTTATTACTAAGAAATTTATTTATAACCAAGCTAGTACATATGAGGTGTTGCAAATACGAAGGGCAAACTCAACAAAAGGAGATTTTGAGAAAAACACATTTGAAAATATTTTTTTTTTTGCGTCATATGCATATGCATATCAAAATATGCATCGTCCATGCATATTTTGAGACGGAAACAAGGGTGATCTCAACATGAAAGCTATACCTGTGTAGATTCTCTGAAGGATCTAGAATCAGATGGTGAAAAAAAAAAAAAAAGAAAAAAATTGACCTGATGTCGAGTTCGCCCTTCGTATTTGTTGAGATATTTTTTTTTTTTTAAATAGACCACACACATGCTTTTTTTTTTTTTTTTTTTTTTTATTCACTATTAACATAATAGCAAAAATTTAAATGCTTTCTGGACATTCACCAATTATTTCATATTTATTTTGAGTATTCACATTCAGTCTACTTTGCTTTTGAGTTTAATATTTAGTTTAGTTGCACACAATACTATGTAAATATGTTGAATATGTAAATATCCTAAAATGATGAATTACTATTTTTAATTTCTTTATTTAATGACATTTTTTCTAAATTTATTAGTTGATGTAAAATATGAATATTTATGATTTTATTAATGGCAAAAAATTACAGATAAAACAATATAATAGTTAAAATTATTTTTGAATTCAGTTCAAATTAACATTACTTAATAACTTAATGCATAGATAATAATGCATCACATAAATTAATATGTGACACATATATATATGAATGTATTTGTTCATGTGCATTGTATCAGATCTATTTTTTTTTTTTTTTTAAATCCAGTATTTTTGCAATACTACTAGCCTTATAAGTTTCTAGACAAATAAAATTAAAGCCTGAAAAGTATGTGCATGCAGGCAATCAGTTAAGCAATCACTTTCTACTTATTGTCGCCGGAAGCCAAAGCCAATGTTATTCTATGGAGAATTTTGCTCCATCATAACTCATCAATTAATGCATATTTTTTATTTCCATTTTCACATTCAGAAACTTCACAATTGTTAATAAGGTTATCCCTTTCTAAAAATTATTATATTTATTATTATTATTATTATTATTATTATTATTTTTTTTTAAGTTATAAAATGTAAATTTTCACAATGTATAATTTTGCATTTTTTTTTTTTACTTAAAAATGAAATATTAAAAATAAAAATTAGGAAATCAATTTCTAAAAAAAATATTTATTTTTCTATTAAGCATTTTATTTTAAAGTATTGAAATGTGAATTTTCACGATGTGAAATTTTGTGTTTTGTCTTTTAAAAATAAAATATTAGAAATTAAGTAATCAATTTTTAGAAAGCGATAACCAATTTAACAGTTCTGAGATTTCTTATATTTTGCTTTAATGTTTATCTTTTTCATAAAGTTTTATTTATTTATTTTTTACACTTTACTCAATCTCATCCTTGAATTAAAGAACTGTTACCTAATCATCGATTAGTAGCAAAATAATTGAATATTTAGAGATTCAATTTTGTAAAAAATGCGAATTTATCGATTAAGGCAAAATAATAGCAGATTTCAGTAATCGGCTACAAAAATATTGTGAATTTCTGGGACATTCGCCTTTGTATAAACATTGATTTGCATTATATTAACTTGGACACTAATTATATGAAAATGAAAACCATAAGCTTCCTAAAATAGCAGCAAATATTTTAAAACAATTTATTGGAAAAGAGAAAAAAGGGTTTTCTGAATTTTTCAGGTTTGTTGAATACTGGTTAACCAAGAGTTAACTGAATTTAATTATCATTAGAACTTAATATTTATATATATATATCTGCTTTGTTTTTAAATCATTTTTATGCTATGCCACTTAATTTTAGTAGGAAAATACATGTCACGTTTTCTTGTAAAACTGTTGTAGGTTCTGAAGTGGAGAGTAGGCGCCACCGAGCAGTGATTTAACATGGTATGGCTTTTAAAGGAACTGAAACCAGCTGGTCACTGAAGGTAGCTTGTTACTAATAAATACTATTTTAATAACACTATTTTCACACTTTATTTATTTATTTATTTTTTAACAAATTGTATAGTTTAATGTTTGTATTGTTATATAGAGTGTTAATAATATCTCTTGTTTATTCACTAAAACAGTGTATAAAATATGTAATAATAATAATTCTTTGCAAGTTTCTTATGAGGTATTGTCTAGCATGGTTCATACTCCTCAGGGAATACTCAGGGAATTTGGAATTTGTTAAAAAAAGTCAGGGAAAATTAAAATTTTCATTAAAACTCAGGGAAAATCAGATATAAAACCTGGAAAAACAAATTTCTTCTTTTTTATCAAGTTATGTTTTTCTTGTTTAGCTTCGTATCAAAATTTAAATGATTAAGTATTGTGAAAATATGCATGTAAATAATGATTTCTATCATGATCGGCAGTAATATGACATCATAGAGTGAAAATAGCTGTATTTTGTTATGTCTAGAAGAGTGTTTCTTGTAATATGTCGCTAATATTTTCTTGAAACTTGTCTGGGAACTCAGGGAATTTTTTTTCCATATTTTAGTATGAACCCTGTCTAGTCATATTTTAATAGATACTAGTAAGCTTCGCCCGCTAGTGGGTCACTATTTTTAAATGAATCACTATTATGAATGAATCCTCAAAATTCCATATTCTCGCTCATTAAAAAAAAAAAAAAAAAAAAAAAAAAAAAATCTTTTTCATTGAAAAAAACTTACACCGGGTCCCCACTGCCGTCGGCAGCATAGACCCGTGAGCATTGCGCACGCACAGATTAAGGGATACCAGTAAAGCTAGAAATTACCGGTCGCCACTCGCCACATGGCGACTAGATTTTTAAAAGTGACAACTAAAGAAATTGCCTTTGGCCGCCACTGCAGTGGCCACTTCTCTTCTACCCATTCTTTATAAAATATACCCCATTCCAAGGCAAACTTGGATTCCGCGGCGGCTTTTTCGCAGTAAACGCGCCACGCAAAGAATTCAGGCTGTTCTAAAATCTAACCTCGCCACTTGCAAACATATTTCGGAAGTCAATTTTAATAGTAAACACTTAGAATTCTTCTACCCATTCTTTATAGAATACCCCATTCCAATGCAAACTTGGATCGCACGGCAGCGTTTTCGCAGTAAACGCGCCGTGCTCCTCGAATTCAGGCTTTCTCAAATCTAACATCGCCACTTACAGGCATTTTCGGATTTCAATTTTAACAGTAAACACTGGAAATTGGCAGGTAGTCTTATTCATATACTAAAAAAACGTATGGCTTTTTCCCATTTTTCTATAAAAGTATTAGATTTTGATTTTTTAAAAATGTCAAAATGAGAGTTTCGGCCGACTTTCGGGAGAAAGAGACGAAAAGGAAGCTTGTGAGATAATCAATTGGCTGAAACTCTGATTGTATTACGTTCGCAGAAAAATTAAAAACGTCATTCGACGCATTTTCACTTCAATAGCCCCATCTCCAAATGTCCAAAATTAATTCACATTCGTCCAAAAAAAGTAAAAAAGTCCTTCAAAAGAAAGTTGGAACGCACATTTAAAGCCTTTTTTTTTTTTTTTTTTATACGAAAGGGAAAGAAATTTGAAGGCATTCTGTTCTTTTACTATTTTATTTTTCAGTTATATGTAATTTGTTATGCCTAATCTGAGTTACACTGATGTACTACATACTACAGACCATTAAATTACAAATTTGATAATATCTTAAAATTGATTTCTTTCTTTTTTTTTTTTTTTTTTTTTTTTTTTTCTATATTGAATTATCATTTAATGATTGAGCTTAAGATCTTGTTTATCCTTAAGGGGGTATTCTGGTCTAGAAGCCTGAATTTTAGGCATTTTTTAAAGTAAGATAAAAAAAAAATGAAAAACATTTTTACTATCCATTTTTTTATATGTTTTTTATTGACATTTTGAGAATGTAAAAAAAAAAAATCACAAAAAAAACAAAACAAAATTCGCCGAGATACAGGCCGATGGAGTGGGGGCTTAAAAAAAACGGTGCGTCCTGGTTGACATGATTTCAACCCTTGTAGTGATCTAAAACAAAAAAATCAAACAAATTCTTCATTAATAAAGATGTCGCTATCGGGTTGACCATTTTCAAAAAATAAAAAAAAAAATGACAAAATGGCGTCGACTTGAAAAAAAAATTTTTTTTACCCGACTTTTTTTCGACCTTTTCGAATTTTTTAAAAATATTGAAAATCAAAATTTTTTTTAATCCAAGGCAGACGCGATAGAGAGTTGTATAAACAAGATATATACCAAATTTCAAAGCAATCGGTTCAGTAGAACTTGAAATATCATGTCAACCACCTCAAAAAAAGCAGTTTCGAGAAAAACGCGTTTAAAGTTTAGGAAACAATTCAGTGATTCATTATTATTTTGTGTTTCGGACCCCAAACATCGATGTAATAAATCATCAGATGATAAGCTGGTATAAATAGGCTTTATTACATCCGAAACTTTTACATCCCAACTATATTACTTAACATAAACTATTACATCCCAAACGACCGGCTCGAACGCCACGTCACAAAATCGGCTGTATCTCCGAAAATAATTCGAATTTTGAAAAATCCTTTTAGGATCATATTTTTGAAAGTCTAAACTTTCAAAATATGCAAAAAAAAAAAAAAAATCGATTTTTTTAAATTTCTAGACCAGAATATCCCCTTAAGATGAATTAGTGCTGCTAATTTTAAAATATGTCAAAATTAACTTTTTAAAAAGTGACAGCTACAATTTCATTGTGAAATCTCGACTACAGCCACACTCTCTAAATTCAGTTAGAGAGGGGGATTATAATTGCAAATTATTAAAAATTCATTATTATTAAAGAAAAATTAATTTATAATTCATTTGTAACAAGAAAAAAAAAAAGAAAAAGAAACTTACAAAATAAAAAAGTATTATTAAAAAAATATATTTTTTTATTTACATATACTAATATATTTTCATGAATCAAAGATTTTTTTTTTTTTTTTTGAAAAAGTAGAAAATCGACACCATTCAGGATAGTGAAGGGGCAATATAATCAGAATTTTCTGTTATAAAATAATATAACCAAAAGAGCATTTTAAACATATGAATTTTGTATTGAATAGTATTTTCTTACATTCATAGTATAAATTATGTAAATCTATTCCTATTTCATTTATTAAAATTTATCAGAAATGTATTTATTGTGGATGAGTTTCAAAAAGTTGACTACCTTAATTATTTTCTTAATGATTTGTCGAGACTGAACATTGAAAAAATTAAAGAAAAGAAAATTTTATTTTACTTTTACTTTTATCAGCGAGTGGCCAGTGGCCACTAACTTTTTTAAAGTGGCCACTAAAAAAATGAAAGCCAATGGCCACCAACCAGATTTCTTAATTTCTACCTTTAGATACCAGGGGTGATACTACCTAGCATGCAAAAACCCTGAGAAACTGATATTTGCATACAGACAGGGAAGATTTAATAATGAAATATCATATGGCTACCTGTATTAAATGATATTTGGAGAGTTCTTAATGCATTATAAGGCAAATTAAACATTCAAAATAAGAAATTTCTGTAAAAACAAAATAAATACTATTTTAATAACACTATTTTTACACTTTATTTATTTATTTATTTTTTAACAAATTGTATAGTTTAATGTTTGTATTGTTATGTAGCGTTAATAATATCTCTTGTTTATTCACTAGAACATGGTATAAAATCTCTAATAATAATAATTCGTTGCAAGTTTCTTATGAGGTATTGTCTAGTCATATTTTAATAGATACTTGTAAGCTTCGCCCGCTAGCGGGTCACTATTTTTAAATGAATCACTATAATGAATGAATCCTCAAAAATCCATATTCTCGCTCATTGAAAAAAAAAAAAAAAAAATTTGATCGAGTAAAAACTTACATCGGGTCCCCACTGCCGTCGGCAGCGTAGACCCGTGCGCACTGTGCACGCACAGATTAAGGGATACCAGGGGTGAAACTACCTAGCATGCAAAAACCCTGAAAACTGATCTTTACATGCTCATAGGCAAGATTTAATAATGAAATATCATATGGCTACCTGTATTAAATGATATTTGGAGAGTTCTTAATGCATTATAAGGCAAATTAAACATTCAAAATAAGAAATTTCTGTAAAAACAAAATAATTTACATGAAAGTCAGAAACAGGAAAAATTTCAAAAACCCTGAATTCAGGGGTAAGCCCTGAAAAGTTTCATTCCTGGGATACGCATATTTATTCCCCACCCTAACTCAATTTCTATGTCCCCCCCCCTGCTCCCTAATAATTAATTACACTTTCTAAAATATCTTCATTCGACTCTTAGGCCCCCAAAATCTATACATACCAATTTTGAACGGTCTGACTCAATTTCTAATATTTTGCTCGTCCTGCCCCCCTTATAATTTTACACTTTCCAAAATATCCTTATTCGACTTGTTGGCCACTAAAACCTATAAATGCCAATTTAGAATGGTTTAGCTCAATTTCTAATTTTTTGCCCCCCCCCAACCCCCACCCCCTTCAGTGTTTCTGCTACGGTAGCATTTTTCGCGAAATGCTAAAAGACTTATCCAAAATGCGCTAAAGAAATAACATGTTTTCGCTTTTTTGCTAAAGCATCTTACTAAACACACAAAAAAAAAAAACAAATCTTTAGCAAAAATATTATAACGAATCTTTCATGGGAAAAAAAATCGCAACATTGATCAAGAAAAATGCATTGGTTCATGCATATAAGGGAAATCAAACACTGAACTACACATAAGAATCGTATACAGGAAATCAACTTGTAAATAAACATGAGGCATTTGTAAAGTGGTCTAATATGAATGAAAGAAAAATTATAAATTGTAAACCAAAAAGCTTTGAATAGTAATAAACAAATTTCACTTATTTTACTTACCTTATTTTTTATTTTGGTAAGTTATGTTTTTATTTTCAGATACAGTATAAGCTTAAATGTAGTTTTACATGCTATAGTGATAATTATATCTCCAGAAAAAGAATATAAGTCGTATCTAAGACGTTCATATTGCTTAAAAAAAGTTTACAATATAAAGTAATAATCTAAAAAGTTTAATGTTTTTCATGTCTGCCAATAAATGAGTTAAAATATATGCTTGTACAATATTCAAATTGATCTGGTTACAGTCTTACTTTTTTGTTTTTCATTTCAAATTTAAAAAAAAATTACCCTCTGTGTATAACTCTTTAAAGACCTGATTAAAAACTTTTAAGTTTAAATGACAAATGGAAATCAAACATATCGAGGTGTTTAGAATAATGTGTAAACTGATATTCATCTTTTACTACTATTTCTGGCATTTTAGCATTTTGCTAAAGCTTTTCTTCTGATTTTAGCTTTTTTGCTAAAGAAAATTTTTACTCAGCTTAAACCCTGCCCCCCTTTAATAATTTTACACTTTTGAAAATATCCTTATTAGACTTTTAGGCTTCCAAAACCTATGTATACAAATTTTGCACAGTCTAACTCAATTTCTAATTTTTCGTTCCCCGCCCCAAATAATTAAAAATATCACTGGAAGGATTTTTTTTATTATTATTAAATAACGAAGGATAAATATTAATTTTTTTTCATTATGCTTTGAAAAAAAAATCAGAATTTGCTTGTATGGTTCAGTTGGGACAATTTTGTATAGATTAATTTTAAATTTAACAGATTATGTTAGCTTACTACAGATATATGTTTTGCACTTATTGATATAGCATAAAAGTTTTTACATGATCCTTACATTAAAATGGTACGATAAAATTCATTCAAGGTATGAAAGTTTTTTTTTTTTTTTGGGGGGGGGGGGGATAATAAAATTTTCACAAAACATAATAAATATAAATTATAAAACTAAAAAAATGTATTGTGTAATATAATGTTTTTATTTATATTGAGTAACTATAAATAAAAACATTTCTTACAGAATTATTCGGCCTGGGCCGAATAATGGACCTGATATTCGGCCTCAGCTGAATAATCGTTGCATCTCTAAAGGAAACATCTTTATTTTATTGCTGTCCAAAGTAATCGCATAATGGCCAATGTAAGAGTTCTTGGCCAATGGTACTTGAAAGCCTGCGTCCTATCTAGAGAAAGAAAATTGATATGATTTTATGTTCATGTATATTTTATTTATAATTATTTTTCTTTCTTTCTTTTTAGGAAGTGTGAGAAGAAATTGTTAAAAAGTTCAAACTGTTATCTTTAACAGAGTTTCCCCCAGACAGTTTTGGGAGGGTGCTGCCTCCTGCCTGCCCTTTGATTGGAAAAATTCTTCCCTTCTTACTCTTCATACAAAAAAATTTCACCTTTCTTGTCCGTTATAAAAAATTGTACTTTTACTGCCTTTTGTAGAAAATAGACTTTAAATCGAACATAAATGCTAGAAATATAAATAAAACAGGGATGCTGATTTTCCACACTTCTACTGAGCGGCAGATTTCCGCTTTTTATAAATTTATTCTGTCTGCCTCCTTCTCAAACTAATAATCGCCGATCCATCATACAATTTCCAATCTTTCTCCATCAATAACATAAATATCAATGTGCACATTAAACTTAATTTACTGGATTCTAGAACCTTTAAAAAGGTAGGATTGCTCAATATTTCTCATATACATAGTTATATTGTCCTCCTTCACCCAGTAGCAGAAATTTTTCTGTCAATCTGCGACAACTATTTAGGCATTAGAAAATAATCTGCAGCGCTATAAGTAACACAAAAAAGGCTTGCGAGAATCAGTAAGTGTATTTCTGTCAGTTTGCATTTATTTAATACTAGCAAGTTTCGCCTGCTTCGCTGGTCGCAGGAATTAATTGAATCTTCAAAACATTTTAATCACTATTTTAATTTTTATTGTATTAAAAAAAAATAATAAAAAAATCCTTTTAAATCATTCTTAACCTCAATACTCGTGGCTAACCGTAGCATCTTTCCTGGGCACTTCAATTTGGGTATTTATTAGACGACTAAAGCTGTTTTTATTTAAAAATGCGACTATCAAGATGGCTCTACCTCAGCATTTATTAAACATTTCAATTTTGGCACCATGTATTTTATAGCTCTCGCTCTTTCTATTATATTGCCATTTGATTCCGACTAATACAATAAATAAAAGAAAGAGAAAATATTCCTTTCAAATGAATTAATTATATAAACAAAATAATAATAATAAAATGAATTTTAATTAAACACATTTTAATCTGTTTAACCCTTTCTACTATATTAGCAGTTTTTTCAATAAATACATTAAAAAAAAAATTTTTCCTTTTCAAATTAATTAATTAAATGAAAAATAATCTGGTGTGCCACTCACACGACTTTCTCTCCCTGCATTTTAATACTAAAAAGATATTTTGCAGATTAAGGTGTAAGCTTGTAAGATCAATAAAGTAATAAAGATCAGTCTATTTTAAAAATAATGTAAAATAGGTTTAGGAACAGTTTTATTTCACATATAATTCTGAATCCCTCATTCACCCATCCCCCTGTTCAACTATAATGCCTACATTGAAAAAAAAAAAAAAAAAAAACCCTTAAGGCCGTAATTAATTTGCATTAAAACTTACCAATCTTAATCAAACTTTTCAAGTAGCAACTTAATATGAATCTCCAAATACCAAATTTTAATTTCCTGTAATCATTTGTTTTTAAATTATGCTGATAACAGATATAGAGATCAACTGCTAAAAGTTAGACTTTCACATTCAAGACACCTCAAAACGGATACTATACAAAAAACCAGAATTTAAAACAAAGCTAAAAAATGCTTTGTTTATAGTTGGTATAAAAAATTAATTACCCTTGTTAGTGTGGGGAAGGAGGGAGGGGGATCACAAAAAAAATATATGAGTGGGAAGATATTGAACAATTCTACTTCATTACATGTTTTAGAATCTAATATAGTAAATTGAAAGAGTTATGGATGGAGAAAAATTGGAAATTGCAATACTTCTGCGGAGCAATTGTTTGCTTTTCATTAGCAGGAGAGAGGGAAAATGGTGGGAGGGGGGAAGCAGCAAAAAAAAAGTGAGAGATATTGGACAATTTTACTTCTTTATAAGTTCTGGAATCTAATTAAATAAGATTTTAAGAAAATATTGACTTTTATGTTGTGGATGAAAACAGACGGGAAATCACAATGATTCTGTGAGATGTCTATCGCTGATTGTTAGCGAAGAGGAAAGGCGGTGTTAAATAATTACGTAAGTGAAAAATATTTACCTCTTTGTAGCTTCTAAAATCTGATAAAGTGTGCTTAAAATGAACATTGCCATTTATGATGTGGATGGAGAAAAGATTGGAAATTGCAATATTTCCGATCAAAATTGGGAGACTTGAAATTTCTACACATTACTGTGTTGAAAATAATCTGCAGGCTGAAAAAAAAAAAAAAAAAATCTTTGACGTACGTCTCGCGTCTTGCATTTTCTACTATGAGGTCCCTCACCCCCCTAAAAGTAGCAATCAGCCATTAAACAACCTGACGAAGCTCTGCAATGTTCATTCTTTTTCCATTCATAACATAAGTGTCAGCATTCATGATAAACTTGTTTTATTAGATTCCAGAACTTATAAAGAGGTAGAAAAATTTCCTTATGTGTAATTATTTTGTTTTAAATTATGTTAAATTAATATTATTGCTGATCTACAGACTATGGTTTATTTAGAAACTTCTAAAATATTTTTTTATTATTGATAAAGCATCATTCTTTTATAAAATAAATATAACCATTTGACTGCAAAGTAACTATTTTTAAATTATTATATTCAAATTATATTTTATGTATTATTTTGTTATATATTAATTTACATAATTCACATATAAAATTACACAATAATTATCATAAATTTTACTTCAGGCATGATTTCCTCTTTCTTCGAATTTTTAGAGTGGCATCCCTGATAAAACTACTGTGCATGATGATCAACATTTGTTCATACATTAGTAAATTTTTTCTCATATCAAGTGTGTCGTTAAGGATCCAAAACTGACTTCAAAAATCTAAAATGTGATTTATTTTACTAGCAGCATCCTTTCATTTTTAAACCTGGGAGAAACTCTGCATTAACAACTATATTAGAAGTCTTTGCAAGAGCTCCAGATTGTGATAGCAAGTAGGTTAAAATAAAACGGAAATCAGATGTAAAAATATCTGAAAATACAGAATTTTTGTAATTTTCAAAAACATAATGTAAAATCATGCAAATAAATTTAATAAATTGTTTTGTGGAAAAAAAGTCTTTTTTTTTTTTTTTTTTTTTTTAATTTTTAATGAATTTTTTTCTATACTCAGTAAAGATATTTAAAAATAAACCTACTTGAAGTTTAAGTTAAACTTCAAATAGGTTTATCTTAATTTTTACTTATTTTATTTAGTTTTCAGTTTTGAATAATAAAAATTTTTATATTAATTTATGTAATAATGCTATTAAATTTCAGACATTTTAATAAAATATAATTAAAGAATTTAATCGCATATATTAGTGTTAATCAAAAATAAGCAAACAAATGAACACAAAATAGAGGAAATTAGTTGAAATGCATGTAAAGCATGTGAAGTAAAAAAGTTTAAATTATTTTCCTAATCAGTAAGCATTTTTATGCTTAAAAAAAAAAAAAAAAAAGATGCTTTCTGAATAAATTTTTTTGTTAAGGATATTCTGTATTAAAATAATCAACATTAGTAGCTGAAAATGATTGTGAAATTTCCTTCTACATTATTTATATTTATAAAATTCAAACTTTTTTAGGTATAAAATAAAATGCAAAAAGATAAAATAATCAGATATTAATTTATAAACAGAAGTTTTAATTTGTGAATTTCTCAGTATGGATCATTATTATTATTTTGAGGTATGCATTTTTCATGTTTTTGCCAAAAATAATGTGCATTTAAAGTAAAAATATTTAGTTTGAATGGAAAATCTGAAAATAAAATCAGATGTAATTTAAAGAATGGATTTTAATAACTACGGTTATTTGGAAACAAAAAAAAGCGTTCTTTGTTTTCGCTTGGTATGGGACAAACTTTTTCTTCAGCTAGGCTAAGATTTTTTATTCATGCCAGTGTAGGTTCTTCAGATATATTTATTCCACTTTTTTATATATGCTGCTTTTATAATTATGAAAAAGTAATAAATAACTCTCAGCATATCAAACTTATAAACTTTAATAAATTTTAAATCCAACGTTTCGGCTAAATTCCTTCATTAGCCTTCCTCAGGGAAAAAATGATGTTAAAAAACACATAAACATAGAAAATTTAAGTACATGATACCACAATTACAACTTCAAAACATTTAACAGATGATTACACAAATTGTAAAAATATACTATATACATTTTTAAAAATATGCTAAAACACTCAAAGGAACATGAAACATGATCACCACAAGACAAGGATAAAGAGCTACTAAAGCAAAGGTTAAAAATATCAGAATTGCGGGGTTGCCAGTACTAACTTAAAGCAGGGTAACCATAAATTAATTTAAGCCCAAGAAATGAAGCCAAATTGAGGGGGGGTTTACGGATAAGGAATCGTTACAAATTTCAGATTTTCTTTTTGAATTAAGAGATTTTGAGAATAATTTTGTTCAAAAATATATGCATTGTATTAAATTGTGGAAAAGATTTGTAGATGATGTTTTTATAATTTGGCAAGATCCATCTAGTTCCCCTAAAGATTTTTTAGATATAGTCAATAACGTAAAACCTAACCTTGAATATACTTTAGAAACTGAAAATAACGATAATATTTTAACCTTTTTGGATATTAAAATTAAACGATTTAATCAATATGTTGAAACTTCTGTTTATAGAAAGCCCAATATTATTCCATATACTTTTCATAGCAATTATCCTTTACCCTGGTCCTATAAAATAGCTAATTTTAGATTTCTGATTAAACGTGCTTTTAGTCATAGTTCTACCCTTGAGGCCTTAGACCATGAAATCGATTTTATTTATAATTTGGCTATTAATTATGGTTATAAAATAAAGACTATAAATAAATTAATTTATAAAATTATGTCCCCTCCTCCCCCTTCTTCATCTTCTAATGATAATAAATCTTCTAATAGTAAGTTTAAGAAAATTCAATATTTGCCATCTCTTCATGAAGGAATTTCTAAATTATTTAAACATAAAAAAGTTAATTTGGTTGCTAAAGCTCCTTTAAAATTAAATTCATTAATTTCTAAAAAACTTGATCCTCCTCCCCCCAAATTAAAATCTGGTGTTTATGAAATCCCATATAAAGTTGATAATAAAACTAACTACTATATAGGTATGACCAATAGACCTTTTTGTGATAGAATGAAGGAGCATATTGCAAATTTAAAATATAATAGACCCAACACAGCTTTTTCTAGAAATTATAATACTAATCCCATTGACCCCGATTTTGAAAATGCCAAAATAATTTACAATACTGACAATAGAAACCAAGCACTTCTTTATGAATCATTCGAAATTATTAAAAGAAAATCTGAAATTTGTAACGATTCCTTATCCGTAAACCCCCCCTCAATTTGGCTTCATTTCTTGGGCTTAAATTAATTTATGGTTACCCTGCTTTAAGTTAGTACTGGCAACCCCGCAATTCTGATATTTTTAACCTTTGCTTTAGTAGCTCTTTATCCTTGTCTTGTGGTGATCATGTTTCATGTTCCTTTGAGTGTTTTAGCATATTTTTAAAAATGTATATAGTATATTTTTACAATTTGTGTAATCATCTGTTAAATGTTTTGAAGTTGTAATTGTGGTATCATGTACTTAAATTTTCTATGTTTATGTGTTTTTTAACATCATTTTTTCCCTGAGGAAGGCTAATGAAGGAATTTAGCCGAAACGTTGGATTTAAAATTTATTAAAGTTTATAAGTTTGATATGCTGAGAGTTATTTATTACTTTTTCATAAGTGTAGGTTCTTATTTCATAAAATTCTATATGTAGATTACAGCTTTTTCTAAGGGGTTAATTGGGTCTTTATCATTTCGGATTGTTCTGGAAGATTTTTTGGTTAGTCTTTATCAGGGTAGTACTAATACCAATATCAAAGGCCATAGCCAGAAAATTTACAGTGTACAAGTATTAGTGCATATTATTGTGTTAAAAATGATGTATTACTCTAAAAATTTCTACAAATTTGCAACATTTTGAGGGGGAGTTGAAATTTTCTCCCCCCCCCACTATGGTTATAGCCTTGCTACATCAAAATTATACTACCAACCGCATAACTGTCGATATCTTAACAGGTACATGCATGTAGAGATGTGATTCTGATGTGAAATCTGGACACAAGGTGATGTTTTGAAATTACAACAGAAGAGAAGAAACAGTCAATTCATTCGTGCATTTAATGAAAGCTGTGTGTAAACGATGTGGTAAACCATGTAGTTGAGTGTAAACTGTAAATCATGTAATAACATCGAACTAATGCGAAATGTGGACTAAGGTGACATTCTGCAATTACAACAGAAGAAACGATCAGATTGTCAGAAAAATTGATGAAAACTGGGTACTCAGCAAAAAAGTTTGTGAAAAGAACTCAAGGTATTTGGATTTGGTGTTAAGAAAATTTTATATTGCAAAGAAAAACCCCTGACAGTTCATTAACTTCTTCTGGGATGATTTATTTATAGTAAGAAAAAAATAATATAACCTTTTGTTTTATTACGATTCATTCATTTTATATTGATACAACTTAAAAAAAAATAAAAATACTTAAAAATCCATAACATCTACATTTGTGACTGATGAAAATTATTTCATACATTCTGGGTATATCAGTTTTCCAAATATCCTCAAAATGTAATGAGTTTGTTTGTCTTACACAATTTCTGTTGTGACATCTTGAAAGATTATTATTTTATTTGTTATGATAATGACGCCTATACCATCAAGTTCTGATTTCAAGATCAACTTAAGTTCAGCTTTTGGATTTTTTTTTTTTTTTTTTTTTTTTTTTTTTTTTTTTTATTATTATTTAGTGCAGTTAAACCATAACATGTGAAACAAAATTTTTATCTTTTTTTTTTTTTTTTTTTTTTTTTTTATTATTAATTTTTTTTATATGTTGTAAATAAATACAATTCTTCTTATGTAAAAGAATAAAAAAAAAATGAATGTGTGAACTTTTTTGGAATCAGCCTAATATATGTTTAAAGCTAATATAAAGGTGTCTGTTTTCACATAAAAACTAAAAAAAAAATCACATAAAACAAAAAATTTTGAAAAATCTAATACAAATATCAAAAGTTTAAAAGGATGTTGTAAAATTACAGTCGGCTGCAAAATTATTCGAGCACTAGCAATAATCCTTGCCAAAAAAAGTACACTTAATACAGCTTTGTTAAATAAATCCTTGTCGAGTCATGTTCTTAATCAGTCTGAGAACATGATTCGACAAGGATTTACTTAAGTGTACTTTTTAAATATAGGAATTATTGGCTAGTGCTCGAATAATTTTGCAGCTGACTGTACATGCATTCTTTTATCTGCAAAAAAAATAAAAAATAATAATAATAATTGTACATGGCATACAGTTGGTAGCAAAATTATTTGAGCGCTAGCAATAATTCTTATATTTAAAAAAAAATGTACAATTAATACTATTTTGTTGTGTACTTTTTTATATAGGAATTATTGCTCGCACTCAAATAATTTGTCTGCCATCTGTAGTTTTTTTTTTTTTTTTTTTTTTTGCAAATAGACAAGATTTGTAGTTAATACGGACCTGTATTGCATTACAACACTAGCCAATGTCGAATATCAATATTGCCCATTACTGTTGTGATTTGCAATTTTATATTGGCCAGTGTTGTACACAATATTGTCCGGTATGGGATACCAACATTGGCCTATATTGGAAAAATTAAGTGTTTTATATTGGCCAGTCCAACTTTAAACGATATTGGCCAGTATTACATACAATATTGACCAATACAGATTATCAATATTGGCCAGTATTGTAAAAAACCTTGACATTTTTGCACTGGCCAGTCCAGCAGAGTCCGATGTTGGCCGATATTGAAATAGTCTTATTTCCGACTTCGGCCATTATTGTTGTGCTACTTGGGTAGTTTTTCTTAACAGGTTGACATTTAAGATAAATATTATGAAAAACTTTGCTTTTAAAATTTTTATTTCGACGTTTTAAAATAAGGCGTTGTATTTTATTAGAAAGCAAATTTAACGTAATACATATGACATAAAAAAAAAGCACTAATAAGTCGTATTTTTAACTGTATGCTTCCCAGGCATTCTTTCTGAAAGGTTGACATTTAAAATAAATATTATAAAAATTTTGCTTTTTAAATTCCTATTTTGACCTTTCAATATAAAGCGTTAGCATTAAAGATATTTCTCAAATTTTACTAGACAGAAGTTGACCAATTTATAATTACAATATTAAGTATACTTTTTTTAATGTAATTCTAAAGTATTTCAATTACAGCGTTTTGTGATGGATATAGAATACTACTACTGTTATAAACAACTGAATATTGTCATTTTACTATCTTAAAATTTATACTAATTAAAGCCACTTCTCTACATTTTACATAATAAAGACTTCTTTCAACAGTTGACACTTTTTCATTCTCTGTGTTACTTCCTAATGCAAAATATAATCTAAAATAGTAGTCTGACCAAAAAGAAATTCCATATCTAATACCGAATGATGTTTTAAACAGACAGCTCGAAAAACTTCATCAGCTGTAAAGAAAAATAAATTATTTACTAGAAACAATCATTTTAATTTTCAGCTCAAGCCCAAAAGCAGTCATTTTAGCTTTGTGAAATGAAATAAAAAGGTATTTATATAGGTTTAAAAAAAGAAAACCGGTAGAGTGTTCCTTTAATATGAATCAAAACTTTTCTGCATAAAATTGTTTGAAGCATTAGTTTGAAGAAAGAAAATTGACACTACCACTAAGAGCCATTTATCTGTTTCGGCGAAATTTTGTACATAATCCTGCATGTAAATGTATATTATCGTGTTTGTAACTTTACAATATTTAATTTCGATTTAAAAACTTGGGTAGTTCCGATATTTCGTCTGTAACACACACACACACACACACACATATATATATATATATATTAATATAATCGTTTCGAACACTGCCTATAATTTATCGAAATTTTAAAAGTACACAAATTAAGTAACAATATGAATTGATCGTTATAAAAAATGAAAATTAGAAATTAAGAAATAGCTCATTCATAGGATTCAGCCATGGAACACTATCAAAATAATACTTAAACTGAGAGAAAAAATAAATTCAATAATTATAAAATATTTACATGTGTCTTTTCTTAGTTCGTCACTAGTACGATCAAACATGATTAATTCTGCATGTTTTCCCATTTTAATTTCAGATTAGTGTCAAAGTTTAAGAATTGTGTAAAGTTATCTATTACATTCATTGAATTTTGTAATATCAGGGCATCATTAATAAATTATGAATATATGAGAATTATATTGCGTTGTACTACAGTCGGCAGCAAAAGTACCCGAGAACTAGCAAAAATTCCTATGTAAAAAAAGGTCACTTATTACTGTCTTGTTAAATAAATACTTGTCGAATCTTGTTCTTAGACTGACTAAGAACAGGATTCGACAAGTATTTATTTAACAAAACTGTATTAAGTGTACTTTTTTATATAGGAATTTTTGCTAGTGCTCGGATGCTTTTGCTGCCGACTGTAATACTTAAGACATCGTCAGTACAAATTTTTCAATATTTTCAAATTTCAGCACATTTTTTTTTTCTTTACGCTACATATTTATTTTTAGGGATTAAATCTATTCAGCAATTAAACCATACAGGTAAAACCAGAACTTTTACATAATATGGGGGAAAAAAACGAAAACGAGAAAAAAAAAAGATGTACTTCTTTTTTTACTCTTTTTATCAATGATGAAAAGTGTTAATCAAAATTCAGATCTTCCTACACTCTGATTGTCACAATTTTTATTGATCGAAAATCAATCAGTGATATAAAAATTTGGTAAAATATGTTATCTATTAAAACTTGTATTCAATATTTCAGGTTCGTGTACAGGAACAGACATAAAAAAATCTGATACATTACCAGTTATAGGTGGTAACTTAGTATATTTTATGAGAGTCATTCACATACATTTATGAGCTGCCGATCCGCACATTTAGAAAATGATTAGCATAAAGTTAATATTTTAATGAAAGGTCACGCAAAAGAAATATAACGCAATTTCCTTTATGACCAGCATTAATCGAATGTAATACATAATAAAAAATCTTTAGTACTTGTTACGATCCAGATATCATTCTGGGATATAATGTCTCTGAAAAAGGGCCCAACTTGCAAGAAATGTTAATAAGACAGTAAAAAGTATAGTGAAAGTTTCATATTTTATTTATATTTTCATCATGCAGTACATAGTTTTTGTATAAGAAAAGTTAAAATATTTGGTTATATTTTAATTTACTAACTCTTAGAAATACACGAATTTAATTTTTCTGTATATTTTTATAAATGTCATTTTTAAAATAGCAATTATATAACTCATACAGTTTTACAGAAATACATACTTATAATTTTAATTGATAATAATTTAAGGTAATGATTATTTAAATAATTCGTTAGTATTTCTAATTGTACATATCTCTGAAATTTACTGAACGTTTGGGAGAAGGAATCCAATAATGGTGCAATCTAAAATGTGTTCGATGACTAATCTGAAAGATTTAGTGCTTAATTATATGCAATCGCAGCAAAATGTGCTTGCTCTAAGGAATGCTTAAATCGGATTTTGAATTGGGGAATGTTGATTAAAAATAATTTTAAATATGGGTTAAAAAATGGATTTTTATTAAAAAATTTATTAATAAATATTTATGTAAATTATAAGGTTGTTACTTGAACCACTAATAAGTTATGATTTGGGAAAGAAAACTGAATAATGTATCAATATGAATATAACAATAAATCAGTTGTTATGTTTTTTATATTTATATTGCAATTAAGGTATTCGTTGTGAATAATAATAATTGGTTCTATTATTCATTACAAACACGTAAATCAGTTATTTGTTTCGTCTGCTGTACCTTAATTGAACTGCAAGTTTTCAATTCTTTAAATTTTATTTCTAAAATAACTTTTATACATTTGTATAGAGACAGAACTTGCATATAGTTCTAAAGTTTTGATTAAAAATTGACGTATAAGGGTTATCACAGAAAGTTTTGCACAATTTTACAAAAAAATAGTTGTATCTTTTATTTAATCCTAAATTGGCTGTATATGGATAAAAAGGTTGGGCTCTGAATAACTATATTATGATATTATTCTTTTGATAGGAAGTATTTATGAATAAAATGACATCGAAACGTGAAGAAGTAAGATCCAAAATTTTCCATGCATGGTTGGAAAATAACAGAAAATCTTACAATTTGACAGCAAAGGAAGTAAAAACATCAAGATGAACAGTTAAACGGACTATAAACAAGTTTCTTGAAACCTATAGTATAATGGATAAAGCAAGAAATGGAAGACAAAGAGGAACAAGTGATAAAAATTTAGAAAAAAAAAAAAAACCACTAAAGCACGTCAAGAGAGCACCTTCATTGTCTGTAAGAGATTTAGAAAAAAAAGTTGGATCAACTAAATCTACAATTAACAGAATAAAAAAAAAGAAATAACATAAAGTCTTATAGAAAACAAAAAAAAAACCCAAAGAACAGTTAAACAGCAAAATATAGCCATAAAAAGTTAAAAAATTCTGTATCGTCTCTTGATTGACAAAAAGAACCATTGCCTTGTAATGGATGATGAATCATATTTTAAGTATGATTTTTCTACAATTGCTGGGCCTCAGTATTTTAGTGTTCATAATAAGAATGACCTTCCGGATTCCGAAAAAAGCATTCCCATTAAAACAATTGGCCGTAAAGTTCTTGTCTGGCAAGCAATTTGTTAATGTGGCGATAGAAACTCACCTTTCTTCCACGAAGGCACAATAAATTCCACTGTGTATGTCAATGAGTGCCTACAAAAACATCTCTTGCCGTTCCTATAAAAGCACAAAGGTTCTGTACTCTTCTGGCCTGATTTAGCAGCTTCCTATTACTCAGAATTGGCAAGAGATTGATTTTCATCGAATAAAGTTGAATTTGTTGATAAGAAATCCAACCCTCCTAATACTCCTAAACTACGTCCTATCGAACGTTATTCCTATTAAACAGATTCTTCGTAAAGATGGAAAATGTGCTGACGATTTCACAACTTTCAAGAAATTATGGTTGCAAGGCAGCAAAAAAATTTCAAAACTAACTGTGCAAAAAATAATGCACACTATCAGACAAACAGTGCGATTATTTTCTCGAAAATCTTTAATAAAATCATAATATTTTCTCACTTATAAAATAAGTGTATAACCTTAATTATGCCAAAATAAATTGAATTATTTTCTAAAAATGTTCTGCGTTATTTACCATCAAAATATGTGCAAAACTTTCTGGGACAAGCCTTATACAGCTGTGTGTTTTTTTTTCACAATAACCTTAATTATCTGATATTCTATTTTCTTACAGTCTTCTACTGTGTGAATGCAAATTCATTGTTTTCAACTATTCTACTGCTATATAGTTGGATATGTTAAAAATTTTCTAACTTCTTCCTAGTATACAAAATTTGATATTTTTTCACAATTTTTATTTGCTTGAGCGATGGCAGCTGTTGAAATGCAACGAACGAATCCAAAAATTAAGTTAATTGATGTCTTTTTTAAATTTTGATTGTAAGCTCTCTTTAAATTTAAAATATGAGTTTTAAAAGAATGTGAAATCATTTTACGTTTCCTCAAAAAAAAAAAATATTTACTTTGTTCATGAAGGTTCTTAAAATGTTTTTGAAATTAGTTAATTTCAACAACAACAACAACAATGGAAAAAAAAAGGAAAGTTTTAAAACGTACAGCATTCAGTTATACGTATTTAAAGAAAACAACATATATTTGTAATTCTAAGAAGAACTAAAACATGTAAAAATGCTACACTATTCATTTGATTTATATATATCTATATAGTCTGATAGTTATATGAAAAGCAATGTGTAAAGAGTAACAAATATTTGAATTATTTAAAAAGTGTTTAAAACAACTTCTATTTTGAAAATATTTGTTCTTTCGGGAAACCCAATATTTCACAGATAAATCTTGTTATTTCAACACCATTTTGTCAGTGCGTTTGTTTAAATGAGAGAAAGCAGGTAAAGAAATTTCTTTGCCTAATTAAACACATATACTCACTTTACCTTGTTGGGGATGTTTTCATCATTTTAAACTGATTAGGGAAGAGAATACGGCAGCTGTTTAAATAGAAATAATACGAATTACGAGTCAAATAAATTGCTGACATTTTTAAATTTTGATATTTAGCTATTTTTGAGCTTAACAAAAAAAAAAAAAAAAAAAAAAAAAAAAAAAAACTATCTCAGTTTTAAAAATTATGATTCTATTACAATTACGAATATGTTAATCAAGCAATTTACATTTTTGTGTTTTACGGGATTTGTTTATTTATTTATTATTATCATCATTATTATTATTGTTGTTGTTATTTATATTTTTTTTTTGGGGGGGGGGAAGGGGTTGAAAAGTCTCTTCCTCCAGAAAGAAAAATTCTGTTTTTTATAAGAAAAGAAGGTTTTAGAAAGTTTTTCGTTTATATAGTATAGAATATAGAATGTAATCGCTTTAAGTTTAGGAATAAATTATGACTGATATTTTATTATCAGAACTGAGAAAAATAAGAAAAGGAAGTGTTGTGATGTTAGTTTATACATATTGATAAAACTGTGTACTTAGTTACGTATATTTTAATGTAACTGTACTACTAGTGATAGTTTTGTGACATCACTTGATTCACATTTACCCTTTGGCCTGAACATGTTTTCATCATGCTTATCGGGAACATCGGTCTCCCAGACCGCTTTTTGAAAAAAAGGTACTGAATGTATTTGGCGAAATTTTGTGGTGATAAATTTTGAATTCTTGCAGCCATAAATTTACTTTCTCAATCATGATGTATCATAGGGGCGACAGAGTATATTATGTGGTTGACTGGATTTAATATCGCATTAATACTGCGCAATCGGTAAGAATAAAATGTGGACTAAGCGACAAAAAAAAAAAAAAAAAAAAAAAAAAAAATCCGCACTGCAGAAAAAGTGATTTATACATTTTTCATTTGTAATAATTTTAAAATTAATGTTTGAAACAAATAAAACTGTCATGTTTGCATCATACCAAATGGATGAAATGATACCTATGTACATTTTCGATTTAATAAATCGTTTTATTACACTCTACGAAGTACTTTATAAAAATCTACGTAAAACTTTCTTTTTAAACACAATGCAATAACCGTACACTTTGTATTCTATTATCATTTATTATATAAAATAAACAAGTTGTATTTTAATATGTGAAATAAAATTATTATTTGTTAGATCTAAGCAAATTTTTAATAAAAAATATGTATTCTGCATTGGGTTAAATCCACCTTTATATGGAATTATTGCTTTAATGCACATTGACATACTATTATACCGTTTTTTGATATAAATCTCAAAAATTCCACTGTGCTAAATATTGTAAATAATTTTTCTAGTTCTTGCAAAGATGTAGGCTGCAAATTTCGAGTCCTCCTCTTTCTCCACACGCCTTTTTATGACTAAACATTTTCGAGCGAATTGGGATTAGGACTGTTTCCAAGTCTAATAAAGAAGAAATTCTACGTTATTCTTTGTGGGATTTAACTTAGAGTGAAAAAAGATATTATTACATACAGGTGCTCATGAGAATGGATAGGTAATTTTGACAATTTGATTCAAACTGATGTACCACAGATGCCGTATAGCAAGGTGCATTATTATCTTGAAATGCTGTTTAAAGAAAAGTTTGAAATACCTCCAAAATAGTCGGCCAGGCGCCACTTTTATAATCACCGTGTTTTATTTTGAGTTAATTAATCCCTTGAGCATGAAAATTTTGTGGCATGAAAATTTTAGGGTACTTTTTGTGGCATCGTTAACTGCCTTATCCTTATCACTTTTGAAATAATTCCAAAAATCATAGTTTTTCTGACAATTGCATTTTGTTTTTAACACTGGACTCAATGCTAAAGTGTATGTGGAGGACAACATAATAAAATCTATTAAAAAATTTGCTTTTTAAACGATAAAATTGCGCTTGTAGAAGGTGAAAAGGACAATATTGAAGTGCGGCTTTTTTTTTTTTTTTTTTTTTTTTGTCGCTTAGTGTACCTTTTAAAGGGCAGATAATTCCTGAAGAAAACTTCATTCAATCACTCGCTTGTGAATGAATTGGCTCTGGAAGAAATACTACAAATAATTCTTCTTTGCTTTGAATGACTTGCTACTTAAATATATCTGACTTCTGGAAAACACTTTGAATAAATCATTGCAACAAAACTTTACCTAAACTAATTTGCAATCCAACTCGAACACCAAAAACGCGTCGAAAACCATGATTCCGTTAGAAACTCACAACTTCCCTAAAACTCTTAACTCCATCCGCAACTTTCTTCATAGCACTCTAATTCTACCTAATACCAACATAACCAATCGAACTTAAACTTTCAGAATGAATTCTCAATTACTGACATTTCTACGTAATGTTTCTGTTAGCGCTCAAAAATGGATATTTCTAATATTCTAATGACATTTTACAGGTTTCTTTTCAACACTAAGGAGCAGAGCCCCCTGCTCACTGCCAATCCCCAAGGGTAGCTTCCCTTGTTTGAGCGTGTTTTACGTTGCACTAGTGCCAGGCTGTGGACAACTGGAGACGGTTCGGGACTCACCCCTAAGGGTTATTGTGAGAGATGCCATCCTCTACAGGTTGAGTGCATTTTACGTCGCACTAGTGCTTCAGTTAGACACCTGCGGCGTCTTGGACATTTATCGCCAAACGTGCCGGTACTCTGTTCTAGGAATATGCATCCGCAAGAACCTACACTAAGCCTATCCTTTAGCGGTCTCAGAGACCAATGTTCCGGTATAATGGTTAACAAAGAACATCACAAAAAGAAAATAATGCTCTTTACTTAAAGAAAAAAGTGGTCATTAGTTTTATAAAGTTTTAAAAACGTAATTTATGAATTTTTGTGTGTGTATTTAAAAACATATAAGCTTAGCTCTTGCAGTATAATCATAATTTAACTAATTTTTATGCATTTTTTTAAAATATTTGTAACAAAAACTTCAATATATAAGTATAAAATAATTTTTACTTATGGGTTACTTATTAAAATTAAAATTTAAAAAACAGAAACAGCTACTAGCTTCCGTGTATTAAAGTAATAATAATAATAATCAAAAAATAATCAAAACTTTATGACTAAACAGATTTTACATGTGCTCTTTTGCCATTCACTTAAATGAACGGTATTGAGACTGACTCCTGTACATAAATTAGCGAGTATTATACCGAAACACTTTTATCATATTTGAAGAAAACATAATTTCTTTGCTGTGTTCAACAAATATATTCCTCTGCGGTAGAGAGTAAAATGGTAATAACACATTTCTTCATATATATAAGCTGATCTGTTTTAGTTTTAAGCGTCCCAATTAAAATGTATTATTTCATGTAGTATATGAATTCGTATTGTACTAGCATTGAATTAAATTATGTATTTTTAACATCAAAACAACAAACATGAAATATATATATATATATATATATACCAATTATAAAAAAAAAATTATGTCCTAGTTCTTCCAACTTAATAAAAACATACATAAAGCTAAAAATTCTAAGCTTAGTTTATTTATATTTAACAGAAACGTATATAGTAATGTGAAAAGTTAAGAGTATTTCTTTGTTAAGAAGCGATCAAAAATAAGAGAGAATGATATATTTGAGTGAGGATGAATGAAAAATGTTCCTCAAAATCAAACATCACGCGTGTAGAGATTTGAATATTCAACTTTTTCAGCAATCTCTATGATTGATCGTTCTGTTAGATTTATGATCGTACTTTTGATGGAAGATTCGATTTATGGTTTCTTGTACCACTGAGATAATTTCTAGATGCGCAAATCTATGGAATATATCTGAAATCTGTTTATAGAATAATAATTGATTTTTTTTAAAGAACGTAATCAATACGAAATATATAAATATTCAGCTTTTAAGTGCTAATGTCCCAATAGTTTCAAATAGTATGAAAATTATTGTAGCTTAAATTCTGCCTTTTTTGACTTTTCTGTGCTAGACAAATATCCGCTATTTTATTTTTCATAATTTATGAGCTGAAATATTTCTAATTCATTTTTATAAATGTATATAATCCTGTTTTTCAATATTTTAAATCAATGAACAACGAAAGTAACATAAGGAAATTTTAAATGCCACTTATATCTTAACATAATATTTTTTCTGTCAGGTTAATGAATACATTAATCTGATGTTTATTCATAATTTGTGTTGTTTATAAAGATGATTTGGATAAATGCATTTTAAATGTAGATGCTGTAAAATAAATAAAAAGAAAAAATCAGTTTTAGAAATTGACAATTTGGACTTACAATTTATCAGTTTTCATCAATATCAGCGATTTCGTCTTATATGTGCAGTAAACAAAACATTTTCACAATTTTAACTTTTTCTAGATAAACAAAATTTTTCGATATAAAAAGAAAATATATACATTGGTATCAATTTAAAATAAGGTTACTTTTTCATCAACAAAATTAAATATGTTATTTGCATGAAAAAAAAAAAAAAAAATATATATATATATATATATAAGGTCATTGTGCCTAAATGCGATAACCCATAAATGCGACAAAGTGCTTCTACTGAAAATCTAAATGCATAAATCGCACACTTATGAATCATAATGGAACATATACATTTTAAGAATGGTTCGCGAAACTTTTCATCAAATTTTAAAGGTTTTTTCTAGTAGAATTTTCTTTTGCAGTAAGCACTGTTCATTATAGCTTTTGGCCGTCTTTTCCTAATTGCGATGAAATGTTTTCAAATAGTAAATGTAATTTTATCCTTTTATTTTTCAAGGTCAAATAACCATTGTTACGTCATGTGATTGAATACCCTTTACACCTATCAGAAGAAAATTAAAGAAAATACTACAAATTTTTAAAAAGAGGGCTTTAAAATTTTTTATCGCATTTAAGGGTCTGTCACACCATATTCCTAAATGCGACAAATTTTATCCCTTAAATGTGGAGAGTTTTACAGTTGATATATAAAGGTAACTTTAAGCATTTTTTCTTTTTTAACACTTTACAACAAGGTTTATAAGTGACTTCGGTTTGTCTGTCTGTCTGTCCGTCTGTCTGTCTGTCCGCGCTCTAACTTCTGTAGGGACACCTGAAAGTATTCAAAAGCATTGTGTTCTATGAGTGGTATTTCTGTAAGCCATATTTAATACCTTAACTGTATAATCTTAGTGAAATTGAATCATGTTATTCAAGTTCACTATCTGATGTTTCATATATAAAAATGGAACAAATATCAACACTAGTTTGTGTACAGGGACACTCGAAAGTATTCCAAAGTATTGCGTTCTATGAGAGGTATTTCTATAAACCAAATTTTAATAACTTTACTTTTCACAAAGCTTAATAAAATTGAAATATGTTATTCATATGCACAAAAGAGTTCTTTCTATAGAATATAGTATGATCAGCATTAGATTTACAGGGCCACACAAAAATATTCAGTTACATTATGAGCTGTTAATAAAAATTTGCCAGAATTGCAATTTCGTTTACATTAAGCGTTTTTAACACTGTCTAATAATTTTTATGTGTGTATATGATTTCAATTTAAGTATCTGTCTGTTCGTCTGTCCATCTGTCTGTTCGTCTGTCCATCCGTCTGTTCGTCTGTCCGCGCTCTAACTCCCGTAAATATTTATGTAATTTCTTAAAACTGATATATGTTACTTAAGTTCACTATCGGATGTTCCCTATTGCAAAAGGAGTTAATATCTCTACTGGTTTGTGTACAGGGACACTCAAACCTTTTCCAAAGCAATGTGTTCTATGAGAGATATTTCTATAAACCATATTTTAATACATTTACTGTACACAAATCTTAATAAAATTGAAATATGTTATTCCAGTTCACTATCGGATGTTTTGTATATTAAATGGAGCAAATACCACCACTGGTGTGGGCACAGAGACACTTGAAAGCATACCAAAGCACTGCGTTATATGAGAAGTATTTCTATAAACCAAATTTTAATAACTCTACTTTCCACAAAGCTTAATAAAATTGAAATATGTTATTCATATGCACAAAAGACTGCTTTGTATAGAATATAGTAAGTTTAGTATTAGATTTACAGAGCAACACAAAAATATTCAGACACATTAAAAGCTATTAATAAAAGTTTGCTGGAATTGCACTTTCGTTTACATTAAGCGTTTTTAGCATTTTCTAACAATTTTTAAGTGTGAATATAATTTCAGTTTGTGTATCTGTCCATCTGTCTGTCTTTCCGCACTCTAACTCCGGTAAATATTTATGGAATATATTGAAACTAATATATGTTTTTCAAGTTCACTATCGGATGTCCCCTATTGAAAATGGAGTGAATACCTCTACTAGTTTGTGTACATTGGCATCGGAAATTACTGCAAACTATTGTTTTCTATGAGAGTTTGTTATATTGTTTTTTATTTCTATAAACCATATTTTAATACCGTTACTTTACACAAATCTTAATGAAATTGAAATATGTTATTCAGTTTCACTATCGGATGTTTCCTATGTAAAATAGATACAATATTTCCACTGGTTTGAGTACAGAGAGACATGAAAGTATTGCATTGTATGAGAGGTATTTCGAGAAACCAAACTTTAATAACTCTACTTTGCACAAAGCTTAATGAAATAGAAATATGTTATTCATTTGCACAAATGAATGTTTTTTATAAAATACAGTATGATTAGTATAAGTCTTACAGGGCCACATAAAAATATTAAGTTACATTAAGAGCTATTAATAAAAACTTGCTGTAATGGTATTTTCTTTTACAACAAGCGTTTTTAACACTTTCTAACAAATTTTAATCGTGAATATGATTTTTATTTGTTTATCTTTCTATCCGTTTGTCTATCTTTCTATCTGGTTGTCTCTCGTCTCGAGAGTTCTTAAATATTTTCAGAATTTTTAAAAATTGATATAAGTTATTCAAGTTCACTATGGAATGTTTCCTATTTAAAATGCGATTAATATGTCCTGAAGAAGTGTACAGGAAACTACCAATGCTTTGCGTTTTAGGACAGATATTTTTATAAATCACATTTAAATAACTTTCTACCGTAAAAATTATAAATAAATTGAAATGTATTTCAATATTCTAAAATAATGTTTTGTATAGGATACATGATCAACCTTCAGATTTACAGGACTACACTAAAATATTCAAATACATTAAGGGCAGCAATTATAATCTAATGGATGGATTTTCTTTTGCATTAAGCCTTTTTAACGTTCTTCAACGATGTCTAAGAGCGGTTTTAAATTCAATTAGTCAGTCTGTATATTTTTCTGTTCTTCTGTCTTTTCTTTGATAATGCAGACAAAGAATATTGAAAGTTATACGATACAACAAGAACGTACAGTTGGAGAGTGTTAATAACCAGTGCGTAGAGAATGGTTTTTCTTTCTTGTTTTAACTCTTTCCAAAAAGGTTGAAAAGCGTTAATGATTTCGGTTTGTCTATCTGTCCGCGCTCTAACTCCCGTAAATATTTAAGGAATTTCTTGAAACTGAAAATCGTATTCAAATTCACTATAGGATGTTCCCTATTGAAGATGGAGTGAATTCCTCTCATGGTTTGTCTACAGGGACACCCAAAATTTGCCAAAGCATTGTGTTCCATGAGAGATATTTCTATAAACCGTAATTTGATACGTTTACTTTACACAAATCTTAATGAAATTGAAATATATCATTTAAGTCCACTGTCAATGTTCCCCATGTAAATTGAAGTAAATACCATCACTGGTTTGTATACAGGCACATCCGAATGTATTTAAAGGCATTCCGTTATATGTAAGGTATTTCTAAACACCAAATTTTAATGACTTTACTTTGCACAAGTCTTAAAAAAATTAAAATATATTATTCATATGCACAAAAGACTGTCTTCCATAAAATACAATATTATTAGCATTATATTTACAGGGCCACATAAAAATATTCAGCTACATTAAGGGGTATTAATTGGAAATTTGCTGGAATTGCATTTTCGTTTACATTAAGCGTTTTTATCACTTTCTATATGTTTTTAACACTTTCCAACAAACCTGAAAAATATTAATGACTTAGGTTTGTCTGTCTGTCTGTGCTCTATCTCCCGTAAATATTAATGGAATCATACAGAGTTACACATACACTGTTCAGAAAAGAAGAGTTAAACACGGAGTTACACACTCTGTTAGAAAAAGGCAAAGTTACACAAACAATTACACACAAACTGGCATAGTTACACACAGAGCTACATACACACTGTTAGCAAAAAATTAGCGTTACACACAGCTTTACACACATTGACAAAAAAAAAGAGATTTGCATACGGAGTTACACACACTGTTAATAAAAAGGCGGAATTATACAGAGTTACATACTCAGTTAATAAAAAGGCAGGGTTACACACACACACAGTTAAAAAGAAGGCAGAATTACACAGAGAGTTACACACGTACTGTTGATTATATACAGGGTTACTCACACACTGTTAGTTACACATAGAATTACACGCACTGTTAGCAAAAAATGAGTGATACACACAGAGTTACACACATTGTTCAAAAAAAAAAAAAAAAAAAAAAAAAAAAAAGAAGAAGAAGAATTAAACATTGAATTACACACGCTGTTAATAAAAAGCAGAATTATACACAGAGTTACACACACAGAGTTAATAAGAAGGCAGAGTTACACACATACTTTTAATTACATACAGGGTTACACACGCACTGTTAGTTACACATAAGTATAATTACACACGCTGTTTGCAAAAAATCAGCGATACACACAAGGTTACACACACAGTGTCAGTTTCACATAGCGTTACGTACACTGTTAGAAAAGTTCAGCAATACACACAGAATTACACACACACACTGTTAAAAAATGAGTTACACACTGTTAACAAACAGCAGAGTTAGACACAAAGTTCCACACACTGTTGATAAAAAGGAAGAGTTTCACACACTATTAAAGGCAGAGTTACACGTAGAGTTACACAACACTTTATCTTCAAATAGTTATGTGGTATTAAATGTTTTATAAACTATAAAAAAAGACGAAAAATCATGCATTACGCAATGATTATTAACGCTTTCCAACTGCACGTAATTGTTGTATCTTATAACTTTCAAAGTTCTGTACCTACGTTATCACACAACAAACAGACAGTAATTCTGAAAGTCATACAGACAGACTAATTGAATTCCTAATCCTTCTTAAGCATTGTTTTAAAGTGTTAAAAATGCTTAACAGAAAAGGAAACGTAGCCCTTAGATTGTAATTTCAGCCGTTAATCTATTTGAAAATTTCAGTGTAGCCCTGTAAATCTTAATGTTAACAAAATCATATTTTATACAAAACGTTATTTTATCAAATTAACAAATAATATAAATTTCTTTATAATTTTACAGTAGAAAGTTCCTTAAATGTAAATTATAAAAATGTATCTGCTAAAATGCGATGCATTGGCAATTTTTTTGCGTGTCCGTGTACATAAAAAAGTTGTATAGGACCTATTAATGCCCTCTTAATTTAAGAATATTCAATAGTGAATAAGAACAACATATATAATATTTAAAAAATTCAGAAAATATTTACGGACGATGAGTGCGGTAGACGAACAGATAGACAAATGGAGAGACGGGCAGATAGATACAAAAATTAAAAACACGTTCAGACTTAAAAAATGTTAAAAACTGTTAAATCGCTTAATGTAAACGAAAATACAATTCCAGCAAATTTTCAATAAAGGCTCTCAATGTAGATGAATATTTTTGTGTGGCCCTGTAAATCTAATGCTAATCATACTACATTCTGTAGATAGCATCCTTTTATGCATATGAATAAAATATTTCAATTTCATTAAAATTTGGGTAAAATAAAGGAATCAAAATTTAGTTCATAGTAATACCTCTCATCGAACGCAATGCTTTGAAGTACTTTCGGGTGTCCCTGTATACAAACCATTGAGGGTATTTACCCTATTTTGAATGGGAAACATCCGATAGTGAACTTGAATAACATTTCAATTTTATTAAGGTATGTGTAAAGTAACGGTAATCAAATATGGTTTATAAAAATATCTCTCACAGAACACAATGCTTTGGAATATTTTCGGGTGCCCCTGTGAACTAACTAGTAGAGGTACACACTTCATTTTCAATAGGGAACATCCTATACTAAACTTTAATAATATGTATCAGTTTCAAGAAACTTCTTAAGTAATAACGCTAATTAAAGCGCGGACGGACAAACGCACAGACAGCCGATAAACGGACAGACAGACAAACCGAAGTTATTAAACCTTTCAACTTCTTTGGAAAGTGTTAAAAACATTTAGTAAGTAATAAAAACGTTTAATGTAAACGAAACTGCATTTCCAACAAATTTGCAATAGCTCTTAGTATAACTGAATATTTTTGTTTGGCCCTGTAAATCTAACGCTAATCATACTTTATTCTATGGAAAGCATTCTTTAGTGCATATGACTAACATTTTTTAATTTCATTAAGATTTGTGCAAAGTAAAGTTTGGTTTATAGAAATACCTCTATTAGAACGCAATGCTTTAGGAAATAATTTCAAGTTTCCCTGTATTCAAACTAATGATGGTATTTACTCCATTTTCAATGGGGAACATCCAATAATAATGTTGAATAACATATTTCAATTTCATCAAGATATTTGTAAAGTAACGGTAATAAAATATGGTTTATGAAAATTCCTTCCATTGGACATAATTCTTTGTAATACTTTCGGGTGTTCCTGTATACAAACCAGTAGAGGTACACATTCCATTCTTAATAGGGAACATGTTATAAAGAACTTGAATAATATATATTAGTTTCATCAAGTTCCATGAATATTTACGGGAGTTAGTGCACGGACAGACGTAGGGATGGACAGACGGACAGACCCAAACCGAAGTCAATAACAGTTTTCAACCTTCTTTGGAAAGTGTTAATAACATTTAAGCAACTCCCATACATTAAATGCATTATCGCAATTAGGGAGTTTGAACATCGCATTTAGGATATAGTACCTGCAGGGCCTTATTCACCAACTTCTTAACACTCGGATTAAACCTCGGATCAGTGGTAATCGCTCGATCATACAAAAATCGGTATTCTCCAACAAAAATCCGCGGCAGATCTGTAGAACAGAGGTTCACTGGTGTTTGTTTACATTTTGGCGATATTATCCGTGCGCCAACGAACCAAGGAAAATAATTTATCTTATGGCAACCTTACAAAACGTTTGTTTACGTTCGAAATGAAAGAAATATTAATGCAGACGACTATTTAACGTAATTAAATAAAATTATCGAAGAAATTTCATAAAATGGCGATGGTTAATTAACTTTTTAACTACAATATTTTAATAAATAAGCAAATACTTAACAAAATGCATGTTTTGTCATCGAAGTTTTATGAGAAAATTAATTTCAACAACACAATAAATGTAATTAAATAAATGAAAATTCAGAATAAAAATATAACTTTAAATAAAAGTAATTAAAAAAGCATGAAAACTTACAATATATGCAACATGAATTTTATTTATTTATTTATTTATTTATTTATTTTTTCCATTTTGAAATTTCTGTTGACTCCATAATACGTAAATCACATATGAAATATTTCACTTCGCGCTCAGTTAATTCGTAACATTCGAGGATTCTAAAACCGCATTCAAATGAATGGAAACACATCGGTATAAAAATTATGAGAATATACAAATAAAATAAAAAACATATTTTCAAGTTATCAGATGATACGCTTTCATTTCTCCAGACACATATCGTTTCGAATTTTTCATTAACACTTGCATTTCAGCGGAGGAGAATATTCCCTAGTTTTCATAAACTTGACCAACAAGTGATTGAGTGAGTGAGTTTTACGTCGAACTAGTGCTACGTTGTGGGCAATGAGTACAGCAACCAAATATCCCCATTTTCTACAGACAACGTTTACTTTATTCGCATTATTATAATTTTTTTAAAAATTATAGAAAGTAAACTATTTAATATTCAAATTTTATTTTTAGTGCTTATTAATTAAAAATGAAAAAAAAATACATGCATAATTAGTTAATTGTAGCAATTTAAAGCTTCTCTGTTTTAAAAGTTCACGGATCCGTCCACTGTAACGACGGAGGATGAATTGGGACATACCCCTAAGGTATATGAACTACCAAAGAAACGTGGCTGTATAAAGCTATGAATCTGAAAACGCACGTAACTCGGTTCCGCGGCAATCACTGTCGCGCATATTAAAACCAAAAAAACATCACTGGACACCCCTACCTCACTGTGCATGAATCTAAAAACGCACGTAACTCGGCTCCGCGGCAATCACTATCACGCATGTTAAGACCAAAATTTCCCATAATGTTAGCTCTAGTGCAACGTAAAATGCGTTCGAAACAAATGAACTAATCAAATATCGCGTAATTTCCCATAATGTAGCTCTAGTGCAACGTAAAATATACTGAAAACAAATGAACCAATTAAATATAGCCTAATTACCCATAATGTAGCTCTAGTGCAATATAAAATACACTCAAATCAATAGAAAAACAAATGAACCAATCAAATCTCTCCATACTGCGTCATAATAGAATTGCTAAGTTATGTTTACAAAGATAGGCAGTTTCTCGCTACGGAAGTTCGCCAAGCAGAAAGTGATCCTCTGTTCTACGGATCAACCAAATCGGCTGTTCACTGGCTACTTTAATTCTTGGATTTGCTGATCCATGGTTTAATCTGAGTGTTAAGAAGTTGGTGAATAAGGCCCTAAATGCGACAAAAATTTCCTAAATGCGACGCTGGTATATTTTTTCATAAATTACAGACATTTTTTTAATTTCTTAAAAAGAAATGACACAAAACACACGTTTAGAACTACGAGTGTAATGTTCATCCATTTTCTCTTTCTTTTCATACATATTTGTTTACTAAAATGCCATCAGTTTCCTAAATGCGATAAACTTACCAAAAAATCACGTCGCATTTAGGCACAATGACCTTATATGTATATTACTGCATTTTTTGTGGCGAAGTATTGTTATTCCACTATTCAAAATGCAAAAATCACACTTTTAACATCTCTATGAATAAAACAAATAACATAATAAATAGGAAAAGAGAGATAATTTTTATATCTGAGGAGATAAAAACAAACAAACAAACAACAACAACAACAAAAAAAAAAACAATAATAAGATGCCTTTCGCGGAGAAAGGGTCTTTTTAAGGGGCTCTAACCTGAATTTACGAATGTTTAAGTGATAGTCACAGAAAACTCCAAACGACTGGGCCAACATGGGGTTTCCTGGGATCTAACCGGATCTTACCGTCTACCCGCTTTGAAAGCAGAACCTCTAAGCCTCTGGTGGGGTGAAATGAAAAAAGTAAACTCGAATACTGGTTGTTTTATCTAAATCTATTCCACCTAAGTCCCTATGGTTCTGCTACATAATTAACCGAGATATGTTGCTTTCGCAGCTGTCCACATGAACGCGACCAGGTTCAAACTCATATTGCGCTCGTCGGCCTAGACTTTCAGTTATAAGTGTTGGTGTTCAGGCCGACAGACTACACGTGAGTCTTACGCCTCTGTGGAGTGCCATTCTCGGTTTGGGTCTTTCTTAGGAGTCCTAGCCCGTATTTACGCGATTTTCGAAGAAAACACTAAAAAAACTCCAAATGGCTAGGCTTATGAGCGTGAACTGATACCGTAACGAGCTCAAAGGTGTTTCTGTTTGGCCTAATGGCAACGCGAGCTCGGACGTTTTCCTCTTGGCCGGATGGCATCACTAAAAGAGCGGCCAAGCACTGGATGTTAGTATAATAAACAGTTGATCTCAGGCCGACGCGCTAGAAAAGTGTTATAGAATATTCGATGAAAGGCCGTTCGCTTGGAATGGTCCTTATTATTAATAGATTAGCTTTTGAAAGGTTTGTTTAATGTGTAATTTAATGTTTTAACGTTCATTTAAGTGTCTTTGTTCGTGAATAAATTTTGTGTTTAAAAATAGAAGAAAGGTTTTTTTTTTTTTTTAATAGAATGAATAACACATAAAAGTTTCGATTTACAAAAATGAGAACTAAAGATTTTTTTGACTATGACATTTTGTGGTGCCCTTCACCAGGGACTTTTAGATAGTTTTCGATGACACTGACTTTGATATTACCACTGTGAATATATAGAGGATTGTTTTGGACTAAAAGTTTCATTTTCGACCCTTCGAAAAGAAATTTGTTCGACCGCCAGCAAAGGGTAAGTACACTTTTAAACTGTTTTAATATGGATATTAACATGCTTAAAAAAGCGAGAGCACCTCACAGAACACTAACAACAAAATTATTTAATAAAATCAATGATCAATTAAAAAATGAAAATGCAGTAGTAGAAGATCTTGAAGTTCTTTTAGAACAGTTGTTAGCAAAAAGTGCCATTTTAAAGAAATTTGTCGATGATATATGACCTCTTTTCAAAGAAAATTAAATTGAAAGCGAGGTTCTCTCTTGCTCAGAATACGATGAAAAATTTGTTTTATTAAAATCCATATTAAACAGACGCATTAAAAAAAGAGATGACAATGCAAATACAAGTTCAAATTTTGAACAAAATATTCTAGAAAATCCGCAAAACAAAACAGTTAAATTACCAAAGCTAACTATAATTGAAGTTTTCGGTCAAACTGATAAATTTCTTGAATTTTGGAACCAATCTGACAATACTATACCTACCTACATTTGTCAACAATTGACAAATTTTCGTATTTAAAAGGTTTAGTTGTCGGCACGGCACGACCATTAGCGGCTTTTCACTAACTGATTCAAATTATGCTGCAGTAATTGAAATATTAAAATCCTGATTTGGGCGAAAGGATATGCTGATCCAAGCTCATTTAAACAATTTACTGAATTTAAGTCCTGTAAAAAGTTCAGAAGATTTACGCAGATTACGAAATTTATATGACATATGTGAAATCGAAACAAGAAGTTTAGAATCATTAGATTTTGCTTCTAATAGCTATGACAGTTTACTCTGCCCCATAATACTGAAATTACGTCCCTCGGATTTAACTTTAATTTTTTCAAGGACAGAAGACTCAAATGGAAAATGGGACATTCACTCATTGATTAATTTCCTCCGTTGTGAAATAGAAAGCCGTGAACGTGCATTTGCAATTTATAAAGATGAAACTAAACGCTCGGTTACACAAAACACTGCTAAATTTGAAAAAAAAATGTAAATAAAGAAAAATTCCTTTCCAAGCCCACATTTCCCATAAAAAACTTTAAATCTAGTACTCCTACAGCTATTGAGTTACTAACAAACAATAGTGATAACCTTTGCATTTTTTGTAATCGTGATCATGAAAGTGAAATGTGCTCTCTATTAAACGTTAACGAGAAAAAAGGTCTGTTAAAAATACAAGGCCGGTGTTTCATTTGTTTACAGAAAAAACACCGTATCGTAGATTGCCCGAATAAAAAAACATGTTTGATTTATAATAAAATGCACAACATTGTGTTATGTTACAAAAGGAAAAATTCTAGAATAAATGAAAATGATGGGAATTCAGAAAAAATCCCTTGCACCATCTCAAATCACGTTCTTAACTTAAAAAATAAAATTCTACTCCAAACAGCAACTGTAGAACTAATTGGTAAAACATCAAAGACAACTATTCGTACAATCTTTGATAGCAGCGAACGTATATTAAAACAAATGTTTCTAAGTCATTAGGTCTTCCTCGACTGAGAGAAGAAGAAATGTTTTTTCATATGTTTCATTCTCTGAACCCAAAACGTCATGTGTATTACAGAGTAGAAGTTAAAATAATAAATAAAATCTACGGGCAGGAAGAAAAAATTGAAGCTCTAGAAATAGATGATATTACGCAAGCGATGTTAGAACCACTAGATGTTACGACATACCGTGAATTAAAAAGTAAGGGTATCATCTTAGTCGATTAATATGAGAATTCAGAGTGTGATAAAGATTTCTCAATATTAATCGGGGCTGATTTTTATTTGCTGCTTGTAACGGGGAAAACCGAAAGATTGACTGAATATTTAGTCGCGACAGAAAGTAAGATCGGCTGGCTTCTAATGGGAAAAACAGATAGGAAAGTAGAAGGAAAACATGCTTCTTCAGCTAATGTAGTTACTTCCATGTTAATTCATTCCTCTACCATTGGAAATTTGTGGAAATTAGACACGATAGGGATTCGTGACCCAGTTGAAGTTAGATCTAGAGAAGAACGTGAAAATGAGACAGTAGAACATTTTAAAAACACAGTAACTTTAAATGAAGAAGGTCGTTACGAAATACGTTTACCTTGGGTTGAAGGTAAAGAAAATCTAAAAAACAAATATAGAAATAGCTGAACAACGTTTAAGGTCTGCGACGCGTAAAATAATTCGAAATCGAAAATTTCTAGAATGTGAAGCTGTATTCAATGAATGGTTGAAGGAAAGCGTTATAGAAGAGTTTTCCGCTGAAGAATTTGAACTATTTGCCCCATAGAGGTGTATATAAAGAAAACTCCACAACTAAACTTAGACCAGTATTTGATGCTTCATGTTGGGGGTTTGAATCACCATCGTTGAATGAGTGTCTCGATGAGGGGCCGAACCTCCTTGAAAAATTACCACCTATTTTACTTAGATTCCGCAAAGATCAGATAGGGGTAATATCCGACATTAAAAAAGCCTTTTTACAAACATCCGTCTCGAAATTAGATCGAGACTGTTTACGTTTTTTACGGTGGAAGGATTTCGATAAACAAACATTTAAGACATATAGACACAGACGTGTTGTATTTGGATTGAACTGCAGTCCGTTTTTGTTTGCGGCTGTTTTGAATTTTCATACTGATGAAAATTCTTCTCTGTTTCCTCAGACGTCAGAAATCTTGCGAAATTCCTTTTACGTCGGTAACTGCGTAGCTTCAGTGTCAGATGAAAATAAGCTCCACAGTTTTGTAAAAGAATCAACAGATATTCTGAAATTGGCATGTTTCGATCTAAGAGGGTGGCAGCACACAACACTATGTCCAAATGACAAATCACAGAATGCAATCCCTGTTCTTGGTCTCTTATGAGACAAGGACGAAGACCTTTTATTTTGCAATGTTAAAGACACAGACTCCCAAAATCTTGAACTCACTCGTAGAAATATTCTTTCATTTATCTATAATGTTTTTGATATTTTGGGTATTTTATGCCCCACCACTCTGATACCTAAACTTATTATACAACGAAGCTGTAATTTAAGGATAGGTTGGAATGTACCTTTACCTGAAGGTGATCAGGCAGAATTTAAATCATGGATAAAAGATGTACATTTACTGTCAGGTGTCAAAATACCAAGATATCTAAATATACGTGACTCAGAAGATCTTAGTCTACATACATGTTGTGATGGTAGTAAACATGCTTCTAGTGTAGTTGTCCCTTACTAAAATTGAAGGTTTTCTAAAGCTTTTTTATGGTTTAATCTAGGTTATCAGGTATTTAAAAGCTTTCTTTGAAGTTTCGTTAAAAAATGCCTCCCGAAAAGAAACCTCATCTAAGTTTTTTAGGTTTTTTATTTAAACATCTTGAAATTCTACATGTTTTTAAGTTTTATAGAAGTTTTCCAAGGTTTCGGTTAAATACATCGCTGATAATAAGTTTCCCTATGGTATTCAGACAATACCTTCATTGTACCTACAATAAAAAATTTTCCTTAGGTTTTCTTTATAAAACCTCTAAAAACCTGCAGTGTTTTAGGTTTTATAGTGTTTTTCAAGGTTTGGGTTAAATACATAAACACTAATAAATTTTACTATGGTATTCAGACAATACTTTCTTTATACCTACAATAAAAAAAGGTTTTTTTTAGGTTTTATTTTTTAAAACTTCTAAAAACCTACAATGTTTTAGATTTTATAGCGATTTTCCAAGGTATAGTGATTTTCTATAGGGACTTCTCCATGTCTACTTCATCTTTGAGTTCTTTTTAAGAAATGAATTCATGACATACAATTTTTTCACAATAAAGTATAGCAGGTAATATTAAAAGAAACTGATTATATATATGAAGATATTGAAGTTGAAATTAAGAGAAATTGCATAGAGAGGGCCCTGGCGGGTATACATAGAAAATAAGTTATATTTAATATTTTAAAAGCAAAAAACGCTTTCAATATTTTTCACTTTTCAGTTACTTACTAAATTACAATCAAATAAACTTAAAAAAAAAAAAAAAAAAAAAAAAAAGAAAGAAAGAAAGAAAAATAAATATTATTCTTTTTGAAATAAAAATGTAATATCTGATATTTTGTTTGATGATCCCACTCCTTTATATTGTTACAAAATTGTAAATAATTGTGTTTATTTTTGTATAAATTCTTTCAAAGAGGCTTAGTAAGTTGATAAAGTGCTATTTTCGTGCATTTCTAGTCGTTTTAGCATTGAAATAGCCTTATTTTTCCTTAAAAACACATTAAAAAGCCCCAATAAGGCAGGTAATGGATTTCGCGCCAAATTTGGCGACTTTTCCCCCCTTGGCGATTTTTTTGGCGACCTTGGCGAGAAAATCATTAGGGATATACCAAATATGGAAGCTCTAATCCCATTGGCTGATGAGATATGGAGATTTTTGGAACGTTCCACACTTTTCTACAGGGGTATATAAGTCTGTTTTCTTCGCCAAGGCTAGTTTAGTTCAGTTAAGTCTGAGATCAGAGTCAGTTCAGTTCTCAGCCAGCTTCGCTAATGCTTGCATTGTTTTGAGCCTCTTTGAAAGAGACTTGCTTTAAGTGTTATTGCTATACAGTTTGTACTGTGAATTTGCTATTGACAGCTGTTGTTTAAGCTGTGTTTACTGGTTGAATTGAAGCTGATACTTGGTTTATAGATCTGTATTTTTCTGGAACTTTCTGTGAATAAATTACTGAATTTTTGTAAATTTGTCCTTTCATTCTCGGACAACTCGCGAACCCTCAAGTACGCAACATTTCTGGTGTCAGGAGTGGGGTTGTCTGTGAATGGTGATAACTAGAGCTATGGAGCAAGAGATGAAGAAACTTCTAGGAAGCTTAGGTACCCAGATGAATTAAATGAAAGAAGGACAAAGAGAAATGAAAGAAGACAGAGAATGACAGAGAGAGATGAGAGATAGCCTGAGTCAAGAGATGAAAGAAATGAAGGTAGCACAAGAGAAAATGGAAACATCGCAAAGAGAGTTGAAAGACGGCTTGACTGAAGAAATGAAGGTAGCATAAGAGAAAATGGAAACATCGCAAAGAGAGTGGAAAGACGGTTTGACTGAAGGAATGAAGGAAATGAAAGCAGTTCAGGTAAAGATGGAAGCCAGTTTGACCGAAGAAATTAAATCTAATCAAGATGAGATGAAGAGAGAGCTTTCAACGGTGAAAGAATCAATCGAGGGTAAATTAACGGTGATGGAAAATAGAATGGATGGAATAGAAGAGAAAGTTATAAAGATAGAAGAAAATTTTGAAGAGAAAGTTATAAAGTTAGAAGAAAATTTTGAAGAGAAAGTTATAAAGAAAGAAGAAAATTTTGAGGAGAAAGTTTTGAAAATAGAAGAAAGTTTTGAAGAGAAAGCTATGAAGATAGAAGAAAATGTTACGAAGTTTGGAGAGAGTGTTACGAGGATAGAACGGAGTATCGAGGAGAAAGTTAAAGAAAATTTTGATCAGGAACTGAAAGGAAGGTTTTCAGAGATAGAAGGTAAACTGAAGAGAATAGATGAAGATCTGGAGAGAAAAGTGGAAGAAAAGTTAGAATCCATGCCCCAAGAAACTGAACAGAAAGAGAGAAGAATCCAGAATAAGGAATTTATTCAGTTATCTACCTACGATGGCAGTTCCTCCTGGCATGTATATAAGACGCAGTTTTCCATCGTGGCTGAAGCTAACGGCTGGGACTCTGTTGCAAAGACGGCTCATCTGGTAGGGTGGTTGCGGGGTGACGCCGCGGATATTCTGGAGACCCTTTCGAAGGAACAGCGATATGACTTCGAAGCTTTAACCAGAGCACTGGAGATACGTTTTAGAGTGAAATGGTCCAATGAATATAGTCGAATCCAGCAAAGGTCCCGTCGTCAGAGACAAGGGGAAAGCTTACAAGAACTGGCATCAAACATACAGAGGCTTTCACATTTGTCTTTCTCAGACTGTCATCCTGAAACACGCAATGATCTGGCCCTAGAATATTTCATTGATGCTGTCGGAGATCCAGATATTCAAAAAGCCCTCAGACTCTTCGGCGCGAAGGATGTGGAGTCAGCCTTGGTGTATGCCCTAAAGATCGAGGCAGCCCAACAAGCCTCCCATAGACAACGCCAGAACAGCACAGTAGACAAAGTGAACGGTTCTCAAGATGATCTTAAAGAGAGTCAGAAAATGATTGCAGATATTAATAGAAGACTACGCATTCTTGAGAGTAAGAAAGAAGGGATCACTCCAACAACTAAATTCTGGGGCTGTGGAAAAGACGGGCATATCAAACGAAGCTGCCCAGTAAGAACACCTAGAGAAGCAACCAAGAATGTCTCTGAAGTATGCCACCCAGAAGGAGCTCTTCGGGAAAATCCAGATGCCTTCTTGCGGAAGCCTCCATCTGAAGATCATAAATACAGCTCTAAAGCCGAGGATAGACCCCAAAGAATAAAGCCAGTTGCTCGCCAAGTTACTGTCGCAAAACCATCAGAACAAGATCCCGATCCATGGAGTGACGAAGAACTTAGACAAGCCCAGTCGGAAGATCCTGACATAAAGCCAATATTACAGCTGAAGGAGACGACCAGCAACACACCTACCTGGCAGGACATTTCCAGATATAGTCCCATAAGGAAAAGTTATTGGGCACTTTGAGACTCTCTTCATATCAGAAACGGCGTATTATACAGAAAGTGGGAATCTGATGATGGGAAAAGCTTGAGATGGCGGATTGTATTACCAAGATAAAAAATTCCAGATGTTTTAGAACAGCTGCATAGTAGCTCTACCGGAGGCCATTTTGGGGTAGTGAAGACTCTGCAGAAAGTTCGGGAACGCTTCTACTGGTGCAAGGCAAGGGAGGACGTGGAGAAATGGTGTAAATCCTGTGATGCTTGTGCGGCACGTAAAGGTTCGCAGAAACGAAGTCGAGGTAGACTGCAACGGTATAACGTGGGAGCACCATTTGAACGGATTGCACTCGACATCTTGGGTCCTTTGTCACGGACCTCCAGTGGAAAAAATTCATCCTCGTCGTGATGGACTATTTCACCAAGTGGCCTGAGGCATATCCCATTCCCGATCAAGAGGCATGCACAGTCGCAGAGGTCCTAGTGCAGCAATGGGTGTGGGTACTGCACGCCCCTACAACTTCATACCTACCAAGGTCCGAACTTTACCTCTGCTGTTTTCAAAGGACTGTGTCAACTACTTGGCATAGACAAAACGCAGACAACACCCTTACATCCCCAGTCTGACGGCATGGTCGAGAGGTTCAACCGTACCATCCTGAATAACCTCTCCCTTCTAGTATCAAGGAACCAGCAAGATTGGGACTTAAAGTTGCCATTGTTCCTGCTGGCTTATCGAAGTGCTGTCCATGAAACCGCCGGCAATACTCCAGCCCAAATGCTGTTTGGACGCGAACTTCGTCTCTCATGTGATCTCCTGTTTGGTTGTCCGCCATATGCGCCTTCATCGCCCGAGGAGTACATCCAAGATCTCCAGGCACGATTTGAAGACGTACACAACTTTGCTCGGGAGCGGATTCACATGGCAACAGAGAAAATGAAGACGAGGTACGATCTAAAGGCTACACAACATGAGATCCAAGAAGGAGACATGGTCTGGTTGTGGAATACTGTTCGACTCAAAGGACTCTCTCCCAAGTTACAGTGCAACTCGGACGGACCGTACACAGTCTTAAAAAGGCTGAATGATGTAGTGGTGCGGATCACTAAAACACCTTCATCGAAACCGAAGGTGGTGCACTATAACAGGCTAGCCAAGTACCATAATTAACGGTAATATTAAAATTTAAAATGTAAATACTGATAAAATTTGCGCATGCGTAGTGTAAGTATTTGTATATAAATATTTGTACATATCTGTGAATTTTGTAAATATTTCTCACTTGATTTATATTTCTATTTTATATGCAACTTAGTTTTTGTATTTTAGATTGTAAATTTGTTTAGTTTCGCCTCTTGACCAAGGGTTGCACTGCCTGGGACGTGCAGTCCTTGGGAAGGGGCAGTGTTACAAAATTGTAAATAATTGTGTTTATTTTTGTATAAATTCTTTCAAAGAGGCTTAGTAAGTTGATAAAGTGCTATTTTTGTGTATTTCTAGTCGTTTTAGCATTGAAATAGCCTTAATTTCCCTTAAAAACGCATTAAAAAGCCCCAATAAGGCAGGTAATGGATTTCGCGCCAAATTTGGCGAATTTTTCCCACCTTGGCGATTTTTTGGCGACCTTGGCGAGAAAATCCTTATTAGGGATATACCAAATATGGAAGCTCTAATCCCTTTGGCTGATGAGGTATGGAGATTTCTCGAACGTTCCACACCTTTCTACAGGGGTATATAAGTCTGTTTTCTTCGCCAAGGCTAGTTTAGTTCAGTTCAGTCTGAGATCAGAGTCAGTTCAGTTCTCAGCCAGCTTCGCTAATGCTTGCATTGTTTTGAGCCTCTTTGAAAGAGACTTGCTTTAAGTGTTATTGCTATACAGTTTGTACTGTGGATTTGCTATTGACAGCTGTTGTTTAAGCTGTGTTTACTGGTTGAATTGAAGCTGATACTTGGTTTATAGACCTGTATTTTTCTGGAACTTTCTGTGAATAACTTACTGAATTTTGGTAAGTTTGGCCTTTCATTCTCGGACAACTCACGAACCCCCAAGTACGCCCCAAGAACCCCCAATGACAAAATTCGCAATAATAAATACCTAATTAATAAAATTTTAATGAATAAAATTAACTTTCAAGACTTCTACTTAAAATTCCGTGCAGGAAAGGATTAAAAAATAATATTTATTTACTATACTGAAATAAATGTTATAGAAATTCTATATCAGATTTTTAATATAACATAAATCAATCACTCTTTACTAAGAGGCGAACCTATAAATTAAAATTTTAAATAATATAGTTGTAGTTATGTACATTACATTTCTTCATGCACTGAATACGAAAATTTTTGCATATAAATTGGATGACAAATATAACTTTTCAGATTTAGTCAACCTTCCAATTAAATAATAGATTTATTTATTTATTTATTTATAACGTAAAAAAAAAATTAATAAAATATTTAATACATAATTACATTATATTTATAACAAACTAAATTTATAACAAATGATAACACAAAAATATACAACAAATTAAAGACTCAATTATTTCCCCCATGGAACTTACGCTTTGTTGCTATTGATCAAAAAATTGATATAGAGATTACAGGATTGTATATAAACGCCATAAACTTTTTAAATACGAAACGATTTCAGATTGAAATGTTTTATCATGACTCTTCATCACGCGAAAAATGCAGACGTCAATGAGCAAGACAATTTTTTATTATCTAATATTATTCATGTAATACATTATACTGCATAAAAATGTAAAAAATCTTTATAAACTTCTTAAAAACGCAATCATTATTTTGGATTGAACGATCTTTCGTCCCGCGAAAGCGTAGAGGAAAATGTAACACGAAAACAGTACTGAAGTAGAATTATTTCAAACCAAAAGGTCTGTTTATGCAATTTATGGTGTCTTCTTGCAAAATTATCATTATTCATACACCTTGTTCATTGAAATTCCAAATAACGAGGTTCCATGTTAAGTACTAAACAACACATTTTTTATTTATAAATTTCATTCATTTCATTGAATCAGCTGCATAAAAATTCGTTAAAGTTATTTATTATATTTAAAATTGTAAAAAAAATTATGTTATTTCTTATCAGAGAATTTATTTTAAATTAAAAATTGAAAAATGTATCAAGTTATTTTCATCAAATGATTTATTTATTTCAAGAATACTTTCGTCATTAAGCTATTTTAATAACTTTTTATAAAAGATATCGGGTCTCTTTCTAACACGTTGTCATTATTATGAGCTATCTTGATAAAAGTGCTCGAAAAATATAGAAAGACTCATTCATCTTAAACTTGACAACTTTTAGTCGCCTTATATTGAGATCTCGGTAAAACTGCAATCAATTTATTAAATCCTTTCTGACACTTACCCTCCATCAGTCAAATGAATGACAAGACTATATTTTCCTACATATCACATGTACGGTAAATGAAAAAATTAAATTAAGGAAAATAAAATTATGAATATTTCATTTTGTACAAATTTGTTTATTTTTTTCAAGAATAATTTTTTGGAAAATTCATATATCATCGTTAAAACAAATGTGTTTTCCGAATTTAATCTTTTTTAAAGATAACATATAGAGTCGTCAGCAAAATTATAGAAGAATTAGCAATAATTCCTACTTAAAACATGGGCACCAAATACCGTTTTGTTAAGTAAATATTTGTCGAGTCATAATCTTAATCTTACACTGTTTATAAAAAAGTAATTTGATGATAAAAATTAGCGATCAAACTAAAAAATATATATAGGAAGAGTGTGGATGTGTACTTCAATAATTTTCAAGCGGATTTCAGTATATCTGGTTACCCATACATTCCTTAATAATTTAAAAACTGCAAAAATGGTATACTTGAATTTGTGATTTGTGAAAAAAAATTAAAGAAGGGACAGCTTTTTAGTAATGAATAAAGAATTAGTTCAAATATATGATGATAGAGTGCGAATAACACAAGAAGTTCCAAAAAATATGCAAATCAGAGATCTATGAAATAAAGAATACGATAATAAGAGCTTATATTTTATGACAATCAAATACAGGGTCGTTGCAAAACAAGCTAATTTTCTTGAGGCGAAAAAGCAAATACGTAAATGACCCTCTCTCTCTCTCACACACACATACACACGCACACACAAAAAAATTAATAAACTATTAGCAGGATGCAAAAAATGAATAAACAAGGAAAATCACAAAGCAGGAAAATCGTCCTGCTGTACCCAAACTTAAACCTTTGGAACAGTTCAAAAATGCTACCTAAACTGTATATTCACACCAGAAGAAGACAAGTCACACCTTAGACTCTAAAGGTACCAAGTCAGTTTATCAATCACTTCGAATTTCTTTGGTTCTTCCTCTTTCTCTAACTCCTTAAATCATTCAATAGAATTTACTGCATATGAAGACAAATCTTTGACAAATGCAGAGTTTCGTGCTGCTTTAAACAACTTAAGCAACAAAAAACTTTGAGCCTAGACCGCATCGATTTTAAATCTCAAAAATTATAAATAATTCCATCCAAAATATTTTTTTCCACAGAGATAACTTCAGCTTAAAGTTAAACTACTACTCATTGTTCTTAGATATTACTAGGTTATACATTTCCTGAATCAACGAAGGACACACTCTAAACCCAAGTCTTATCGCCCAAAATGCCTGCTCTGAATCTTAGGTAAATTATTCGTAAAATCAAAAATACGGGCTAGTACCCCCTTAAAAAGACCCCCCACGGAGGGCATTTCCCCCAAAAGTCTAGGACCCTAGCGTGTCTTCATAAATTCGGCCTAGGACCTTAGCGTATCTTCAATTGGCCTTAAACCGTACAACCAACTACTAGTAAAACTAATAGTATTAAGATTACATTGCTTTCTAGAATTAAAAAAATATATATATTACACGTAAAACAATTCCTGTTTAGAGTCGGCAGATCACGTTAGGCTTTGAGTAACATCTTATCTTTCAGCACCGTCCGTTACAATTCAGGAAACTAAACTATTCTTGTACATTTGATGATTCTGAATGCCTTCTTGCACTGAATACCTATCAATCATTGCAATGTCCGATAAATACAGCTGTGTTTGTTGAATCATACCAATACAACAGAAGCATTATGTTAAACAGTGGCTTATTCCCTTCTTACCATAAGCAAGAAAAAGGTTGCTTCCAGAAATCTTGCCAAGGACCGATCCTCTGGTCCTAATTCAAATGTAATCCTCGATAAAAGGCTTAATCAGGAATTCGAAATATTTGCCTTTGCGGATGACTTCATTGTTATGTTTTAGGGCAAAAGAAGAAAAGGATGGAATCTTAAGCCTATGTCTCTTTAATATCTGTTTGTCAGTTGCTTACTTCGATCAAACTTCTCCTTTCAGCCACAAAGACACAATGCCTCATCTTCTCGGTACCAAGAATCCTCGAATGAAAACCAGTTATCAGGGTCAATGACGTAAGTGGTCAACACGCTTAAAACACTAAAATCTTAGGAGGTCAATGGATAAAACTTAAATCGGATTGTACATCATATTAATAAATTGAAGATTAAATATTTTAATATTTTTAACAACTCCATCAAACTAACCAATAAAATCTGGGAAATTAACTCAAATATTCTTAAAGTATGGTGTAAAGTTATAGTGGAAAAAATGATCAAATAGAGGGCGGACACCTGGAAAGAGAATCTTTTCAAAACAACTAAATTCAAATTTTCCTCTTTCAACGGATTGTATTGCACCAGATTTCAAATTGCTACTGAGCAATAACTACTGACGCATTGATTGTTGTCATAGAGGTTCTACCAACAAACTTTACACTTACAATTACACAAATCTAAAGTACTACAATTACAGAAAAACATAGTACAACGCTATTTTCCCTATTCCACAATAAAAGTGAACTGCGGTAGCTGTCAACTTCAATTTGCACAGGATTCCTCGCATGCCCAAATAACAATCTAATAAATCTGTTTCGGTGGCGGTATACAGATAGATCTGACATTGACCAGAATTGGGGTTGCTGAGTTCACTGAATTTTCAGATGGTGTTCTGGTTCATCAATGGTTTTCTATGCTTAAAAACTGTTATAGAGAGTTCCATACCAAAAGGGCTACCCAATAGCTCTTCTGGGGATTCAAAGTAACAAGGATTTCCATCCATACATCTAAATTTATTATGACAGTCTCTCGAGCCTATAAAATTTCACTGCAAAAAACTAAATATCCACTTATTTTTAAAATTAAATTTTATCTTAGTTAAAACATCTGTCGCCCACGTTTCTGCACAGAGGGGTGTCGCGGGCAATGAAACAGCAGGTAAGCTAGTAAAGGCAGCTATCAAAATGCATTCTAGACGTCTGTTGCCACTCTCTTTCTTTCACATCAAAAAACTTTAAAATTTCATTTAGTGACGGAGTGGCAGAATTTCTAAAGGGAATGTATGCATTCAAATTAAAACGCAAAATATCCCTTACTAATACAGATCTAACATCAGTTGTTGCTGCCTTCCTGTCGAAACACAGACCTTTCAGGTCTTATCTTCATCTTAATCTAAGAGCCAGTGAAAAGCTACCTGTATGTATTTGACCAGACCTGGGTTTTTGTACATTGAGGCCACTATACCTACCATACATGAGATGGGGAGTCACTAAGCCCAGAGTGGTGGACGCGACGGGCCGCTCAGGTAAGACAGGTATCGATTTTTGGCGAATTTTAAATTCATTTGACCACGTCTGCCGTTTGGAAATTTGAAAATATATTATTATTATTATCGGAAAATAACAATGGCAGACCATTATCGCGCGTTTAACATTGTGGCAGACAGTTTTGAAAGTGCTGAAAAAAATAAAATTTTGAAAGTAATTGACCAGATCTGCCATTGATATATTTTATTTATTAATGTCTTAAAAACTTATATTCGTCACGGCAGACGTTTTCATTGAGACCATACTTCAGCAGGCAATAAAATCTTAGCAAGTACACGGTCAGATGTATATGTATTACGTTCCCTGTTTTACATCAATGATTTACTTTATAAATGTTTTTATAGTAATTAATATTTAATTTTGTAAACTATGGACTAAAATTTATAAGTTTGATGATAAAAAAGTAAATATATTTCGAAAGAATCTCAAATATTAAGGTGTATTGCAGATAACAAATAATCATTCAAATATTTATTTTATTTTGTTCTTTTTATTTATTTAAGACACGATTAACAAAAAGTAATTAAAAAAAATAAATCATGCATGCATTACAAAATATATATTTCTTTCCATTGGTTTGAATCTTCAATCGTCATCATCGGAGTCCTGTATAACGTTGTGTAACTCGTCTTCATCCTCCATTGAATCGGATTCTGTAAAAATAAAATGTAAATTATAGAATAAAAGGAATGTGTAAATTGATTCAAGCATATTCGCTAAAGAATTAATTATTATGAACTTACCAGGGACCTTGGTGATTAAGTCACTCACAGAAGTTGGGAGTTGATCTCGTTCGAACCATTTAAATACAAATTTATCGTCTTGCTCAATCCAGCCATACTTTAATGGGTCCAACGTGGTAGGTTGCTTTTTGTAAGCATTTTTCCAAACAGTTGAAATATAATGCGCTCTTAGAAGTTGCTGTTAAAGCTCACTCTTACACGGTGGTATTGAGCTTGCGTCAAAATTCATTATTTTCTTGCTAAAATTTTCATTAACGCCAGAAGCTTTATAATTGCTGACGAAAAGTTGGTACCTTCCATTATCAACGTCAATAGATTTTTTTGCATCGTAGAACTGGCAGGTAAACTTCTGAATACTGTTAATTACCTCTTTTAACTGATCCTCAGTCAAATTTTCTTCCCCAAGAGTAGCAAATGCTTGTTGAAATTCTATATTTTTTTTCAGCAAAGTAAAAGTCTTTTCTTCCCTTTATTAAAGAAAGCCGGATTGAAATCACATCCTGTGAACGCATGGAAGCCGATTAAGCTTTTGGCTAACAATTCACCAACCTCGTTATAAGTTTTTGTGACGTCAATACACCTTTCGTTATTTCCTGTTCCATTGAGCATCCAAATATTAGAATTAGAATTTTGTAATTGTGTCATATTCCCAATCATTATAATCAAAATATCGGTATCAGAGGCTCTAATAACAATATTCGACTGCTCAGCGATATTGCAAGCATGATAGATAATCTTGGTATCAGCTTCTTCATTTGAAGGACAACATAAATTTTCAACAACATTTGATTGGATCTTGTCATCAACAACTTGATACGATTGACAATTTCGGAAATTAAAAAAAAATCTGTCGGTTGCCCAAAAATGATTTAATTTCCTCACTACACCAATGATTTGTAAAAAAATCTACCAGAGCTTCCTTAAATTTAGTATTCTTCAATTCTTTTGCAAAATCCGATGGTCGCACCTGTTCAGGCCCCGAAATTGTGTAATCAATCAACGATGCTTCATGACGTAGACATCTTTCACTATCTTTTATTGATGGAAACAAATATTGGTCAAAGATTACATCAATTCTCCGGGTGGAATATTTTGATACCATTTGCAGAAATTTCTTTGAAATACTCCCGAATGTTTTGGGAACTTCTTTCATAGAATGTAGAATGAAAAATCCATCAATTAAGAATACATCTGTATTACGTGGTGGTTCCTGATCAATATTCGGTTCAAGGCATTTTACTAGTACAGATTTGTCAGTTTTACAGGAACCACCATCTAGATGACATAAAGCCAGAGGTACAGGAGATATTGGATACGCTAAAATTTTGAGAACATCAATTTGATGGTCCATCGAAATTCCCAACAAACGTCCGAATAAATCTCGCTGTAACTTGATCTCTTGCTGCTTACCTCCAATTTTTACAGACTTTTTCTTTACAAGTAGCCTTGAAAAGTTGTGTATCGGTGTCTTTTGATGGCTTTCTCAAATCTTTTCAGATCAGATGCACATTCAGATATAAAACTTGTTCGTAGCTCTTCACCAATTTTTTGGATATTTAAGAGAAACTCTTCCACTTGAGATGATGCAGCTTTCCCGGAACTTATGTTAAACAACTGATCAGGCGGTAAATCTAAGCTGAAGGGATTCACATATTGATCAAACAAGTTGATAAACTTTTCAAGTTGTTGACAACTTTTCCTAATATTATGTGGCTGCAACTCAGCTGAAATATCTTGTTTCTTGGTAATTCCTAACTCATCCAACACGTGTGTAATTATACTTGAGCGGATGTAGTGACTTCTCGCCCACCGTTGGCGAGCTGAAATCAAGTAAATCAGATGCGTAATACCGGTAAGTGTTCTCGCAGCATCTGCATTAATGGTCTGCTCTAATGTAAGATCAATAGGCTGCCTTGAGAACGGCTTACTGGTACGCTTGATTCCAAAAAATCCTTTTTGAAAGTCCTGCTCTAAACCAGGATGAGTAGTGGGAATTTTGGTTAAATTGTAATGGTAGTGGACAGTCCATTTTGCATAATTTTGATGGTTACATACAAAAAATAAATTTGTTATTTTCGGTAAAATGTCAAGATACAATTGGAAGTCACCAACACGAATGCTCCTGCTCAGTTGTAAATAATGATGAACGAGCTTGATGTAAATCATATAAAATTGGGCTGTTTTACCATATTCACCATTTAATGTTTGTTGCTCGTAAATAGCATAATCATTAAAGAGCTCTTTCAAGCTTTCATTGTGAATAAAAAATGAAGGTGTCTGACAACTCTGTAATCGTTCAATCTCTTCTATGATATCTTCAGAAATTTCAATATTTTTATGTCTTAGAAAAGATCTAAAATTCATTATTTGTAGTCCTAAAGCCATTATTGGGTGTAATCTTTTACAGCGATTAAAATGTTTGCCCTCAATGAAACTTGAAACGGATCCACTAGCAAGCATTTCGTTTTCAACAATGATGGTTGATAAACCACAATCATTAATAACTTTTCCGATCGCCTTAAAATACGACATCATTATATGAAAAGCACCCAAGTGTATAAATAGTTTTTTAAAGGTATTACCTTCTGTTGCTTGAATTTGCAGCGCAATCTTTGCAATAGCTAAATCGTAAGTCACTTGCATGTACTCTTGATTTAACTCTTGCAAGGCTGACATGCATTGTTGCATAGTTGCCAAAACGACTGCATTGTTTATTGGTGAGTGATTAATCGGAGTCAAATACGAAATCAATTGTTGTGGAGTGTCATCTGTCATTATTCTACTGTTAAAACCATTCCACATAGGGGTATTTAATAATCCCAAAGCATGACTTAGCATCCAAATTTTGACAATCCGATCGTAAAGACTCTCAGGCACGATTATATTAACCTCTTCCTCACTTTCAGCTTGAATATTACTAGTTTTTTTGAGTTTTTTAGCACATTGTGGTAACTCAAAATCAATTTTTGCATAAGATCTTCTTCTATATTTACTACCTTCAGTTTCTTCTTCTTCTTCTTCTTTTACATGGTCGTCTACGAGATTGGGGTCAATATTTTGATACATTATTCCAACTGTATCATGGAGAGTGTCTTTTCCAGTCTTGGTATCAACAAATCGGTCATAATTGTCAAATGCTATACCAGCCACAAGATTTTCATCTTTATTAATTACCTCTGGACATATTCCGGTACGTGAAACTGATGAAAACGTTGCTTCTGTTTCTAGCTCTTCGATTGCGGTGTAACTTATACAATGACCGTAACGATTTATGATATCGATAACCTTACGACTGCTTGTAATACTTTTTAATGTCATGCCTAAACAGATGTGTTTTGAGGTCTTAATGTTTCCATTGTGAGTCATATATATAATGTCCTGTGACAGAGATTTTACGTGATGTTGAAATGTGTCACAATTCCGCTGTTTACGATTGTAACCTCCAAGAACTGATGAGAAAAAATCGGACATCATTGGTGGTGTTGAACATTCACCTTTTATTAGCCGTTGACTAGTTAAATAATCAGGTATTTTTTTTTCTTTCTATGCCCAAAATTTTCGCTCGTAAAATGGCTGCGGCTTTTTGCAATGTATCTTGGTCTTTCAAGTGCGCAAATAATGAGTCATCAATAGTTGAAATGCCTTTAGGGGCAACAACTTTTCTTTTATTAGATACCAAAATTTGAATTTTATCAGTAAATTTCTTGTGGATCTTTTCTTCTAAATAGTTTGTAGTAAATATTGCTGTTGCGTCAGAGCCTTCACTTAATTCTTTAAACATTTCTAGATACTCTTTATGTAAATAACTCAGAAAATAACAACGTCCTCGATTTATGACATTTTCTTCAATTAAATAACATATTTCTTTATAAACTGTTTCATGTATTTCTCAGGAGATGTGCCATGAAGTACGGACAGGACTTTCTACTAGTGATCTTTTCTGATTTCTGAAATTTTGCCGGCAAACATCGTGATAGTATACTTCACGAGAGAGAGTACTTTGTATTTTGATCAAAGTTTCATTGTAAATTTCAGTATCTGGCTTAAAGTTTGATAAAATACTTTTTTCAAATTGATCCTTCCCTGAAGTACGTAATGGCTCATTCTTAGACCGTTATTGCTTCTTTATTTTGTTACAAAAAACCCCACAAATTTACGTTTGCTGAAACTACAGGATCAGAAGTCTGAGCAGTCGATGTTTCTACTGAATCTTCAGATGGTTCTTCCTCCAACGGCTGTTCTGCTTCAGCCCCAATTTCTATTCCTGCTTCTTCTGTTTCATTAAGGCTCACGTCTTTTACCAGGGAATCATGTACGACTGTATCACTAATTATTGAGCTATCGGATGATGTAGATGGTTGTTGAATTCCAGACGAAGACGTACTGGGCTGTGATGGAACTTTTTTTTTTAACATCTGTCGAAAAAAAATGTCTTTTCAATGCTGTAGATGTCTTGTAACAACTACTATGATATGCTGAGTCAAACATTTCGTCCGGTAAAATAATATCTTTATATTTCAATTTATGAAATTTTCGTAACCTCAAAATCTTTCTGCATTTTGACATGGTTTCTTCTGAAAATAGTAGTAATTTATCAGTTTTTACCGTACCACAAAAAACACACTTCACTTCTTCTTTTTCACTCGACATAATGTCAGATATATTAATTAAATAAATGACAAATTAACGAAAAAAAAATAAAGCAACACTATGTATTTTATTAGATTCACAAAACACGAGGCATCTGTTTTGTCGCAGCTGAAATTATAGATGAAACAAAATCTTATGAGAAAGAATAGAAGAATAACGAATGAATTCACGCTGTGAGAGGCCCGCGTTTAGGTTAATGATTTCTGATGCGAGTCGTTGTCCATATGGATGCAATTTAAGGAGCAGTTATATGGTTCCCTTTTCTCTCTCACAATTAAAGTTCAGAGCTGAATGTTTTATTGGGGGTTATAAAAAAAATAAAAGCATCTATAATGGTTAGAGCTTTTCAAGGGAAATAATAGTCAGACTTGTTTTCTTAGAAAAAATGTTAGGAGTCATGATTTTGCACGGAAAAATTTGTTCTCAAGTTTTGCTTTCTATGGAGGGACCAGAGGAGGGCTTGGCCTTCTGACCTAGATCACTTCCCATTGGACAAGCTCCACCTGGTAATAATAATAATAATAATAATAATAATAATAAAAAAGACGTAGAGGATTTGCTTGGGTGGTATGGTGAGAGAGGCGAGGGAGAATGAATTTCGGAGTTGTTGTAACAAGTAGGAAATTTATATAAAAAATTGGCTTTCTGGATATTCCATCGCTGGCTACCACCTTCGAAGGATGCAGTGGAAAATTCATTTTTTTAGCTAGCTGTCGGCAGACGCCCGTTCATGTTGTCGGACCAGATGTTCGCAGCGGTTGAGTTTGAATTTGTGGGAACTTAACAGGGACCTCTCAGGACTAAACCCTGAATTATTTGAATTCTAGTAACTATAAAAGAAAATATTATAGGCTAGAATGAGTACAATAGTGATACATAGGGAAAAAAAAGAAAGATAGATATATAGACAGTCTATGCATAGATCTGACCAGGTGGTAGCTAAGTCTTGTTATCTGCTGAAGTGTGTACTCAATGTAAACGTCTGCCGTGACGAATATAAGTTTTTAAGACCTTAATAAATAAAATATATCAATGGCAGATCTGGTCAATTACTTTAAAAATTTTATTTTTTTCAGCACTTTCAAAACTGTCTGCCACAATATTAAACGCGCGATAATGGTCTGCCATTGTTATTTTCCGATAATAATAATAATATATTTTCAAATTTCTAAACGGCAGACGTGGTCAAATGAATTTAAAATTCGCCAAAAATCGATACCTGTTTTACCTGAGCGCCCGTCGCGTCCACCACTCTGGGCTTAGTGACTCCTCATCTCATGTATGGTAGGTATAGGGGCCTCAATGTACAAAAACCCAGGTCTGGTCAAATACATACAGGTAGCTTTTCACTGGCTCTTAGACTATCTGTTTTATTGTCCTTGTAAGTTCCAGTCTGAATATGGAGGAGAGGCAAAAACAACAAAGCAATTTGCAACCAGCATTCTTTTCTATTCTGCCAACTAATTTCTCTTTGGCACATGAAGTACTCCACTAAACCAGCTAACTGACTAATGAATATTACTGGCCGACCCTATTCCGTAAAAAAACAAAGCATGAGTCCCATAGCATAAATTTAAATATGACCTCCTAAGATTTCACATAAACACCACTAAATCACTGTGTGCTCGCTACAAAGAATCCAGTTCATCACTTCTTACTTCAGAATTTTTAAGGCAGCCAAACTGTTCTTTTAAGCTAACTGTATGACTTTTCAAAATTCCACATCTTCCACTCCCTTTTACGATATAGCAATGTTTAGGCGGACTAGTTCAAAATCTGAAAAAATAGACTTTGACAATTACCAGGATGACTAACAATGCAATATATAAAATGGACACTATCATAGCAAAATACATTTTAGAGTCTAGTTTTTCTAAAAGATTCCAAAACTGCAGTACCTAAAATGGACATTTTCATAGCCAACAGATAATTAGAAGAATCCTTATATTCACATTCTATAGCAAAAACTTTTTATTTTTGATTAATATTTTAACTGTCCACTTTTCTTCCGCTTCAGAACAAAATATTTGCTGAAATAAATGAGGTATATCTAGTTCTTTATGCTCCCAAAGTTTCGAGATAATTCCTCAAAAATATTTCTAGATATTTGACAAAACGTCTAAATTAAAAAGTATCCAAATAATTATTGGTAGATAGTGCAGTGTTTTTACCATTTTCTGACGTTCATAATATTAAAGATATTTGTAGCTTTCCTCTTTGCATTTTTGGTATTGTCGCGTGGAAGCATTGTTCTGTTGGGAAATTTCAAGTCACCTAGAAATAGGCGAATTTTGTAGTTATTAGTTCCTTCAATAAAAGTTCGGATTCCGTACTACGCTACACTGTGAGCCAGTGCTTTCTCTACGAAATCTGAGAATTATAAGGAGTCTTCACACGTCGAAGTCAACTCCGAAAGAGCTTCAAATTTCTGATATTAGTGATAGGCTGCACCTTTTAAACTCTCAGTCACACAATTATGTTATGCTGGTACATATTTATCTGCATTAAAACAAACACAGTTAAAAAGAAAAATCTGACAACATAGCTTTCTTTGATATATTGCAATTTTATTGCACAGTTTTGCTCCTTGGTCTTTTACACATATAAACTGCCTCTCATTTCGGCAAACCGCACGAGCTAAGGTCCCCCACAAGTTTTCGATGGGATTTAAGTCTGGGAAGCGAGAAGGCCGCGGGAGAACATTGATACTTTGCTCTGAAAGCCACTTTTTTGTTTCGTGTGATGTATGAATCGGCACGTTATCGTGCTGGCAAGTGTAGTTTTCGCCCCAAATAAGTTCATCGTATATGGCCAGTTGATCTTTAAGAAGATTCTTATACTTTTCGGAATTCATTCTTGAATGCATAAAAACAATATCCGTTTTCCCTTGAGCTGAGAAACCAGCCCAAAGCATTACTGAGCCTCACCCAATTGGCGGCTCATTAGTACATGAGGAGACTTCCGTAAATCATGCCAATAATACTAAAACCCCTCAGGGCCATCCAGGTTAAACTTTTTTTCACCAGAAAATAACACATAGTACCATTTGGAGTTCCAGCAGTCCATAATTTGTTTAGAGAAGTTTAGGCGCTCCATTTTGTGCCGGCTTAGAAGCGGTGTTTTTGTCTTCAATTTTTCTATATTTCACATAGGAAGCATTATGCAACACCTTGCGAATGGGTCTCTTTAAATAGACCAGTTTCAAAGCATTTTTAATGCCTGTAGTGGTCATCTTATTCTGTGTAGCGAGCGAAAGCACATGGCGTCTGTCTCTCGAGCACAAGCAAGGAGTACGTCCAGACCTTTTAATCACCGATCCATTAAAACTCCTCTTTTCAAAACATTTCTAACTGCACATCTAGAGCGTTTAATAACTTCTGAAATATTATTAATTGAAGCACCAGTTCCATTTAATCTCCAAATTTCGCGAATTTCACTTTCTTTTATTTCTGTACCTCGTGGCATGTTTGTAAATACATGAAGTCGGTTATCATCTGCTTTAGTTAACTGCTGACGTCATAGCAGCGTGTAGAAAATTTGCATATTGCACATTATTTTCGAAAAAAAAGCAGGTGTTTTAATTAAAATGTTAGGGTGTCTTATAATTTTGTCCATGGTATTTTTAACTTCTTTTTATTAAATTCTGTAAAAATATCATTTCTGTAAAACAATTACGTGTGATAACAGAATAAATTTATGTTTTTGTCGGATTTGATAAAACATTTTTAAACTCTGAATCTTTTCTTTCACTTATTTGTCAAATTAGATAGGTGTCTTATAATTATGTCCGCCACTGTATTACCTTGATAATCAAAGCTCATCTGTGGATTAAATGGTTAGCACACTGGCCTTCAGTTAATAAGTTAGCGTCTCAGTTCAGGTATGGAAGCTTGTAGTTGTTCGGCATCCACTTTAAGCAGTAAATCCCAGTAGAATAAGCTTATGTATAGAAAAAATATCATAAAGTGACAAACCGAACCGAACCAAGGGAATTTGTGATTTTTTTTTTTTTCATAAAGCACTCACTACCGACAAAATTTAAAACTTTTTTTTTTTTTTTTTTTTTTTTTAAGAAAAAAATAAATAAAATTCCCTTCAAAATAATTTCTTTTTGGCAAACCGTATAAAAATATACGAAATTCTTTAATGTTTATAAATTTGTAAACAATTATATCCTGTATATCCGGTATATCCTGTATATTCTGTAAAAAGTTTTAGGTATATCCTGCAAAAATGTCCGGTATACCCTGTAAAAATTTTAGGATTTTTCAAAATAATAAAAAAGTATTTTAAATAAGTTTTTAAATAGGGAAATTTAGTTTTTTCTAATTGGATTCGCTATCAAAGAGCTGAACCCGTTTTTTTTTTTTTTTTTTTTTTTTTTTTAAGTATATATTTTATATTGAATCTATTTGTTTTTATTTTACAAAGTAAAAGCCATTTCGAAACTAAAATCGAGCCTCTGTAACGTGAACACGTTTAACGTAAATTATTTTTAACATGAACTGTTTCCACTCTCTAAAATTTTTGGAGTGGGAATCTCACTCCTTAAAAAAGTGACCATTATTTTTACACGAATTAAAGTGAGAAAATACTATTGTCACTCTTGAAAATGTGACATTTCTCACTTTTCTCGAAAGAGAGACTTCTAGTCACTCTGTCACAAAGAGTGATGTCATCATCAATTGCAAGATCAACCTGCTGAAGAGTGAAGATTTGCTGGCGCCATCTAATTTCCATATTTCGAACGAAATATGAAAGACAATTTCTCGGCAATCTATTGCATGTGATTTGTTTAACAGAAATTATTGAATTTATTTGAGTTTAAAAAAAGAAAATAATTATGTTAAAAGCTGTTTTGGTAAATATATTTTTTTATACGATTGATAAAATTGAATTGTTATCAGTAAAGAATCGAAAATCATAAGAAAGTTATGGAAATTCGTAATGAGAGCATGGAGTTTTATTTGGAAATATATAAGGTATAAAAGAAAATATCAATGCAAATACTTAATGCATAACATCTTAAAAGCGTAATAGGAATTTACATTTTTATTATATTCATTGATGCTTAACACATGTGAAACATTAGAAAAGCTGGCTATAATATTTTACTAAAAATTAAAATCATCAGCGAGATTTAATACTCCTGAACAGACGAGTTTTTCAAGAAACTGTGTAGATTTGTCGTAAATATTTAACTTAAAAAAAAAAAAAAAAAAAAAAAAAAAACATGCACACTCAAGAATTTTTCTTTCCCCTAAGCTACATTTAAAATAACTATTTGTCTTAGGGAATTTCTTTTCAAGTATACATTTTGATTTGAGAAATAATTCTAATTTTATTAATTTAAAAATAATTCTAATTTTAGTAATTTAAAGCAATTCTAACTTTAATTTTAAAATGTACATTAGAATTCTGTAATTTTACATTCTTAATAAATGAAGTAAAAGTTTATAAATGCGATTAATCTCTTATGTGAATGATTTACCACTCTAAATTAAGCAAGTTTTGTGTGTCCCCAGTGGTTCGGTGGTAAGACGCTCGCCTGCCACGAAGATGGCTACGGTTCGATTCCCCGCAGATCCCAAAGCAAGTGTGGAAAAAAAAAAATTAAGAAAGGAAAAAAAAAAAGAAAGTGGTAGAAGATACCGTCTAGCGTATCCATATTTTTTTAGAAAAAATAAACAGTCATATTCTTTGAAATATTCCGAACAATCTCACTCTTAATAAAGAGAGGGAAATCTCACTCTTTCGAAAAGAGACTTCTCACTCTTTAGAGGTTGGCTCCATTTTGGCATGTTCAAAGAGTGATATGCCACTCTTTTAGAGTCAGATCTCACTCTTCATATTTAAGAGAGCACAATCCCCGTCAAAATGAAGATTAGCTTCTGAGTTACTGATAGCATGAACTAATGATAACATGAACAAATTTTTTATTCCTCTCAAGATTTACGTTAACGAGGATCAACTATATAATTAAGAATTTAAAGTATCAGTAAATATAATAGCAATCGTTTCTTAAATCTTCTTTTTTTTTTTTTTTTTTTACAAATTGCTTTTAAAATTAACAATATCGCAAATGCTCTTTGTTTCTTTTTTTAATTATTATTACTGATTAAACGTTGTATTCTTTGTAATACTTGATATCGATTGAATGCCCTTCTTATAAAATATATCAGTAACGACTCATGGTGATAATATATTTTTTTTTAAATATTTATTGCACCCTTTACAATAATAAATAATAAAAAATAATTTATTATATACTTTTTAATTCCTCCGCTATACTAAGCATATACGAAATTTCTTATGAAAATTTATAATTTTGTATACGAACTTTTATTATAATTTTATTATTATAAAATGACTAAAGGGGAAGGATATTGCAAATTTATAGATCTCTTATAACACTTTAAAAATTTCAAATATCTCTATAAAACAGTTTTAAAATGCTGTATATTTGATTGCTCTATTACAAGACAACATTTTTTTTTTTTTTTTTTTAAGAATATACTTTGCTATCATATTCGTGATCTTTAACAGATTCTTTTATCCTTTCTAACGTTCACTTAATTTCCAGATGTTCTGTTTAAAAAGGAAAAAGAATTGAATAGAATAAAAAAAAAATCTAAGCAAGGGAAAAAAGCCTCATTTGTTAGATATTTCAAATAATTATTCTTGCGCTTAACCTGCTATTTGTTCTGTTTAATCAGAGAAACAGAATCAGTATTAAAAACGTTCAAACAGCTTCTCGAAACTATTGACTTTCTATTATGTTTTTTTTTTTTTTTTTTTTTTTTTTTTTTCAGCAACTCTTTTAAGATAAGTTAAAATAGCTAAATAAGAAGTGTTACGTAAAAGTAAATCGTTGAAGCTTTAAATGAATTGATATCTCTTTAAAATGCATATAGAATTTTTATTAAAAAACGTTAACAAACAGTTTTTTTTCATCTCATTGAGTGTAGTTTGAAAGACAACATTAATGGTATTAAGTAACAACTATTTATTCTTTTCTCCTTCTAAGAAACTTTTCGCGACATAAAAGAAGCGGTCAACTTCGATGAAGAAAACAAGCCTTTTACATCTTTTTCTTTTAGAATTTACGATTCCAATGTAATTTTTCATGCTAAATTATATAGTGCTGTTTTATAACATTTATTATTTTTCTACATCCTTTACACATATGAAATCAACAAGAAATAATCGCATTCTATAAATAACAGCAATGAAACCAAATAACTAAGAAAGCATTTTCTGTGTCATAATTCTCGAAGATCAAAATTAAACTTTTTCAAATATCAACTTTTAAAAGAGACAAATGTTTTTACAAAATAAACAAGATAAAATAAAATACATCTTTTAAAAAGAAATCATTCAGATGGTAGGAAGAGGTTTCTATTTTTAAAGAGACTTGTTTGAGCTCATTGGGGATTTTCTTTTTATCTAGTGCTTTAAAATACATTAAACTGCTAATAAAACACAATTTGTTTATCGGTTGACCAGCAATATAATTGGATGACATTATAGGATTTGACTGACTCTCTGTGAGAACAGGCAAGGTATTAATATGGATATTTGTCTTACTTTTTAATGAAAGAAATTAGTAAGGAAATAATAAGGAACATTTACACACTCGTCTAAACTGTAAATTTAATTAAATTCATTTTTCCTTTCTCTTAAATACCTAATATTTCTGAATTTATCAACAAAGTTTATTATTATTAGCTTCCAACTGTCATTTTCTCAAACTCTCATAGAGAAAGTTGTCAGATCTAGGACCTACAGTAACCAATCGCCCTTATTTCCAAAATCCAATCCAATCCATAGAGAAAGTCGTTTACTTCATGGAAATGATTTTGACTATTAATTTTCCTGTACTAAGAACAGATATCCTTGCAACAATTTGTTCCTTTTTTATGGTATTTATACTTAAATTTAAGATCTAGCTTAAATTTTTCATAAAACTAAATTTTCCATAACATAGTTATATTAATTTTATCGAAAATCTATTGTTTTGTTTTCTGAAATCAATTTAGTGTTCTTTTATTAAATTTATCTGAAGGTTACTTTCATAAATCAAAAGCTATTAACTCCATAAGAGCATCTTAATATAATTTTATAATTATTTTACTAAATGGATTTTTTTTTAATTTTTGTTTCTAATTAAAACCCGTCATTAGAAAATGCTAGTTCACTTCGAAACTAAACTTTAAGCGAAAAGGGGAAGAAATTGTAGAATATAAAATCAAACACATGTAGCTGTTGATAAAAAGAAATGTATGGGAATTAAAATTTTCAAAGGCAATTCAACAGGTAAAGTAGCTTCGTTGTTCTATAGAAAAGTTTCATGAAAATCGCAGGATGATTGTGATACAACTTTCAGAGTAATTTAGCAACAAACTTTGAAAAAGAAATTTCATGGTTATATGGAAAGGATGTCAAGAAGTTTAAGCTTCAAATGGATAAAATCTCAAATAACACATCTATGTTAACTGCTCCTTACTAAGGGCTAGAATTAGAAACAGGAATGAAATAAATCTTACTTAAAAATATACACATAAAATTATAAGAACATTTATCGCTTTCGATTTGTCAAAGCAATGATGAGATAAATAGAATCCAAGAACCCTAAACGAATTTTTAAAAAAGGTAATAACAGATGTGCTATAAAATTAACAAAAAAAGTTTACAAAAAATTTATTTTTATAAAAAATTCGAGCTTGAACTCGTTGTTAAGAATATAGACCATCAAATAGTAACAAACCTTACTAAGAAATATGCCCTTCATGTTTAAAAATCAATTTTTTAAAAACCATTTCTATAAAGTGTGAAGGACCTTTGCATACAGGACGATAAGAAAATATAAGAATACTTTGGTCTAGAAAATTATGAAATAAATGAAGGTTCTATTAATAATTTAAACACATGAAATATCAAATAACAACATATTTATTAAAATTAGGTTGCAATAGTTTTCAACAATGCAGTAATTGATTAAATTAAAAAAATATAAGCAATAATTGAAAAATGTACTGCTAACAAATTCTAAGAACAATTATAAGACCACTCATCTATAAATAAAAAGAATATGCTAAGTAATACTATATTGGTTCTCCATTTCTCCATTTCTCCTTATAACTTCAAACAATCTGTTTTTTATTGGAGTGACCAGCTGGTTAAGCTCAGATTCAAAAATACTGTGTCATTCCTTTACAATGGCTACTTCTAGTTTCTTGGCAGATAAATGCTGTTCATTATTAACATAAACTTTGCGAAATAATATACCCCAAAGATTTCTCATAGGGAATTCAATTTGGCCATGGCAAATCAGTATATTTTTTTATTTAATCCATTCCTGGGTGGATTTACATCTACAGTCGGCAGCAAAAGTATCTGTGCACTAGCAAAAATTCTTATGTAAAAAACAGTGCTCTTAATACAGTTTTGTTAAATAAATCCTTGTTGAATCGTGTTCTTAGACTGACTAAGAAATGTATTTTTTTAACAAAGCTGCATTAAGTGTACGTTTTTACATAGGAATTTTTGCTAGTGCTCGGATACTTTTGCTGCTGACTCTATAAGGAAAGGGACGTGACGTCACTCGCAGTCACATTATGGATAGAGTGACAAAACATTGGCATTTCCACCAATAATTGCCACTCGAGACTGGCAAAGATTGATTGACGGAGCGTTTGCTTGTAAACATGCCCTTTCCTTATAGTAACAAGAAACACTATCCTACTAAAACATCAAGTTAAGACCACCTAAAAAACCTCAAACAGTTGTTGCAAGGAGTTGTATTAAGAAGTTCGCTAAGCGAGAGTTACGAAGTAGTTGAGTCGGATTAGTAGTCCTTACTCTATTTACTGAAGCGCTCTACTGTTAAGCTAGCAGTTGCGAATTTAAAAGGTAATAAGCGTCAGACTTTGCGAGATTAAACTAATAAATTACAGTCGGCAGAAAAATTATACGAGCGCTAGCAATAATTCCTATGTAAAAAAGTACACTTAATACTGTCTTTTATTAAAAATAAATCCTTGTCGAATGATGTTCTTAGATTGACTAAGAACAGGATTCGACAAGGATTTACAGAGGGGATTCCACTAAGATCCAGATTCCTTCTGCAAACATTTGGCCTTTACAAAATGCCAGACTGACACAACATAATTCAGAAGTTTGGTGTAAATTTTGAGTGGCAATTAATGCAAACTAAACATAACTAATTTCTAGTTTTCTTTTACTTGTCGAGGATAAACATCCGCTTTCTAATGACCCTCTTTCTTAATATATAATATTACAACTAATTGCTTTAGATCAGCACAAAGGCAGGAATGAAACGAAAGACTTATTTTAGAGATTTTTTATTTAACTAGATATATTGTTTATTCATCTATGAAAGGAAATTTGTTTATTTATGTGTTTAGATCAAATCTAAGAATGGAATTTTCTTCCACTTTCTATCATTGTAATAAGCTGAAAGTTTGCCAACATATATAACGATAATAACAATACGTGCACAAGTGATAATGGATATAGGGTTGTGGCCCTGGAAAGAAGGAGGGGGGTGTTGGTTTGTAATTTCTGTTCAATCCAGTTAACTCACTTCAAATCGTCCGATTTAGTTAAATTTTGCATTTATGTATTACTCCGATGACAATAAATTCTCAAGTAATCACAGACTTAAGAGTAGGACCTTGGGGTACTAGGCCCCTATATTCTGTTTAAAATTCGTATCGTATTTTAACCGACTACTTCTCGTCCGACGCAGCTGAAATTTTGCATATACATAACTCCAAGGACAATACAACGAAATTAGATATGGGGTCTAGGGGTCCCTAAAGTTTAAAATTTGTTTCGAATTTTAACCCTTTTCCTATCGTCGTATTAAGCTAAAATATTGCATACATGTATAATTCCAACAATATCTGCTTATGCAGTAACGGACTTTGGCTGTTAGGAAAGGAGGGGGGAATCTGACAGCCCACGACCCTGATTCCAGTTCAAAATTTCTTTTCGAATTTCAAACTCTTTCTATCATCCAATTGAGCTGAATTTTTGCATACAAGTATAATATTTACAACCGCCTAATTGAAGCTTTTATAGTACATTTTAAAATGAAAACGTGTCCTTGAATATATTTAATTCATGCGTTAGTTTTCATTTATTGTGCCTGTCAAATTGCTGAAAAAAAAAATCTCGCTGTAATAACAATTCACGTGAAGAAAGAGCAAACTAAACAAAAATGAATTCGAATACTCACTATTAGATTAATGTATTCATGCAAGATGATAGAATATTGACAATTTATTAAAAAGAGGCCTAAAAATGCATTGTTACTTGTTACACTTCACAACTACATTATAACTCTAAACGATGACTAAATCCTTCCATAATTCATCGCTTACAGTCGGCAGCAAAAGTATCCGAGCACTAGCAATAATCTATGTCTAAAAAATGTACACTTAATACTGCTTTGTTAAATAAATCCTTATCGAGTGATGTTCTTAGTCAGTCTAAGAACATGATTCGACAAGGATTTATTTAACAAAACAGTTTCAAGTGTACCTTTTTGACATCGGAATTATTGGTTAGTGCTCGAATACTTTTGCTGCCGACTGTATAATAAATCTGTAAAATATTCTGTACATGTTTTAGATGAGATAAAAGGAAAATACGCGGGGAAAACAACATGCTTTACGTGGCCTCTTCAAGTGTTTATACAGTCGGCAGCAAAAGTTTCCGAGCACTAGCAAAAATTACTACATAAAAAAAGTACACTTAATCCTGTTTTTTTAACCCGTTAGTAGTCGCTATAGACAGCGCCACCTATTACAGATTGCACACTTTTTATTTAACTCTCACCAATAATTTTAAGAAGTGATGTGATCAACGTTTCTTCGATTTTATTCGCGTTTTATGTATATCAAAGGGCACTTCTTAAAATTTTTGGTGGCAGTTGAATAAAAAAATCTGGCAACACTGAAGGATGGGCGGAAAATCGACCTTCTAGCGACTACTAACGGGTTAAAATAAATTTTTGTCGAATCATGTTCTTAGATTGACAAATAACAGGATTTGATAAGGATTTATTTAACAAAACTGTATTAAGTGTACTTTTTTACATAGGAATTTTTGCTAGTGCTCGGATACTTTTGCTGTCGACTGTAACATTCTGTAAATGGCAGCATTAAAGCTTTAAATTATATATTAAAAAGTAAATAAAACAAGCAAAAGTAGATATCCAATAGCTATATCCAATAGCTAGTTGAAAAGTTAAGTAAAAAACTCTTTTTTCATTGACAGAAATAGATTTAATAGAGTCTTTATTCTTCGAAAATTCAGCCATACAGAAAACAAAGCGCAAACTCGTTAAAATATACAGTCGGCAGCAAAAGTATCCGAGCATTAGCAATAATCCCTGTCTAAAAAAGGTACACTTAATACTGCTTTGTTAACACTTGCAAAAACTCCTATATACACTAGCAAAAACACCTATATAAAAAAAGTAGAGTTAATACTGTTTTGTTAAATAAATCCTTGTCGAGTCATGTTCTTAGTCGGTCTAAGATTATGATTCGACAAGTATTTACAGTCATTTGCAAAAGTTTAAGACCAGTAGCCGATTTTTATTTTTTTAACATATTGCACCATTTGCGCAGAATATTGCGTCATCTCATGGACTGATTGCATCAGACGCATTCTTCTGCTATAAATAAAGGTATCCGGCACGTTTATCACCAGTTGTTCATTGGATTTTGTCGTAGACCGTGCTGTTGTGTAATTATTGTAATGGGTAAAAAAAAACCTTCATTTACTGCAACAAAAAGGTCAGAAATATTGACCCTGCATAATATTGGATTTTCTGAAAGTCAAAGAAGTTCCAGAGTAAATGTGAGCAAGACAGCTGTGCATCAAGCTTTTAGTAAATTTAAAATTTCGGGAGAATTTGTGGACCTTAAGAGAAGTGGTCGCCCTATAAAATCGAGTTCACGTGATGATCATGTGATAAAAAAGATGGTCGTACGAGATTAAAGAACCTCCTGCAATATAATTACACAATCTCTGACTGCAAAAGACACCAATGTCAGTTTCAATACTATTTCAAGACATTTGGCCAAACATTTTGGTTTATTATACCATAAACCAGCAAAGAAACCTCGACTAAGAGAGGCATACTATTGTAACAATCGCAGCTATCGTAGATCACAAGTCGGATCGTACACGCTGCAGCAAAAGTGTCCGAGCACTAGCAATAATCCCTGTCTAAAAAATGTACACTTAATACTGTTTTGTTAAATAAATCCTTGTCGAATCAAATTCTTAGACTGATTAAGAACATAATTTAGCAAGGATTTATTTAACAAAACAGTATTAAGTGTACTTTTTTAGACAGGGACTATTGCTAGTGCTCGGATACTTTTTCTGCCGAGTGTACGATCCGACAGGTAATCTACGATAGCTGCGATTGTTACAATAGTATGCCTCTCTTACTCCAAGTATGAAAAAGAAACGATTCTTAAAGTCTACAGAATTTTCCGAACTTTTAAATTTTCTAAAAGACTGATGCACAGCTGTCTCGCTCACATTTACCCTCGAACTTATTTGATGTTCAGAAATTTTGTGGAGGGCCAATATTTCTGACCTTTTTGTAACAGTAAGTGAAGTTTTTCCACCCATTACAATAATTGCACAATAGCACTGTCTACGACCAAATCCAATAAAGAACCGGCAATAAACGTGCAGGCACCTTTATTTATAGCAGTAGAATGCGTCTGATGCAATCAGCACGTGAGATTACACAATAATCTACTAAAATGGTGCAATGTGTTAGAATACTAAAAATCGGTTACTGGTTTTAAACTTTAGCAAATGACTGTATTTAACGAAACGGTATTAAATGTACTTTTTTGATATCGGAATTATTGGCTAGAGCTCGGATACTTTTGCTGCCAACTATACCTCCAGCTTTGAAAAATTGTAGACGTATGCTTCTATTGTAAAACACAGATATGTAGTAACTGTAAAAAACTGTTATTAGTTACTAAAGGATGTGCATACATTAAGCATATTATTGTAATATTTAAATTTCTGTAGAGCACTTTTTAATTTCTTTAAATAAAATCTTAATTTTTTTAAAATAAAGTCTAAATTTCTTTAAATTTCTTTAAATGTTATTTTTTATAATACATAACTTTATTTGTCATTTATTTGTCATTTGTCATTTGTCATTTTCACATTCATCATCATCATCTATTCGTTAACGACCGAATTAATTTTGCTAAATATATTTTGATGAATATTTCGAATCTAAACTAATGTGGACTACTGAGAATAAAATTTATTAAATTCAAACAACTCTTCTGTGAGTTTTAAATTTAAAGTCTGTCTTCATTTCAGGACGATTGGTGTTCCAGGGAAAAGACTTCCAGATAGGAAAACTGCAAGATAACAGATTAGTTTTCTGTTATATGTTGACAAAGACATCGAAAGTAAACTATTACAATTATATTGTTATTGAACATCACTTAAGTTGGTATATCTCCGCAAAAACCAAATATATATGAGATGATCGAAAAATCATAAAATAACTATCGAAATTATGGAATAATAATTGATATCGTGTACATAAAACTCTATAGAATCATCTATAAGGATGCCATAAACTGGCTCTAAAAAGCAGAAATCATTCCAAGAAACCACAATAGATGGACGCGCTAATTTATTAGCTGTCTTCAAATGAGGACATTGGGTTAGTTGGTTGGCTGGTTGGTTTTTCATCGCATCAGTTCTGCGCAATGGGCAATTGGCGACCAGGTCGCTGGACGTTAACAGGTTAATTTATACTTGTTTGGGAACAATTAATGGGATAATTATTTTTATACTTTTAAATCTTTCCACTTAACTTATTTTTGAAAATTTCTAATTTCTGATTCAAAACCTGTTTGATCAGGGCCTTTTCAATGGTTTTAGATGTATAGAAATTTTGGCAGTTCTAGTGTTATGCGACAAACCACCATCTTGAGAGGAAATCTAATTTTCCATAACAAATATTCGAAACTTGTGTAAGCGAGGATATGTACCATACCACAAAAACGCAGAATAAAAATAACACTCTTTCATTACAACTTTCATTTAACTTAAAATAAACAAAAAAATAAGTTTCCGCGAAAGTTTAAAAAAAAAATCATGAATATGAATTAATCGTTATATATTTATCAAGACAATATCCTTATAATAATGTATTCTTCATATTTGCTCGTACTTCAAATGATCTGTAGAAAAACATATTTCTTCAAATCACAAAATCCATCTTAAATCTTTAATCCAGGGGATCTCAAAATAATTGTATTTATTCTTTATACCCTTTATTTAACAATTATATATTTCACCTCAAGTGAGCATGGCCGTGAAGGCCGTTTTATATTCATTTCGAAAATATTTTGCATATTCGCATTGATTTACCTTTCTCCCATGGTTCTCCATGGTAATTGGGACAACAACTGCTTCAAAGATAACTCCAAATATTTCACAAATTATGAGTTATGCTTAACTTATGCAAATGAGTGGCTTTAAATAATAATGAGTAGGTTTATACTTCACTTTTTCAGAATATTTTATTTCTTATATTTATTTATTGGCTTATCTTTATTTTCAAAGATTATTTTTTTAAGCCAATGTTTTCCCTACTGCTGTTGCAATTATATCCAATTATCTTTAAATTATATTTTTATAAGCTAATAGTAAATTGTTTGTCTGTAAATTATCTGTGATACAAATTAACAACTAACCTTTTAATATTATTTTACTTTTGTATGTCAAATAACTGTAATATTATTTTAAAAGTGAATGTTAATTTCTTTTTCATTTTTCCTGCATAGTTAGTCTCAGTGTCTTAATGTATGACTATTTCAGTCTATGGAAAAAGAAAAAATACTTTATTTTTGTCAAATTTCTGTATATACAATTCTTTCTGTTCTCTTTCAGTGACAACTCGTATTATTGATTTTTCACTCAGCTGGGATCAAACTTGAATGTATTGACATACGAAAGTAAATAAAGTTCTTTTGGATAAATTAGTTTGCTCAGATTTTTTTTCTTTTATCAGAACTAAAAGTGATACTAGGAATGTCATTATGGAAAACAAATAAAGATGGAATTCTCTTTCAATCTTTGAATAAATGATGCAACTTTTTTTTTTTTAATTTCTTGAAAGGGAAGATTTTTTTTACATTTATATAAAATAGAGGCTTGTTTTGAAACAAAATCTTATTTCTTTAAAGTATATTTTTTATATTTTTAATGGATGATAGAAACAAAAATGCTTTTTTAAATCCAGTTTTACTTTACAAGTATAAGTCATTTTAAAGTTACAGATAATTTATGAAATTATAACATATCTAAAATTTTCCATAAAAGTATGATTCTTTAAAAGAAATTTATTCAATTTTTCGTTAGAATGATATTTTTCCTATTCCTTTAAACATTACAACCTATAATTACATATAAGTCAGGAATACAGATGTATAAAAAAGGAGCCTGTTGTTAACCATAGATTGCCCTATTAATTTGGAAAAACAGTTTGCTTTCTTTTAGATAAATATTAAGTATAATTAATTCGTTATGGCGTCTCCAGGTTTTTAGAATGTCATGTTGCTTTGGTGTTCATTCTAAGACCAATTGTCTACACTAGAGATCTGGATCTAAGAGAGAATGTCCTCCGTGTTTTTTTTCCCTAAGGGTCTTCTAGCTACAGTTGGCAGCAAAAGTATCCGAGCATTAGCAAAATTTCCTATATAAAAGGAGTACACTTAATACTGTTTTGTTAAATAAATTATTGTCGTTCTTAGACTGACTAAGAACAGGATTCGACAAGCATTTATTTAACAAAACTGTATTAAGTGTACTTTTTTCGATAGGAACTTTTGCTAGTGCTCGGATACTTTTGCTGCCGACTGTAGTATTTACGCGAGTTTCGGAGAAAACCATAGAAAACTCCGAACTAATCGGTCACCAATAACACCCTAGGATAGAATTCTCAGAAGGTAAGTGCCAGTAAAATTCGTTTGCATAATAGTTGGCATGCATTTGAAACGATATCATTTAAAAATTGATTGTTGCGTTGCACCTGTCGTTATTAAATTTTAATAAAGCATTCTTCTGAGAGGTTTTCTCTTACCTAACACTGATTATCCATTGCGCAGTACTAGTGCGACGTTAAAACCACCCACCCAACCAACAATACCTAACAGTGTGCAGTAAAATTACTTATTTATTATAAAACATTTAAAATGATGCAGATCCTGCTAACACATATAGAAAAAGATTTCTTTTAAATATTTCTGATTTATTGATAATTGTTTTTCTAAAATATTTTTTTTTTCGTCTTTATTCTGCCATATAATTTTAATTAATATATCTACTTTTATAATTAATAAATTTATTTTTTAAGTATTGTAATATAATAGAGGAATTACGTATTATTAATTTGAATTTAATTGTCAAAACCTTTTATTTATTTATTAAAGCATAATTATAATTATACTCAAATATAATAAGTATATACACAAACTTAATATTATTTATAATTTTTTAAATGAATGAGGATAAATTTATTATAAATAATTTTCTTTCAAATTATTTTAGTGTTCAATCTAAATATTACGTTAATAATATGACACATGAGAAGTATTTATAAAATGCAAAGATGAAGTGGTATTTTATGGATGATTAATAATTTTCCATCTCTGACCTGCATTCAATTTTTATTCTTCATTTATGAAATAATAATAATAATAATAAAATAATAGTATATTAGTCTAAATTTACCTACTATAGTTTAACAATTGTACGATTTTGTAATTCAGCGTATTTATCAGTCACGTGAGACCTCACAGGAATAGTACCGTAGAATTTCGGAAGTTGTTAAGTTTTTAATATTTGGATTTGTATAACATGTCTGATTTCCGTAAGCTGAAGTAAGGAAAAAAAGTTTGTTTCAGGTTGAGTTGAAGTTGAGGGGTTTTACATCGCACTTCACGGTAGCCTGTGATATAGCTCTAAGTGTTGTGCAGAGGCATACCATCACAATTTCTGTGTAGCCAGTATATGGTAAACTCTGGATATAAATGCACCCCAGAAGCTTGTAGAATCGCTGCCCACATGAATATTGGCTGTTATTCATGCAAAAAGGAGGTCCAGTGTGCGAAAGAAGGTCCAATAAAATATTAATTTAAAGGTTTCTAATTCATTGGCCAGTGTGTGTTTTTTTTTAAATACTTTCTAAAATTACAATTTTCCGGACAATTGCATTTTGTTTTTAACACTGGGTTCAATCCTAAATTGTACGTGGAGGACGACATAATAAAATCTGTTTGAAATTTTTTTTTTAAACGATAAAATTAGCAGTAGCAGAAAGAGAAAAAGAAAATATCCAAGTGTTACTTTTTCTTTTGTCCCTTAGTGTTATTTATCGGTTTAAATTTTCTGTGAATACTTCATAAATGAATACAGTGAAAATATTAGTTTAAGTGCTTCTTTACATATTTTCAGTCCACGAGCTTCCACTGGTTTTTACAATTTCAAGTTTCAATATTTTGTAAATAAATTGTAGCTTTTTTTTTTTTTTTTTTTTTTTTTTTTTTTTTTTAATTAGTTGTAAGGTTAGGAAGAGATTTCGTAAGAAGTTTTGAAATCAGAGTTGCGAGGAATCCTAGTTCGGTTAAGACTCATCACTCTACTTAAAGGGTTTAAAGTGAAAGCTTCGGGTTTTGTGGAAATGTTGCAGATAAGAAGCAATTGAGTAAGTTTTAGGTTGGTTTGTTTGTTGGGTGCACAATGGTAATTGGTGATGGTCTGCGATGAACCCCTAAGGATGGTCTGGAGATAAGTTTGTCGGAAGGCAGGTTTCGTACGAAATGCAAATTAATTTTCTAAAGTATAAAAGGCAGGTTAAAAAGATACTCGAGGGTTTTTGGTGTAAAGAGGAGATTTTGACTTTTGTGTGTTTTGATTTCAGGGTTTGCTGTTCGAAGGGATAGAATCATGTGTCGCTTTGATTTAGATGTCTCATGGAGTTAACTTATGAGGAAGTAGAATAAAATTTTACGCCGTTTATGTCTCTGAAAATATTTTCGTAATATCAAGTTATTTATTATATTAGCATTGGAGTTATAGTGCATTTATATTTTATTATACATTTCAGATGTAGTCCATTCCCCCTCGTTGAAGAGCCTTCATTAAATATTTGTCAAGTTTAAACAATTACGTTTCAGTGTTTATTTCTTACACATACAACAGGTTCAAATATGAATTATAACGGCTTGAATTCGTCACATAATCGTGTAGTAAAAATAAAACAAAAATTATTCTAAATTCACATTTTAATTTGTAAAGCTCAAAATACTTTATTATACATCAAAAGTTATCAAAATCATATGTAATGACTTTTAATAAAAAAAGAAATTATTCTAAGTCCTGTAGTTCGATAAAATATATAAATTTTCCTAAATGAATGGGGAAAAAAAAGATATACTTTAAAAATATTTTTTATTACTTAATTCTTTAGGGATGAGTAAGTATTGAAAAGACATTTATCACCTGCATGTGATTAGATTAGCATAATTTTTGAATAATATGAAATAAAGACAAACAACTATGGAAACAAATGGTAGTTAGCAAAAAGAAAAAAAGAAGAGGAGAAAATTTTGTGTTGATTTTTCATCTTTTATTTTGTTGTTGCTTACGAAAAATGTAAATTTGCATAAAAAAAGGTGTGAGAAATAAATGACACAAATATTTTCTTAAATATAGATTTTTTTTTTTTTTTTAATGTATCATATTGAAACATGATTTATTAGCCAATGTTTCACGGCGAAGCGTTTAACGTGCATTTTTAATAAGATGTATTTTTTCTCGATAGCGACACCCAAGGAATTCGTGTTTAGTGAAGTAATTAAAACAAAATAATTGCTGACAAGAAGCATATTAAATGGACAGTTTAAATATTTTTATGCTAAAGTGTTTAGCATTCATTTTTTATCTCAAATATAAATAAATAAATAAAAATAAATGTGTGTGAGATTATATAAGACAGCAAGAATGTTTCAAATTTTGAAAATGTAAGAGGATTAGAAATAAATTAACTCTAGTAACTCTTTAAGTAATCAAATTTTGATAAAGACTTATTAGTCTAAGTGATTATTATCACTTTAAAAATAATTAAGATCAAGTAGAAAAACCCGTTTTGATTCGATTTCAGACTTGCCAACATTTCTGATTTATTCTTTAACGTTGTTAATATTCACATTTTTATCACACTACTTTTATTATTATTATTATTATTATTTAAAAAAGTAATTTTATTCTTATTTAATGGAATTATTTAATTTTCATCATATTTATTTCATAATGTTAAAAAATTACTCTAACGAAAACGTGGTGTAAAGGAAAGGCCTGAACTGAAAATGCAACGGAATAAATTAGAAATGTTGGTAGAACTGTTAGAAAGTTGTGCAAAATTTCGTTAGGATGATGACATTTGTGATAAAAATATAATTTTAAAAACAGTAATGTCTATCGTTTACTAGTTTAACTATGATCTACTTTTCCAATGGTAATGAAAACCTTGCACATCCTTATTATATCAGTCATAACAAAAAAAAAAAAAAACTTTGAGGTAACATTATATATTTTTTATAAGACATGATTTTAATTTGTAAAAATAATGAAAATTACTTATTTTCTAAAGAGAAACAAAATTATACGCGTAGTTTACAAATTATATTGCCTTTCTGCATATATCCTTTTAATTAGAGGCATAAAATATTAATTTTATGTCTCTAATTATGTAGTATGTATATTGTTTGTTTGCATTGGAAATTCCTAAGATTTTTTTTTTTATTATTTCTGTTCATTCAGTGGGTAATTGTTTCAAATCATTTTAAACGGATGCATGCTTGTGAATTAATAATTTTCCCCAACAAGTTAAACTTGAATTTTCAAATTATTTTGCTAATAGTTTTTATGATAGAATAGTTTGTATAATAGATAGTTTGAAATTAACCTTTTTTGTTTGAGTGAGCTTGGTAGAAAACCGAGAAAAAAATATTTGACTGACAAAAAAATAAAGGAAGTATGGGACAACTTGTCGTCTGACAGTGAAGATGATTTTGAATATCTGGAAAGTGATGATGACAATGATTCATCATTCAGTAAAGAAAATATTCTTCAATATTCAGTTTCTAAGCGTGTAAGACCGAGCAGTCTTTTACAAAATGATTACAATGTGAAAAAATTAGAAAGGCCATCATACATTCCTTTAACCTGCACCAGACAGGATAAAACTAAACATGTTCCCATATGGAAAGAAAATCGTATTCGTTGTGAAGTGCCAAATTGCAAATTCCTAACATTAATTGGATGTAAAAAATGCGCTTTAGCATTATGTAAATAATGAAAAATTTTTCATACAACATAGATTACACAATAAATGTACGTGTCCAATTTTTTATAGGTCATTTTTATTTATATAAATTAATGTGATGAAAATTTAAAGTCTCAACACAATTAATTAGATTTAAGTCTGAATAAAATTTTAATTAAAATTAATATTTAAAATAATAATAATAATTAATTATTTATTGCCAATATATATTAATTATATTATTGTAAATGATTTTAATGTAGTTTACATATTAGTGCTAAACGCATGAACATGTATATATGCATCACTCATAAAAAATAAAATAAAGTAATAATCAATAAAAAAAATTAAATATTTAAAAAAATATTTTTCCATATTTATTTAAGCTATGACCGTGAAAATACATATATATATATATATATATATATTTGGTAAGAATGTAAAAAATCATGCATTAAAGGGTTAAATATTTTTGAAATCTAAATAAAAAGCAGATTTATGCGCGAAAGCTTGAATTTCGTTCTTAAAAAAAAGGGGGGGGGGAGGAGAATTTTAGAAGCATTTTCTTACAGATACATTTTTCTCAAAAAAAGAAAAAAAACACTGCTTTTTAAATTAAACTTAAGTAAAAGTAATAAAAACGCCAGTTTTGATTTAATGTGGTTACCTAAACCGATTTTCTCCTTCTGCTTTTGGAACCACAGATTCAAAGTTCAATTGAAAAAAGTAACTTACCATTATTTCAGATTTCAAATATTTTCTTGTTAAGAGAATTTTCCCTCGATATTTTTTAGGAGAAATGTTTCTGATTGAATTCCAATACTTTTTTTGTCCAGTTATTTGCCTTTTTTCTTCTGCTCTGTAAACATCAAAACTTCTTTCATTCCCTCCTTCATTTATTTACAAAATACACACGATTTACTGAATATTAGGTTTCTAAGTATATAAAAATTAATAGGGATATTTTCAGTATTTCTTAGAATGTAAGCACTAACTTAGATAGTTATTAACAACATTGAAAATATTAAATTCCGGTATTAGTTCAAGGTATTTAGTATTTTTAATGCCAAGCTTTTAATATAAAATTTTCTAAATAAAAATGTTTACCTTATTTAATCATAGAAAATTACTGCAAAAAAATTACAAAATCTCTATGAAAAAGGGGGGAGGATATCAAATTATTGATGTACCTGACAGCTACGCAGCTAATATAAGAAAATTTAATATCGGTTTTAATTTAAAAAAAGAAAAAATCCCAAATAAAATCGATGACTAAAATGCCAATTATTTTCTGAATTATCTAGGAATGCGGTAGGATCCCTCCGCCCAATTAAAACAATAATTAAGAAAAAACAAATGAAATTTTCAAAATAAGAATGTAAAACGGTAAAACACTACTAATATATATTATATTGACAGAGCTTCTTGGGCTTTTCGACTGCCTGTATCTCAGCTCCAAAGCCTCCAAAAATTATGATTTTTGGCATAGCCATTGAGCATATCCTGAAGACACAGCAAACTGATTTCCAAGTCGAACCAAATTAAGAGGTTTGAATACTGTCACTTTGAAAACGCTAAATTTGCCGATTAACGTCGTCTTCTGCTTCTGCTTCTCTTTCTTCTTATTGTTCAGTTTGACAAGCATAGGCCTAGAATTCTGCATCTATTGAATTAAAAATTTAAATGGACAATCGGACTACCGGACATGTAGTTTAGTGCATTGGAGCAATAAAAATTACTAGAGCCGATCTACGGGGTATTTATTTAGAATTTATTGATGTTTCGCATAAAAATTTCATGAAAAATCGGCAAGAGATGAACGTTTAAACTGAATTTAAAATCAATATTCGATTTCTTTTTCTTTTTTTTTTTCTTTTTAATCAAAAACGAATTGAAGTACTTTAGTTTAAGAAAATTTTGTATTAAAATTTTTGAAATATTTATAAGAATGTATAAAATAGGAGATTAAATTGACTTTATCGAGAGTGACTTTATCGCCAATTTCCATTAAAAGTATGGATAATGAAAGAAAATTTATCATTAAATTCCGAACATATGCAGTCGGTAACAAAAGTGTCCGAAAACTAGCAAAAGTTCTTATGTAAAAACACTTCATACGGTTTTGTTAAATAAATCCTTGTCGAATCCTGTTCTTAGTCTAAGAACGTGATTCGACAAGGATTTATTTAACAAAACAGTATTAAGTATACTTTTTTTACTTAGGAATTTTTGCTAGTGTTCGGACACTTTTGTTACCGACTGTATTATGTAAGGAAAGTATTGTTGTTATGAAAAAAAAAAAAAAAAATCCAAAATGACATTTTAATGTTTCTATGAGCTTTGAAATCTCCTAAATTCGCTTTTATTATTTCTACGGGGATGGTGAAATACACTGCATAAAAAAAGTAGACGGACACTCACTTGTAATACTTTAAAGCTGTTTATTTCTTTAATTAGAGATATGAGGTTCATTTCTCTAATATAATTATATTCTTGAGACATCATATATTATTATTTTTTGGATATAGATTCAATCCTTTTGAATTATGTAGTGGAAAAATTCAGGAAACAAAAAAGGTGCATATTTGCACTGTAATTTTTCTTTAAAAAAGTAGACAGACACATCTTGTATCTCTAAAATAAAACGTTTTTAGTAAGGGATTCGTCTCCTATTTGCTTTAATAAGTTCGTATACTCTGTTAGGCATCCAATCAATGAGATTCTGAATCTTTTTTTGACAGAAAATTTCCCAAATGTTTGTAAGAGCTTCTTTGAGCTGGTGAATTGATTCATACTGGCGTCCACCCTCATAAATTTTATGAACAAGTATAGTCCAACTGTTTTCTACAGGATTCATATCCGGACTATTGGCTGGCCAGGGTAAAACATTCAAGTTGTTCTCATGAAACCATTTTTTAACGTATTAGCGGTGTGAATTGGCGCTCCATCTTGTTGGAAAATCCAGTTTTCTCCTCCAAGATCACACGCAAATGGCAAAAGCTCACTGCTTAGTGTTTCAATATAATCTTTGTGAGTCTGCTTCTTACTTAGGAACACTAAATTTGTACTTCCACCATAGCCAACAGCTAGCCACTCCATCACGCCACCCCCACCAACTTGCCGAGTAGAGTACACTTCGTCTTCTTTCTCCAAACTGTGCCAATAATATCTGGGCCGTCTAAATTAAATTTTTTCTCATCTGAAAAAACTACAGATATCCATTCTGTAGTCCAAGACATATGGTTTTGAGCCCACTGTAGGCGTTCTGTCACGTGGTGATCCTTCCAGCATGGATGATATTTTCTCTTCCTATATTGAAAGAGCTCTGAGTGCTTAATGTAGTTATGAATTGTCTGAGAAGTTACATTAGTAATTCCTGTGGTTATTCGAACTCTGGGAATTGATGCTCCAGTTTTTTTCAGCTCAGTAAAATTTTTTCTTTGGTCTCTAAGCAAAATTTTCTTTGGCCGACCACTCTTTTTCTTTACGCCATGGGATTCAGGAGCACGTAGAAAATCGCTGATGCTATTTTTGTTTATTAGAAGTAGCCTACTAATTTCTCTGACTCCTTTATTAACATTTTTCAGCGCTATAATCTGTCCTTTCTGGTAATCAGTTAGAGGAATTCCTCGTGGCATGGCGCATTCATCTCCAAGAAATTTAGCTACGTAAAACTATCTTGTCAAGCACGTTAGCAATTGGCAGAATGCCAAATGTACATGTACATGCAAAACTGGTATTCAGCAGGAAACACCCACTTAGATAATTGCAGTTTTTTACCAGTGTCCGTCTACTTAAAAAAAAAAAATATATATTGTGCAAATGTATATTTTTTCTCTTTTTTGCATTTCCCTACATTAAAATTATAAATAATTGAATATTTTTATTTGTCTGTCAAAAATATGAAGATTGATAAGTATGAACATGTTAAAGAGTTTTAATTGGCATTTCCTATTAAACAAAGACGGAGTTTTAAAAAATTGTAAAGAAGTGTCCGTCTACTTTTTCTATGCAGTGTACATATATGTGTATGAAGGCAAAACGATAGCGTCTAAACACTGTAATTAACATTGGATGAAATTCGATAATTATGCCATAGTTAACCGTCGCAACAGCTACATAGATTTTAATAAATATAGAAATTTGCTTTTTTTTCCTTTACAAGAATGCAATGTAGATTTTTTTTACATTGCGATTTATAATCTCAAATTATTTGATAGTCGTTTTAATAAATTTTGAAATATTCTAAAATTCACTTTTTTTTTTTTTTTTTTTTTTTTTACGTTGATGTCCGTGTGTATATGTGTCAGTATGCGTGTGAAGGAACGTGATAGCATTTAAACCCTGCATTTAATTACGTTCTAATTTGGTGTGCATATTATTACACGAAATATATAGTGTTTCATGAGCAGTGTTTTAGGATTAATGCATATATATATATATAAAAGGTGACCATAATTAAACTTATTCAGAGCACTCTGTAGCTCTAACTAAAATGAACATTGAGTCGAAAATTTGTATATAGACATTTCAAAGGATATGCTCTAGGGATCTCAAAATAATAATAATAATAATAATAGTAAATAAGTAAATTAATAAAATTTTTAAGTTTTCCCTCCGACATACATAAAAATAATCAAACAAGAATTACAGTCAAAATGCTTGAAAAGTTTTGTAATAAATAACTGTGGTATACAGTCGGCAGCAAAAGTATCCGAGCACTCGCAATAATCCCTGTCTAAAAAAGGCGCAGTTAATAGTGCTTTGTTAAATAAATCCTTGTCGAGTCATGTTTTTAGTCAGTCTAAGAACATGATTCAACAAGGGTTTACTTAACACAACAGAATTAAGTATATTTTTATGATATCGGAATTACTGGCGAGTGCTCGGATACTTTTGCTGCCGACTGCATTTTAAGCCATATCGACATTTAAAACTGCTATTCTTACATTTTGCGAATATTTTTGTTGCAAAATTTTACAGTTGACAGAGAGTGTTTACTCGTTCATTTTCTACTCCATGGCCGGTCCGTTCCCCCGATCTTTATATGTGACATTGTGGTTATGGGGCTGTTTAAAGAGTTTGGATTTTAGAAGAAATGTTTTAATTTTACATAACGTTCGCATAACGTTGCATGTGCATGGAATCACTGGCGACCAGCTGCTGAACACACTATTCGTCTGCTGCAGACTTTACAACTTAATGATGGGGCCCGCATTTGAACAATATGATCTCAATCGATAAACAATCTGTAACTTGTAACAAACATTAATAAAATTTGTAATAAATAAATTAGTTTGTGTTAAAATTTGTAGCTTGTTCGTATTTTGGTGCATGTCCACCCGGAGGAAATTTTTTTATTTATTTTTTATTTTTTTATTTTTTTTTTTTGCAGATCTCTAGAGCGCATCCTTTGAAATGTCTACATGTAAATTTTTAAGTCGATATTCATTTTAGTTAGAGCTACAGAGTGCTCTAAATAGGCCAATTTTAATTATGGTCACCATGTATATATGAATGCGTAAACACAATAGGGTCTAAGCAATGCATTCATTTGAACTCAAATTTAATACGTATAATATAGGTCCCCATCGTACGAAGTTTATAGAGTTTAATGATAGTAGGGCTAATGCGCATATGTATGTTAGTGAATGTACTCTATAGTGGGCAACTGTTGCATTCTACTGAGCTGAAATTTACTAGGTATGTTAAAGCTCATCACTGTAAATTTAATTGCTAAAATATAATCATTACGAGAAATAATGTGCATATTACCCTTTTCAGCGGAAAAGCAGGAATTTTTACGTATCGTGCCCTACATCTGCTAGTCTTTTTACAGGGAGGCCCAAAATTAATGTACATTCCAAAATAATCACGCATGAACTTTGGGAAAAATACTCAAATACCTTATTTTACATTTCCCTTTTAAGTACCTTTATATTAAGTGACTTCCTCTTGTCTATTTGTCGGATTTCTGTAACAGTCCTTGCGATAAACAACCAAATTATGCTCAAAAGATTAAGCTAGATCAAAGGTAATTTAAAAAATACTTAAATAAAATTATTGTTACATATTTAAATAATTAATAATATTGAAATAACTCTAATAATAATTTTATGGTTTGTGAATTACATGAGCGAAAAATCTCAAAATCTTTGCTCCTCAGATTGCGCTATCGGTGAATCTCGTCTTGTGCATAAATCACTAAATGGCGCGACAAACATCTAACGAAATATTAACCACTTCCATTTATTAAATTAATTATTCTCTGATTAAGTTATTTTTAAACGCCTGGTACTGTATGTCGTGAAATTCGAGTGAAGTCAATCCAGATTTTTAAATATAAAATTGTAAGAACTGAAAAATGACCAAATTGAATTTAAATAAAGTTGTGAAGAAGAAATGCAGTACAAATTCGCACAATTGTGACACTTCAAATACAAACACATCTTATGCGTACATAGTTATAAACATATTATACATACGTGTCACAAAATGTATAATTTGGTGTAATAAGGTGTAATTTTTTTTTTTTTTTAATATCAAATTTCCAATAGTGCGGAAATGCTATTATTAGTATGTGTGCAAAATTTTGTTGATCTGAGTTAATATCTTCAGTTGCCTCTGGGGTCGTTCATTATATAAAATTCGTAATTTTACCGTTTTTTCAATATTTATTTTAAATAAGAAATTGGAATCCTTTGTTGCAATAGGGCCGAAAAATTGTCATATGGTATCCTTAGAGCGTGTGAAATTATTTATTGGTGTGGGTCAATGGCTTTAGTTGCCTCTACGGGTCACTTATATGACCAAATTCGCTCATTTTGATAATCTTCCTTCAACACTTGTAATTATTTTAATTATGGTTATTTCTATTCACTTTTTCGTATCAACAAATTATGCATTTGTGCAAGCGTGCAATACATATACTATTAAAAAAACACGTACATTTACGTGTCCCTTTGCCCATTTAATTTTTACAGTCACGACCGTTTTTTACGTACAAGACTGGCATACTCATATTCTCTGATATGACTTGATATTTTCTGCTATACCACAAGGTTTTTAGCAGTCTTTTACCACTTTTTTTTTAAATAGTAAACTTCATTAGTCGTTTGTAGCACATATCTTCAAAGGAACAGTACAAAAATTGATTTATGTATAAAGTGGTATTTAAAATGATAAATTACAGGCAAAGCATTAATTAAAGGGTACTTTTGCTGACAGGCAAAAACCCGTAAATTTTACTGCAATTGTTTTACTGTGAACAGAATCCACAATGACTCATTCTAATAATTTTTTATTAAAACGCAAGCAATAAAACATTCAGGTTGAAAAGGGTTTAAAAAAATTGAAGTATGGATCAATTTGTTCATACAAAAAAAGTTAATATAAATAACCATAATTAAAATAATTACAGTCGTAGAAGTGTTGAAGGAAAATCATTAAAATGAGCGATAATGAGATAAGTGACCCGTGGAGGCAACTGAAGCCATTGACCCACATCAATAAAAATTTGCACACGCTCTAAAGCTGCCTTCAAACTCTGGCTTCAGCAGATATTCTCTTTTCATATTCTTTTGATGTGGTATTTGAGTTGACGCTCGCTGGAATCGCCGCTTACAAACCTCCAAGTGCGATAATTGAATGGGGACTAGGTCTCTTTTGTAAAAGAGCAATAAAAAGTAGTGTCATTCATTGTAAACGTGTGCAAAATTTCAAGGGTCTTTTTCGGACAATGCATAATTTATGACTTCGACGCTCTACTTCTGTTGCCGGAGTTTGAAGGCAGCTTAAGGATACCATACGACAATTTTTCGGCTGTATTAGAACTAAGGATTCCAATTTCTTATTTAAAAAAAATATTGAAAAAACGATAAAATTACGAATTGTGTATAATGAGGCAACTGAAGATATTAACTCAGATCAACAAAATTTTGCACACGTACTATCCATAGCATAAGGCAACTTTTCCATACTATTGGAAATTTGATATAATTTTGCTTTTCGATACACCCTAGTGTATAATGTATGCGCATTGCACAAAAATATATTATCTATATGTATAACGCTCTCTAATTTTATAGATATATTACAAAAATACAAATACACATTGTGCATGCGTATTAAATTCATAAACGTATGTATATACATAACCTGCAAATGATGCGATATATTATTACAAAAAAAAAAAAAAAAAAATCAATATTTTTGTAAAAGCCACCTTTACCAGCAAAAAGACTTAAGTTTCTTGGGCACAAAAAAAAAAAAAAAAAAAAAAAAAAAAGGAATAATATCAGAATTCGCTGCCACTATTCATTCCTTGGAACTCCACGCCTTGATTAATGAAGATGTATCATTAGATGTGTGCATACCTCTGTAATAAATCCTCAGTGCTTTTAACCTTCCTTGTTATCCCTGGAAAAATTATAGCTGTAATTTAAAGAATATTTACGGTGGGTTGTGTAATCTATGTAGAAGTTTCAATTGATAATAATGCTGTTAATATGCAGAAAAATATTATTTATTCACCTCGCTACAATTTTTTTTTTTAATTATAGCTTTATAATGCAGCCGAAGACCAGAATTAATAGTTAAGAAAAATTCTGATATTTTTTTTTTTTGGCTTCTTAAGAAACGTAAGTGTTTTTGCTAGGCTGGGTAGCTTTTACAATAGTATTGTTCTTTTATGAGATAGGTTCATACACTGTTGAAAGTCACTTCTGAAAATTTTGATGTCGAATATTAGTAATACATAGGCCTCCAAAAATTGAAGTATAACAAGTATCTTTTATAATTATGTTACATAAGTATTATATTGATTTTCTATATATTTATAAACATACATTTTAAAAAGGGTTTTTTTTTCGATTATTTTTATAATTTTAATTTTAAAATTTTAGCTTCAAAATGTTGTTGATGTGTCCAGTAGAATATGTTTGCCTAATATATTAAGATAGCTACCCTCGTATAGCTGGAAACGGACTGTTCTTACTAGCTCTTTCTATGCCGAAGCGAATACTAAGCGTAGCCATCTCTATGGAAGTAAGAATAACGTTGTTCCGACTATTATCAATGAAAACATCATTAGGCAGCTGAGATTTGAATGTTACGAGAATAAGAAACATCTTTTTTTTTTTTTTTTGAAAAATTAATACATGTTTGCCAACATTTACAAGTATTTTTTAAATTTAATTACCAGTGTGTACTACTTAATCTCAATAGTATTAACATTTTGTGACTTGATATCTTAAAGTCTAGTATGGTAATGTAGTGGTATAAAATTTCCCATAAAAAAGTTACACCTATCTTTTAAAAGATTGAGTTATATGGGTGGGGGTTTTATGGTTTAATTAAAGGCCCGCAGCTTTTAATTAAACCATAACGCGCCGGGAGCTCTGCCGACGAATTTTGTTTACGAGGTGTTTAAACACTGCGTGACGAAACTTACTTTAAGAAGCTTTATTTCTGCGTGATAAAACACAAGCATTAATCTACCTCAATTCAGTACAGGACATTTCGTAGTAACTGGAAGAATTTTTGCTTCCATAGTCCGAACACATTTTTAAAATGAAGAATAGCATGTGAGCAGACAAACTCGATGCTTCCGATACAGCTGAATTCAAAGAAGTACCCTATTAATTTAGGCTGGAGAGTATGCCGATTATTCAACATCGGTCAAGGGATGTATGGTAGTATGTATTTTTTGACACATGAGTATAGGTTTATATTAGCAAGATGTCCTCGACGTGTTCTAATATAAAAAGGTCAAAGAAGCTGACGTAATAAATTGTGCGTTCTTGAGATTCCTTTATTACGGAGATTCGCTCAAAAGTCTAGTGTTGGCTGGACTTTTTTTCAGTGGCCACACAGATTTGCATGTATTCAGCAGAGGCACCATGGATTGTCAAAGATATTCTAAAGACATCCTCGATGAATATGTGAAATTCTGTCGATAATAGGGAAAACTATAATGCTCGTTAAAATCGACATATTCTTTTAGGGAAAGAACTTCTTGATTAAGGTATTAGGGGAACAGACAGAATTTTCCTTAATCTTGCATCTTTGAGACTACTTTTTCAGAGTTACTCCTCTTAGGAGACTGTTTGAGCTGCTACTAAGCTTTGGACTGAATTTCGTCTTTTATACCATTTCATTGGTTCTTATCAATGGAAAACAATTGGCTGTCATACAATGGATCTAAGAAATGACATAGTCTTTATTAATTTCCAAATGCTTGTAAAAATGTTACAATTATTCAACTTATATCTGTGCCAAAGAATATTTTTTTAATTATTTAATTTATAAAAAATTATTAAGATCATTTAATTTAATATTAATTGAATACGTGTAAATAAATGCGTAAAGCTTATTTAATTTTATTGCATTTATCTACATTGCTTAAAATGTGAACGTCAAAAATCCTTTGTTTCTTAAATTTGAACTATTTTGTATAACACCATTAAAACCCCCATCGAAAAATCTAAATATGGAAGTGACGGTAATGATTGGAGGCGGTACCTGTTCATGGTGTTGCGATATGTGGGTTAAACTTAAACTTAGTTTCTAACGCGTGGATCAATAGAATACTCTCAGTAGGGTTAATACCTTCCTGGAGGTATTTCTAAATGGTCTATTCCATGTTCCTGCGATATGTGTGTTAAACTTAAACTTAGTTTCTAACGCGTGGATGAATAGAATACTCTCAGTAGAGTTAATACCTTCTTGGAGATTTTTTAAATGGTTTATTACATGTTCCTGAAATAGTTACAGAAATCACACAAAATTTCGAACAGCTATGTCCACAAATCCAACTTGTGATTGAACCTGGCACCCTCCATTTACAAGTTTTGAAATCAGAAATTCTCAGCAACTCGTGGTGCACCCCTGGTGGAGCATAAAGCATTGTTATATTAAAATGGTTTGTACAGAATTGTATGCAATGATCAGAACTTTTCTTAAAAAAATATCAAATATTACCGAATTAAGTAATTTTTTAATTTTAATTTCTCTGATTTTGTCTAAGATCAAAACATTGATCTTAGAATACTGTACAAAGTAATAATCTTATTTAAATAATAAAAATTAAGTTTTAAATCATATTTATAAACTCGTTTACAATTGAATCATAAGTCTATGGAATTACAAGTTAGTACAATATTCAATAAATTTTTAATATCTAGATTTTAAAAATCTGTGGAAGATAAATATTTAAAATTTGAAATCCTGTAAAATAAAAATATCATTTGTATAGAAAAAGTTTTATTTGGAAATCTCGATTACACTTTGAGTTAATAACATGAAATGAGTATTGATTCAAATCGTTTGAAAGAAAAAATAACGGAACAAATAATACTAAACATTGAAATTTCAAAAGTGAGCAGCTCAAATCTGATTTTTTCATTCCTAATAACATTTTGAACAATTACTTCTACAAATCTAATTTTCGAAAAGTGACTTGAAAAAAGGTGTATTCAGGAAAGCTTGAAATCATTATCTCCTATTTTCGGACGAGTTACAAATGATAAGAAAAAAGTTATTTCAGTAGTGATTCTTATTATTTCTTAAATGATTTTTTTAAAATGATTTTATTATTATTATTATTATTATTTTATAAGACTTTGATATAAAAATGAAGTTTCCGATTTTCAGTCAATTCATATTTGTTTCCCTAACTAGGTCTAATTTTATTCATAATATGACTGTGACATCTTTAATGATGTCACTGTACTTTCACCTCGACTGTGTTTTAATCCCCCATATAGAAGAAGAAATTTATAAGTTAATTTATAAATTATAAGTTATTTATAAGTTAATTTTGTATAATTGTCCATTTCAGTGGTTTTTTTAAATTATTTTTCTAAGTAAAAATGCTTACCTTATATAACCACGTAAAAGTGCTACAAAAAATTATGAAAAATTTCTATTAAAAATTACTCAGTGTAAATAGCCGTAGCACTTTGTAATTATGTGTACGTTATGATTAATTTAATAAATAAGGGAGGCATTCTTTTTTTTTTAATTCTTTGTATATGAAGTTACAGGAAGTAACTAACCTTAGTGTGCAAATAATGTAGAACGAGAATGTGTAGAAGTCTTCAATGTGTAGAACGACCAACAAAATAATCCTGTGAAGCTGTTCAAATGGTATGGCATCTTGAGCACGCTGTGATATTGCTATACTAGCAGGCTCAGCCTGCTTCGCTAATCACTATATTTAAAGGAATTTTCAAAAAACATCAATCACTATATTTTACATTTCTGTATAAATAAAAACTTAAACAAAATTCAATTGAAATCGCTTAAAACCTGGCATTGACACCCCGCTGCCTTCGGCAGCGTTTTTCCTATCTGCGCTTTATCAGTTCCGAGTCTCACTGCTTGCATTTGCGCCTTAACCGGACATTTCAATTAAGGTGCTAGTTAGATAATAAATGGTCTGTTTTCCGAGAATTGCGTTTTTCAGACAATCATTTCTCGGACAAATCATCATCTTCACCGTATGATAATAGGTGGTAGCACCAGATAATCTTTCCAGCTGAAAAAAAATAATTAAAAAAATATAATAAAAAATTCGAAAATTGAAGGGAAATACATCAGAAATGGTCAAAACGAACCGCCCTGCAAAATTCTGTAGTTTTGTGAACAGCCGTTCGTCTACCAACACACCTTTAAGTTTAACTTTTTTTTTTTTTTTTTTTTTTTGTCATTTTCTCGTTATTCTTGCCTTTTTGTATACTATGAAGACAGTGAAAGATTTTCTCTTATGAACTGATACCTTTCCTATTATTAAACTGTGAAAAATAACACATTGGCCTTTACACGACCTTTGTGTTATTAGCATGACCCTCTAAGCATCTGAGCTAATGGGCCACGGTAAGCTTATTTATTTTTATGATTCTATGTTCAGAATTGATCATTTCAGAAATTTGTAGATTTTAATTAATTAAAAAAAAAAAAAAAATCATCAAAAATTAGAAAATCGCGCCTCGATGGGCATCAGAATACGCCAATACAGACCTCCACGCAAAATTCTGTAGCTCTGCGATCAATCCCTTGCCTACAATGTAACGGGCATATACAAACACACACACATCTTCTTTTATTATATATGCACACTACTTTTACATAAATGACTGGACACTTTCGATTTCAGACGTTTTTAAAACATCTCAAAAAGTTCTAAACAAATAATCTTGAAACTTCAAGTGTGTAAAAAACATGTTATACTTCATGTCCTTCAGTTAAAGTTTTGCGCCAAAAGTGAAGGGGGGCCAGTAAAAAATTAACGAAAAAAGAAAGTGTTTGGCATCACCCTGTAAAAAGTAATTCTTGAAATGCGATCTGGTCGTAACATGTGATTATGGGACTCTTTCTCCTTATCTGTTTAAATTTTTATGTCTCTACTGCATATAATCAGGAAGATATAAAGATTTCTTTTAAAAATTGCAAAAAAAAAAAAAAAAAAAATCACTTTTTTAGCTATAACACGCAAGATATTAAACCCAATGCAAAGCTATTTTCAGGAAATTCGACATACAATATTAGACACAGTATACTGCAATCAGGATGAAAAAATATTAAAAATCTAATGATGTATGAGTATTTTTACTAAATAATTATATTTATAATTTCATTGCATTTATCATTTATCAATAATTTTGTATCTATTTTTTATTATTATTACTGATTGTATAAAATATTGTGCCTGTTAACAGCTTGAACTAATAAATTTTAAAGGAAATCAGTACGAGTAAATATTAAATCATTTATACATGCCCAAAAAGCATTATATTTTTCTTGTTTCGCAGTAATTATGAGAATTTAAGAAGTTCAAAGTTGTTTAACTTTCAGATTTTTGCTTTTTCTTAAAAACTGCTCACAATTGAATTTAATTATAAATTAATTTCTGAATAATGTCAAAATATCACTGTTTTTTTTTTTAATGCATATGAAAATTAATATTTCATAATGAATTTAACTAATGAATGAATTTAATTAATGAATAACTTTAGGCTTTTAAAAAGACTAAATTTTATTTTTTATATTAATCAAAATGTTATAACAATTGTGTATTTCAAAGAGCTGAACCTATTTACTTTTCAAAACATCTTTATAAACTATGTTTTGTTAAACTAAATGTTTTATATGACAATTAAATTATAAACGTAGGATTTTGACATTTTTGACGGTTTAAACTGTCAAAAACTATCACTTGTCAAAAACCTGCCAACCCTAATATTTCCTGTTCACAAGAAAGCTATGATGTTACACTTTGTATGAGATATAAATGTATGAAACTTGATGTGTGAGATAGATTTTATCAAAGATTACGTTTATTCTACTTAGGCATCCTCTATCGGACCACAGATGACATTGATGCCGTTTCTTGCTGTCAAAAAATTCATGCTAAAATCTTAATTGTGATAAACCAGCGGTCTAGCCTAGGTCCGTTAAAGTTCCTTCTCAAAATTTTATGTCGTAAAAAAGGACCCTTTACAAAAATTTTGTCTTAAAAAAGGACCTTTCATAAAATACACCCCCCTTAAAAAAAAAAAAAAAAAAAAAAAAGCTTTGCTATATCTGTTTAATTTCGAAAACTAATCGTTCATAGAACGAACCGTCCGCCTGAATAATGGGACGTGTTTTGCTATATTTTCCTTAAAAGGTGAATTTCTAATTTATAAAATGTCTCTATGCTATATGTGAGTTTAGCTCTGTAAAAGTGAACTGTCATTGCCTAAAATTAAACTTTAGTTGTAATTTTGTTTTGCAAAATTATATTTTTCACAATTTAAAAAAAAGAGAACCCTAGCCGAAAAGTTTGTAAGAACAATATTTTCACATTAAATTTAGATTCACAAAATTATGTGCAGAATTTTTCACAATTTCACAAAAACAGCACTCTGTCTGACAAGTCTGGGCAGACACCTGTAAACTGCGTTATGTTTTTGTGCACGTTAACCAGTGCATGCACTGTAAAAAATAACGGTAGTTTTTGCAGCAGAAACAACTCTAAAAAATCTCTTTTTACTAATATTTACGCTGTAAATAACCTTATTTAACAGCAGACTGTGCTGGAAATACGGGCGCCAGCACATTCTGCTGTAAAAAATACCGTTATTTTTTACAGTGTGTGAGATTAGTTTCATATACCTCATTGGTTTGGTGTATTTTGTGCTACTGCTAGTACACTAGATCGCCAAAGATTAGTAACCTACCTAAATGAACTTTGGCTTTCTGTCCTGTCAGCGTTGCAAACATACTTTTTTAAAAATTTTGTAGGCCTTATATATTTAAAAATTTTAATTTGCATGTAAACATATCCAAATGCTATTTTTTGTCCCTTTTTAAAGTAAAATAACTCCAAATCAAAATATGCCACTTTGTTTACATTCTTCTAACTCCAAAATGTTAATTGCTATCAACAAGCGGCCGTTGCTTTTGCAAACTTTTTCATTCAACTTTGTATTTTCAATTTTAATTCTTCTCTAACTATTAAATTTATATTTTAGGAAAAGATTGTGAAACATCTAATTATACCCCCCCTCCTTTCTGAATTCGTCGTACTTTTCCAAAAACTTCAGATTATAAACCCTGTCCCCAATTTTAACAAATTTTCCATTGAAATAAAGATGGAGGTTTCTGTAGTAATTGTACAGTAATTTACAACAGATGCTTTTAAAAACTTTTAAGCCACTGCTGTTGATATTTATCGCAGTTTCTTTTAAAATTTTAAGCCGGTGTGTTGTGACATTTGTGACTGATTATAATTTTGTAATTTTTTAAAGGAAATTTTTATAAAAAAAATATTTTTCATTATGGTTTTGAATGTTTTGGATGTATAGTTTTGATCAAATTCTTGTTTCCAGCATATTTAGGTGTTTGGTTAGATCGACACAATGCAGAATGGCACCATCTTTTTAATTTTCAGAACAATTGCTAAGAGCACATCAAACTAAAATTTTCCTGCTTATTCCACATCTGAAAATTGAGTTTTCACCTACTTCCTATCATCTAAATGATCTGAAATTTTGCATACACGTGTAAAACTCGTGATAATACAGGCTCAAGTACTAATAGACTAGGGTATGGGGGCCTTGAGATCCTGAACCCCTAACTCCAGTTCAATTAATTAATTAATTATTATTTTTTAAATAAAATCACCGAAAAATAATAAAAAGAGGGGGTCATTCCTAAAAAACGGTGGGTTATGGGGCAAAATGGGCATCATATTCGGATTCAGGAGGTCATTTTACATAAGAATATGCTGAAATTGTGTTAAAGGCAATATTCATGCCGAGCAATGTAATTAGCATTCTCTAAAAATTGTGATGTGAAACATTCAATTAAGTTTTACTGTCTTCTATTTTTAATAAAAATATTTGATATTTTGAAATGTATCTTTTTTTTTTTTTTTTTTTTTTTTTTTTTGCATCTTTTTTATACAGTAATGCATATTTTACTTTTGTATCTGGATTTAGGTGTCTTCAAAAGGTAAGTGAATTATTTTTAATCTTATTTTGTAAGAATTGTATTATTTAACTCTATTGACAAATTAGGTTAAATTGTATAATTATTGGCCGTATTCACCATTAACTTCGACTCCCGGTTCAACGTAAAAACTTGAAAAGCGTATAAAGGCAGGGTACAGCTTTCCAGCAAAATTTGGCACAGTGTTTCTGCCATCTACCGTCAAGAATTTCATAAAATCTTTCATTGGTTATTTTCACGTAAAAAATCTGAAAGTATCTATACACCTAGATGGCAGAAACAACGCGTCAAAATTTGCACACCGCCTTTATGAGCTTTTCAAACTTTTGTGTTCAACCAGGAGTTGAAGTTATTGGTGAATAACAGCCTAAGCCTACTCTCTTTTCAGAATATAAAAATAATTTATTTACAAAATGAGATTTAATGATAGTTTTCAATTCTGCAGAGATTAATTGTTAATACGAAGAAAATAGCTTTTAAACTAATAAACTAATAAGTTATCGAGATAATGATATATCCTTACGAAGGTTATTTATTTATTTTACCATGTTTTTATTAACTTCGATTCTTGTTTGTGGGTTTGTTTGTGGGTTTGTTTGTGTGTTTGTCAGGGACAAATCTTGCAATCGATTTTTAACTAACTTTCCGACTAGCTAGATATTTGAAAATTTCAGAACAGCTCACAACACGGTGACAATACATTTTTCTAATAATTTTAGTCAACTATTTCAAGTCCCGCTGCCTTCGGCAGCGCTTATATGATTCGCCTGAAAATTTATTTAACTAACTTCCCGACTAGCTAGACATTTGAAACTTTCAGAATAGTTCAGAACAGGGTGAAAATGCATTTTCTTAAAACCTTTAGCCAACTGTTTCGGGTTCCTGCTGCCTTCGGCAGCGTTATCAGTACAAAGCTTGCAATCGATTTTTCACTAACTTTCCGACTAGCTAGACGTTTGAAATTTTCAGGACAGCTGACAACACAGTGACAATACATTTTTCTAATAATTTTAGTCAACTATTTCAAGTCCCGCTGCCTTCGGCAGCGCTTATATGATTCGATAGAAAATTTATTTAACGAAATTCCCGACTAGCTAGACATTTGAAACTTTCAGAATAGTTCAGAACACTGTGAAAATGCATTTTCTTAAAACCCTTAGCCAACTGTTTCGGGTTCCTGCTGCCTTCGGCAGCGTTATCAGTACAAAGCTTGCAATCGATTTTTCACTAACTTTCCGACTAGCTAGACATTTGAAACTTTTAGGACAGCTGACAACACAGTGACAATACATTTTTCTAATAATTTTAGTCAACTATTTCAGGTCCCACTGCCTTCGACAACGCTTATATTATTCAACAGAAAATTTATTTAACTAACTTCCCGATTAGCTAGACATTTGAAACTTTCAGAATAGTTCAGAACACGGTGAAAATGCATTTTTTAAAATACCTTTAGCCAACTGTTTCGGGTTCCCGCTGCCTTCGGCAGCGTTATCAGTAGAAGCTTGCAATCGATTTTTCACTAACTTTCCGACTATCTGGACATTTGAAACTTTCAGGACAGTTCATAACACGGTGACAATACATTTTTCTAATAATTTTAGTCAACTACTTCAGGTCCCACTGCCTTCGACAGCGCTTATATTATTCAACAGAAAATTTATTTAACTAACTTCCCGATTAGCTAGACATTTGAAACTTTCAGAATAGTTCAGAACACGGTGAAAATGTATTTTTTTAAATACCTTTAGCCAACTGTTTCGGGTTCCTGCTGCCTTCGGCAGCGTTACCAGTACAAAGCTTGCAATCGATTTTTCACTAACTTCCCAACTAGCTAGATATTTGAAACTTTCAGGATAGCTCAGAACACGGTGGCAATACATTTTGTTTTAATACTTTTAGTCAACTGTTTCAGGTCCCTACTGCCTTCGGCAGCGTTCATATGATTCAACAGAAAATTTATTTAACTAACTTCTCGAGTAGCTAGACATTTGAAACTTTCGGAACAGTTCCGAATACGGTGAAAATGCTTTTTAAAAATATTTTTATCCAATTGCCTCGGGACCTTGCTGCCTTTGGCAGCGTTTCCAATACAAAGCTTGCAATCAACTTTTAGCTAACTTCCTGGCTAGATAGCCATTTGAAACTTTTATAATAGCTCAAAAGACGATAGCAAGGAATTTTAATACTTTTATCCAATTGCTGGGGTTCCGGCTGCCTTCAGTAGCGTTTATATGATTCAGCAGAAAATTAAAAAACATGGTTTATAAAAATTTTTTTATCTTATAATTATTTCTTTCTTTCTTTCTTTCTTTTTCTTTCTTTTTTAATCCTTTTTTTTTTTTCTTTTTTTTGAGAAATTAAAAATTTTTATTACTAGTTTTAAAGGGGATATTACATCCCTATTTTTGAAGGGGGTTATTACAATTAACTGTGATAAAATTCAAATTCTATTAATTTTAAGAACAGAAAGAAGAGTTAATGATTTGTTTATAAAAAGGGTAAGAACTTAGAAATTTTTATCAGCCAAGGATTTTTATTTTTTATCTACCAAACAGTAATATACGATACATAGTTTGCAATAGCATATCGCGAATGACGTTTTAGGACCTATGGCAGATTTAGGCGACACAGTCGCAGAAAAGAAATTGTCACTTGCAAAAAGATTTGCTCGTAAAAATTAAAAATATTTCTAAAATTGTGTAGAAAAATGAAAATCATGTCTTATGTTTAAGAATTTTTCAACAGTCCATTAATAATATTGATACCTTTGTAATTATATGTATATATTAGGTGTAAATTTAGAAAATATGCCAAAATTGTCTTGCAAAAAATGTTACACAAATAAGACTTGTCGCAGAAAGCATAAAAATAGTCTTTCACAGGGGTTTTGGGTATGCTCCATGCAGGTGGCTAGAAACATTATCATGAAACGCCCCTCATATGATTGGTTGTTGAAATTTTGTCATACCTAAGTTGTTTCTCAAAATAAGCAAATTAACGAAAAAGATTATTAAACAGCCATTTTAATGTACTGTTTCTAACTCCCCTAGTAGAACATACTGAAATGTCATTCATGAGATGCCACTGATAGTTTGTATACATAGCTGTCAATTTTTTTAATTTATTCCGGAATGTTGGTAGCCCCGCACTTTTTTCACACCGTAATCTTTTCAGAATAAATTTCTTTATATTTAATCGTAGTTATATATTGAATAAAATTTTTCTACAAATATTACGGTGTGATAAAAGGGCAGGAATGTTGCTTAGTTACAAACTAAATACCGGAATAAACTAAACAAGTTGGTAGCTATGGTCTGTATAGAATAATAACACAGGGGTCGTACTCTCCGCCCTTTTTTCAGGACACTCTTATAAAGGTGAAAATTTAAAATCAATTGCTACCACTATTTTTATAAAATAATCTCTACCCTTTATAATCAATGCCCATGTACTATAAATATACCAGAAGTATTTCTGCATGAAATCAGTGGTGACAAAAGAGGCGAAAATTTCGTTTCTCTCAGAGTGTCCTGAAAAAAGGTCGGAGAATACGACCCCTGATAACAGCTTAAAAAGATAATAAAATCTAAAGCAATTGCCTATTCAAATACTTTTCTAGTTCTAAGAACAATTTTTTTAAAAACTATTTTACACTGTTTATTGGCTGTTTCAGAACGTTAAATATCAGCAATGAAACTGATTTAAAATTCACTGGCCATGTACGAAGAATTACTCACAACTGCGGAGTAATCAAATATTTCCACACTCCTGCTTATAAGATTGTGGTGAAAAATTGCTCTCTATTTCTCATGTCTGTGATATTTCCTGGCTGTAGCGTGAAAAAGCAATTTAGGAAAATTTACAGAAACATACATTTTCTTATTTATATAAGACTTCATTTGTATTTTTAAATTGATTACAAATATATTTAATTGTTATAGTTGCCATCTAAATTTATTTTGTCTTACAAATTTGTTAGTACATTCGAACCTCGTTAACGTGAATACGCTTAACGTGAATTATTTTAATAGGAACAGTTTCCACAATCCCCGCAAAATAAAGATTACTTTAGTTATATGAACATTAGTTGCAGATAGCATGAAATACTGATAACATGAACAATTCCACTGGGTCTTTATAGATTATTCTAATGGTTAACAATTTCAATAAAACAAATCGTTCATCAGATAATTCCTTTTGAACTCCAAGATGTTGCAATGTTTGCAGGAGTGTCTCATTATTTTGCTGAAGAAGACATCTCATAGTTGTGACCTTTCCCAAGCCAAAAAAACTTTCTATTTCATTATAACCTATAAATGTATACTACACTTAAATTGCAACGCTTTCTATCTTTTTTCCCGAGAACAATGGCCGACATTGATTGAATTTTGCATCTGTTCCAGATTTTATTTCCAGTATAAGTCTGGCTCAGTCAGATGACTGATGTATGAAGCAACAATCCATACATCAGTATCTTCAAAATTAAGAACATCTGATTGAAAATCAAATAGTTGAGCAGCTGCATGGAAAAACGATCTGATGACTGCTTCACATGATCGTGTTGTTTTAAATCGGGGATTATATTCACCAAATGTAAGATTATAGCACATAAGATCTATGTTGTAATACATGGATTTTATGATCATACCATATAATCAATGTGTTCATATGTTCAATCATATGAACAAAATCATTATTGAATTCATATGATTGCTCCTCGTTCAAAATAAAACGTTGCAACCTCATTTTGTTCACAGGTTTCGATAGAAATTAACGACATGCATTCTCAGTGAGCATCTGTTGAGGAGCAAGAGGGTAAATTTTCAAACGAATCCGTATGATTGTTTACGACGTTTTGGTTCATGTTATTTAATACTTTAAATCAACGCTTTCTCATTGTAAATATCATTTATTAAGTGAAACACTGTAGCTTTAGGATGATGATTCAGTATGTACTTTTAGAGACGAGAGCCATAACAGATCCAGATTATGTGCATCTGTACTTTGTTCAATACCATTCCCATATCTATGATCTATGACGACATGCTTAAGAGATGACTTTACGCGTTTTAACCCTTTCAGTCGCAGTGTTCTCGCTGATGGAACACCTAATTTTAATTCTCAAGTGCAAAAACTCATCCAGGAAATTTTTTAGCAAAAATTTACATTTATAACATAGTAGAAAAGGCCCTTTTTTAACTTGAAAATTTAAAATTTCTTGTATTTTAATTATGTTCGTAAATTCCTGTGGCAGTGTAATTTAAATGATCTGAATTACCTTGCGCCGCAAAGGGTTAAAATACTCCGGAATAAATTGAAATGTTGGGATCTGTGCAACTTTTACGAGTTTTTGTTGTCGATAATGTTTACTTATAAAGTGATTTATTTATTAAATTAAATATCATTTGAATTTAATAAGGTTTACTCACAGATGTTTCAAACCGAAAATTTCTCGAAAAGGAACAATGCTATTTTTTTATTTTTTATATATTTATGATCAACTAGGAGTCTAAAAGCCATTTTTAAAATTAGCTTAGTATTTTTTAAAATAAATTAAGTAGTGAACGTTAAAGTCTTCAGTGTCATAAAATTTTATTTGACATTTTTGTGAAAGAAGTCATCTGTTATGTAAATTAAAGCGCTAATTGTTGTTATTCTGTACTGCATGATACTCAGTAAAGTTACTATAATAGTTTCTGTGCTAGTTAAGAGATCTATAAATTCCTTCGTTCAGACTTGGTCTGTCAATTTTCTTAATTGTTGATTACACTTTTGTACAAGTGTCTTCGTCACGAATGTTTTCATTTTCTTTAGGAATTACCATGCGTTTGGTATAATCATTAAGAATAACGGAATTTTTAACGTGGTATTTGACTTGATGAAGATGATCAAGTCAAGATGATCAAGATGATCCTTCTAATGATCATCTTGATCAAGTCAAATACCACGTTAAAAATTCCGTTATTCTTAATGATTGTACTAAACGCATGGTAATTCCTTCTGCTGCTAATTGTGCTCGTTTTTATGCACTTCCGAAAGTTCATAAACCCACTCTCTGTTTTCGGCCTGTTGTGTCTAATATTGGTACGGCTTCTTATAATATTGCTCGATTTCTTTCAAACTCTCTTTCTCATCTAACTACTACTAATCTCCATACTGTAAAAAACTCGTATGATTTTGTGGACAAACTTAAATGCATCTCTCCATCTAACTATACTATGATTTCTTTAGATGTCAAATCACTTTTTACAAATGTTCCGGTTCAAGGTACTCTGGTTTGTTTAGAGAGAAGACTACGTGAATTCCATTATTCTTCTATTGAAATTGAGGAGCTTGTAAATTTAGTTCATTTGTGTATCAGGCAAACTGCCTTCATTTTTGATGGTACTTATTATTCCCAAAATGATGGTATGGCCATGGGTAGTCCTCTCTTTCCTTTACTTTGCGACATTTATATGACTATTTTGAAGAAAAACTCTTCGGTGTATATAAATTTCCTCACTGTTTTAGGCATGTGGATGACACTTTTGTTCTTGTCTCCTCTGATGTCGATTTGTCCAATTTACTTTCTTTGGTCAATTCGATTGACCCATGCATTCAATTCACTTTTGAGGTTGAACAGGATTGCTCTTTGCCTTCCCTTGACGTTCTTGTGAATAAAGAAAAGGATTGTTTCTCAACTACTATTTTTAGAAAACCATTCTCAGTCTCTTCTCCGCCGCATGCTCTCTCTAACCACGCCCCTCAACAAAAAAATGTCTGCTTCTTGCACTTATGTTTATCGTGCCTTACACATTTGTTCTGATCCGTCTAATCTTTCGAAATAAATTAATTATTTAAAATCTCTTGCTCTCTCTCGTGGCTATAACCAATCTATCATCGATAAAGCTCTACGTAAATTTAAGAATTCTAAACGTTCTGCTCCCAAATTAAACGATCACAGTCTCATCCCAGTTGTTTTGCCTTTTTATTCTTCACTCTCTTTTAAAATCTCTAAAATTCTTTCACCGTTTGGTTTCAAAGTTATTTACACACCCGTCAATAAAATTAAATAATCTTCTCTTAAGGATTCCATTCCCACCGAAAACCGTTCTGGAATTTATTTAATTCCGTGTTCGTCCTGCAACTTAGGTTATATTGGTCAAACTAGGAGGCGTTTGAAATACAGAATAAATGAGTACCGTCGGAGTGTTCGTAATGAACAGATTACCAAATCTTCTATTGCTTCCAACTGCTGGTCTCAAGGTCATCGTTTAGATTTTTCCAAAACTAACATAATTTCATCTCCTGTCTGTTCCTCCCATTTGGATATTCATGAAGCATTTTACATATTTAAAAATTCGAAAAATCTTGTTAATGATATTTCTTCCACTCCATTCTTCTCTGATGCTTGGAAATTACTCACGTAACTTAGATTTTCGTTTAATTTTTGATATCCTTAGATTGTTATATGTTTAATCTCACTCATTTATTTATTTTCTTGTTTTCTTGTACAATTCTACTCACATAAGTAGTTATATCTATTTTCTACTTTATAAAGTTTTTCTTTTCATTTTAAACGATTTTGTGCGTTGCCACTTTGACTGCAGCACTCGTGCTTACTTTATTCGCCTGATGAAGGGTCGTGTGTTTTTTCGACCCGAAATAATTGTTGCGAGTTTATTGCATTTTATGGTGTTTATTCAAAGTTTTTAAGTAATATTATTTACATCGCCAGTTTTGTGGTGCTTATTTTTTAAATTATTATTGTTATTATCATTTTCAGTTTTGAATGTATTTATTCATCCTTAAAGATATGTTTTTTTTTTGTTTGTTTGTTTTTGTTTTTGAGTAAAAATAAATCCAAATGACCTGAAAAGTACCATTTTTAATTTGTTGTCTTGTTCCTAACTCCGTGAGTTTAACCCAAATAACGCAGAATTGTTGAGAATAAACGACCCTACATTTTTCAACTTCAGTGGCCAACGGTTTTTTTTTTTTTTGGCCGCTGGGCCTCGGTTCAGCCAACTGTTGGGCGACAGTTGGCCCAACTGTAGAAGGTTCGGAAAACTAGCCCAACAGTCAGCCAACTGTAACCCAGTGGTATGCCAACTGTGGCCCCACAATAAGCCAATCGTGACCCAACAGTTCGCCAACCATGGCACAACAGTCAGTTAACTATTTCCCTACTGTTCTGTCATTGGGCCAGCCGTAACCCAACGGTTTGATTAACCGAGGCCCGGCGGCAAAAAACAACCGTTGACCAAAGAAGCTAGAAACTGTAGGGCCAACCGTTTGCCAAGTATTTTGTGTTACTTGGTTGGTGTTCATCCGAACCGCGCTCGTACTTGATTCTTTATCAGCATTCTGACATATAACTGAGAAAACAGTAAGTGCAATGATCATTGGCAAACAAGCTGGCGAATGAGGGCTGATGTTAAGAAGGTCATTGCGCCGACTACCTCTTACTCTTGCATATCACTAGGCATGTTTACAGTAGTACTGGGTGGGTTTCTGTTGTTCCAGATTGAAACATAATTTTTTTAGTGATGAATTACTCTTCGAAAAAAGACCCAATTGTCACTGACGACGTGGCTAAAGACGTAGTGTTTAACCCTTTCAGGACCATAAGATTTCCAAGACTAAATATGCCAATACAACACAATATTTTAGCTATTGTGGGTGTAAAGTAAGAGAATATCACCAGAAAAACATAGCAGGGTGTATAGGTTTCCTATAATTTCATGGGAAATATTTTCCCTATGGACTATAAAAGCAAATAAACGAAGAGTTAGGTTCATTATATCGGTATTTCAGTTATTTCTTTGTAATACAAATTTATTGCTTTGTAATATAAAAATTATCAGAAAAGTAAAATAAATAGCTAGTTATGGTATTCTACGAAACAATTTCGTTTACTTGTGAAGCACAAGTGGACATTGCACATAACACATTTATTATGTGTCCTATTTTCTATACGTTTTTTTTTTATTCGTTCAGAAACACATTTGCTGCCTTGGACATACGTTTTATTTTGACATTCAGTAAAAAAAATATCGATTCAATAGTAATTGAACAATTGATAACGATTTTTGTAGAAGGGAAAAATATTTCCCTTGGGCGTGAAAGGGTTTATCATAAGTGTTTAGTCATCTGATTCTCGTCTACCACATAGATCGAGAATCAGGAGTTTTGGTATAACAGTATGAGAGTATCTTTTCACTGGACAGCTTGACCACTTTGATTACTTTTGTGATATTCTCATTTCACGGTGGTAAGTCAATGAGATTCTTATTGAGATATCTTGATTTTTACGAACCATGCACAAGATTCCTTTCAACAAGATAATGACCAGTCGTAGATGCCATGCCTTAAAAAAAATTCTTTCTGCTTTTACAACGCTTTCATGGTTGGCGATATCATAAATTCGCTTATCCCAATAGAGCACTTTTGTACTCTGATAAACAAGCATTTCTCTCAGTCCCTCGATCACAATGATCTAACTCACCATTTTAAATGTCTTTTGCAAGCAAGCACACAGATTGCATGCGCCATTTCTACCAATGAATGTCCACCCGGATAATAATTTACATTATAAGTTAGCTAGTGTATTATTATTTTATTTGCTCTTGTAGCTATATCTATATTAATAAAATCAGACTTTTGTCTATAAATTTGTCAGAAACAAAACAATTTGCGATATCTTCACGTTGCACACACCATTAAAGCCGAAAATGAATTCAGAAATTTTTGTGGGTGCGTGTGTGCGTGTATGTCATTGTGTCCGTATGTCTGCAACACTATATTTGTCTGAGTATCACGGGAGATTGGTAAGACGGAATTACACGACACTTTGCAGGAATTTAGGTCTTACCCAAATTAAAATTATATGTATCAACTTTTACAAAATTTCGCCCCGTTCCCCATTGTGGGGCAGGAGGCAAAAACACGTTTGTAAGCATAACTCGGCTCCAAATTACTTCACGGCGAAGAAATTGCACATGGAGAGACTAGACTTGAGGTAAAAAAACAAAAGAAAATTTTTCGACATTTCTGTTTTTTAGGGGAGAGAAGGGGAAAATCAATTTTTGGCAGGAAATGTCTCAAATTGCGGATTTTTGAGTAGAACTCTAATAAATATGGCACAAAGATGTTGAAAACAGCTATGCGTCTTCTTTATGAAATTTTCAAAAACATATTTTTTTTTTTTGGGGGGGGGGGAGGGCGTTACGAGGGGGCAAATTCGAGACAACCCTTTTAGCGCGAAATTTGTCCGGGGGATTGGAGCTGCGGTCAAGAATTTTGGTGGGTGATTTGTTTATACGTACCCGACACCTATAGTAACGGAAATTTATGAAATTTTTCCCCATTTTCCACTGTGGGGCAGGAGGCAAAAACACGTTTGTAAGCATAACTCGGTTCCAAATTACTTCATGCTGAAGAAATTGCACAGGGGGAGAGTGGGCTTGAGTACAAGAAAGCATTTTCTGTGATTTTAGAATTTTCGATTTTTAAGAGGAGGAGGGGGAAATCCGTTTTCGGGGGGAATTTTTCCCAAATTCTGGATTTTTGAGTAGAGCTTTACAAAGAATGGTACAAATACACTAAAAACAGCTATGTGTCTTCTTTAAAATATTTCCAAAAATCTATTTTTGTTTCTTCGTGATTTTTGATTTCGGGGGGGGGGGGGGGTGCGTTACGAGGGGATTGTAAATTCAAGACCGCCCCCTTTTCAGCGCTTAATTTGTCCTGTGAAATCTAGGTGAACTGCGGGGGATTTTATGAAATTTTTTCTCTTTCCTCCCCTTGGGGTCAGGGGGGGGCGACAAGCATGTTTCCAAGCCTAACCTTGCTCCAAATTATCTCAGTAAGATTAATTTTTATGTGTGTATTGGTTATGCGTACCCAACATGCGCTATAATGGTATTTTATGAACTTTTCCCCCTCTCCCCCCCTTTAAAGGTTGGAAGTAAATACATTTTCAAATCTAAATTTGCTCCAAATTATCTCAGTAAAGCGACTTTTTAATGTCCATTGGTTATACGTACCCAAAACACACACCACAAAGAGATTTTGTAAAATTACGGGAGGGGGAAGGGGCGTAGCAAAAAAAAAATTCAATCTTAAATTTACTCCAAATTATCTTAGAAAAGCAATTTTTGATGCGTAGTTCAATTATACGTAGTATAAAAATATTTTTCGAAATTCCCCTTCTTTCCACCCTTTAGGATCAGGGGGGGGGGCGTTTTAAGCATAACTCCCTCTAAATTATCTGAGGAAAGCGATTTTTTGATGTATCGGTTGGCTGTGTGTATGCAACACATACTGTAAAGGGTTTTGCGAAATTCCCCCCCCCTCCCCAATCCCGCTTAGGAAGGCAGAGAAAAAAACACCGTTTCAAGTTTGAATATGCTTCAAATTTTCATAGACTAGCGAATTTTGGCATGTGAGTGTTGATTAAGAGTACGCAATATGCACTCTGGTGGGATTTTTCGAAACTTCTAATTTACCCGCTGGGGAGGACGGGGGGGGGATTAAAAGCGTGTAAATCGCTGCCAGATGCAGTGGGTATCCGGAATTCCTATGTTGCCCCTACTGAACGCAGCTGAAACTTCAACATTCGGTGTTTTTATTTTTGAGATTTTTATTAATAATGATATGGAATTTTGTGAATTCATTTAAATGTAGTGTTCAGCGAAGCGTCAATGCCTGCTAGTATCTTGAATAAAATCATTCAATTTCTATGATAATGTTATTGCTGCGTTTTCAAACATGTACCTCTTACATCTACCAACTTTAATTCCATTCAGATAGCTTCATCATTCAGAGTCAACTTCAAGTTTATAGAGTGGATGATATCCTTTTAAATAATTTTCAAAAACATCACTGAAAAACATCACTATTATGGAAAATATTTATTGCAAAGAGTTCTGTATGTTATTGATATTGATACCTTATTTCGCTCGATACGAATTTCAGTGTTAGAATTATACGTGGGATAAATTTTGCATTAGCATATGCCTATTTTCGATATTTGCGTATGAAGATAATAAAACTTGATTTTGTATTTTATAAATTATATATATATTAAATTCAATTTGTACCTTTAAGTTGCAATAACTAATATATTTTTTTTTTGAATACTTGAATATACCACGTTAAATATATATATATCCAATAACAAAAAAGAAAAAAAAAAATGTTTTTTAAAAATATTTTTTTTCATTATCTTAATAAAAATGTTATTGATTCCGTTGATTACGTAGAGCTACTTGTCAACAAAAGAAGTCATTCTAGTTAAATACTCTGTAAACTAATTATTGATGCATTGCTTTTGGAAACTATATTTTAGCAATAATAATAATAATAATAATAATAAAAAAATCGATAAATTACAATTAATGTTTTTTTCGTATGGGTTTCGAAGATTAAAACAAGGCATATATACTCTATTTTTTATTCTAATATACAAGTTAGTTTATTTAAAATTTTGAGCATATAAAAGAGCAACCTTTAAACAATATTTTATAAAACATTTTAGAAAATACAACTGATGGGACCTGGTTTTCGGGGGTTCCTCAGAAAAAAGTGCCTTCGTGGTAGTCAGGATAGCTCATGACAGCTTTACCTAAAGTTAAAAAAAAACAGATTTTCTGTTAACAAACACATATAGCTTGTGATTGAACGAAGGATTAAAAAAATGAAATTTGAAGTTTTGGCAGAACTGTATGCAAAAGAGTACAATTTACACCACGTATATCCTTGTAAAAGAAGTTGTATTTGAAAAATAATCCTTTCTAAAGGCCCTCTCTTCGAATGGTTTGAATCTATGGGAAAATGTTCTCAACATAATGTCCTATTAGATTAAAAAAAAAAAAAAAAGTGTATTTTTCAAATTTTAAAATCCATGCAACTCCTTAAAGTAGAAAATTTTCCAAAACTGTAAAATTGCAGACATTTTAAACATCGATTTTTTTTTTAAAATCTTTTACGGAAACATCATTATTCTTAATATAATGTGATCATCATTTTAATAATGAAAAGAAATAAATTCGAATTAGAAATTTCTGTTCACGTATCGTATTTTAAGGAAACTTGTACTAAGTAAAAAGGTTTCTATAATTTTATCCCGCGATGAGTATTTAATCCACGTGCAAGAAATCCATTTATAATATAAAGAACATTACAATACATTCGAAAATAATATTGAAATAAAAGCTTTCAAACAGACCATTTTGTCATTAAACATGAAGCTTTACATAAAACAATCTCTCAGAGTTTATTTTTAACAGTTTATTTGTTCCCATAAAATATTAATACACGATATGCTACAGATTGCATTTTCCTAATCTTAAAAAATGTCACCGTATGTATTCTCTAAGATAATAAAAGATTAAAAGACAATTTATCTTGAAGTATTGAAATTAGAAAAGATATAGAATGAGCCCTTATTTTTTTTTTTTTTATTTTTATTTTTTTTTTTTTTTTACGAATATAATATGTTTATTCTTGTTTAAGATAATAGTTGTGATCAAGTGCTTTCTATATTTCAGAAAGAAAAGGTAAGAACTAATACGGGATTATTACTATTTCCAGAAAGGATATACGCAAAGAAATGTTAGAAAATGTATTAAAAAGAAGATAAAAATATAGATTCTTCGCTTTATATTTAATCAAAAATAGTTCTTTTACATGGGGAAATTGCACTAACATTAGCTTAGATAATCAGCCTTTTTAAATGCATGTACAAAAATAAATTGAGCATATAGAAACTGATTAACGAAACACAAACATGCTAACATTTTATATGCAATAGCTTATAGAGAGCTTATTTGAATTCTTATTTTGGACACCTGTAAAATAAATCGGTTCTACAGGAAATGCTAAACTACGTTTGAATAAATAATCTGGAGAATTCCGACACGCTTGTAAAGAATTTCCAGAATATTAATTCTGCAATACAGTACATTTGTTAACTTTTTGATAATAATATCATAAAAATTCATATATGATTTTTTTCATTTCAAAAATCTCTTTCAGTCTTTTAATTAAAATAATAAAGAGAAGAAAGTAAGAAATTTTGTTATTAAAAAAATATGTTCAATGTCTGTAATCCTATTGATTAATGGCAAATCTTAATGTAATAAATCTTCTTTTTGGGTGCTTTTTAACGTATATCTAGCTCTTTTATCTTCAGTAGTCCTGTCATTGAAAGCTGAAAGGATTTTACACGTAGTGAATATTTCATCATTTATTAATCAGTCCAACAGATATACATATTCCTATTAATACCCATAATTTTTAGTAGTTTTCTAGAACATTAATTTCAAATAAAGTTATAAATAATTTTTTTTTTTTTCGGTGGTTTTTCATTTTATATATGAATACATGCAAATATTTTAAGTGGTTTCTTATGTATTTGTATAATGTTTATAAAAGAAAAAAATAGAAATATTTCAGTTTATTATTATTGTACAAAAATATTATGAATGTTTAAATTTAAGAAAAAAAAATTCGTTTAAGTTAAGAAGTGTATATTTTAATTTTTCCACCTTAAGTCTTAAAGCTTTTTTATATTTATTTATATATATTTACCTCTTTTATATTTACCTTTTCAATATCTCAGTAATTCAACACATAATGACATTTCTCCTTTTTATCAATAAGAAATATGAGGCCATTAATCTTTTGCATTTACCATTTTTATCAAGTCACTTTTATAGGTTTCCTTGGACCGTGGTACCAAAAAGCTATTATTCATTCCCCTAAATCTTTAATGATAACTTTCTTGAAAATTTTCTTTTTGCTAAATAAAAGAAAGATGACTAAGCTCTAAAAATTATTTCAGACTGAAAATATCGCAGTAAATATATAAGAGAAAAATTATGCACATCTTGAAAACTAAACATAGAAATATTAGAAAAAGTATTCACAAACAAACAAAAAGTATTACCTTATATGTTCAAAAACACATGAAAGATTTTTTTTTCGTCTAAATATATAACCTATTTTTTTCTATCTCTTTTAATTGCTCTTGCGTGACAATTCCTTTGTCACAAAAAATACAAAAATAGTTTCAACATTTTCTTTTCCCTTTTTTTTTTCGAGTATTATTTGATGAAATCTTTAGGTGCATTCTTTATGAAATAAAATCAGAGTTTAAGCTAACAAACGAATGCAAAAACTACTTTATTGAAAGAAAAAAAAAAAAAAAAAAAAAGATTAATAATAGAATTTAGTACATTAAGATTTTTGCGACTGATAGAAAGTAAACATATTTTGTGAGCACTCTTACTTCTGCCTCCTTTTTTGAGAAGTTAGAAATCAATGCTTTATCCACCAGCGTACATAAACCATGCAGCAATACGACTGGAAGATGCAATATTTCATAAAATATGCTATGTTTGGAGAATAAAATGAGTTTAGAAAGAAATTTACTCTACTCGTTATTTGAACAACGTACTCTGATGACAAGTCTACAAGTTTCTGGAATGCCGAACTCATACATTAGAAAATATATGACGGTCGCTAGAGACTTTTCTTTAAGTATTAGATTAAAGCCGCAAAAGAAGAAGATACCATTCCGGAATACGAGCTTTATCTTATAAATCGGGGCATATCATGTCAAATATTTAAGAGTTTTGGTTGAGCAAGTGGCTCTAAACAAATATATCAATGTAATTGATCTATCATGAGATTATTGGCAAGTTTATATCCAGGGTACCAGTCTAGTCAGTTTGTAACACCCTTTGAATATTTCTTCCCTCCTCAGAGATGTTTGTAGCAGATTAAGTATAAATTACACTTAAGGAAGAGAAGTTTTGGTATGACTTGTCGTTGTTAATCAGAAACGTAAATCAAGAGATCAAGTATCGGTAGGGGCTATTGAGAAACCAGGTAAGTTATCGTGAATTACATGAGATTTAGAATTACCAAGAGTCGTTTACATAAAACGAAGCATATTTTGAAATTATCATGAAAACGAAAAAATCGTGAATTTACCACATATGCTCTTTAAAACCACGTCATTGCCGCATGTAATAGGGATCAGAATAAATACGTTTATCAAAGAAATATTAACGCAGATTTTGAAATTCTTTGTCGTATTGTGGATCCCAATATTTGCCATTTCTAAGAAATAATTCAATATAGATAAATATATATAGCAACTATAGGAGAAAAATCAGACTGCAGCAAATACAACAAATGGAAATCTATAAAGTACCAATAAAAAAGTCTTTTCGAACAGTCTGAGAATAAAAAATCTTATGAAATAGAATTTTGGGTCAATTAACGACAATTCAATCATGCGGAAGAGAAATAAATCCAGCAGAGATAAACACACACAGGATATTAGAATCCCCAGCACTTTAAACCAGAACAAAAATCATAAAAAATATTTAAATGGTTGGTTACTAAGAGTGGTATATCAGTCTCTTCGCTATGATAGTGAAACTTGCAACTCGATCTTAAAATATTAAAAATGGAAAAGAGTGTTGAGTTTATTTAAAAAATGGTTAACATTTTCCAAGGTAAAGCTAAGTGAATGGGAAAACTTGTGTTACACGCTCTCGACTACACAATATAGATTATTATTTAATTAGACAAAAAAGAAAATAGCTTGCGTGTACGCTTAAAAATGAAAAATCCCATAAAGAAAGAAAGGAAATCCAATGCTGTATTTTAGTAGAAAATTGTATTGCCCGAGGAAAAGTTTTTTTGTGAGAAAAGAGACTCATATTCGCCAGTAATCTTCTAACACAATCTAGATGGACAAAAATTTGTGCTCAAAACTTGCCCCATGGTATAAAGACCAATGAAGAAAATCCGTGAAAACTAAAGTGGATCTTGAAGCTACTTTTTTCTTGTTTACAAGGTTACATGCACGTCTCAAGACGATAATGAATACGAATCTGCCAGATTCAAATACAATATCAGCTCAAATGCAATGAAATATTTTTTTTATGTAAAATAGAAATTTTGTGTGATTTATTATGTATAAATTTATTCATTTTGTTAAGAATTATTCAGATAATGAAAAAAAGATAAACTTTCATTACCTTATACTAACAACGTATAAAAAGTTAAATTTAAATATGTAGATAATTCTGCCTATTATTTTTCTAAGTAGAGGTAATTAGCCACCTATATAGCATAAAAATTAATAGTATTTTTCTGCTTCTATTCTATCTCCAATAACTTTATATCGAGGTAATAGGGGTATCCTTTTTAGAATTTATGAAAGAAATACATGAATTGAACTGTCCTATCCTTTCCAATATAGTATACAGTAAAAGCCATCTGTTTATTCTCTAAAACGATGTATATATAATTGCTGGTAGATGTGAAAAGGTAATTTTTTTTTCTAGAAATTTTGTATTTTATTTTTATCACAGTTTCGGAAGTTATTTAGAGCAATCTAGTATCGACTTTGCTAAATTTTTCTCTAATCTCAGTCCATTTTTAACTAGTGATATCAAATTTGAAGCAGCTCTAGCCCTCCGAATTCAGATTTATTTGTTATTGTTCCATTCTGTTACCTACTTAATTATCAATTTACACTCACTTTCAATAATTCAAATATTTTAATTTTCTTCTTTATTTGGTTCATGTTATCTTAATTTCGTGTTACTTAAGCCGCTGGAATAAAAAATCATTTTATTAGACAAATCTCGGACACTGATTTTTGCAACACTGTTTTCCATTTAAATATTAACTTTCATGTCATGAGTTCTATATTTTGGTGAAATTTTGAATGCACATTTTAATACTGTGTGTATTTTAAAGGAACATTCATAAACCTTTATTTATAATCAGGATAGTTTCATCACAAATTTATGCATTTCAAAACTTTAATCAGCAAAATCATATTTTTAATTGAATTCTCTCTAAAATTGTCAAGCATAACCACAAACAGTATTTTTACAGTACATTTACAATTGTTCTACTTCATAGATTATATTTCCATTTTGTTTATTTTCCATATATTTTAAATTCATTATTGTTTCTTGTACGGGGTAACAACGGCCACCAAACATTTCAGTGTGAAATTCTAATTCATATCTCATATTAAGTGATTTCACATATTTTGAGGTAGAATCCGTTATAGAAAACACTCCTGATAAACCGAAGTAATCACCAATTCAAACGTAGTATCTCAAACGAAAGGCATAGGTCATTATCGAGCGTATCTTCAATAAAATCACAAGGAGAAAATGCAAAATAGTTCAATGCAATTGCACTTGAAAATGAACTCGATTATGATAATGAAAATATTTTTTTTTTTTTTTTTTTTTTTTTTTTTCAGAAGGACTCTCAATCACAGGAAAATATTTGTGTGTTCCTATGTTGATGAATATTTGATGAAATATTTATATGAGTTGATGATTAGTTGCTTGTTTCCAGTGTTGCCAGATTTTGCTACTTTTTTATTCAATAGTTTTTATTGAATAATTATTATTCAATATTTTTAAATTTCGGCTGTTCTCAAAAGAATATATCTTTGAAATATTTAAAACAATTACACTGCTGTGTCATTTCATTTGTGTTAATCTAGAAAATTCTCTATTTCTTTATCAGAATGCAAGTCACATAAGGAAATAATATAAACAAATTCAACATCATCGGTCCCAACATCTTTTGCATATCTAAATCTGTAAGCAAACAGAATGACAATCTCGCTGTATGATCATTATTTCATAAACTTTAGTTAACAAGAGTAAACTATGGAGTCAGAAACAGTTATAATACTATCTTCAATGCTGATTAGAAATATATTGAGGTTGAAAACGTTATGCAAAATATAATTTTCCAAACTGATAAACTTCAATTTAACTTCTCGTTAAATGAATGAGACAACCATTAATTCATATCTATCCTAAAAATTATTATATACAAATTTCATTCTTTTTATGCGTTGAAATAAAGTGACCCAAACATATTCCATACATATTTTTTATTAAAAAGCATTCTTTGAACTCTGAAAATGATTAATAAATTCATATTCCAAAAAATTATGAGGTATGTCCCATATTAATTTTTGCACGAATAGAAAAAGCATCATCAGAAACATGGGTTTCCAATTTTACATACAAGGTGGTTATAACTAAAGTGACCCTATTCAGACCCCTCTACAACCCGTTCTGCCTCTTGGATTTTGAAGAAATCTGGTATATACGTTATATGGACCATGGGGAATTTATTTCTGGAATTAAAAAAAAAAAAATCAAATTTTGACCACCAGGCGGAACTGTGGCACTAAAAGATGGACAAACAGTCAGAATCATTAAAATTTATTCAATTACAGAATGTGCTCAAGGTGTGCTGCATTGACATCAATTACGCGTTGAAAGCGCATTATAGCGCGTTTAATAGTAGCGCGAAGAAATTCTCGAGTAATTTCATCAACATATCAAAGTTCTAATTTCTCCTCTATAAACATGGTGCTGTAGGAATCTCTACAGCCAGAAATCAGAGGGATTTAAGTCGAGTGAACGAAGAAGCCAAGCATTCGGAAAACTTTTGGATATTACATGATTCTCGCCAAAGTTAGCACGAAGCAGATCTTTGACTTGACGTCCAACGTGGGATGTTGCTCCATCTTGCATGAATACAGTGGTCAGTAAACATTGTTGTTACTGTAAAGCAAAAAATACTTGCTGTCGAAGAAGTTCGCTGTATCATGCACTCGTGACAGAGCACCTTTTAGGACCCTGAGGTGTGACTGTTTTAAAGAAAAATGGTCCGATGATAAAATCCGCAATAAATCTACACCATGCAGTCACGTAATCAGAATGCAGTGGTTGCTGGTGAAGGACATTAGAGATGAGACAGCCCATACGCGGTAATTTTAATTATTCACAGCTCCGTCTAAAGAAAAGGGCGCCTCATCTAACCATAGAATTTTCAAGGCCGCATGTCATCAACATCTATTTTCGGAAGTAAATTCTCAGCGTGTTTGGTGGTCTTGTTGTTACAGCATTTGCACCTTATGCATCTTATACGGATAACATTTTAAAATGGATCGCAGAATTTTTCGTATTGTCGACCAAGGAATCATCAATTCATATGCTATCGATCGAGCACTTGCTGAAGAATAGCCGGAACTGGAGGCTTTTTAAACCACATCAGTAGTGACTTCTGCGACGGTTTCATCCGCAACCGGTTTCCGTCCCTCTTCCTCGTAGCACATCCACTCTCTTCAAATTTCCTAATCATCTTCAAACCATTCTTCGAAATGGGCACTTTTTGCAATCCCTTTAAACAGCGATATTCACGCAGGCTAGCTCTGTTATTGTACCGTTCTTATAAAACAGATTTGCCAGTAACACTCGATCTTTCTTTGGTAAGGGCATGATTAACGGTGACAAAGGCACGTAGAATGATTTTTTTATGACGGCAACTTTTTTTACAGGTTTAACAAATTTCCACAAAAAAAAAAAAAAAAAAAACTTTGAAAAGTGCCACTTGGTGTTCAAAATTTGAACTATTTTTTTTATTGTAGAAATCGTTTTCCCAAGGTACATATAACGTATATACCAAATTTCATGAAAATCCTATAAGCAGAACGGATTTTAGAGGGGTTTGAATAGGGTCACTTTAATTGTAATTGCCCTGAGCTTTGTAATTCAAATAGTTATTCTTCAACCACACTTCTTGAAACCATGGAAGCCTCTGTGCAAGTGCTGGCTCAACGAGTCCAGTGTTAAAATAGGGGTGATAGTAACCATATACAGAGAAAAAAAGCGATAAGAGACTGTCGAACGGCTGGATGTTTGCCAAATCGAAACTTGTCGGTAAATTTGACATCCCTCCAAGCCTTTGGACTCGTCCTCATTGTTAGTCTTAGGAAACGTGGTTAAACTATATTCAAATATGTTTTGATACAAACACATGCTTTAGTAATTTTAAATTAGTTAATTTCATATTTAAATTTTTCAGACAATTCCGGTGAATTCTCTTATGAATTCTTTTCATTCTATGCGAGATCATAATTTATTTTTCTCTCTTGTAATTCTAGAAAGAGCTAATTAAAAGTATATAAATAGTACCTTCTTCCGAGCTGCCTTGATCTCTGAAATTTGAATATGGAGTCAAAAGTAGGGGGCATTCAAAAGAATGAAGTCCTCTATGCAAAATTTAACTATCCCGTTATAAACTAGACGTTATTATTAATGGATTGGTTCAGATACATATTAATATAGGGTGCCGATAGTCGAAAATTTTTCCCTGATTCTTCCACCAGTATATTTCTTTCGGAAATTTTAGTACTAAGTTTGCACGATGAATTAAAAAAAAAATTTATATTGGTAGAAGCATCAGGGAAAAAATTTCGACTGTCGACATCCTGTAACAGGACGATATCAGACGACATTAATTCTGTACTGATAAGTATAAAGGATTTATGTCCATATTCTTGATTTTTCAGGAGACGAAAAATAATGTTCAAAAAATTCTGTATAAAAACTTATACGTTCAATACAGTTTTAACCAGAATATTATCATACTATACAATTTTGTGAATAAACTACATACATTTAATTTTGAAGTTTGTTTATTTTTAACATATTTATATAGTTTTGAAAAAATGCCTGCAGGACTTAAATCCTTTGTATTACTCTACCCAGGACTTAACTCTTTTTTACCACTTTAATTTGTACATTCATTTAACAATATGATTATGCTGACAGTCCAAATACTTGGCTGCAGCATTAAGAAATACTGGATTTATGATCTCAGGGGATGTTCAAAAGATTTTAAACCTAATAAAAATAAGGGATTATCAATTCTAACTTCCTCAACATATTAATTCATGACTTTAATGAGATACATGAACAAAGTAGTGCAGGATTACCCAATGCTTTCATCTTAGAAATTTAAGATTAATGAAAGGTTATTAGGTAAGGGGTTAATCCATGATAAATCCAAGTTAGGGAATTATGAAAGATCAACATTATTGAAAGAATTTATTACCTCAAACAAGGAATTGAATACAATATTATAGACTCTCATATTAAAGATAGGAATTATTACATAATTATTGAAAATTAATGCTCAAAGACCTTCAATGTAATGAAGGTAATGAAGTAATGTATGAAGTAATTAAAATGTATGAAGTAATTAAGTAAAGATAATATGCACTTGATAAAATATACCAAATAAAAAATATCTGGTGTGCAATACTACTCAAGTGCTGGACAGAGTGCAGTCGTTATTTTTTTAAGAAAAAGAAGAAATCAAATCACAAAAGGTATTCATACAAAGAAAAGCCATAAATGTATATTACTGATTCCCAACTGATTTACGACCCTGTTTACAACTAGCACTCAATGACATGACCACACAGATGGATCCTCAGGTTCCCGCCACTGAATAAAGAGAAATTTTCCATGAGATCTGGAAGCAAGAGGACTGGAGAAGAAAAAAGCCAATAAAAAAAGCAGGAGGATCCAACAAAGTAAAGAAACCCAATAAGAAATTTAAAAAACGAGACCTCCTACAAAAATGATAGTGAGAGAGCACCAAGAGAAAAAAAAAAAAGAAAAAAAGATAAACTCTCTCGCAGATGGTCTCGAATTTTTCTGGAGATGATTGTTTGTTTTCTCTCCCTGCTAGATGGTCTTTTGCCTGTACTTCCTAAAGGTTGCAGAAAGGCAAATTTTACTGCTCTTAAAGCTATGAGCATTGCATTTTTACAGAGGGCTCAGCTTGGGCCTCAATTAATAACAGTTAATAACTAAAAAAATTAAGTACTCGATTTTCAAATGTTGTGTGATTGTGATACACTGTGCATGCAAGAGTATTACTATGGCGCACCAGTCCTGTGTTTGCATCTTATACAAAGTTTCTGCCTGCCTCCCCCATAACCTGGTGACGGTGAGAAAGTAAACTTTAATTTATTTGGTCAGTCAGTCTAATTAAAATTGTAAAATGTGTTTATTTTTGGAGAAACATATCTATCCCGAAATCTCTGCACTCATCTCTGAAATTTATGATAGATCAGTCTTTTAATATAAATTATGTGAAATTTTAATTGATGATTCTTAATAAAGAAATTAATTAAATAGATTGGATTGATCTCATTTAATAATAATGATTTTGTCTTCCCTTTCAGGTTTAACTAATTTATTTAAATAAGTTTTTTTTTTTTGGGGGGGGGAGGGGGCATTTCACAACGCATGCCCGAATATCAATTTGACATTAAAAATGTACTGCTATCTAAGCTTCACCTTAAGACCACAGATGGAAGGGTAGTTAGATTGTACTTGTATCTATTCAACATCAAGCTAAACTGATTGAGAGGTAAATCAGTTTAAAAAATGATTAGATATTTTTGTATTTTACCTCTAGAAGCTGTTGTTATATAATTTCATTGTCCTTTTGTGTTATAAAACTTTTTAAGATTAGAAGAATATAAATCATAATAAACGATATACTGTAGTTGAAAATAGTTAATAATAATAATAATGATGATAAAAAAAAATAATAATAATAGATTAAAAAGCAAAATAATACATAAAAAACGAAAATATGTATCACCCTATTAAATGTCAACAAAGTACGTCATTAATAATCCACAAGCAAAACACCAAAGTTAAAACACACTGTAAAAATTAGTTCCTTAAAAATGAGCTAAATTGTCTCAAAATAGCTCCGATACAATATATACTTAAATTTAAAAAACCATGTACTCATTTTTGAGTATATTTACAAATTCAAAAATAGGGTTGACTAATAAGAATCCCAATATCCACATGTTTGAAATGTCACTATACTCAAAAATGTGTACATGGGTTTTCAAATTTAAGTATATATTGTTTCGGAGCTATTTTGAGACAATTTAGCTAATTTTTAAGAAAACTTTTTTAACAGTGCACAAAATACAAAGCATTCGGATTATTAGAATATTGACCAACACAATATTATATTCGTGTTTCCTTCCACTGAATCATGGGGCATGGTCATAAATGGTCAATTTCATCAGTATCACTAAATTCTAAGTCAGGGTCACAGTTCTCTGTGCCAGCTGATGTTCGTAAAGTTTTGTAGAAGTTATGGAATACTTGAGGCAGAAGAGGAAGCAAAGTAAGTTGATCTCTCTTCTTCTCCGCTGAGATTGGAACAGGTTTGTTAATCTGGGTAATTCGGAGATTTGTTTTGCCTCGTTGAAGAAAACTGATTTTTTTTTTAAAGTGCCTTCAAGTAGACTGTACCTATAAAATATCTGACCTCCTTCCTGGCAACACCAACCATTGTATCTCTTGCCACTTGAACGGCTTCCCATCGACATTATTCTTTCTCACAACGAGAGTGCTTATTGACAGTAGTGCAAAATCAAAAAAATCATCTTGAGTCATCTCTCTAACAGTGAATTGATTTTTCTTCCCTGTAGATCGAACAAGCTGATACCAATTATGTGGGTGGAATACTTGAAATGCCATACTTTTCTTTTGTCTCTCAATTAGAGCATGGTATACGCCACATTCCATGTGCGAGTGACCTGAAATTAGAAATTTGTGATTGATGCTGAGATGAGAGAAGTCAGTCATCAGTCCTTCAAAAACATCGCTGACACATGGGCATTTTTGTTTTGAGCACTGCATGTGTCAGAATAGAAAGTTACACTTGTAACAGTGTCAGGTACATTTCGTAGGTAGTCGTAAAGACATGAAGCTATTTCGTTAGTTCCACGACCGGCTATTGCAACCTGCCACATGTAATGACATGACTTACCTGTGGCATTGCCATGCATAATCAAATTAAAAGTACAAAGTTGGCGTTTGTAGAAAGCTACAGATGATGACAGAAATGGAGTTGCTAGACACTGATATAAATCAAAAACTAAACACAGTTTAGAGGTATCAGTTTTGGCTTCTGCTTTGTCAAGTCCTTTCTTTTCATAGGCTAAGTCTACTTTTCTCTGATGTTAAATGTAGTAAATTATTGGTAAAGAATGATGTAATGAATTATTTATAGATATTAAATTTCAATTGAAATGTGGGCAATTATTTTTTATAAATACCAGTTCTATATTTATAAATTAAAGCATAAAATACAATAATAAATTTATCAATACCAGTTCTATATTTATAAATTAAAGCATAAAATACAGTAATAAACAGTTGAATAATTATAATCTCATTATTGCAATGGATTAAAAACTTATTGACCCCCAAGTGGCACAGCGCAAAAAGAGAAAAGTGGAGTTAAATCCTTTATACCGAAAACTAATCAGAAGGCTCGATCAGGAAAAAGGGATTACACCATTCAAGTGATTGCCAACCTTCTTTTTATAAAGGGAACAAATTGACTTAAACCTTTTTGCCGAAACGTCAGTGGAGGCCCTCTGTTGAGACTCAAAACGGTTTTGGGCTGTGTCTGTGTGTCTGTCTGTCGCGCGATAGCGGCCGCAAGAATCCCGCTATTGACTTGTAATTTGGTACACATGTTTGTGTGCCCCACGGAATCAGCTGTATAGTTTTAGGTGTGTATTCCATTTGCAGTTCGTGTACAGGGACACGCCAAAGGTTTTCTTATCATTACGGCCTATGGGAGGAATTTGTATGTACCGCGATAGCGGCCACAAAAATCACGCTATTGATTTGCAGTTTGGTACACATATTTATGAGCCCAACGAAATTAGCTGTATAGTTTTAGGTGTGTATTCCATTTGTAGTTCGTGTACAAGGACACGCCAAAGTTTCTCCTATCATTACTTCCTATGGGAAGAATCTGTATGTACCGCGATAGCCACCGCAAAAATCAAGCTATTGACTTCCAATTTTTGCCAAAACGTCAGTGGAGGCCCTCTGTTGAGACTCAAAAGGATTTTGGGTTCCGTCTGTGCGTCTGTCTGTCTGTCGTGCAATTGCGGCCGCAAAAATCACGCTATTGACTTGAAATTTGTTACTCTTGTTCATGATCCCCACGAAATTAGCTGTATAGTTTTGGGTGTGCATTCCATTTGTAGTTCGTGTACAGGGACACGCCAAAGTTTTTTTTATCATTACGGCGTATGGGAAGAATTTGTATGTATCGCGATAGCGGCCCCAAAAATCACGCTATTGACTTGCAATTCGGTACACATATTCATGAGCCCAACGGAATTAGTTGTATAGTGTTAGGTGTGTATTCCATTTGTCGTTCGTGTACAGGGACACATGAAAGTGTTTTTTATCCTTACGGCCTATGGGAAGAATTTGTATGTACCGCAATAGAGGCCGCAAAAATCCTTCGAATGACTTGCAAATTGGCGTACATGTTTCAGCTTTGCATATAAATAGCCATACAATTTTTATTGCTATATTGTTTATAAACTGTGTACAGGGACACGCCAAAATTCTTAACAATACGGCGTATGGGGTGAATTTCGTTTAAACGCATTTTTAAATCATTACTTTGCAATGAAGAAAATGAAACTAGCGTGAGTAAGATGCTTAAATTTATGTTGTTTGAAGAAAATATGTGCTCTTAAGCTTTCTAATAAATGTACAGGACCTCACAAAAGTGTTCTGACAAAGTCACGTAGTCATCCAAACCATGTTAAATTTGGAACAATTATTAATTTTAAACGCAAAATAAGATGGAAAATTTTTACTGGTGTATACAATGTTTATGGTTTGTTTACAAAGACACAGGAAAGAATTTCGTAACATTAGAGCCTATGGACAAATTTTTATTTAAGCGCGCACTTTAATGCGTTTATGCTGAATTGAACTTAATGAAATTAACATACATTATAAAGATGCTTGAAATCATGTTTACTCTTAAAAAAGGTTATGTATAATCTAAGTAATTTATGGGACCACACAAAATAATTCCGAGTATGTACTGTAATCATCCAAATGATGTCAAATTAGTTTGAAAAAATAATGAGCTATAATTAATTAGGTTTATTCTTATTATTGGCGTTAATAATGACTGTAGCTACTTTTCCAGGATACATAAAAGAATTTCGTACTATTACGGTCTATAGTCGGTATTTTTTTAAAGTTTATTTTAACATGGTTACACCCCCATCAAATATAATGAAATTTTATTAGAATTTTAAAAGCAGGTTTTCCTGTTGAAAATTGTGGGCATAGAATTGGAAATTAGTTTAAAGGTTACGCATAATATTTCTGATATGCTGTGTAATTTTTTTTGTAGGAAATTTGGTAATTATGCAATTTGGTATTTATGAATTTTAGTGAAATAATACAAGATTGTTGTTTATCAAGAATGCATTTTGTTGCGTACATGGGGGTTCGTAAGTTGTCCGAGAATGAAAGGCAAAACTTGCAAAAATTCAGTGATTTATTCACAGAAAGTTCCAGAAAAATACAGGTCTATAAACCAAGTATCAGCTTCAATTCAACTAGTAAAGACAGCTTAAACAACAGCCGTTAACAACAAAACTACAGTACAAACTGTTTAGATAACACATGAAGCAAGTCTCATCCAAAGAAGCTCAAAGCAAAGCAAGCATTTGACGAAACTGACACAGATCTGAGACTGACCGCCTTGGCGAAAATAATGCTCCTTTTATACTTTTCTGTCGAACACAGACTGTTCTGGAAAATTGTCGTATCACATCAGCGAATGAGATGAGAGCTTCCATATTTGGTATATCCCTAATAAGGATTTTCTCGCCAAGGTCGCCAAAAAATCGCCAACGAGGGAAACAGTCGCCAAATTTGGCGCCAAATCCATTTCTTCCCTTATTGGAGCTTTTTAATGCGTTTTCAAAGAAAAATTAGGCTATTTTAACGCTAAAACGACTAAAAATGCACAAAATTAGCCTTTTATCAACTTACTAAACTTACTAGAAAGTATGCAAAAATAAATGCAATTATTTACAATTCCGTAACACTTTATATGATATAGAAATAGGTATACAAAGGGAGATACAGCGGGGGGTTGAGGGGGGCGGCCGCCCCCCGCAGGAATGTATCTGATTATGGTAACAAGTCGATCGAATCAATATGTACTATTATATAATAAGGAATAAATAAAAATGGCCTATTGAATAATGTCTGATGCAAATAGGACGTTGAGGCTCCTGATCTGCAGATCCACTAGTATACCAAACATGAATGCTAAATTTCTGACTTGAATCTTTTTTACCAATGGATTTTCTCAAAGACGAAATAACATGGGCTTAAATCCTTTATACCAATCGATGGAGAATTTTTTTCTGCGTCTGACTATGTACTTAACTCAAAATCGACATTTTTGGACTTAAATCCTTTATACTTATCAGTACAGAATTGAGAGGTGGCTTTTTTTTTTATCGACTGTACGAAACTGTTTTATCGAATGTGATAATACGTTGTTTCCTACATCAAATTCTGATGCACCCTATGCTGTAGTAGAAAACAAGTTTTTACTGACTATTTCAGTTATTAGTTTATTAACTTTTAAGTATACTTGTACAAACGGTTTAGAGCGAAATAAGAACACGGATTACGTACTCTGTACACCAAACTTTTTCAAAGCGTAAGTATCATGTTTAATGACATTTTTGTTTAAGTCAATGTGTAGTAATAGGAAAATTGATTAATAAAACTAACTAAAATCAAAGGAATATGTCAAAAATGAACTACTAATACATATTTGGACACTTTCGAATTTTGACATTTTGTTAAATACCTAGAAAAGTTCTTTTCGAATCATCTTCAAACTTGGGTAGCGTAAAAACCACGTTATACCTCATATATTTTAACAAAAGTTGTGTCCTGAAAAGGAAAAGGGAACAACTAAAAAATTGAAGAAAAATCAAAATATTTTGGATCACCCTGGAAAAGTAATGCTTGAAATGCATTTTGGCTGTAGCATGTGTTTAAGAGATATTTTCTAATTATCTGTATAAATTTTTAAGAAGCTACCATGGCGATATAACACTTTTTGTTTAAACATTAAAAAAAAAAAAATTCCATTTATTTAATTATAACACGTAGGGTATTAGACCCCAAAGACATGTTCTGAAAATTTGGCCTACTTCATTAGACATAGCATACTTCAATCAGAATGCAAACATGTTAAATATTTTACGAAATATGAGCATTTTTACTAAATAATTTTTATCTACGCATGCGCTAACTTTTAAAAACTTTCATTTGCATAATTTAATAGCCAAAAATTATTGAGTAACTTATATGAAAACCCCAAAGAAATATCGTGTAAATTTAAAGAGTTATGAGAGGTAGAATGAACGGAATTTCAGTTCTCTCAAAATAAAAGCTAAGATATAAAGAGTTTTACTCGCATTTTTATTTTGATTCAATTAATACCCAATGGCAATACAGTGTTCGCTGACTGCAAATAAATATTGATAAAACCCCCTATCATCTTCCTTTTTTTTAGGACTGAAATTCTGTTTATTCTATCTCTCATAACTTTTTGAATTTACACGACATTTGTTTCGGGTTTTCATATAAGTTGCTCATTACATTTGGCTATTAAATTAAACAAATATTTTTTTTTAAAGCTAGCGCATGCGTAGACGAAAATTATTTAGTAAAAATGCGTATGCTATGCCTAATGAAATATGCCAAATTTTCTGAAAATGTCTTTGCTCTGGAACTAATATCCTACGTGTTTTGATTTAAAAAGTGGATTTTTTTTTTTTTTTTTTTTTTTTTTCAATGTTAAAAAAAAAAAAAAAAAAAAAAAAAAAAAAAAGTGCATCTTCATGAATATAGGTGGTATCCTCATAAAAATTTATACTGATAATGAAAATATTTTTCTTAATCACATGCTATAGCCAAAATTGCTTTCAAGCAATTCTTTTTACAGGGTGTTCCACAACATTTTGATTTTTCGTTGATTTTTTTTTTTTTGGTCCCCTTTTCCTTTTCAGGACTCAACTTTTGCTGAAATATATGAGGTATAACGTGTTATTTTTGCTACCATAGTTTCAAGATGATTCCAAAAGAACTTTTCTGGATATTTAACAAAATGTCTAAATTCGAAAGTATCCAAATTGGTAGGTTGTGTATAAAATGCAGTTTTACTGAGATGCTATTGTTTTTCCCCTGATTGGCAGGCTGATAAGTTTGCTAGCACACAGATTGTCGTGTACGAACAGAACCGTGTTTTCCTTCTCCGCCAAGTACTCAAAACCAATCGCCTAACAATATGAAATCGCCAAATATGCTTAATTTTGATAATTTTTTGTGGTCGCTGTAATTCATTTCAGCCGATAATTTTTTTACTTTCTGGTGTTTTATGAAGAATAGAATCACATATATTTTTTTCAATATTTTTTGAAGACGACACCTTTTGAATGTTTCTTTGTAAGAGCAAAAATAGACGTTCACGAAGACTTTAATGATGGAGAAATTTGTACCTGATTAAATAATCAATAAAGAATCTGAAGTAGGGAATGATAAATCTGTAATAATTACTTAAGGTTAGTGCGAATTACATATTAATACTGAAGATTTTTATCTGTTTCTATTATAATAAACATTTTTTTATTTATAAACCTTAACTTTAAATAATTACTTTTATTCAACATTCAAAAATCTAAGAAAGAATTATTTACCTATTTTCCCCCTTAATGCGCTTTCTTTCTTTTCATTTGATTGCATTTTTTTTTTTTTTTTTTTTTTTTTTAGATTCTTAATTCTGATACTGAAGATAACATTTAACTGCTATTTCATGAATGCAGTTTTATTTTATTTTATTTTAATTTTTCTAAACGAAATTCGTCTTATCTTCACTGAAATATCTAATCAATATGGTGTGGTTATATATTCTAATTATTTCTCAATAAAGTGAAAATTATTACGATGTGATTGTTTAGGTAGAAATTGTATAACTGTAAATAAATTGTTAATAATAATACAATAATGATTTAAATACATTAATTTATTCTTCTTTTTGCAATAGTATAGACATACTTTGGGGCAATGTCATTCTCATACTTAAACTTTCTTGCTAATTACCGAGTACTTTAAAAAAAGTTTGAAAATTATATTATATTTATCTAATAAAAAAGGCAATTTATCACTAATTACTGTTTTTTTTTTCAATTATTATTATTATATTAGAAACTTTAGAGAAAAATAATTGAAACATTTCTTTAGACATCAGATATATCTATCAATCATTAACAATCCATTTCAATTTATTTACTTTCATTTGTATGCTCGTTATTTTTTATGAAAAAAAATTCAAATGGGAATAAAATTATTTTTATCATTAGTCCTGGGGAGTATAAACATGTAATTTGAAAATTATTCATTCTTTTCAAGTAATTCGGGAATTTAAAAAGACTTTTTTTATTTACGTTAAGACTTAAGTGTTTTATTTATGTTTGATGTAGTTTCTTTTATCTTCAATGCATAGCAGAGAAAACAAATTTATTTAAAAATGTGTTTTTTAGTTAACTGATTTTGAAATAAATAAATAATAATAATGAAAAAAAGGATTTTTTGAAGTGGTAAGAAAATTGCGTTTTTTATTAAATTTTCTTTTTTGCTTAAAAATATCATTTTCTAAATTAAAAATGTAATTAAAAATATAATCTTCTAAGCTTGTTAACTTAAATTTAACTTTTCTTTAAATGAATGAGACAAACATTAATTCATATCTTCTCGAAAAATTATTATATTAAAATTTCAATGTTTTTATGCATTAGAATAAAGTGACCCAAACATATTCCATGCATATTTTTGAATAAAAAGCATCCCAAGCAGCACGGAAACGTTCTCTGAACGTTTAAAAATAGTTCTACTAACACGTTCTATGAACGTTCAGCTTGAACGTTTTATAGACGTCTATTTGTCCATCTTGAAGACGTCGAATAGTACGGTACAAAACACGTTCTGCACACGTGTAAATATCACCATTGTTTCTATAGACACGTTCTCAGAACGTTCTTCATGCACGTTTTTGCAACGTCCTGAACGTTGTTTGAACGTTTTAAAATCGTTCTTTGAACGTTTTAAAACGTTCTTTGAATCGTTCTTCGAACGTTCTTTGTACGTTTTAAGGGGACATACGACCCTTAGAACATCGATTTAATTATAGTCTTTTTTAAAGTAAATCATTGTTAACTACGCTTCATTGAACATGTCTAATTGTTACATATAAGTTTATTATGTATTTTGGAATATAATTTAAATTCTGTGGTGAATTATTTAATAATTTATGTGTTAATAATAAATGCGTTTTTTTTTTCCACCTTACGCGCAAGATATCTCTGAAACTATTTAATATTTTTTCTTGAAATTTTCACAGATTATGTAAAATATCAGATCCTTCAAACTGAATCTAAATTTGTATCCCCCCCCCCATATTTTTTTATACAGGTGATACTTCAGATTTTATTAAAAAATAAATTATCTTTGAACGTTTTTTTTTTTTTTTTAACCTAAACTGGAACAAATTTAGGTTCAGTTTGAAGGATCTGATATGTTACATAATCTGTGAAAATTTCAAGAAAAAATATTAAATAGTTTTACAGGTATCCTGCGTGCAAGGTGAAAAAAAAAAAAAACATTTATTATTAACACATAAATTATTAAATAATTCACCACAGAATTTAAATTATATTCCAAAATACATAATAATCTTATAGGTAACAATTAGACATGCCCAATAAAGCTTAGTTAACAATGATTTACTTAAAAAAAGACTATAATTAAATCGATGTTTTTTGAAGTTCTAAGGGTCGTATGTTCCCTTAAAATTGTGTGACGTGTGTACTTTATTTATTTTTTTTTCTCTTTTCCTTTACTTTCTTTCTTTTTTTTCTTTTTTCTTCTTTTTTGTGTGTGTGTGTGTGTGTTTGTTTGTTTTTGTAAATTACTGTCATAGTATTATGCAATTTTACATAAATGCATTGAAGTATAATATTATTACATAGAAAGCAATTTCTCGAAATCTATTTAAATTGACAATAACAATAATTTTTTTTAATTTCAAAGTTTTTTTAATACTTTAAATGTATATTTTAACAAAGACATTGTTGAAACACACTGTTAACATTTAAAGACACTGTTAAGATTTTAAGATTCCTCTTATCAAAGTTTTATTTTATTTTTCCATCGATTGTGCATTATTAACGTTTAGTTACATAATTTAGATATTTCTGACTATTAATTAATCATTCATAGATAAAATTTAAAAAATATTTTTTTTTGAATGATGAAATTTATTCCCAAGTTTCAGCATTTAAATATAAAAATATTTTTAAAACATTAACTTATGAATAAATTTACCTAAACGTGTGTAGATTCTATTTCGAAATTATTATAATGCACAACAGATGGAAAACTAAAACAAACATTTGTCAAGAGGTACATCTAAAATATTTTCAAAAGACTAAAATTAAAAAAAAAATTGCTATTGTAAATTTAAATAGATTTCGAGAAATTTTAATATACTTAACAATATTATATTTTAATGCATATGTATGAAAATTTTATTTAAATTATTGACTTACGAAATTATAAATTTTCCATCTATATGCGCTGAAATAAAACAAAATAAAATTTTAAATTCCAGAAACGTACTCTTTTTTTTTTTAAGAACTTCCGGCCAACTAATTTTTAATATTATCCCTTAATTTTGCATTACTATAATGTAATAATAACATCTAAACATATCTGATTTTTATTATTTTAATTTTTTTGTGGATTCATTAATAAGTTATTGTTTAAAAAATATTTTTATGCTTAAATGCTAAAAATTAAATTTCAGCACTCAAACACAAAAATATTTTTAAGAAGTATCTTACTTATCACTCTACTACAAATTAATACTCAAATATATTTATCGTTAAACTATAATAATATAAAATTAACGGAAAAAAATAAAAGAACTAAAATGGAACATTTTAAAATTTTGAAATATATATATATTAGGTTAATTTGGCTTTAAATTTAAACAGTTTTCGAGAATTTTTTACATGCTTAATAGAATTGTTAAATTTTGATGTATATATATAATGTAAAATGAAAAACTTATCTGTGTTCTGTAGTTCTCTTTTTTCAACGTGTCGGGTGATGTGATGTTAAACACTCATTTCCAATTGCCATATGCCTATGCCATTGACTTTGCACTTTGGCTCGCAACATAGGCTGGCAACCTAGAGGAAGTTTGGCGACAGCGATTTGGCGTTTGGCGAGATTTAACAAAACACGCTATTATTATTTTAATTTTATTATTAAAAAGGAATTAATTTATTTTTAGTCTATGTATTTTTTTTTTTTTTTTTTTCAAAAATTTTTAATAAATTTTTTTTAAATTGATCGTAGTTAAAATAATAAATGCCTGTTTAATTCGTTTGCTTAAATGAATTACACGCACTGTTATTTTTATGAAAGAAAACTGTTAATGAAAATTAATAAAAATTGCATAGAAAAACTATAATCATAAAGAAAGAAACACAATAAAATTGTTAGCTTTTTTATTTGTTCCAGACTGAATATTTTAAATTCATATGGAATATTTAGAAATTTATATTTATTCTTGCTGTTGTGTTTTGTTTTTATTACTTTTTTTGGGACGTTACTTTTTTTTTTTAATAGTTTTAGACAATGTGATAATGAAAATATAGTTTTAGATAATGTATTCTGCCACTGTCCCAGAAATAAGACGATCTGCGGTAGTATGCTTAATTTCTTGAAATTTGTTATAATTCTTAAATAGTTTTTACTAAAACTTATAAAACTCACTAATTAAGAAAAAATTTGAAAATTAGTTTGGCAAATAATGGGTTAATAGAAAAATCTGTTTAAACGGTATGAAACATAACTATTGTATTATGTAATTTGAAAACAATAATAATAATTTTATTCAATTATTGCAGCAATCACACATGTTTTACCAATTTATTAATTAATAAAAGAGAAAAGTTTTGCAGTTTGTATAAATTAGAAAACTCTTTCCAAGTACACTTTGTCCGTTATATCGTTTAATCTGAAGTGAAATTTACCTCAATGATGATGCCTTAAACTGTATAGTGTTTTTAATTACGGAGAAAGAAATCTCATAAAAGCTTGCTTTATACCTTTATTATTATTATTATTATTATTATTATTATTATTATTATTACGAAAGGGAAAGCATGAAGTGGATCATTATTTTTTTATAAGCTTGTATATTGTTTAAAGATTCCATACGTTCTACATACAATACCAAAGAAAAAAGAAAGGGCGAAAAACCTTTACAACACTGAAAGTTTACATGCGCAATTTCGACTTATATCTCATAATGTATCTGAAAAGGATTGTAAAGCCCTATAAACTTATTAATTTTGCTAATCATATTCTACAAGAAACACTTCATTTTACAGCAGAATAATGTATGCTAATTCTGTTATTTTGTGCAAAATATACAACTTTTAAAATATGCTTTAAGGAAAGACCTCCCATAGATCCTAATGTGTCGGAATTGTTTTCTGAGTTTCTGTGCATAAAACAGTACTATTTTTATTATTCTCAATAAAAATAGAGCCAAAGTAAACCTGAACAACATATCAAAAATATAATATTCTAAAATTATTTACTGAATAAATGAGCAAAAATACAGATAGACAAACAAACCCAAATCACAAACGCTTTTTGATTTTGTTAGATTGTTGAAAAGCATAAAAGAACTAAATATGAACTCAGAAATTCTCACATATATCCCCCAATGCACCTTAATATTTTATTTGTCGCAAAGTGAATATTATGCTAATCATGCCACATTTTATACAAAGCATGTATTTAGGCATATGAATTACATAAATTATGTAATATAAGTGAACGTATGTATGTAATATATGTTTTCTTATGTTTTACGCTGTATAAAAATATAATAAAATAAGTTTTACTGAAATATCTCTGGTAGACCATAATATATCAGTGTTCTTTTCAGGCATCACCGCATCTAAAGCACTAGTGCTATTTATACCATTTTCAGTCAAGAGCAAGACATAGTTAAATTGAAATATATACATATATACATATAGGTTTTGTAGTATGTTAAAAATATTTATAAAATTAAAGCGCGAAGAAGCAGATCAAGAGATAGAAAAGCTGGTATCATATAAGCTTGTCAACTTTGCTGGGAAATGTTGAAAAATAAAAAAAATAATGGCTTGTGTATTGCTAAATAAACACACACAAACACATATCTGGGATCGCACAGCGCAAGTATTATTCAACACAATTAACGCTCTATCTTTTTTAACACTTTCCAAGAAAACTGAACAGCATTTAAGATTTCGGTTCATCTGTCTGTCTACTCTTTCCTTTCCTTGATTATTTTTAGAATAAGTTTAATCTGATATACGGATACATTATTATTCAGCTGATTATGGCATGTTCTTTATTGAAAATAGTATAAAAATACGACTAGATTTTATACAAGGATTTACGAAAGAATTAGGATATATTGCGTTCTATGACGAATATTTTCTAAAACATCCTGAAAATTTCGCTGTAATATCCTGAATATGAATGGAATTTGATCGAAGTGCATTTCTGGTGAGTTATCAGTTATGCGTTTTTAAAATTTTCAAATAAAATTGAAAAGAATTAATAACTTTTGTTTGTCTGTAGAATGGTGTATCAATCTGCCTGCGTTCTCATTTCCATAAATAGTTTTAGAATTCATTGAAATTAATATGTGTCGATCAGGTATTTAGTTTTATTAGAAAATTCCTTATTAATTATCTTGCATGTGGTACGAGTAATTTATGTAAAAGTATAAAAAATAATTCGAATAAATATTGGTCTAAAAGAGATATTTTTACTAGTTAAATTCTAAAATACTACGCTGCAATAATCATAAAGAAACTAACATACATATTTCTGATGAAATAAATTAAACCAAGGTTGATTAACTGTAATTGATTTAAAGGGCCTTAAAAATATTCGATATGATTGAAAATTTGTTGATGCGCATTTTCATAGTCTTATGCGTTTTAAATGACCAGTTAAATAACCAGTTATTATGAAAAAAAAAAATCCTTCCTTAATCCATTACCGTTTGAAAAAATGAATAGCAGCACATGGAATCGTAAAAAGTGTACGATTAGCTGTTTATGAAGTTGTTATTTTTAAGCTGATGTTTGATATCAAATCAAATTAATAGCAAGAAGATTAAAATTCTACAGATTGTTTTGAAAATCTATTTATTTATTTTTTTATTTTTCCAAGTGCAAAACAAACATTTTTACAGAAATGCATTAAATTTGCTTAATAACTGCGAGTGAAGGTATAGAAAGTAATGAAAGTGGGAATACCTTGTATCAAGTTTTATTCATTGCTGAAGTTATACGTTTTAAGTAATTCTTCAAAAGATATTAATCTATATTCTGATAATCGGTATTCTTTTTCTTAAGAATGATGTAGAAAAAAGAATTTTTACTTCTTTATAAAGAAAAAAAAAATCTAAAATATGTAATATATAAAACTTATATATAAAAAAAAACTTCATTATTTAATTAATTAGAAATAACTAAATAAAAATACATTTTTGCACTGAGAATTGCGTTGCATATTTTTATATATTTTTTGTTATTAATAAGTGAAAACTAATGTCAGATTAATAAAAATAAAAGTTTATAATTTAAACATTATTAAAGATTACAGTTTTATATTTACTGCCCTATCTCTAGTAAAAACTTTTCGCTTTTAAAATTGACCATTTGCTATTTAAAAGCAAAAGGGAAAAATAACAAGTGAGAAAATCGCCAAGAAGCGAAATACGCGCATAAATTACCAACCGTCTCTGTACCAGAGCAGATGTTTTTGCGAATGCAAATAATTATGAGTTTCCGGTTTCAGCTCTAACGTTTCTAATAGCTAGAATTTTACATTCAAAAATTAATCCTTCAATATATTTCATATATATATATATATATATATATATATATATATATATATATATATATATAATTCAAATTTATTTTATTATTTCAAATTATATTATTTTTTTAAATATTTTCTAAAAGGTAGATTGATATAAAAATAATGAATTTGTAGATTCAAGTAATATTATAACATTCAGTATGTAAGTAGTTCAATATTTGAATAACTTCTAAATCAAAGAATTTTTATCATCAAATATATAATATGTGTATATTATTATATTAAAATATTTTTTACGATTTTTTTAAACAAAATAATGAAGTGAAATTTGAAAAAAAAAATCACGAATAGTGTAAAATTTTTAAAAAATATATATTTTTTAATTTGTAACAATATGACTTCCATAATTCACTACTATACATATTATATACTCTTTTCAGATATAGTGCGATCAGAATACATAAATTGGATTTAACATATTAAACATATAACAATTTTCTTGTAAAAAACCTAATGCATGCGTCGTGAAAAACACATAAAAAGGATTTTACATAGCAAGTTAAAATATATATATATATAAAACCTTTTTTTGAAACACCAATTTCCGAGCTACTTAATTAGGATGCCTGTCAATTTTCTTGTAGTAATTAGGTAATATACGTGGAAAGACATCTAAAAAGGGTTTATGTAGCAAATTTGAAGAAAATCGTTCGAGCCCTTTTTGATAGAATTATATATATTCTCACTTACGATTTTCTACAAATTAACCTTTTCACCGTAAACCTTAAATTACATACGAATGTACATCTAGATGAAAGGTAAAATGGCGAGTTTGAAGAAAATCCGTGGAATCATATTTACGCACTTGCGAGGTTTAAAATTTCCATATTCATATAGAAGGCTTATAATTTTTTATTTTTATTTTTTTAACTAACCAACTAATACATACGGAAGGGCATTTAAATCGCGTGCATACACATATACACTGACGAATTGCAAAAACCATTTCTTTGTACTCTAAAAACATATAAATTAGGCAAAAGTGTAATATCGAAATACTTGATCGAATTAAATAATTCCATTTTATTCCAAAATATTTTCCAATACAGCAAACTAATATAACAATCAAATAATAATTTTATATAGAGTAAATCAACAAAATTACATGATTATGCGTTCATTTTAATTAGAGTTTTCGCGAAGAGAAATTAAATTGCAAATATCAGATAATTATAATTTAAAATTATGTTAAAAAACAAAACCACCTCTTCACTTTTATTTCGCAATGAATATTATTATAAATTGTATCAACAAAATCAAGTTCTGCCTTGTTTTCAAAAATTTTATACATTATAACGGAAAATAGAGCACTTTGTCATTTTCGTTATAATTGTACTGAAACAGAACGTGTTACGACGGTGTTTCCCTTAACGTTTTTTATAAAACTGAAATTGCACGTTTTATGAATGGTACAAAACACATCTTTTTAGAACGTTCTGGATAATACTGCTTTTGAACGTCGAGTAGAACGTTCTTTTGACACGAAACACGGTGTTTGAACCAGTGTAACCGTTATTAGACGTTCAGAGAACGTTCATGTGCTACTTGGGATTCTTTGAATTCTGAAAATAATTAATAAATTCATATTAAAAAAATTATGAATTATGTTCTATAATAATTTTGCCCGAATGGAATAAGCATCATTAGAAAGATGGGTTTCCAAGTTTACAGCTCTTTCTTATAATTAATTTTCGAATTATAGTACAATTTCTTTTTATACAGACTTTGGGGGGGGGGGGGATTTCATGCTATCATTTGTATCACCTCTAAGTAAATGTCTGAATATAACCTATTTTTAGCTTAATTTTATGTTATTCTTATTGTTTTCAATGTTTCGATGTTTATTATACAAATTAACTTTTTTAAATTAACACAATACTGGAGAGAGGTTGTGAAAGAATTCAAAAAGAATACATGCCTTCTGTATTTCTGAAACAATATTAATATATATATATATATATATATATATATATATTGCATATTCGTTCTTGACTCTATTTGTGACGCTGGTTTCTATAAGCCTTAATGTCATTTACTACATTGATTGTTGAAGACAAGATTTAAATAATTTAATCAAGAATATGTGAAATCATTTTGTTTTATACTGTTTGAGAAAACTGTTTTATTAAATTTTAGAAAAAGGCGTAAATACAAGACAACATATCCAATTATCAACATATGCAATATGAATATGTTGATTCTTTCTTCTTAAATATTAAATAAATTTTCCTAGTTTTTGACCTCTAGAGTTTTGTTTGAACCCTGTTGTCCATTCTTGTTTAGTTAGATATTGAAATATTCGTTCAAATCAAGTTAAATGTAATGTTTTATAGAAAGCGGAATGTAAGGATTACTGTTTGAAATAGCAATATACATTTCTTAATGAAATGGCTTTTTTTTTTTTTTTTTTTTTTTTTTTTTATATATATATTTAATAATTTTTATATGTATTTTACAGCGAATTTTCTGTTTTAATCTTGTTGCCCCTATTTTTGTATTTGACTATTGTATGCTTTGTAAGCTTTAAGTTATCGTATAAATTAGCATAGTAAAATATTTAATTTTTATTAGATATTTTTTTTTTTTTTTATATTGAATCGAATATTGGGCATTTCACGTTCTAAAGTTTTTTAGAGTACAAAATCTATTACTGTAAGTAAAGCGCAATATTACTTATATCGGATTAACTTCAGCCACGGCGTAAAATTCACATTTATTATGGAAATATATTTTAAAAGAATACAATAACTTATCAGTTCTAAAGATTTAGGTAATGATCTTATACTTTTCAAATAGTTATTTAAATAAGCTTCGAAACCAACACAGTATCTTTAGTCTCTATATATTAAAAAAAGTTATTGTCGCTGGCGTTAAATTTTTTTGTCTGCGACAGCATCTTCTCGCGGAGGGCAGGGCCTTTCGCACCATGAGAGGTATCAATGTGTTTTGAATACTCCAAGGAAGACATTTCAGTTGCTTAGAAATTTCTATCATTTTAATTAAAGAAGTTATTAATTAAACACGAGGAGTTTATGAAGGTACTCTATTTGCCACCTTGAAAAAAGTTTCTCCCAGTGACGTTGTTCTCCTGTCATGAAGTCATTTTACACGGGAAAATTAAAATATGATCCATGGTTGTAGGTAGGCAGATTGGGATTAACGTCACATCAGTATTGTTCTATGGGTAATTGGCGACGGTGTAGGACGCGCCTCTATAGATGTGTCGGCGACATGCCACTCCAGTTTTGATCCTACACGGAGGGGATGGCTCCCCCGCTTCGGTGACTCGCCAAAGGCACAATTTTAATGGGAACATGGAGGACATTGCGACCACAATGGATTTTATGTGCAGCGGCCATCATTAGTGTTCACGATGGTCTTTGGCCGACTCAAGTATCGAACCCACAATCTACCAGGTGCGAGCTTGGTACATTACCGACTGGAGTATCGCGGCCCAGATCCATGGTTGTAAAAAAGAAATAATTTAAATGTCAATGCTGCTATCAGTAACTTTTTCTCTACTTTTAGAAAATTTATTTTTTTACACGGGAAAATTAAAATATGATCCATGGTTGTAGGTAGGTAGGTAAGTAGGGTTAGCGCACTCTTTCTGCGCTATGGATAATTGGCGACGGTCTGGGACGCATCCCTAGGGATGTTCTGGAGACAAACCATCACAGTTTTGATCCTACACGGAGGGAATGGCTCCCCCTCTTCGATGACTTCTAGAGGTATAGTTTTGATGGGAACATGGAGGACATTGCGGTCACGACAGATTTTACGTGCACCAGCCACCATTAATATAAAGGATGGTCTTTGGCCGGCTCGAGTACCGAACCCGCAATCTTCCAATTACGAAACCGGCGCTCTACCGAATGCGGTACCGCGGTCCGTATCTATGGCTGTAAAAAAGAAAGAAAAAGGGTCATCTATTAAAGCTGCAACGCAAAATGGTCTAGATATTAGAATTTATTTCTATATAAAAAAATAAAAAATTTAAATAAAAATACTAATTTTTTAGCAAAATTCAAATAAATAAATAAATAAATGTGCTATGAAATATTATATATTTCAATTTGACATTGAATATGGGTATTTTTATAATATTTTTCTGCTTTTGTCTTGTGTTATGCACTATTAATAACCCTATTCAGTGAAAGGAAAGCAGTGAATAGGCGGGCAGAGCTCTGCATGTGTTATTAATTAAAGTGAGAATCTGGGGGAGGCAAATCCTCCTTCGCGGGTTGGTGAGAGGAGCGAGCAGGGGCAGAGCCCCCTAGTAATTTAAAATTATTTAGTTTCATATTTAGATTTTTCATACTTTTTCCGGTGAGAATCTTAATGAACACATTTCATTCTATGCGAGATCATAATTTATTTTTCACAAACATATGGACGGACATCTAATATATCTTCGCTTGTATCTCTAGAAATAATTAGTTAAAAGTATATAACTAGTACCATCTCCTGTGCTTCCTGGATCTCAGAAATTTCAATATCGAGTCAAAAGTGGGAGTTGGCATTGAAAAAAATAAAGTTTATACCAGACGAGCGTCTAAGCAAAATCTGACTATACCGTTGTAAACTGTTGTTAATCGATTGGCATCAGTCGCATATTTATAGGACGATATGAGATGAAATTAACTGAGGGTGGCTTTTATTTTTTCGACTGTATGTATTGAATGAGATCAAATTTTGATGTTCTTTATGCTGTAGTTGAAAACAAGTTTTTATTGAATGTTTCAGTTATTGGTTTCATAAACCTTTAAGAACACAAACAGTTTAGAGCGACGTAAAAACGCGGAATAGCCAAAGTTTTTTAAAGCGTAAACATCAATTTTAATGACATTTTTGTTTAAGTCAATGTATAGTAATAAGAAATTAATTAAAAAAAAAAAAGAAAACTAACTTAAATCAAATGAATATGACCAAAATATAAAAATACAGTTTTTCTGAGATGTTGATGTTTTTCCACTGAGTAGCATGCGCAGTATGCTGCCCGTGTTCTTAAATATTAATTACATTACCTAACATTATTTACGTTTATAATTGTAACTGGTTAGAATATAATCACTGACATATATGTTTAAATATTTACATAATTTTCATTATCAGATATATACATAATTTTCCTGTAAAAAAATATACGTAATTTTCATAATAAATACACATTTTAAGATTTTTAAAATGTTTCATCGTCTTACATACATTTTTTAAATATACTTTATAACAAAAAAAAAAGAAAAAAAAAAGAAAAGAAACGACGCACCAAAAATGAGTAATGCAAACTGGACACAAATTGACATACATACAGGTTTCGATGTAAAATGTAAAATTTTAAAGTCTGGCTGCCTATGAATGAGCCTGCGACGCTGCAGCACATCTTAATTGCGCAATTGGCAGAATATTAAAAATGAGAAATTTTGATTCCAGGTCATAAATTCTTCGAGAATTTTATTCCCTCTACTCAGAAAGACAGTAACTATGTCTCGCATACAGGTACACAAACAACATGCGCAGATTTCAGCATTTGAGTGCGGTGAGTAGTTGGGCTCAAAGAAACTGGTTGGGCTAATCTGCGGAATTTTTGACAATTTGATAGGAGAAGTACCACTATTAGACGATAGTGACAGGAATGGATGAACCATGGCGGAACACAGTGTCAGGGAGGAAGTGGTTGGCCTAAAGTGAGGACAGATAGTGAAAACCAGTCAATCGCAAAGCGGTGCTCAAAGCTCCAGTTCATCATTATCGTTGATCCTACGTGCAACTGGTACTTCAGTGACTTCAAAGACCCTTAATAGGCAGCTCCGTGAAATGGGGTTGAGATCAGTCACCGGATCGCTCTTCCACCGAGGACGTTTGAAGCATCATAAAAAGGGTCGTACAACCAGCTCGCTATTTTGCCAATCTATAACGCACCAGTTGGACAGAATTTAGCACGATACTTCACAGGAGCAATCTGCCAACTCTATCAATTAATACCAAGCCGAATAGCTGCGTATAAAAGGGCCAGAAGTGGATCAATGCGTTATTCACTTGTTTACTTTATGAGGGCCTTTTTCTTGATTAAATCATTCAAATTTTCTGAAACTGTAATCAATTCTTTTTCTCCAGATGTACATCACATCTACCAATTTTTGTCCCATTTGGATAACTCCTTCTTGGTGCGTCGTTTTTTTGTTGTTGTTGTTGTTGTTATAGAGTGTATTATTTTTTATTCCTTATTCGTAGCAGCAAATTACTGTTGGGATCACATGCTACGGAATATAAATTGAATTTCACGAGTAATTAATTAAATAATGTCAGCAGTATAGAAAATGTGTGAAAGAAAACAACTTTTACTTTCAAAAGTTACACTCTTGATTTATCTGCTTACCAACTACTAGTAAAAAAAGGCTTTGACGAAGCATTTAACGATAGAGAAATTTCGAGCTGATTAAAAACTATAATGAATCTGAAGTAGCAAATGATAAATGTGTAATAATTACTTAAGGTTAGTACGAATTATATATTAGTACTGGGGATTTTTATCTGCTTCTATTATAATAAACTTTTTTTATTTATACACGTTAGCTTTAAATATTTATTTTAATTTTATTCAGAATTCAAAAACCTTACCCATTTCCCTCCATAATGCGCTGCTTTTCTTTTCAAACGACTAGGTTTTTTTTTTAGATTCTCGATTCTGATACTGAAGACAACATTTGACTGTTATTTCATAGATGCAGTTGTTTTTTTTTTTTTTTTCCTAAACAAAATCCGTCTTATCTTCACTGAAATATCTAATTAACATGGCGTGGCTATATATATTCTGATTATTCCTCAATAAAGTGAAATTTATTACCGTGTGATTGTTTAGATAGAAATTATCTAACTGTAAATAAATTGTTAATACTAAATACAATAATAATTCAAATACTTTAATTTATTCTTCTTTTTGCAATAGAACAGACATAATTTGGAGCAATGTCGTTCTCATATTTAAACATTTTTGCTCATTACCGAGTACTTATTTAAAAAAAAAAAAATGTTGTAAATGATATTATAATTATTTAATAAATAAGGCACTTCACCACTAATTATTGTTTTTATTTTTATTTTTATTGTATTAGAAACTTCGGAGAAAAATAATTGAAACATTTCTTTCAGAAATCAGACAAATTTATCAGTCATTAACAATCGCGATTAATTTTATTTACTTTCATTTGTGTACTCGACATTTTTATGTGAAAGAAAAAAAATTCAAATTGGAATAAAATCTTTTTATCTCCAATCCTGGGGAGTATATAAACATGTAATTTGCAAATTATTCATTCTTTTCAAGTAATTCGGGAATTTAAAAAGACTTTTTTTATTTACGTTAAGACTTAAGTGCTTTATTTAAGTTTGATGTACATTCTTTCTTCTTTAATGCCTAGCAGAGTAAATTGATTTATTTAGAAATGTGTTTTTAAATTAACAGATTTTGAAATAAATTTTAAAAACAGATTTTTTTTAAAGTGGTGTCCAAATTCCGCTTTTTATTTAAATTTCTGTTTTGCTTAAGCATCTTTTCATCATAGCATGGGACACAAAGATTTTTACAAATTATCAAGTTTATAAAGTATTTTTGAATTGTTATAAAGATACATTAGTAAAATATCTGATAACTTTAATCATACCCAATATAGTGTGGGGTTAAAAAGAAAACATATTTATAAATAAATGATGAAAAATAGTTGTATGCACAAAGTTAAAAAAAATCATTGTTCTTCCAAAAATGATGTCAGGATGAAAGGTAGAATCACTTAAAATTTTAATGATTTTTTAAGAGCTGTTAATCCCGGAGTTAATTCTTCATAAATTCCCTGATTAACTAGACCGTGATTTATTCCTTTTCAGTAACTTATTAAAATAATTTGTTTTTATTTAAACGTTTTTTTATATTCATCAATTTTATTTTTCTGAAACATATTTACTAAATCTTTGTAATTATTTCTTAGTTAGGAATTCAGAACGCATACATTCAGGCATTTACTATGAACTAAAATGTATTTTTCTCAGTTAAAATTATCAATTAAGGTAAACGCACTAGTAGTGGGCACTTTAAGGATATTTTCCGGCTATTTTTTGTGTAATTTCCTTAATTTTAGAGAATCAAAAAATAATTAATGTTTCACTTTTTCCTTAACTCTTTCTTTACATGTGTGTATTAAGAAAACTGATAATTGTACCATTTTTATATGTAAAAATAAAAAGTTTAGGAGAACTTAAAATGAGCCAGTAGTGGACACACTAAAACCCAATAGTGGACCGTTTTTTGTTCCACCATTGATTAAAACCGGTTGAGTAGATTTTACGTCACACTTGTGCTATATCAGGGGCAATTGGCGACGGCTTAGGATACACACGTAAGGGTGGTTTGAAGACATGCCATCACAATTTTGGTCCGATACTTTGAGGATATTGAACATCTTTGAATTTTTGCTTTAAAGTAAGTTGACCCAACGTCCCGATATCTTGGGGATAGTTTCCGCTTTTAGCAGTGCTTAAAATACATAAATTCCCATTGTGGACGACATTTAGGGTTCAAGCTTGGGTGGGTTTTACGTCGCAATGGTGCTGCGCAATGTGCAATGGGCGACGGTCTGTCACACATCCAAGAGACATGGTCCGGAAACATGCCATCATAATTTCGATCCTCCACGATGGGGAAGGCAATGATTTTGGAGTCATCCCTAAGTGTTCTCCCGCAGACAAATCATCATATTTTTGTTTTATACGGAAGGATCGGCTCCTCCTTTTGCAACACGATGTATTTCACGCCAAATTGATAACTTAAAGGAGCATAACTAATTAACGAGAACACGATGCCGCCAACCTCTCGGACCCTACGTAAAACAATCATGAAAAATATAACTCTCTAAATAACAGTGTCTTCCATATTTCCATCCGAATTAAACATCTGGGGGTCACAAAATGTCTTTACACATTCTTAGAGGTGAGTTCCAGACCGTCGCCAACTTTCCATAGTGTGGCAATATGGCGACATAAAATCCTGTCATCATCAATCCTCTAAATATTGACAGCAGTTGTGATATTTCAATGTCTTTGTTTCAGTGGGAACTGAAATTTACCATCTAGTCCAATATCGAACCAGGAAAAAAATACACGAATAAAAAAAACTTAAAATGTCTCGAGATTATCTCACAATTCAAGTGAATTCCCATTTTGTTCCACCTTCTAAATTTAAGAAAGATTGAGAGCCATCCTATCAACAGAAAATTAAAATTGTGATAGCACGCCTCCTTACTACTCCTAGGAGTGAATCGTCGCGAATTGCTCCATGCGTAGCTTTAGTGCGACTTTAAAAACACTCCACTCAACTCAAGATTTGGTAGATCATAGAGCTGTGTCCACTACTGGATCTGACCTTAAAAGTCAAATGAGTCAATAGTGGACAGGGCTGTCCGCTACTGGTCATGATGACATTTTTTGGTGCCAGTAGTGAACACCCATAAAAATACTATACATTAATATGAGATTTAAAAAACACACCAATAAATGAATTCTGCATACTTATTTTAGTCAGAAGAATGCAAAAGTCAGAAGAAATCATTTAAACATAAGCATAGGCAAAGCAAAAGAAATTTCATTTTCTTGTTAAAAAACGAAAGGAAAAAATGGCAATATCACAGAAAGTGCCCATTTTTTAATTTGAATTAATGCTATTCTAAAACCAATGGCTGGAATTACTTACAGATTATTAATAGTAGAGGTTTATAACTTCCTTCCTGAACATTGCTCGAACCTTTAAAAAGATTAGAAAGAAGCTTATTTTCTGAGTTTAAATTTAAAAGTGTCCACTACTGGTACAGGGTCCACTACTGGTGATTTTACCTTATATATTAATACTGACAAAATACCGTATAATAAGTTTGAGTTCCTAAATATGTACGACCATTTGGAGATTTTCTTTATCAAACATAAAAGCCGGATTATATATATATTTGAGGAATACTAGCACTTTTCTAAAATAAAACAGAATTTATGATAGATTAAAAATATTCATAGTACGAACTTATTGCATTTTTAGATTCTTCGCCATTTTTACATTTGGCTTCAATTTCTTCTAGAGTAATACTTTTTCTCTCTATACTAATTCGAAGTTATCTCGTGTATCTGATTTGTTGTTATTGGGAGAGACATCAAAAGATTGGATTTCAGGCATTTCTTTTATATAGAGTGATAAAGCTTTGAGAATCAAGAAGATAATAGATGATTCAAAACAAATAGGTTGAATATTGCATCGCTAATATGTATTTGTTTTAAAAAAAGTAATTTATATGCATTTAATTATTTTCATTTAATAAAGGAAAAATAAATCAATAAATAAATAATAATATTCAGGGATCACAGCCATCTATACTTTGAATACCAATATCTTTTACAATTATATTTTTTCTTTATTTAATGTCAGAAAATCTAATATTAATTAAAGCAAAGTTTGTGTTTACTAAATAGTGATACTTAAAAATAAAGTCGACTGGAACCCCTGAATGTTTCAAAACAATTGTGTAAAAGTAATTTTTTTCCTTCACTTAAGAAGAATATCGCTGTTAAACTATTCTCAAGAGTTAAAACAATTAATCAGATTTTAAACGTTTTAACTCGACAACTACTTTTTTTACTAACGATGTAAAAAAACTTCTAGCTGCCAACAGTGTGTCAAAAATTTGAAATGTTTATCCCAGAGTGAAATGAGAATTCGCATACAAATTAGTTTCGATCCTTTTTCTAAATATTGCGCACAGTGATAAAGGTGTCTGTGAATCGTATGTAACAATTTATCATAATTACTTATCAACAGAAACTTCAACTGAACTGAATCTGATTAATTCCTTTCTAACTGACTAAAGATTTCTTGACAATGAATGAATATACTCTACATCAAAACAAATGAAAATAAATGAAAGAATTAATGAAAAAAAAACTTCACACTCTAATTTTTTTAATCTGGATTCTTTCTGTATATAAATGATAGCCTCATCAGAGTTTATTGAAGCTTTAAAACATTTTTTAATTAAACAAATTTCACTTCCGTTTGGGTATACGTACTTAAATAGCTTAATTTTCGTAATTTTAAAGAGTACTTTAACCCTTTGTCGGCCCTAACGCTCTAAATCACTGTAAGCAGTGTTGCCAAATTTAGGGACTCTTTTATTCAAATATCACAAATGTTTTTGAGGAGTGATATTTGATATATATAAAGGACGAGTAACCTTCGAAATGGTAGAGTAAACGTTATAGTTAAAATTTAGTGGTATATATTGAATAAAAAAGTCCTGAAATTTGACAACACTGACAAAAAGAGTGAGATTAAAGAGGACCGGCAAAGAACTAATGATGCATTTACAAGAGAAAAAGGACTTTCATATACATTGAAAAATTACAGAGCATAACAAGTTATATTCTTAAATTTAAACTTAGTAAACATCATTTTTTTAATATGTCATTTCAGGTCAAACTAATACATTATATGTAACCCTAACTTTGATATTGCATTTTATAGTACAGTCTTTAATAAAACTAAGTAAGAGTATATCATCATTATTTACATATGATGAGGATTAAGTATCATGCATATTTATTTTTTAAATTTATAAAACAATCACAGTAAACAGCTATTTTTTGACACTAATTCCTAATATAATACTTAATGAACTGAATCAATAAAATAACAAATAGAATACACCATAAAAAAATAATAAATACATATAGAACAATGCTGTAATATTATTTGAAACTTTATCTTTTATATGCCGTTTTTCTTACTGAACTAAAAAACTTAGAAATTAAATTTTTAGCAATAAACATAATTTATTTTCAAAAATTAATATTTTAAGCACTTTATTTGATTTTAATTTACTTCTAATTATAATTAATTTACCTACAAATTAATTAATCATTTTAATTTACCTTCACCTGAATATCCTTAATGTCATAAACAATTAATCAATAATTCGCTTTCTAAATTCATTAAATCGTCCGCTGTCTTTCTCTCGCACGTTAAATAGCAAGTATTTTACAAATGTTTGCTTTTCATATAAAAGATATTGCATGTTCAGGTGATTTTCTTGTCAAGATTTTCTCTCCCTTTTTTTTTTCTACATCTTTTCCTTACGCAGAAATGCGGCATAATTTTATCCATTTTAACCACGGAATATTTTTTTCATTTTTTCAATAATATATTCAATAGTTTACTCACTTTATACTTCAAAAACGATGCGTTAAAATTATTTTTATTAAGAATGAGAATTCTTCCTTTCATTAAGTCAACATTCAAAATGAAAAAGGAAAGAAAGAAAAAATAAGTCCTTAAATCGACATTTATTTTTAAAAATTGGGAAAATGATAAATTGTAACATATATAACACGACTTTACAGATAGTGATAATTATAAACCTATTAAATGGTTTTTCCTTTTTTGAATGTTGATTTTGCTACAACCGATTACAGAAAGAAACATACATCTTTGAATATCTGTTTAGTATGAAAAGAAAAATGTTGCAATACATTTTAATATATAATGTTACATATATAAAGATTAATGCTCGTAAAAAATATCTTCTCTAGGTTTTTGATTGGTTATTATTTATAACCAACTGAATTTGTACTTATTAAGAAGTATTTGCCGTTCTTCTTTGTTTAGCTTTCAGATTAACATTTCAGGCAGTACAAGCATATCTTAAATTGTTATTCTGGTTATTTTATTCTAATTCAAGACTAAAACCAATCAATATTTATCCAGTAAATAAAGTTTTTACACAACGTCGCCTCCGTTTGGAGTGGTGTCATGCTCAACGGAATTGGATCACAACTGAATGGAACCAGATTGTACTGGTACCACAGTTTAGAATGTAAAAATCGAGGGAAAAAAAAGACTAAAAATCCATAGAAAAAAGTATGTGATGAAAAGGAAAAAAACTCACAATGATAAGTGTGTTTTAAAAAAAGAAAGGCGAACACCGGAAGTAATATAAATTTAAAATTGACTAGAATGAGTGGTCGAAGCTCGGAAAGGAATTGGGCTCGGGGCCATGAAGCTGTCGTCGATGTTTTGCTACGTCTTGCCTAATGTACGTCGACGAATTAAGATTCAATTTGGAAAATGATGACAATGCAAATTTGGGAATTTATCACAACATCCCCACACACCATCACACAAGGTGGTTGGAGACGCCTTAATCCTGTCTTTGCTTTACAGCAGCACACAGCTCCCACACCTTATGTAATGTTGTGGGTTCCATTACATACGATACTCAGTCACCTCTAATATTGATTGACGACATCTTGACAGCCCAGCGATACGTTCAGGACATTCTTCATTCTTATGGGTTTTCACTCATGGCAGGACTTTCAACAGGCATTTTTCAACAGGGTAATGCTCGGCCACACTCAGCAAGTGTGCCATTTTAATGCCGAAGCCATATTACCACATTGTACTTGTCTGCTCGATCCCAAAATTTATGACCAATCGGGTATGTCTGATATCAGTTGGAACAGCACATCTTCAACAAATCAATTTCCATAACAAAAACTTTCGTTGATACTGATGTTTCAATTCTATATGTTGCTTTAAAATAAAAAAACGCAAGTAAACATATTATTATTATTTTTTTTCAAATATAACACAAATTTAACGATTTTTTTTTTTTTTTTTTTTTTTTTTTACATATATATTGCCTTTTAACTAAAGCTCTAGATTAGCGGTCGCCAGTCGCCAATTAGCGACCATTTCACTGAAAATGGCTACCAAAAAATTAAACCCTAGTCGCCAAAAATGGCGACCATGTAACATTTTACTTATTTAAAAAAATCAAAAGCATGGATCCTACGATCGTTTGCTAGGCGTATGAAACAGCCGGAGGCAAGAATAAAAGATAATTAATACGATATAATAAAAGATAATTAATTTTTTAATAAGCATTTAAAAAAAGATAAAAATGTCGCCATTGTGTTGAAAAGCTCATTCGAAATAGCATTTATGAAATATATATTTATAAAAAAATTTATGTAGAAACTGCACTTTATTATAGTTTCTTGTACAGTTTGTAATTTTAACAGTTAATAGCATGCTTATATGATAGCAGGATTCTATGACTTTGAAGCACGGTTCTCTACATCGGTTGAGGCGGGCATTGTTTGATACTCAAGCCATTTATTTGGTAAAGCAGTAAGAAATATAAAAAGAGGTATAATAATTGCGTTGCGATGGTGGAAAAAGAAAATTTCTCGTAAAGGAATCAAAGACCAAAATATCCAAATTCTTTTCAAATGCAAACTGTTAATCATAATATTTATAATTTTCCTTATTATTCATTAATATTTAGAGAGGAAATGCCTACTTTAATTAACAATTTGTCAATTTTAATGAAATCAGAAGTAAATTATTTTACGGCATGCCAATGTTCAGCGAATTTCCATTTCTTTAATTATTATTATTATTACATTTTTTTTTTTTTTTTTTTTTTTTTTTTTTTTTCAGATTTTAATAAATTTTTCTTAAGCATTCATCAGGGATCTCTATTCCAAAATTTTAAAATTTTATAAACTTGTAGTTAGATTAATGCAGCTCAGAGATGAGTCTTGTATCGGATAGGGTATCTAATCGGGTGTGGGACAAGTGTTTATTAATTTTTTTATCCGCGGGGTTTTTCTCTTATTCCAGTGTAAATATTACATATTTTTTAAACTGCCAAACTATTTGAAACAGGGAAATTTTTAAAAGTAAGTTCAATACATTTTAAATTTTGCTATATTTTAAACTAAAGATTTTTTTTTACATCTAACTTTTTAGGGGCAAGATAATTACGGTCATTTAAAATCAATAACCACTAATATTTATAAACAAAGTAAGAAGAAAAAGAAATAATCGGGATTTTTCGGTAGGTTAAAAAATAATAATTTCTGGGATGAATTTTGCAGTTGGGATTAAAAAGTAGTTGATATAATATACAACCTACCGCCCTTCAAGGGATTAAGCTTATATATTTGCAATATTTTATGCAATATTTAATTTTCTGAAAATCTGTTTAATAATATAAATGCATTTCCTGTAATAGAATTTTAATTCAGAATTTTTATAACATAAATTTAATATTATTTTAATGAGTTCGCAACTCAGAAGCTCCGGGTTCGAGTCTATTTTACATGCGGAAATAATATATTTATTTTACAATGTTATTGTTGTGAATAGTGCCATATCAATTTAATTTCTTTGTTAAATGCATAGTGCAATTTATAGGTTTGTCCTTATAGTGGTTGAATGGACAATATCCGTTTTCTTAGATTCGAGCTTCTCATTATCCATTTCCCAATGAATTTCCCTCTAGGGTACAAATATTTCCCTATAGAATGCAAACATTTCGCCATAAGACACAAATGTAAACATTATAATTCTGTATTTTTCCCTGTAGAAGTCACGTGTCAAGGTTTTAATACGTAACGGGGATAAAATCTATTCTACCCTCTTTATATCCTGTTATAAATGATTGAGATATTTTTACATAAGATCACAGTCAACCTTAACGTTTTATGTATCTTCATAGTAAAAAAATATTTCTATTAAAATTGAATAATATGTTTTTGTTGAGTATCATAATTTTTTCTCTCTCATCTCCCCCCCCCCCCCATTGTAAATATCACTGACAAAGAACGAATTACTTACTTTCTCTGTTGCCAGTAGACTTTTATGTAAAGGTGTCTACCAAAAGTGCAAACGTGGCGACTATTTTTCATGACTCAGGTCGCCAGTGGCTACCATTCATAATTGCTAGTCTAAAGCATTAATTTTAACCGTTTCATATTACCTGTTAGCCTTGAAATTTTCTAGAGCAAAAAAAATTACGTTAAATATAACTTTAAAAAATGCTATTCAAAAGGCAATGGTTTTGAATTATTACATGCATTTTTTCATCTTACTGATACAAATAATTACACTGCTCTGCCAAAAAAAAAAAAAAAAAAAAAAATCCGAGCCCTGATACCATTTTTGCAGATTCTTATGTAAAATGACCTCCTGAATCCGAATATGACTCCCATTTTTCCCAGTCACCCACCGTTTTCTCAGGACACCACACCCTCCCCCAATTTTTATCGCTGTTTGTAATTTTATGGCCATGAATTTGATTTGGAGAATGATAAGGAATTAATTTAACACTAAAACAAACAGACATATATATATATATGTGTGTGTAATGTTTAATAAACAACATTAATAATAGATTTAAAAAATATAAGAAATTTAATACATAATTTCAGAGGCAACTCCCCCCCCCCCTCCCTAAATTTTCTCCTTGCCGCAAATGTTCATATTTTAGAATTTTCTAACTCTGTAGCCCCTCAGAAGATATTTAACAGGTAAAATAATCCTTTCCAACCCTAAAGATCAAATTTATAGCCATAACATTACCGAAATGTGATAAAAATAGGGGCAGTCCCTAAAACACGGTGGGTGATAGGGCAAAATGGGCGTCATATTCAGATTCAGGAGGTTATTTTACATAAGAATTTTCAAAAATGATTATGAGGGCAATTTTCATGCAGAGCAGTGTTATCGATAATAAAACACATATTTAACATATTACAAAAAAATATTATGACCTGGCTGGTTTCAAACCGGAGAATTCTCAAAAAGGCGGCAGCAGCTTTGCGAATGAACAGACTAGATCAGCTACATACTTCTAAGTTATCATATATTATACTGAATTTAAGATAGCATCGTTACAATTCTTAATGATAAAATAATACGCTGTAATTTGTAGATCTTAGGACTTCAAAATTGATATTTTTAGAAAGTTATTTATTTTTGTTTATTATAAGAATTTATTAAAAAATATGAGAATGTAATAATAATAATATAATTTTACAGGGTGTTTCAGAAAATACTTCCTTAACTTTGAAATATCATAACTACGAAGCAGTGAGAAACAGAAAGAATAGTATGTTGGATGGAGAGATCTCGAATTTGTTATACACTGGTTTGCAAAAATAGTTCCAAGGTTGGCTAATAGATGGCGTCGTAAGCACATGAAGATTTAAATAGTATTCAGAAGTAAAGAAAATTCATTCGTTAATTTGTTCTATTGCTGACATCTGTAAGAGAGCTGTATCGAATTATTAATTATATTAGTTATCATAGAAAATTGAAGAATGTCATTACTTGAAGCATTGTGCTTCTTTTTCTCTCTTTTGCTCCCGAATACCACCGAGAACGTCGAAATACGACGATGAGAAGGCGAAGCTTTCAACATAAATTTAATTTTGAAAAAGGTCCAAACCAGAAATCAATTCTTAATTTAGTCATGTAGAAAATTCTAGACCTCGTCTATCCAACATACTACTTGTTTCATTTTTCTGCCTCTCACTGTTTCGTAATATTTTATGTCACTTCAAAGTTAGAGAGTCTTTTCTGAAACACCTTGTATATTTCTTAATAAGAATAATTTTTTGTAAAGAACATAAGAATGAAAATAAATATTATATTCTTTCTTATACATATTATATAAGGAAGAATATAATAATTATTTATTATTCTTTATCATAATATATTTCTTGTTTAGTATTTGATTTGTTAATTTAAAATAAAAGCAGTTGGTCATCCTTATTTGGGAAATCTTGTACTGTAATATGGCTCAGTACTAACAAATTTGTGTCTACACACTACAAAGAATTATTAGTTTTGAGAGTTCTTTTTTAAAATGTAACATCAATGCATTATTTTAAATCAGATATCATTAAAAACTACACCTGACCTTGATGCAGGAAAGGTGATACTCGTATTTGTTTCATTTGTATGTCGCAAACTCTTTGCTTTACTATAAATATGTATATTAAATTATACATATTTATAGTAAATATGTATAATTCAGGATTGACAAAAGTCCATCCCTACCTCTGTATCTTAAAAACACATTGGAATTTCTCAAAAATCGAAAACACGTGTCCAATCAATTCCAGGGGACTTCGTTTAATCAAAAAAAAAAAAAAAAAAAAAAAAAAAAAAAAAAATGGATCTTTGGAGCACAGGTGTCTGATAGGAGGAGGGCAAACTTAAAATTTCAAATAGGAAGGAGGAATTTTAATAGATCGTTCGAAAGATCTTTTCAAGACAAATACTGTGGCAAAATAATTTTGTCCTACTGTTTTTTAGAAAGTTATGTCAGATTAAACATTTCGGTTAATTTCACCCCCTCACTTTCCAATGAATCTTGAGAAAACCTTGGAAATTCTGAAAACTGTAAAAAGTGTTTAATCTGTTATAGGTGCCTTCGTTTGTTTAAAAATGTTTTAAGCTTGTGGAAAGAGGGGCACCCAGGTTTATTGGGGTTTATCCCAACTTTGAAATTTCAAACCAAACCTTCTTCGTTATCTCATTTGTCTTCTCAAAACAAATATTTTAAAAATACGTTTATTTTTGAATTATCTTTAAGAATATTATACCTGATTAAACATTTCACAAAATGTCCCATATTTCAGGAAGAGTAGTGCACTTCGCCATCATGGCAGGACACTTTCAAGGATGAGATATTAAAAAATAGAGCTGGAGGGGGGGGGGGGGATAGCAAGCATCCTATGAATCCATTTTTTAATGTCCAATGGGCAGAAATTCATTTTTTATTTGTTAGAAAGGACTTCTAAAAACAAACACTTTTTGAAACGTTTTGTTTTACCAATCTTGTAATATATGATTAAATTTACTGCACCTTTTTATCTGAATTTAGGGATCCCATCGGAATTTCTGAGAACTAAAGAAAACGTATTGAATTAATTTAAGGATAAACTCACTTGATTTTATAAAATTGGGGTGTATCTAAAGAGGATAATTTTGAAATTTCAAATGCTAGAAGTTGGTCAGTTCTTTGAAAGGTCTTCTAAAGACAATCATTTAAAAAATTCTTATGATAATTTTTAGAAAGTTTACGAATAATATATATATTTCTTTTTGTAATGTCGGGGGAGGGGGACACCTCGGAATTTCAAAAAACTGCAATAATCTTGCAAATTTAAGTTGAATTTCTAAGATCTTTCAAAGAGCCAAGAATCCTCCTCCTATTTGAGATATCAATGTTTTACTTCTTAGGTTCTCCCTATGCTTTCGCAGTCCAATTTTTTTTAATAAACACCCCCCTAAATTAAAGGAACGTGTTTTTATTACTTTAAGAAATTCTGCTATGACCCTGAAATCAGAGGTTATAATTTCGCGCCCTTTCTTCAGGTCCATCTTAGGGTATGGTGACTATATGGTCTCGAAATTCGAGGACAGTTCATCTTTTGAAATCGTTTTTCTAAATTTTGAAAAACTGTAGAATGAAAATTACTTGTCGTAATTATTAACGATTAAGTCCTCATTTGTTTAGCATAAACTATATTTCTGTAATTGGGTAATTGTAACAGTTTTTAACGCTAATATATTATGAAGATATTCTAATATGGTCACTGCATTTTAGGGATGAGATATTTCTATTTCTTTTGCTACCACTATATTTATACTATAATAGCTATCCTATTTAATCACTACACATTGCTATAAAAATACAATAAATATTTTAGTATGAAAATAGTGGTGAAATTTTTAATGAAATGTTTAATCAGATATAATCACCTTAAAAAAATTCTTAAAAAAAAAAATAATAATAAATTAAAATGTTAAAAACGTATTTTTAAAAATGTTTGTTTCGAGAAGACATTTCCAACTCCCCCTGCATGCTCCTATTTCCTCAAGCTCATATACATATACATACAGTTCCTGACGCTTAATAAATTCATTTGTTAATAAAATCAGCTGCTTAATCTGATCAAATTGTCAGGACCGGAATTAAATCAATACAAACTACTTTTAAAACCACCATTTAATAAAATCAGCATCGCCGGTTAATAAACTTAAAAAAAAAAAAAAAAAAAAAAAAAAAAAAAAAATATTTTTATCAGCAAAAATGTGTATTTATGCACTTAAAGAAATTATTTACAGTTTCATTTTTTTTTTTTTTTTTCCGTCCAATAAAAATAAAATAAAGCACAACAATCTCCCACGTTATCTCTCTTTGTCAAAAATTTTACACTTGCAGCATAATAACAAAATAAAATCGCTTCATCACATGTGTTAGTAATAAATTTTGGAAATGTATTCTAAAAATCGAAATAATAAGTTACTGCTTTGATTCGCTAGTGATTTTTTTTTTCATTTTTAATTATTAAATGATAATTCTCAGTTCTCATTTTGAAGTAACTAAAAAGCAAAAAAAAAACATTTGAAAATGCCTAATACTTAATTAATGTATAAATATTGACTAATTTTGTATGCACTATGTGTTTATTAATTTTATATGAATTATGTGTTTAATTTACTTATTTTTAATGAACAATTAATTAATTGTCGGTCGAAAATTAATTAATACTGTTTATTACTCTCATCAATCGTTAACTTTTAAAAATTCTTTTGAAATTCAAGTAAGTAACACCCTTTTCTTGAGTGCAAGAACCTTCGCCTGATATAAAAATTAGCCGCTTAATAAAATCAATTTGCCTTGGAACGAATGCGATTTTAAAAAGCAGCGGGTGCTGTATATATATATATATATATATATATATATATATATAAACCAAACAAAGTCTCCTTCAAAATGATTAAGCAATTTTTACAGTTTTCAGAATTTTCAAGGTTTTGTCAAGATTCAGTGGGAAGGGTGAATGGTAGAACTTAAATGAAAAGTTTAATCCGTCATAACTTATTTAAAAAGTATAGTTAGACAAAAAGTTTTCTGCCAAAATATTTTTTTTTTTTTTTGAAAAGACCTTTCCAACGAGCTAATAAAAGGAACTCCTTCTTATTTGAATTTTTAAAGTTTGCCCCCTAACGGCCCTTATACACCCGAGATCCAACTTTTATAGTTAATTGAAATTTCCGTAAAAATGACTGGCCATGTTTTTAAAACTTTTCAGAAATTCAGACGCGTTTTTTAAGATACAAGGTGTAGGGTGGTACTTTTGGCGAATCTTGTATATAATATATATAAAGTTTAATAATGTTGATGATAATTAAATGCTTATTCGAATTGATACCAGAGAAAGTAAAAACTTTATATCATCCTTTTCTTTTTATTTCTTTCTTTCTTTTCTTTTTTTTTTTCTGAGAAGTATAACGATAGCAAAACATTCAGGCATAACACTTTTTGCTAAGTTAATTCTAAAACATTTATACTATACTTTATTTTCAGTTTACTTTTTACAAATAATATAATTGATACATAGACTTGAAAAAGTTCACGAAATTGTTTCTTGTCTAATAAATCAGTAAATCTACTAAAATAGAACCTAGAGGTAATTTCGCATTGCATTTAAATGAACGCCGCGATTTACAATTGTCACGTCTCCCAGTTTATTTTTTAGATTATACATTTAAGCCAAGTTGTATATGTGCATCACCTGAATCAGTCTACAAACGTATTACTTTTATAGTCGAGGAAAAGTCTCAAGTTAAATGAACAATTAAACAAATTACATAGATTTCAAATTAAATTCATCTCTTTTACTGAGGAAAACTAATGATGTGCAATTTAGGGAGGCTGTTATTGTTTGTTATGGAACATAATTGCAATGTTTCGAACAGTATAAAACCAGTAGCATAGAAAATCGCGATTTTTTTTTTCTTTAATAAAATTTCAATTTTTTCTTTTAAATAAAATTAAAATTAAAATTTCCTATTCCTATCTTTATTTTTAATAAAATAAGAAATTGTAGGAAAATGCAGCATTTCTCTCTTTTTTGTGTCAATATTTTTCCTATAGCTTTTAAACTTTGTTATTTATTTATAACAATTTCAATGAAGCATTTAATTGAAAATGTTAAATTAAAATTAAAAGTTGAATAAGTTTACTTTTGGTAATCTTAAATATCTTTTAAAGTATACCAGTAATAAAAGCCGCCTCCTTATCTTAAAGTAAGTTTTGCTTTTAAGAGTTTTTGCTCTATGTGTCACATGTATCGTGAAACCAAATGTAAAAAAAAAAAAAAAAAAAAGTTGGGAAGGAATAATTACAATAGCAAAATAAATTTAACAGACTGATTTAATTAAATCATATTCAGGGCCTTTTATACGAAGATAAAGTCTCGCTTCTATTAAACAGAAGCTTTTGGATTATACATTTTCTAAGTAACAGGAATATCGGAGGAGAATATTAAAACGTTTTTTTAAAGAACCGAAAACCGAAATAATAATAATAATAATAATAATAATAATATATATATATATATAAGGTAGGTGCTGCAGTGATTGACATGCTCCAGTAATTGACATATTTCCCGAAATATGTACACAAAATAAAAGCACAAAAAATAAAACAAAAAATAAAAGCACATGTTTCACGTATAAAAAATTTAACATTGTATGCCAAATACTTAAGAATAGGTTGCCAGTAACTGGTAAAGTGAAAAACTAGAATGTCAAACACTGGAGCATACGATGATAATTACTGGTGAAATGAAAAACTGGCTGTATCAATTACTAGAAAACTGAGTGGGTGTCAAATAAAAATTCATAAAAGAAAAAATAATACAATTATGAAATGTATATAATTTAACATATATGTGGTTCTGAAAGTCTTTCATGCCATATATATAAAATTAAGATTTCCAAAAATAGTTTCTGATGACTACAACATTAAAAACATCAGAAGTTGCTCTAAAAGTATCAATTACTGGAGCCCTTACCCTATTTGGTATTTTTGAGAATACTATGATTTAGATTTTTCTTTACAGTTTTTTCTTTTTGTTTCTGTTTTTATTCATTTAATACAGTCGGTAACAAAAGTCTCCGTACACTACAGCAAAAATTCCTTTATAAAAAAAGTACGCTTAATACAGGTTTGTTGAATAAAGCCTTCTGGAATCCTGTTCTTAGTCAGTCTAAAAATAGGATTAGACAAGGATTTATTTAGCAAAACTGTATTAAGTGTACTTTTTTTACATAGGAATTTTTGTTAGTGTTCGGAGACTTTTGTTACCGACTGTACTATTGTTAGAAATAAAAAATGCCTAAAACACAACATTTGTAAATCTATTAACTATTTCTAGGGATGGAACGGATATGAATTTTACCGGATAACCGGATCCGGATATCCGGCATTCCGGATATTTTTTAATTTTGCCGAATCCGGATATCCGGCAGTCTCCTTTCCCAGTACACATGAAAATTTCAGTTTTTTAAGAGCACAAAGTAGATACAAACAGGTATTTGTATTTGGTTTTTATGCAACTGGATTCCATTCACATACATAAATATGTCAATACCATTGGGATAATAAGCCATAATAATTTTATCTTATTTTATTTTTTAATATCAATTCTTATGCTTATGTGTCATTTTTGATAGGTTAGCAGAATATAATGTGCAATTTTATCTGAACTACGTGCTTTGTCTGCCTTGCTATGCATATAATTGACAAAACTTACTTAAATACGTAAGTTTTGTCTTATAAGTTTTAGTTAGAATTAAATAATCTTAGGTTAGATAATCTTAGAGTTAGATAATCTTAGGTGTCACTCACACGACTTTCTCTTACGCTGAATTTTAATATTATAAATACAGATTGGAGATTAGGGGGTACGAAATCGAGTGCTGTTGTATAAACCTATGTTGAGACAATTCAAATTAGGCTTCGGAACAGATTTATTTGACAAATAATATGTGAGGGGGCCCCACCCTCAAACCCGCATTTCGTTATTATACAATACATTTATATAGATTTCAAGTCTGTTATTAAGTTCAAAAGCTCATTTAAAATTATTCAGACAACTATCACACACAACATTTCTTAAAATTTATCAATTTTGATCAATTGTTTCTACTAACAAACATATTAACTTCAAAATGCAACATTTTAAAAAAATTACTTGTTTATTAAAAATTGTTACTTGTTTATTAAAAATTGTTACTTGTTTATTAAAATTTGTGGTTGTTTAAAAATTATTTGTTTATTAAAAAATACTTACGCAAATTACTTGTTTTTAATTTAAGTGACACAGGCAAAGATCAAGTCGTTAAAACTTGACTTCGGTATTTAGGAAGCCTCAAAACATTTAAATATAAAAAAAACCAAGCAATGAATATTTAGCTTAAAAAAAATACATTATTAAATATATGGCCATGTAGAATTAATTTCAATTCCTAGGCAGCTTCTTTCCCATGGTAATAATAACAATACAATAAAAAACTAGTATGTTGTGGCCACTACATGACTTTCTTCTATATTTTCCTATACAAATTCACTCAATAAAAATAATTTATTAAAATTATTATTTAAAAAAATATATTCCTTGATAATGCAGACGATTTCCATATTAGAGAAGTAGTATAACACTAAATATCCAAAAAAAGTCAATTTTATTTTCAATATTACATTAAAAAGAAAAAAAAAAAAAAAGATCGATAACTTTATTTTAAATTATCGCAGATCGATGGTTCAACCATTCGTTTTATAGGTATTGGCAAGCTCTTTTGAAAGATACCCATCATGAAAATTTACTCCCCTCGAGGGGTCTTCCCCCCCCCCAGGGGGAGAGGGAGGAGAAGCTCCTACTCATACAAAAAAAAAAAAAAAAAAAAAATTCCCAGTTGACTATCTCTATTATAAATAATTCTTGTGAATTTCATAATGATTATTAAAAAATAATTATCTTTATGCACATTTATACAAAATTTTGTCCTATACCACCATGTTAAAAATTTAGAAAAAGCGGTACGGCAACGGAACCTGTAAGACAATATTTACCAAACGTTGACAGGCGCTAATTTATGTCAAGGTGCAACTACACACTAATTCGTATGAAATTCTGTGCAGTAGTTCCGGAGATACAGTTTCCACAAAATTTTGTCACACACACACAGACAGACAGATAGACATTTTCTAAAAATTGTCAAATCATGTTTTACAGCTCTCAAAACGTGTAAATCCATCAAAAACTGGAGGTTGAAAATTTTTACGAACCCAATACTTTCTTCTATTGAATATAGAAGAAAGTAACAATATTATGGTTTAAATATTGGCAGCCCTGTCTATCGTCTGAAGATTATATAAACGCCACATGGTGCACATAAATATAATCCGATATTAATAACAGACGGCACAACCTGAAATACACTTCCATCTATTTTCAAGTGTTGTCATACTAGTTCTTTTGTGCATGTCTAGTTCATCATCTAGTTCTTTTGTGCAGCTCTGTAAACGAACAGTGAATGATTTCTATACCATATTCAGTATGAAACATGTTTTTACACATATAAAAAATATAAATTCGTTTCATTTGGTTTAGTGCAGTTTATAGTTGTTAAACTCTACTGACCTACAATTTTCCCCATAGATGTAATATATTTGAATTCTCCTGTGTGTCCCTGTACACGAATCATTTGCTTGATCTCCACGAAAAGTTTAGTGTAGCATCCCCATATGATACACATTTAGAATACCAAGTTTGAGCTTTCTGCTAGATATGCTAATAACAGACACACGCACAGACACACAGACCAACCGATAAAAATGTTATTTTGGGATTCATGTGACGTCACATCGAGTAAACATAACAAAAACTCGATTTCAAAAATTTGACCCAAAAACAATACTTCTTTACCATTTACATGGGTAAGAGAAAGTAAAACTAGTATGTTGTGGCCACCACAAGACTTTCTTCTGTATTTTCCTATATAAATTCACTCAGTTCAAATAAATTACAAAAACTATTATTTATTAAAATTCTCTACCATGATGAATGCAGGCGATTTTCATCTTAGAGAAAACTAACAGTAAATATCCTAAGAAACACAGTTTAACTAACATCTTAAAAAATGCGTTTTCATAATGGTTATCTCATGTATCATGTTTCGTACAGTTAAATGTCATAGAAGTTAAAATATAGCATTCCCGTCCTCAGGAAAAACCGCACTATAGTAGCGCAACCTATTAGTAGATATACATCCATATTGAATCGGCATAATGCCTTATAATGGCTTTCTCACATATCAAGTATACAAGTATTGTTTGATTATACGTATTAGCACCTGAAATATTTCCTTAAGCTGAGGAAATCGCTGTATAGAAACGCCACCTGTTGAACAATTAGTACCAAAAGTTAATTCACAATAACTTATATCAAGGTGCATCCACATATAAATTTTTATAAAATTTTGCGCAGTAGTTAATGAGATATAACCCTTCCTTAAACTTTGAAAATCGCTGCACAGCAGCACCGTCTGTTGAGTAGTTGACCCTAAAAATTGGTAAGCACTAACATATGTCAAGATACATATACATTTATATGCAGTAATTCCTAAGATATAGCCTTTTCTTAAACTGTGGAAATCGCTGCATAGCAGAGCCACCTGTTGTGTGGTTGCCACCAGAAGTTTATAGACACTAACTTATATCATGTTGCATCTATATATGAATTTATATGAATTTTTGTTCAGTAGTTCCTGAGATATAGCCTTACTTTAAATTGTAGAAATCACTGTATAGTATTGCACCTATTGAGCTGTTAACACCAAAAGTTGATAGGCACTCTAATTTATATCAAGTTGCATCTATATATGACTTTATATGCAATTTTGTGCATTAGTTCCTGAGGTATAGCCTTCCCTCAAATTGTGGATATCGCTGCACCGCAGCCCCACTTGTTGATCGATTGACACCAACTGTTGATAGGCACTAATTTAGGTCAAGGTGCATTTACAAATAAAAATATATGTAATTCTGCGCAATAGTTCCTGAGATAGAATCCGGTTTGTTACTTTTCGGCGCGGCCGTTTCGGCGACGGCCGTTTCGGCGCCAGATGTTTACATTCCGAACTTTTTGAGTGTAATATATATATTTTTTTTTTCCGTAAAAATAATAAATAGTCGGGAATATTCAAAAATTTTATAACTGTTTATTACTATATGGATTAAAATAAACCCGCGAGTTAATCATTATTGGCTTTGTTTAAGTGAAAGCACTTTAAGAATTGGTTAAGAATGCATACATTTTCTTTATCCTGTCTCTTGCTAAAGTTAACTTTTATTTTATCTCAGCAAGCTTCATTATATAAGAAATTTTAATACGCAAACTGTAAATAAAAATAAACAGAAATCTTTAATAATTAAAAAATGCGTATATAAAAAATGCGTATTAAAACGAGTTGAAGAAGGAAGCGAAATAAGTATTGAGTTATATTACGATAAATACGATATATAATATGATACGATATATTAGACCTATCGTTCAGGGTTAGTAGGCATTTTCGTTGAAAGAAATAGTTTGTTCGTTCGGTGCAACTTGCACACTTGCACATTAGTCCCGTGAGGTACAACTTTCACATTAGTCCCTTGAGGTACAACTTTCCCTTTAGTCCAGTCAGGTACAACTTGCACATTAGTCCCCCTTTATTTATTTTTTATTTATTTTTTGTTCATTTCTTTAGTCGGATATGGATATTTTTATATTACTATGATAATTTGGCTAAGCGTATATTCTTTTTTTGTGAATAATCCAGAACGACATCGTTATCGTTCAAAAGAGCGCCAAAATAAACAATGCCAAATAGATTTTTAGACCAAACTGAAAATTTTAACATATAATTTAATATATATATATATTTAAACAACATAAGTTAAATGAGCTCTATAGGAGATTTATGTGATGATTTTTTTTTTTCCATAATTAGGTATATAAAATGTATCGTAGAAATATTTAATTCCATAATTTAAAAAAATTATCATTGAGAAATTATAATATGCTGTCATTTTTTTTTTCTTATTTTCAAACTATAACATCGCTTTCAAATTATTCAATTATATTTTCGATAAATTTTAGATTTCGACAAATGTCCAACTATCGAAATCGACAACGCAAAAATCCCAGATTGAGACTAATAGGCCCTTAGTCCTAATAAATAAAAAAAGCAATGTTGACAACATGAAAATTGTTTTAAATTACATGATCAGTTTAACCCTTTATCAGTTACTCAGAAATTACATTATCTATTTTATTCCCCAAAGAACCTCCATCACCAAATAGATTAGAATCTTTAGAATTGCTGCGTATGTGTTGCCATCTGATGACTAAGTTTAATAAGTTTTAATTGCAAAAAACAAGTTTCTAATCTTATCATTAGCTCCTTTAAATTAAGCAAATTTCTATTCATCATTAATATATTTAGTAAATAATTTAAAATAGTTTTTTGTTCACGCATAAAAAATAAATAAATAAGAAATCATATCTATCATTTAATAAATTTTAACCGAAAAGACTGAGACGAGAGCCGCGGCCATTTCGTGAAGGACAGGCTGCGCGAAAATGGCCTCTCCGAAATGGATCTCGCGCCAAAACGGCCGCACCAAAACAGCCGCGCCGGAACGGCTGCGCCAAAACGGCGGCGCCGAAACGTTCCATTCCGCATAGAATCGCCACAAAATGTTTCTCACGCACACCCAGACAGACATTTTTCGTCAAATCGTGTTCTGGACCTCTCAAAACGTATAAATTCACCAAAAACCGGATGTCGAAAATATTTACGTATCCAATACTTTCTTCTATTGAATACAGAAAAAAATAAATAATAAAAGTTATGCAAAAGAAAACTGCTGAAATGTCATTATATATATATATATATATATATATATATATATTTTGCTTTCTTCTATATTCAATAGAAGAAAGTAATGGATTCGTAAAAATCTTCGACTTCGGTTTTAGACGGATTTACACGTTTTAAGAGTTCTATAACACGATTGTACCATTTTTAGAAAATGTCTGTCTGTCAGTCTGTCTGTCGGTGTGTGTGTGTGTGTGATAAAAATTTTGTGGCAACTGTATCTCCTAAGCTACCGCTCAGAGTTGTATATAAATTTATATGTAGATGCACGTTGACCTAAACTAGTGCCTGTCAACTTTTGGTGCCAAACGCTCAACAGGTGGCGCTGCTATACAGCGATTTCCGCAATTTATGGGGAGGCTATATATCATGTTCTATTGCGTACAATCGAACAAAATTTGATATATTAGAAGGTCATTATAAGCCATTATGCTGATTCAATTTGAATGCTTATCGACCGACAGGTGGCGCTGCTAGACAGCGATTTCCGCAGTTTAATGGAAGGCTATAACCTCAGGAACTACTGAACAGAATTGCCTATAAATTTTTATGTACATGCACCTTGACATAAATTAGTACCTGTGAACTTTTAATTTCAACTGTTCAACAGGTGGCGCTACTATACAGCGATTTCTGCAATTTAAAAGAAAGACTATATTTCAGGTGCTATTGTGTATAATCAAACAAAACTCGATATGTGAGAAGGCCATTTATAGGCATTATGCTAATTCAAGTTGGATGCTTATAGACCAATAGATGGGATGCTATACTGGGAATTTTCTCGATTATGGGAATGCTATATCTCAACTTGTAGGGCCTATAACTGCACGAAACTTGATAATAACCATTATAAAACGCATTTTTTAAAATGTTATTTTTAGACAATAAAACTGTCTTTCTTTGGATATGTAGTGTTAATTTTCTCTAAGATGAGGATCATTTGCATTCATCATGTTAGATAATTTTAATAAATAATAGTTTTAATAAATTATTTGCCCTCAGTGAATTTGTATAGGAAAATATAGGAGAAAGATTTGTGGTGGCCACAATATATTAGTTTTTTAATTAAAAGAAATAAATTGTAGGAATCTACATCTATAAAGGAAGATCTCCTGATTGACTTGCTTGCTCACTCAGAAATGCCCAGTCAAACTAATGGAGACACAGATGTGGAATTTTATGAGATTATTTCTTTAGTGACGTGATTTAAGAAACTATTCTTTTAAGTTTCCCCCCAAACGGTGGGACAAAAGTTGTTTCAAAGAAGACACACACACAAAAAAAAAAAAAAAAATTCAAAACCCGGATATCCGGCATATTAACCGGATATCCGGTGGTTTTGATCCGGATATCCGATGATATTTCGGATATTAAAAAATAAGCCGGATATGCCGGATACCGGATATTTTCTGGATATCCGGTCCATCCCTAACAATTTCAGTCAAATTATTTTACTTATCACTCTCTTCTTCCTTTTCCTTCATTAAGCTGTAAATAGAAAAATTATTTTATAAAATTTATTTAAAAATTTATTTTACGCAACATTAAGAAATTTAACTTTTTAATTTAAATTGTTTTCTTAAATGTGACAATGAGCTTCAATGCATCAAAATTATTTAACTTAACTAACATGCTCTACTAAAATATTACAGAACTAACTTTTCAATGAGTATAAATTGTATTATAGTTAATAAGTTTTATAATAATATTCTTTAACAATAAAAGTTTTATCTTAATTATTAACTTTGGCAGCTAAGGATATCAATAACAAAATAAAAATTAGAAATTATTTTTTATTGTTCACTAATATATTAGTACCAAAAATATCATTTTCTTCATTTATTTTTCTTTTAGAATCGAGGAAAAAGAAGCAGAAAAAATAAATAAAATAGAGATAATGATAAATAAGAAGAAGAAGATTTTTAATTTCATATGTCTTATGTAAATATGTTATAAAAACTGATATTGCAGACATATACATTTTTAGAAGAAAAAAGGGGGATATCGTGTAAAAGGATCAAAAAGCTTTTTTAAAAGTATAACATGTAAGGAGCATGTGTTTTTCGTTTCATAATACTGTAATGGAAAAAAAAAAAAAAAAGATTTTATTCTTAAAAAAATTGTTGCCAGATATTATATATGTCATTGAAAATTTCAAAATGCTGTTAAATTTCAGAAATGTAAATATTTTCTAAATGTTCTGAAAATGTTTCTAGGAATTTTATTGCTTTGTTTATTGTTTTACTTAATAATTTTGAAATCAGAAACAAAAGATTCTTGCTGCGTTTGTTAGTAGACAAAAAATGTAAAAAAAAAAAATAAATTAATAAATTTATATTCTAAAAAAAATAATTCTTATAAAAATTTAACACTTTGATGATTCATTTGTTTCAAATTCATTGTGTTTTCTACGAAAATGAAGTACTACCTATTTAAAAGATATTGTTTTAGATTAAAAATTTTCTGAGTACTATGATACAGAAGCGAAAACTTAAACAGCTTTAAAAATAAATAAATAAATAAATAAATAGAAATAAACCGTATTAATTTTATTTTTAAGTTACTATGTTTGAAACTTTTTCTTTTTAAACAATATAGTTTTTGCTAAATCTGATTATTTAATTTCCAAAAATTGTCTAAAATTTACGGTTAAATGAGTGCGAATTAAGCTCGTTTTATCAGACTGTTTTATTTATTTTAGTCTGATCAATTTTCTCTTAGTAAGCTATCAGCAAATATTTTATACCATTCATTTAAATATTTTAAGCGCATCCCAGAGAAAAATTGGCTGTTTAATTTCAAGTAAGTTGTTAAATGAGATAATGAGCTAATGAGCTTTGTCGTAGCAAAATTATTTTATTTAATAATCCTACTCTTTTAAAGAATACAAAATATACTTTTTAAATAGTGTAAATTTAACGTTTTTGAATATTTTCCATAATAATAATTTGTTACAATGAAAAAAATTTTCTTAATTATAAACTTTATAAGCAAAGAATTAATCATAATAATAATAAAAAAAAATATATATTTGAATATTTTCTTTTTAATTGTTAACCAATATCACACTATCATTATTAATAATTTCATCTTCCACATTTATTTATCTTTTCGGTTCGATAAAAACGCAGGCTGTCAGAAATTTTTTTTAAATTCTTCCTATATTATGTAAGAGCGTTCTGATAAAAAAAATGTATTTTTGAATTGAAAAAAAAAAAAAAAAAAAAAGCATATAAAAGAAAAAAAACAATTGTTAAAAAATAAGTCGGTAACAAAAGTGTCCGAACACTAGCAAAAATTCCTATACAAAACAAAGTAGAGTTAATACTGTTTTGTTAAATAAATCCTTGTCAAATCCTTTTCTTTTTCTTAGTCAGTCTAAGAAAAGGATTTGACAATAATTTATTTAACAAAACTGCATTAAGCGTACTTTTTTTACATAAGAATTTTTGCTAGTGTTTGGACACTTTTGTTACCGACTGTATTTCAGATAATGAATACATTTTTTCCTCTTCTTGTTTGGTTAAAAGAAAATATCTATATATATATATATATCAGATTATAGGTTACTAAATTTTTTTAAACTCTGTCTATATAGCTGTCAATTTTCAGGAATTTCTAACACTACTATTTCAAAATGAATATTTTTGATTTATTTAGTAACAAAAAATCTGAAGTTAATTTAGAAGAAGATAGCTAATTTAAAATATATTAGTATTAAAAATAGGTACAATTGGCATCTATGTGTCCATTTAAATTTCTCTAAAAAAGCGAGTATTTTGTAAGTATTCTAGGAAAACATGATATTTTTATTAGCTACTTATTTGTTTAATATTTTTGAAAAATTAATTAAAACATCTTCTTTTACTTTAAAATCTTTTTTTTTTTTTTTTTTCTAAATGTTTCAGTTTTTGACCAATGATCAAGGATAAGAAATTTCTGCTTTTTATGCTTCTACTATTTTTAAACAATAATTTTTATCCTATTTACACACACACACACACACACACAAAAGAAAAAAAATTAAAAGTACTTCAAAGATTTCTGTTTAGAAATAGTGCAGAAAACTCTGCAGAAATTTCTCATTCCTGAATGATAAAGTTTTATGAATAATTTTTACGTACTTACGTAAATAAGCTTTTACGTACATACATTGCTGAATGTAATCAATTAATAAGGACATATTACTGATCCCTCTCAACGTAGAACGGGTCCATTGGTTGGGTTTTACGTCGCGCTGGGGCTGTGCTACGGGCAATTGTCGACAATCTAGAACTCACCCCTACGGCTACTCCCCTATCACAATTTTGATTCTCTTCGGAGGAAATGGCTTCCCAGCTTCGGTGATCCCCAGAGGTATAATTTAAATGGGAACATCAACGTACAACGGGAATAATTAAACTTTAATACAGAGGCATACGAAATTTCGCCAACTTAGACTTTTATAAAATTAGCTATCCCGTCATTTATTTTTCCTATCTCTCATTTATAGAAGAAAGTAAGTGAATATGAAATGCCATTTCTATTTGAACCTATTATAACAGATTGAAGTATTTTAGATAATAGCAGATTCTAACTTACTATTGCAAAATTTTAAGCATTGTTAACGTGTTTTGATGGTTTTATGTTACAAAAAAACAGAGTCTACATGCCAAATTTTTAGCTAAGGAAAAAAGAAAGCTATTTTGGTGTGATATGGATCAAGCGGTTAATATGGAATAGTTATGAAGGAAAGGATATCCATTTTCTTAAACGATAATATTGAAAAGGGTTGTATTTTTCAGAGAAAATGATGAATAATTGCACTATAAACATCTTATTTTGAAATTATTACTGAAAATAAACAGTGTTGAAAAAAATATAAACATTCAAGCTTTACAAAACTCGCAAATAATATGGAATTGTTGGTATTCCATATTACCCGAGTCTCCGGACCGTCTTTAGAGGTGCGTCGCAGACTGTCGACAATTACCCATTTTCGCAGTACTAGTGCGACGTTAAACCCAACCAACCAAACATTCATATTACCCGAATCGCCATCTTTCAGAATAAATCAATGTCGACTACCTGTTGGTAGAAATAACTTCATGGGATTCAGACCACTAACTAACTCAACTCTCATACCGAAAATTGTACTAGGTTGTTACTCGTTTTACTGCTTCATAAATAGGTTACAGAATTTATAACACTCACCTCCACAAAAATCTGAATGTTGATAAACCAAAGAAATTGTATAACACAAAAACTGCTTTTCTGACTGACACGAAATGAATTACCATTCAGATTTGAGGCCCAGTAAAGATATCTAGAAATATTGCAGCACCACACAGGTGATATTTACAGTTATTACATTTTACCCGACTATTCTATAATCACCACCAATCCTCTAATTCTCATTCAACGTATATAAATGCAACTGGGGATACATATATATATATATACTAGCTGACCCGACAAACGTTGTTTTGTCATATAAATTATTTCTAAAGAATATTTTGCTAGAAAAAAATAACTAACTTGTACAGTGTGTAAGGATGTGGTATACAAGTGAAATAGGTATGGAGCGCTGTGAACGGTGACTGTGAATTCCGATTATAACGCAAAAGACATAATTACCGAAAATTTCGCTACTTGCTTCTTGCTACTTGGTACTTTCTATTTGCTACTTGTTATTTAAAACCTCCGCTGAATGTCGAACAGCACAAAATTTTATTTCATACGGCAAATATTTCAATTTATGAGAGAATCTCTGATAGCAACGAATTTCACATGAAAATTCCGTCTTTTTTGAATAAGCTGTAACAATCTGGACCGATTTGATGAAAATTTTTATCAAAAAGTTATTACAATATCTAACATCATTACACGTACATTTATCACAATTCAATCAATCGATGCATGTGAGTATGTGTATAGTATGAGCAAAGTGAAATGTAGAGTTCGTATTAAATAAAAACTTAAACTCGTTTTAATTAAAGGTGAAAAAGTTGAAACTCAATTAATTTTATAACAGGTATATTTTTTTAATCTACAAAAACTTAATTTATCGTAATGCCATTGGATGTACAATATTTTTGGTTAATCCTTGAGGAGTATAAACAAACAAATTCGAAGGTTTTCCAACCATGGAACACGCAACATATATTTGGCCGTGAGAAAAGCACGGATTTTCTAAATCTAAACCACAAATTGTCATTGTTTGACCTTGTGACTTATTAATAGTGATAGCAAAAGCCAAGCGAATTGGAAATTGTAAACGTTTGAACGGTATAGGTGAATCTGAAGGAATCATTGGGATCCGTGGTAGAAGTACAGCTTCACCTTGAAATTTTCCACTCAAAATAGTGGCTTCAAGAATGTTTCATATAATTTTTTTTATGACCAGTCGCGTTCCATTACACAATTTAAATTGGACTGAATTGTAAATTTAAACCATTCTTGAATCCACCTGAAGACACACAAAAAATTTCATTAAAATCGGTCCAGCCGTTTAGGAGGAGTTCAGTGACATACACACGCACAAAAGTATGGGACCCCTTTGGCGACTTTAAATATTTTAGCCATTTTTGTAATGAATTGAAATGGCTATCTCAATTGTGGAACTAAAGATCTTGGTGAGAAGCGTCCGAGATACTTCGGTGCCAAGTTTCAAATTTTGCCAAAGGGATCCGATACTAAAAGTGTTCCATACAAAAAAAAAAAAAAAATCAGTGACATATACACGCACAAAAGTATGGGACCCATTGGTGACTTTAAATATTTTAAGCCATTTTTGCGATGAATTGAAATGGCTATCTCAGATGTGGAACTAAAGATCTTGGCGAGAAGCGTCCGAGCTACCGCGGTGCCAAATTTTCCATACAAAAAATAAATAAATAAAATATCAGTGGCATACACACTCACAAAAGTATGGGACCCATTGGTAACTTTAAATATTTTAAGCCATTTTTGCGATGAATTGAAATGGCTATTTCAATTGTAGAACTAAAGATCTTGGCGAGAAGCGTCCGAGCTACTTCGGTGCCAAATTTCAAATTTTGCCAAAGGGATCCGATACTAAAGGTGTTCCATTCAAAATATAAATAAATAAAATATAATAAATTAGCTACACAAATAAATTTGTAGGTTAGGGTGGTTGTTAATCAACGCGCGTGTAAATTTGATAAAAAATTATATAAAATACTCACTCCAATTCCGCACTAAATTTGCAAAATGTATAGTTTTTTATGCACACTTCAAAACTCTTCAAACACTAATTACATCTTGATGTAATATTTCAATTAAGACACAATTTTTTGTATAAAAATAATAACACGAAGTTACAAAACATTTTCCTGAATTTGATCGCAATACCAACTGTCGGGACAAACTGGAATTACAATAGAATATACGCAAGCGAAGTGTGACGTCACTAACCGTCAGTGGATGCAAGAAAAATATTTCCTGTGTTAATCTCCCATTGAATTTTTTATAAAAAATTATTAAAAATCGAGGAAAATTATTTCTCGATTTTAATCCCCGTATTTGGGTATAGATATGTATTAGTTATCGTATGCATGTGTTAGATTGAGTTATTTTGCTCTCAAATTGACAAAATTTTAATTTGAAATTTCAAAACTTTGTCTTCCTTGGCGTTTTTTGTATTTGGCGATCAAAAACGCAATACGAAAATATACATGTCAGATGTATATTTTCGTAATATGTATTGTACGAAATTGTTTCATATTATTCATTACTCTCTTAATATAAGTTGTTGAAATAACCATTATTTTTGAAAGAAATTAAATATGTTCGCCAGATGATATGGCGATATTTTTTTTTCCGCCAAGGATAACAGAGTTTTGAGATTAAAAATTATAATTTTATCAATTTTACAGCAAAAACAACTCAATCTAACGCATGCACATGATAACTAATACATATCTATACCCAAATATGGGGATAACATCGGAAAATAATTTTCCTCGATTTTTAGTAATTTTTTACAAAAAATCCAATGGGCGATTAACATAGGAAATATTTTTCTTGCATACACAGACGGCCAGTGATGTCATCACTTGGCTTGCGTATTATTGAATATTCGATACTACGATCGTAGCGCAGTCTGCCGGATCCAATGTGAAACATTCCAAAATCAACAACAATTTATAAGTGATAAATTAATTAAATAAACAATTTAAATTGGACTGAATTGTAAATCTAAACCATTCTCGAGTCCACCTGAAAACACACAAAAAATTTCATTAAACTCGGTCCAGCCGTTTAGGAGGAGTTCAGTGACATACACACACACAAAAGAAATATATATATAAAGATATATATATATATATTTTTTTTTTTAAATATTTATATTGATGGTTCAGTACCACATTATGTAAATCCATTTTTCAAATTTTGTAAATAATAAAAACTTAGAATTAAAATTTTAAACTCCCACAATAATATATATATATATACAGGGTGTCTATTAAGTATCTGGAAAGAGTATTTGATAATAAACAATTAGTGAAATAGCAAACAAATTTAAAGCTTCTATTTTTGCAACAATTACTTTTTACTATAAGTTTTCGAAATGGCGGTCATCGGCTTTGACGCAAGCTGCGATTTTCTTCGTAAGTGAGGTGACGGTGCGTAGCAAATAGTTTGGATCTAAATCCTCCCATATTTTGTTCAGGTTTTCTTGAGTCTATCAAATATATGATTTTCTGGGTTCTCAATTGTTCTTCTAAGAATCCACACACTGAAAAATCCATTGGATACAAATCAGAGCTGTTAGAAGACCACAGATTTTTGGTCAGATAGCTTTTCACTTTGAGATCAATGAAAGCAAACGTTGATAGCACAAACTTGGTGAAAGATCTTAGCCAGGTGATCTTGCTTCCATGGAAGTACAGCTTTCTCTAAAACAACTTTTTAATAAACTTTTCCATTATTTTTTGCGTTATCTTTGAAAAAAAAAAAAAACAGTGTAGTCTTCTCATTGTTGCTAATCTCAGCTTAAACGATCAAACATTTTAGAAACAAAGACCTTGTTGCATCTTCTAATTTTCTGGTGTTCTTAAGAGCTAGATCCAAAAGCTTGCAATGATTTTGAGAGTTTTTAGCTCTTTAAAGAGTGGAAACTTTCTCATCGGACCACAAAATATCTTAGATGCGCAGCACTTTGAAAAAAATCACGAAACGTTTTCATTTATCTAATAGGTTTTGCTTTCCTTGATCGCTCAAAAACTGCCTGTTGAGTAAATACAAATTATTTCAATAAATATTATTTAAAGATAAAAGCACTTTAGCAACAAAAAAGTAGTTATAATGAAGTAGGTAGTCCATAAAAGCTCCTAAAATTTTTTCCGGACACTTAATAGCTACCCTGTATATAATTTAACGTGATGATATTTTCAAGTACTTACATACTATGCACTAATGTTTATGTTGAAACACATTGAAAACTAAACATTTCTCTCGTTTTTGTTTAAAAACGTTGAGTAATAAGAAAAGGGCGTGATTACTTTTTAAAAGATTACGAAGATTATTTAGTATTTTAGTCTTTTGTCTTAAAATTTTAAATTTTAAAATATTAATGATAAAATAAGTATATTCTAAAGAAATTCTAATTAACACAATTTAACTAGTAAACATTTTACGGAAAATCGGAAAGGAAATTTTAACTATTAAAAGAAATATCAACAATACTTTCAAAATGTAAATGTATATAGATTTGCACTATGATTGTATTATACCATGTTTTAAAAGAACTTTATTTCTTTTTTTCTTTATTGTAATATACTTTAATATTTACTCAATTCTATTTCTAATCACCTACAGGGTGTCTGATTCAACAGTCCATAATGTCAGTTATCGTTTAAAAAAATTTATTAGTAATACGTTGGCGGTATTAAACTAAAATCACTGCTGAATTCTTATAATTTTACGACAATTCTTATTTTCCGCGCATTCATCACATGCACGGATCCGACAAGCAAAATCATGGCGTTACCGTAGGAGAAGAAATAATCTGTTTTCTGGTATGCAGGATGCAAATCCGTAATAATAGTGTAATTAATGTTTCGAATAATTTATAAAAGCAATCCATCAGATTCTATAGCATTCAAAAGTGGCATTGTTTTTCTAGAAACTGGAAGTAAACAGAAAATGTCCGAAAAGTGTACAGAAACTGTGCCTGAAATGTATTGAAAGCGTATGTGGAAATACACTGATTTTTTTTCACGGGATTAAAGACATTTGATTCAGATACCCTGCATTTTTCAAGCCGAATATTTTCTGTACGAATAATATTAGTTAATATGTTCGTAAATTTGTTTCTTTATTTATTTTTCTTTGCAATGATCGGATAATTTTGCCTGTAGATTGTTCCGGTAACGAGTTGCAATACCATAATTGGATTTTTAAAACTTTCAAGTAATTTATGAAAACATACTGTTATAATCACGATGGTGGTATTTTTCTTAGTGAAACAACGAAGTTGCATGTACGATAATGCAACATACGTAAAAACTAGAATCTATCGCTTAACAAAAATCTTTAATCAATTGCAAAAAGTGTTTTAAGTTAAGAAATATCTGTTGATATTAATATATTTTTTTTATTATTAAATTTATATAATGTTTAAATGCCTTACCTACATATTTTACCGGAAATGATTTATTGCACAGTATTTATTTTTTCTTTTAACCCATTAGGAGTATCATTTTAAATTGCAACCAAAACGATTATATATATATATATAACGTTCACTTCTTTTTTCCAATTCAATTCTAAATACAATGTAAATAGTTCTGCATAAGGTTGAGCACCACCGATTACCAACGTGTTCTCTTTGCAGGTCGAATTTGCATTCATTTTTTTTTACCAGTGAGTAAACCCACGGGTCTACCTCCAAAATATTTTTCTTCACAGCATTTTTATGCTGTTTTTTATGAGTATAAACTTTTGAATGCAGAGACTGGGTGATATTCTCCTCTTTCGTAGCAATTTAAAGCAATATGAGATTAATTACAAATGCGTAACTACACTATCTACCAACAAGTATTCAGACACTTTCGAATTTAGACGTTTTGTCAAATAACTAGAAAATTTTTTTAGGAATCACCTTGAAACTTTGGTAGTGTAAAGAACATGTTATACTTCATATATTTCAGCAAACGTTATGTCCTGAAGAGGAAAAGAATACACTAAAAAGGTAAACAAAAATCGAAATGTTTCGGATTATCGGTAAAAAGTAATCCTTGAAATGCGTTTTGACTATAGCGTATCATTATGATGCTTCTTCTAATTATCTGCATGAATTTTTATGACCCTACCACATACACTCTTGGGCATATAACGGTTTCTTTTAAAAAAAATTGCAAAAAGAATTTCTATATTTTTAATTATAATACGTAGAGTATTTGACCCTGTGCAAAGAGGTTTTTAGGAAACTTGGCATACTACATTAGACACAACATTCTGCAATCAGAATGCAAAAATGTTAAACATCTCACGAAATATGGGCATTTTTACTAAATAAATTTTAACTACGCATGCGCTAGCTTTGAAAAAATTTCATTTACTTATTTTAATTAGCAAAAGTAGTGAGCAACTTATATGAAAATTCCAAACAAATATCGTGTAAATTCTAAAATTTATGAGTGATAGGATAAACAGAATTTCAGTTCTCTCAAAATAAAAGCTAAATTACAAGGGGTTTTACTCACATTTTAATTTTGACTCAATGTCCAGTGGTAACACAGTGTTAGCTGATTTAAAATAAATACTAATAAAACTCCTTATCACCTTCCTTTTTTTTTTTTTTTTTTTTGAGAAAAACTGAAATTCTGTTCCTTCTAGCTCGATTAACTTTTTGAATTTTCACGATATTTGTTTGAGAGTTTTTATATAAGTTACTCAATACTTTTGCATATTAAATTATGCAAATAAAATTTTTGAATACCGTTTTTTTTTTTTTTTTTTTTTTTTTTTTTTGAGAAAAACTGAAATTCTGTTCCTTCTAGCTCGATTAACTTTTTGAATTTTCACGATATTTGTTTGAGAGTTTTTATATAAGTTACTCAATACTTTTGCATATTAAATTATGCAAATAAAATTTTTGAATACCGTTTTTTTTTTTTTTTTTGAGAAAAACTGAAATTCTGTTCCTTCTAGCTCGATTAACTTTTTGAATTTTCACGATATTTGTTTGAGAGTTTTTATATAAGTTACTCAATACTTTTGCATATTAAATTATGCAAATAAAATTTTTGAATACCGTTTTTTTTTTTCATTTAATACAATTATCTAGAGATAAGTATATTTCCCATAATTTATTATAAAACAATATATCATTATTTTTTTTGCAGATATTACATGCAGTTTTTATTTATTTATTTTTTTAAGAACTAAATATATAGCAGTTATAAGCATTTTATAAAAATAACTACTTAAATTGTAAGAAGTAAAAAAAAAAAAAAAAAAAAAACTTATCTATGAAATGTAACAGATCCTCCTTTTACATAACTTACAGCTTTTTGCAGAACATCTAATCTTTATTGCTTGCGATAAAATATGTTTTATATACAACACAATATAACTGTTTAAAAAAAAGTATTAAAAAAAAACTTTCAAAAATAATGAAGGCTATTGTTTGCGTAAGAGGACGCAGAGCTTACATCAGCAAATAAATAAATAAATAAATAAATAAAAAGTCGAGTTTTTTGTCAAATATATTCATTTTAACGTATCTAAATACCTAGATACATAGTCTTGCCATAAATTCTGTCCACTAACATAAAACAGTCAATGTTTTTCAATGTTCTTGAAATGACACCGCTATGTTTTGTAAAAGTATCAATAGTGTATAAATACTAAAAAATTAACAGTATTTGTTAAACATTTGCATAGTTAAGATAGAGTGGGAAAAAATAAAATAACATTTTCAGTAATTGTGTGTACTTTACACAAGTGTGGCAAGATACCGAAAAAAATTTTTCATTTGCTTATGCCTCTGAAATTTTTAACGAAGGTTATCCAGCGATCTATTGAGAAGTATAATGAAACGTCCTCTACCGACGACAGACCACGAATTGGTCATCCTTGTACGAGCGGAATGCCAGCAGCTGTAAAAGCCTTAAAGGGAAGGATTCGAAGAAATCTGCTACATAAGCAAAAAATCACGGCTCCTGAGATGAATATCCTTACCAGGACAATGTCTCGCATTATAAAACAAGATCTGGAACTTGGGATTACGGTAGAAGTACTGGCCAACGACTTACGGTTGCTCTTATAGATATTCCTATGATCAGAGCAAAAGTTCTGTTACAGCGGCACGCGGATTACAAACATCGACAAATTCTTTTCTTTAATGAAAAAATCCCCACTGTAGAAGAAAAATCCAACGAGCAAAATGACAGGGTGTTAGCCCGAAGTTCCGAATAGTCTGCAGGTTACCATCTTGCTTCACGAATGGTTTGGTAGGGCTTTCTTATAAAGGTGTAACCAGGCTACATTTTTCTAAAAAAAAAAAAAAAAAAAATGTATAAAAACTTCAGCTAAAATCTACCAAAGGGACATCCTGAAACAAGTTGTGAATCCCTTAAGTTATACTTTGTTCGTTGGAAAGCACAGGATACAGCACCAGCGCACAAGGAGAGAACGACCCAGCTATGGTGTGAGAATAACTTACCAGAGTTCATTCGACTGGCCACCCGGAAGCCCAGATTTAAATCCACTGGACTGCCGTCTTTGGAACATTTTAGAGGAGAAAGCCTGCACAAGCCTCATTGACATATTGAAAATTTAAAAGCAGATTTAGAGAAGATAGCAGAAGAAATTCCGATTAAAGTCGTGCGTGAGGGATAGATGAGTTAACGGAGCGTTTGAAGCAATGTGTAAAGACAAAAGGATTTTTTTTTCTTTGTAATATATTATAAGTAATAAATAAAATATACGTAAAATTTAAACCCTGTTTCCTTTTCTATAACAATTAGACCGTTCTAATTGGTGAACAGAACTAATGGCAGGACTACGTATAGTGTTTAATTGGTTTCAAAAGAGAATTTTTGCTCATATTTGTAAATCTAATTAAAACAGTTTGAAATGTTCGATGGATATAATTTTAAGCTGAGTACAGGCCTAAACCCCAGCAAAGTATCATTGAATTCCGTCCAGTCGTTTTCATGTGATTTCCGGTCGAATAAAAAACGCTCCATACACTTTCACCCGTCCCATGCACACAGAGAAAATATTCTGAAATAATTTTAGGTTTCTCTGATGTCTGAAACGTAAAGATAACACAGATTTTCTTTATTCAAAGCCTTTTACTAATAAAAGCCTAATGGCGCATGTGCAGGCGTTTTTTACCCATGTCTCTAATCTTTACCCATGTCTTTAATCAAATTTTTGAAATGTTTGATAGATATAATTTAAAACTGGGTACAGACCTAAATCCTTGCTAAGTGTCATTGAATTCCGACCATCCATTCTCACGTGATACCCGGACAAAAATTAGATTTAATATCTAATATAAATTTAACAAAACCTAATTACTGATCGCGAGTCGGGTTGTGGATCAGAATCTACGGGTTCGTGTAAAGTTGCGGTCGAAAGTCATTTTACGTGTCAGGTGCAGGTTAAGTTTACCCGACCCATGCACGACTCTAAGGTGTTTTACACAATATTTGAAGTATTTTAGAGACTTCAAGTATTTTACACAATATTATTAATACATTCAATAAGAAGCATTGCTTAATTTTCATTTTTTAAACAGCGCTTCTATTTATCTTCTAATTAACATAAATAGAAATATCTGATGCTATTATTCGTTGTCATTCCTCTCGGATATTGCGTTTAAATGATATATTGTAAAGAACATTTGTACGTTTGTGTAATAATATTTTTAATCTATGAGCTTTTTTAGTACACTATAAATAGAATTATAATTTGGAGACTTAACTTTGGAACTATCTTATTTTTTTATCCCATTTCTTTCAGTGGATTTAGTGATTAATTTAAATTCGAAAAAAAAAAAAAAAAAAAACTATTGTACATTTTATCCAAAGTAACATCAAACTTTTAAAAGTAGAACTTTCTCTAAACAAAAGTCTTTAAAAAAAACATTAAGAAACATCCATTTTGAGTGCAGATCAGGTACATGAGAAGTTTCGGAAGACAGGAGTAAATGGTACGGGCATGTAATTTTTCATGATGTCAGCTTAAATGAATTTGTTTCGATGTTTGCCGAAAGTTTTCTATAGAAACAAATCTAAAACTGTAATAAAAATTATTCAAAAGAATACGTGAAAAATATTGAGATTAATTATTTCTTCGCAAAATAAATGTTTAAATTTATTGTCTTTATTTAAAAAAAAAAAAAAAAAAAAAAAAAAAAAAACTTAAGTTAACTTAGTTTTGAAAATACTAATATTTTTTAAGTTTCTTTTATTATTATTATTATTATTATTATTATTTTAAATAATTTGCAAAAATCCCACGGAAAATTTTCTTACAATAATATGAATATATCAAATATATTTATATATTTTTAATGGAATATATTATATCCAAACAGAATATTTTCGTATCATTATTTGCAGTTCATATTTCTCCCGATGTATTGGCATCAGATTTTCTTATTAAGCAGTTAGTAATTTATTTTTATTTTCAAATGTTATTAACGAAGAAATCATTATATTATATTTAAAACATAAATAAAAAATAATAAAGTCAGTGCCTACCTTATGACAGATATCACAAAACCTACTTTTTCTAAGAATTCTCTTGAGACGCGTACGGAGGTCGCTTGAATACTGCCATTGCTTCTTCTTGACTTGGTAAAACTAATTTATGTGTTACTCTGTAGATAGCACTATGTACCTGAAAAAAAAAAAAACATATGCGGATCGTTTTGCCCGCTACGATCATTTTAGGCCACCTTCCCCCTACGTGAAAAAAGTGTGCGCATCAGCATGCATATATTTAACAAAATCATAAAAAATAGTTCCACCACAATATAAACAACGAACACAGAGGTTTTTTTTTTTTTTTTTTTTTTTTTTTTTAATGATGTTTTGGATTTAAAATTTTTATAAATGTAAACTAAATGTATACTAAATGTACACTATTCATTTTTTTTTTTCCTTCTGGAACAAAACGGATCTATTCAGTAACTAAGGGCGCGGGTGTTAAATTATTGTAGAAGGTATATTTTACAAGTTAAAGTTATATCTAATATATTGCATGCAAATTTGCAGACTAACTATAAAATTTTGGGATTTTGTGTTTTTCATTGTATTATTAATTTTTCCGTTTTAGATTTTGGGAGACAAAATAAAATATTGTTCTACGTAATTTTATTTTTATTTTCTCGGTAATAACATTTTAGTCCTGAAATGTTTTCCAATCAAGCCATTTTCTTTTAAGAGGTAACAATATTTTACTTGACATTCACCTAAAGAATAATTCATAAAGAAATAATTCATTCCTAAAGAATAATTCACCTAATCGCTATTATATAAAATAACAGAAAAGAATGTTTTGTGATGTCTAAAATATATTATTATTATTTTTTTAATTTATATATATATATATATATATATATATATATATATATGTTTTTTGTTTTTAATTTTGAGTAATAAATAAACTACGTCAGTAATTTTACTTGTATGGTATAAGTGTGCAACTTCGAAATTTTCGTAATTTATTTATGTTTCTTTCCAGAGGGACTTTTTTCTTGATCTCTCTCTCTCTCTCTCTATCTATGTATATATATATATATATAGATACATATATATATATATATATATATATATATATATACAGTGGTGGACATAATTATAAGACACCTATGTAATTTGACAAATAGTGAAAGAAAAGATTCAGAGCTTAAAAATGTTTTATCAAATACGCCAAAAACATAAATTTATTCTGCTATCATATATAATTATTTTATAATAATGATATTTTCATACAATTTAATGAAAAAAATTAAAAACATAATGGAGAAAATTATAGGACACCAACCTTTTTTTTCCAAATACAGTGGTCAAGATAATTAGCAGACACTAATGGTCTAAAAGAAAATCCTCTAACATGGTTATTCAATGTTTGGTGGAGCCGCCATTGTTTTGTATAACATGAAAGATGTGATTCGGCATTGAATCTATCAATTCTAACAAAATATCGCAAGACAGTTCTTTAAAAGCACGTTTTATAGCAATCTTTAGGTCCTGCACATATAAATTTCCTCCCATTTCGGTAAACCACACGAGCTAAGATCCCCCACAAGTTTTCGATGGGATTTAAATCTGAGGAGCGAGAAGGCTACGAGAGAACATTGATACTTTGCTCTGAAAGCCACTTTTTTGTTTCGTGTGATGCATGAATCGGTGCGTTATCGTGCTAGAAAGTGTAGTTTTCGCCACAAAGAAGTTCCCCGTATGTAGCTAGTTGATCTTTAAGAAGATTCTTATACTTTTCGGAATTCATTCTTGAATGCACAAAAACAATATCCGTTTTCCCTTGAACCGAAAAACCATCCCAAACCATTACTTTGCCTCCACCCATTTGGTAGCTCATTAGTACATGAGGAGACTTCCGTAAATCATGCCAATAATATTGAAACTCATCAGGACCATCCAGGTTAAACTTTTTTTCATCAGAAAATAACACAGAGTATCATTTAGAGGTCCAGGCCATAGTTTGTTTAGTGAAGATTAGACGCTCCATTTTGTGCCGGCTTAGAAGCGGTGGTTTTTTCTTCAGTTTTTTATATTTCACATAGGAAGCATTATGCAACACTCTGCGAATGGTTCTCCTTGAACAATACACTTCAAAGCATTTTTTATGCCGGTAGTGGTCATCTTATTCTGTGTAGCAAGCAAAAGCATGGTGTCTGACTCTCGAGGACAAGCATGGAGTACGTCCAGATCTTTTAATCACCGATCCATTAATTCCTCTTTTCAAAACATCTCTAATTGCACATCTAGAGTGGTTAATAACTTTTGAAATAGTATTAATTGAAGCACCAGTTCCATTTAATCTCCAAATTTGGCGAATTTCACTTTCTTTTAATTCTGTACCTTTTGGCATGTTTGTAAATGCGTGAAGTCGGTTGTCGTCTGCTTTAGTTAACTGCTGACGTCATAACAGCGTGCAGAAAATTTGCATATTGCACATTATTTTCGAAAAAAAAGCAGGTGTTTTAATTGAAATGTTAGGGTGTCTTATAATTTTGTCCATGGAATTTTTTTTTATTAAACTCTATAAAAATATCATTTCTGTAAAACATACGTGTGATAACAGAATAAATTTATGTTTTTTACGTATTTTATAAAACATTTTTAAGCTCTGAATCTTTTCTTTCACTATTTGTCAAATTAGATAAGTGTCTTATAATTATGTCCACCACTGTAGCTATATTATCGCATAAAATATTGTATCTGTTTACAAAATTTTCGTAACATACTTTTTTAAATTAGTTTCATAAATCGTTTGTATACAGTTGCATTGAGAAAGCATTTAAATAGTATATTTTTGTGAATGTTACATCTAAAAATAAAAAGTCAATACTAAAATTAAAAATTATATTAAGAAAAACGCATAAAAAGAATTATAATAATTTGTAATATTTTAATAATAATTTAGATAAAATTTAATATATTTTTATGATTTTTTTTTTTAAATTTTATGCTAAAATATTTTTCATTTATAAAATTATATATATCTTATAGTTCTTTTTTTTTTCTTTAAACAAGAGATACTTCATATGCTTACATTCATTAACATTTCATAACAATGGAGTGTTTTTGTAAAACGTTTATTTGTAGTTAATTTATTTAACAATTACATTTAAAACAATACCACATTCATAGAAATAATAGCGTGTACTAAGTTAAAATATATAATAATTATTACTCTTTATGAAACTAGAAATGATTTATAATTTTTGTACGAAACGAATTAATATGCTCACAATTAAGATCATTCAAAAACGAATTTCATCTCGAAAGAGCATTTAAATAATATATTCACATGAATGTCACATTCATAGAGGGAAGTAAAAGAACAGAATTAAAAAAGTGGACTAATAAAAATGTATTTTTTTTTATTTTATTTATTAATTTCTTTAATATAAATAATTTAGAATAAATTCAAAATATATTTCACTATACATTCAAATACTCTTTTTTAAATGTTTACTGTATTTTTATTCTACGAAGGAATAGAGCATATATATACAACAAAAATATTGTATATGTTTAAAATCTACCACATTTTATAAGATTAATATGATTTCATAAAACATTTATATAGTTGCAACAAATAATAATTTTGAAACTATATTTATATCACTAGTAGGCTTTGTCCGCTTCGCTGGTCACTATATTTAAAGGACACTCTTTTCTATATCCTTTTCCGACCTAGACCATAGGATCGTGCGGGTTAGACATCCACGACATCCACTTACATTTTTGCATCTGGAACAGTCGTATGTAATAAAATCAGGAAAAGAATGATCGCAGAAAGCGTAAAGTACAATTGTCAATCAATAAATGTCGGTTATAGTCCATATTTTTATTTCAGTTTGCAAAAACAGAAGAATGTCATGTTTCAAGATAAAAATGTTTCGGGTCGGAAAGGGTTATAGCTTTATAAAAATGAAAATAAATAAATATGTATATAAATAAATAAATATTGAAATTGCTCAAAAGCTCACTTTATGTCCCTGCTGCCTACGGTAGCGATTTGGTCATCCACTGAATCTCGGGCCCTGTACCTATTATCTGCGACTTTGGCTTACCAGTGGACTTCCATTTGGGTGATTATTAGATGACAGTTTCAAAATAGAAAGTATCGAAAAAATCGATGTAACCCTTTTATATTTGAATCCCAGTTACATATGAACAACGCTATACGTGGTACACATAATATTTGCTTTTACGTTATTTCCTATATTTATTTGATTTATCCGATCAACCATGAAATGACAGCAATTTCACGCCAAATATTACAATATGCTATAACCGGCTACGTCTATCGCAAGAAACAATTAATTTTTTGTAGTTATGTGTACTTCATGGTTATTTAATAATTGTTGGTATGTACAATAAATAAATATGTAAACCTGATCATGGTACAGCCTTGCGATTTTTCAATTTTTGTCGCGATTTTAGACAAAAATACATAATTTATGCGGTTATTGTTTCTGTTTATTACTCTCTTTCTTGATGTATTTTTCTAGTCAAGTTCGTCTTTTTATTACCTTCTAGTGTCAGGTTTTTTTTTTTTTTTTTTTTTTTTACACACTTAACATTCGGAGTTTTTTAGCTTTCATCCCATGCTTTTTATAGATTTTCTGCTTTTCTTTCCTCGTTTTTACATTCTAAAGTGCGGTACCAGGACAACTTGGTTCCATCCATTTGTGGTCCAAGTTGTGGTTTAAGTTGTGATCCTGAAAATGTAGGTTTCCTATAAACGGAAGTAACAAATTTTATGAATGATAATCATTCTAAATTTGTTCTTCCATTTATAGGAAACCTACATTTTCAGGCCAGTATTTAAATTTTAATTCAGCGAACCCTTCTTCGCATAAGTCTACTGTTTTCCATACTTAACTTCACCGCGCTAAATCATATAGCAGTCTGATGAGCTTTACCAGTTAGAATTAAAAAGAATTTTTTCGGACTTAAAACATAATAATTATCCTTCTCTCTGGCTTAGAAGAAAATTAAAGAGTATGACTTTAATATTGAAAATCGTGAAATTAATTCCTCGAAGTCACCTAAATCTTTCGTTACTATTCCTTACTATAAAAAAATTTCTGAATCTATTGCGAAAGTTTTACGCACTGTTAATATATCTGTATCCTATAAACCCCAATTTCTAATTCGTAATTTCCTTTCTGATTTTAAACCTGTTATCCCCCCGTTTTCACGGACAGGTGTTATTTATAATATCCCTTGCAAATCTTACAGTTTAGTTTATATTGGTGAAACTGGCCGTTCCCTTCATACTCGAATTCTCGAACATAAAAGAAATTTCAAAAACCGTGATATCCGTTCTAAAATAGTGCAGCATGCCATAGAAACTGACCATCTACCTGATTTTAACAGTATTAAAATAACCATATCTAACTGTTCAAATTATCATTTAAGAATTTTCCTCGAAGGCTGGTATACGAAACAGCATTTTTCTCCGCTTAATGAAGCATGCGCAGTCCCCATTGAATACGCTGTACTCTTTTAAAGGAGATCTCTTGTTCTTCTCTGCGGTTATTTTTTGATGTTTTTACTGATGAGGACCCTGTAAAAGGCTCGAAACGTTTAAATTTATGCCTTGTGTGTTTTAATGTTTTAAATTGCATATTTTTTAATGTATATTGTCTCGGTTTTTGATGTCATTAAAAAATTAATATAGTATGTCGAGTTTTTTAATAATGATATTGCAATGGGTTCATTACCCTGCATAATATAATAAAAAGCTGTACATATATTTTTTGCCGTTTCTTAAAAAATCCTTTATGTTCTCATGAACGTATGCGGCAATATTATATATATATGATTACGTATGATAATAATAAGAAGTCTCATAATTACATCCAATAGCCAAAACGCATTTTAAGCATTGCTTTTAACAGGTTTATCCAAAATATTTTGCTTTTTCTTTAATATTTTACTGGTCCCTTTCTGTTTTGGGGACAACACGTTTGCTGAAATATAGGAGGTACAGTCGGCTGCAAAATTATTCGAGCACTAGCCAATAATTTCTATATTTAAAAAGTACACTTAAGACTGTTTTGCTAAGTAAATCCTTGTCGAATCATGTTCTTAGACTGATTAAGAACATGACTCGACAAGGATTTATTTAACAAAGCTGTATTAAGTGTACTTTTTTTTGGCAAGGATTATTGCTAGTGCTCGAATAATTTTGCAGCCGACTGTATAACGTGTTCTTTACACGCCTAAAGTTGTAAAGACGTGTCGTGGCACCCTAGTGATAAGGTTGCACCTCCGTCTTTCATAGTTAACCTGCTGTAAGTGTAAGAGAATAAACACTGAGACTTTGGTGATTAATTTAACAAATATTTAACTAAATCTCTTAAGTGGGGAAATGAGGCTACTTCTTAACTGTATTATAAAATATAACATACATACATATATAATTCAAGTATGATAAATGGTTTTATATTACCCGTATACTTCTGGCAACTTAACGACGTGAAGCTTTACTTATACCTCACTATAATCCGAGCGACCTTGATTATCCTTTCCCCCGTCGTAAAATTCCTTCAAACTCTTTAAGACTTTTTAAACATCTTAAACTTCTCAAAAACCCCTTCTCACCTCACCAGACACTGCATAACTCCTCTAAGCATCACTTTAACTCCCCTTTTATACTTTTCCAATTAATTTGCATTTTATACGTCATATGACTTCTGACCACTTTAATCTAATTATTTCTACAGTTCGCAAAATCTGAAACTTACTTTATTTCGTAGAATACCTTCTTCAGTAGAGTAGTGACTCTTAGCCGAAGATTCTTCGCAACTCTTATTTACGAATTTCTTACGGAATCTTCCCCTAACCTCACAGCTCCCCCCTTTGGAAAAAAAATTTTGCGAGGAGACTCTTGCGCGAGTCTCCGAAAAAAATTTCCGAACATACAATAAGAATCTTTTCTTTTATACATTTAATATCTCATTACAAAATATCACTTTTTTAACTTAACTAAATTCATCGAAATTTTAAACTACCCATATTTGTCGTTAAATTAACAAAAATCATCGCTAAACTTGCAACTAGAAAAAATAATCTCTTACCTTCACAATACCGCATCGAAATTAAAACGCTTAGGTTAAACTACTAATTTATATAAATCAACGATTCTGAATAAATTTAAATGTTAACTCCAATCTTTAATCTTCGTATATTTCAATTTTAACCTAAAAAAATTTGTAGATATTTAGAAAACTAATTATCAAAGAGTAAACTAGAATAAATTTTAGCTAACGCGCACTTTTAGAAATTTAAACGAAATGCAAAAGTGCGAAACTAGTAAAGAAACTGCTTATTTTGAAACTTTTTTTTTTTTTTTAACCTAGTTTTTTTTAAATAGCCCCATTGTTCAATATGGCCACAATTCATTCAGGCATTTGCTGGGAAAAATATGAACAATGATAAAAAACTCAAAAATTATCAAATTTACAATGAAAAATCTTAATTCTCCACATATTTCTTGAAAACATCGTTTTCGCCAGACTTGCACACAATTGCATTATACAGATTTTGATTGCTTTGACAGTCGAATATTGAAATTAGGAAGCATTATCTGAAACATGGAAAAAAAAAACTTTTCACATACATATATTAATATCAAGGTCAGCTTCCATATACATTTATCACAGTTTTAAATCTCTTATAAAGATAATCATAATTAAAACTAAGTGCGTTAGAAACAGAAAATTTCCCCCTATTTTTAAACTCGCTGACTTTTAAGCGCAAAAGAAAACTTTACTTAAGTTAAAAATGTTAGGTTAGTGATTAATTATATGATTGAATATCGTTACACTAAAAAAAATTTCAATAGCACTAAAATATAATGCTTGTTACATTTTAACCGAGTTTACCCAAGCGTAAAATTACAGAAATGAATATTCAAAAAATTTCATACAATAAATTTAAACTTCGAAACAATATTATACATGTTAACGAAAAACACTTAAGATTCATCGTTTTCTATAAATGATGGCTGTAATAAATGAATTATAGCGTGATATACATACAAAATATTCATTACTATAGAAGAAGACTAAATAAGTGAAAAATGCAGTTCAATTTAAATTTTCTTGAAAAGTTTATGTTCACAAAAGTTTATATGTCCACTGTCTCTTTCGTTGAGCTCTAGACAAAATAATATACTTTAAAACAAAAAGTAAAATAACAGAACAATATCACCTGATTAATATGACTTGACTTTAGACATCAGGTGAAGACTAACGTTGACTATTAGGAATTCCTGGTAGCTGTGAACTCAGAACGCATCCTCCAAGGAATTTGAATTAAAACAGGCTGAAGGGGGCTTTCCTTTTTTCCTAGATGTGTAGATGAAGGTCCCTTTTGTGCTGGAGGCATAAGGAGGGGTGACTGACTCGGAGCTTTGTTGGGCTTGAAATATCTGCCTAGACTTTTTACTTGGTCGATAGCGGGAGACGTCGCTGCTTCCAGTTGAAGAGGGGCGCTTTCTTTTTTCCATAGTTGTCTCTGCTTTTTTACTAGGCAAAATACAAGGTGAACTGAGAACAGCACAAGTTTGTTTGTAGTGTTTAAATGATGGAATATGGTACCTCCGTTGTAACTTAATATTTCCGAATGAATATCCCCGAAATAAGTTTTTCTAGTGGGGGGAGGCTTTAAACTGTTATCTGATTTTTCAAAAAGAGTCATTTTAGTTTTATTACGTTTTGGCGCCTTTAAATTTACAGAAAAATGTCCTCTTTCATGGCAGTCCTGTACTTTATTTTTAACAACATCATGAAACTTTCTATCCATATTTTTGTTACAAAATTTGTCATGCATTATATTCTGAGACAATTTATTTTTCGGAGCAAATTTCTTTGGGTTTAACTTATTTGAAAAGTCGGGTAGGGAATCTTTCCATACCAATGTTATTTTGTGCCACTTTAATCATTAAGCATTTCAAAACAGCTAAATTTAATGCAATCGCCGACTTTTAATTAGTGTCGTAAATCATTTAATCCAAGTTTGTCTATTGAAATTCCGTTTAAACAGAAATTATTCAAGTTAAATGTTATAGGTTTTTCGCAAATATTACTCTTAACGTCAGCAAACTTAGAGCAAATCTTGACAATTTCACCATTCATACATTTAAACTGCTTAATATTAGGTATACATTTCATTTTAACATCGGTATTTTCAGAAATTTTATCATCACTTTTACATTCCTTAAAATTATCAAAATTTTCTTCAAAAATATCAACTGCATCTTCCAAATTATTCTCACTTTCACAATAACATTTATCAATTTCAGAACTTTCATCAATTTGACACTTTTTATTACTGGAATTTCCTCCCAAAATATCATCGTCATCATCTACATAATTTTCAATGTTGAAATCACCCTTACTAATGTCTGACATTTTTACACAACTGTCAATTTTGTCAACAGGGTATGTACTACTACAACAATTTGACATATTTTCATTCTCTTTGATAACGGGTTTCACTGATGCGGGTAATTTAATATCCTTAGCTTTTCTAACATGAACGGTCCACAATGATGAAGGTGACCAGTTCATAGGATTAATCGAAATACTGCCAAGTCTAACTGTTTGATTTTTAGGGTGTTCTGGCTGTTCTTGTGAAATTTGATTATATGTATTTCTGGGCGGTAAAAGTTGATATGCATTGTTATGCTGAAAATCATTTCGAGGAAAATTGTGCTGAAAGTTTTTAGGGCGCTGTATACTTTCATTTCTCTCAGCATAATCACAATCAAAATTTTGAGGGGGAAGAATAATTTCGATCATGCCCGTAATTTCCTCTATGCGTTCCAGAAAAATTCCGCTGTTCATATTTGCACAAAATTTGAAAGAGTGTGTCATATGAATTTAATGTATGCATTTCTAAAAAATCTTGCAGGGGTATTGTTAGAAGTGGATTTATTGTCTCTAACACAGCTGCAAAGGACAATTGCATTCCAAGCTGCTTGATAATCTCCAATTTTCTTAATAGAAAGGATGTAGGCCTGTCGTAGAAGGACATATTGCGGCTATACAATTCCTGACGTCATTTTGTTTTATCTACTACATAAAAATGCATCTTTAATTTTTCTTTCTGATTCCTCATAAGTAGGATTTTCACTTAAACTTCTCGATGCTATGGTGTTAAACCAAATCTTTGTATCCCCCTTTAAGCTATATTTGAATAGTGAAAATTTGTCCTCATCTTTAATTTTATTAACCATAAAATACTCTTTCAATTTATCAAAAAAGTTATTTATGTTACCTGATCCCGTAAAAATAAACTCCCGAGGGAGGGGTATCGAAATTTGTTGGGCGCCACTGTAAAGACGTATCGTGGCACCCTAATGATAAGGTGGCACCTCCGTCTTTCATATTTAACCTGCTGTAAGTGTAAGAGAATAAACACTGAGACTTTGGTGATTAATTTAACAAATATTTAATTAAATCTCTTAAGTGGGGAAATGAGGCTACTTCTTAACTGTATTATAAAATATAACATACATATATATATAATTCAAGTATGATAAATGGTTTTATATTACCCGTATACTTCTGGCAACTTAACGGCGTGAAGCTTTACTTATACCTCACTATAATCCGAGCGACATTTGATTATCCTTTTCCCCGTCGTAAAATTCCTTCAAACTCTTTAAGACTTTTTAAACATCTTAATCTTCTCAAAAACCCCTTCTCACCTCACCAGACACCGCAGAACTCGCAGAACTCCCCTAAGCATCACTTTAACTCCCCTTTTATACTTTTCCAATTAATTTGCATTTTATACGTCATTTGACTTCTGACCACTTTATTCTAATTCTTTCTACAGTTCGCAAAATCTGAAACTTACTTTATTTCGTAGAATACCTTCTTCAGTAGAGTAGTGACTCTTAGCCGAAGATTCCTTGCAACTCTTATTTACGAATTTCTTACGGAATCTTCCCCTAACCTCACAAAGTTTCTGGGTAATTCACCAACAATTTTTCTAGATATTTAAAATAATCCTTGAAATCGAAAGTGTCCGTACATTTATGGAAAGATAGTGTATTTTACTAGAGAAAATTGGGTATGTTTTCGAAAGGAAACAATAAACTTTTGACGGTTAAAAAGCATTTAAATGGTTTATAGTACTTGAATGGTTCATTCATGTGATGGGTAATATTATGAAAATGCACACGATTAAAATTGTTTTCCCATTTCATCGCCTTCAAATCTAAATATTTGTATTTCATAAATACATATATTATTTCACATTTTTGACCATAAAAAATGATTTTTAAGAAATTAAATAAATAATATTGTTTACAGTAAAAAGTTTATTGTGTTTTTATGTATTTATTATTATTTTTTAATATCAATGCTTCATTTATGCGCTTAAGTCACACAATGAAATTAGGAAGTAAATTAATATATATGTATATATATATATATATATATATATATATATATACATATATAAACAGATTGAACATTTTTATCGTTTTTCAGTACGTATTTAAATGCTTTATTATTATTATTATTATATTTAAATCATTAATAAAATGAAAGCACGAGATTGCTTAATTGTTCATTTAGAAATTTACTGAACTAAAAATTTAAGCTATATACACATTTTTTTCACAATAGAACTAAAAATTTTCATATGTGTACATTAATTTATATCTCGTAACATTTAAATACTATCATATCATGGGAAGCATATATATTGCACGAATACATTTATTATAAGAGAATCTGAAAACTTTTTAAATACTTTCCAGATAAAATTCAGAATGGAGCATATATAATTTTTATGTCTCTTGTTCTCTGTAATAATAACAATAAAACCCATTTTCATTACCAATTAATTATTCATTGATACACTGAAAGCGACCAATTAGTTTAATTTACAATTCAAAAAACTTACTTAAATAGTATTTTGAATTACAAATTTTGACAAGTTTCATTCTTTTAAATTGATCTTTTAAGTATAAATATATATTTTAATTGGAAAAACAAATGCACTTCTAAACCAAAAAAAAAAAAAAAAGAATTATCTAGCACAAGTATACATTTATTTTTCATTTAAATAATAAAATAAATAAATAGGCTTATCGTACTTTTATTTTATCACTATTAAATGCGGTATTTGGTTATTTAGTTTAATTTTTGTTTTCGTATCAATACTTACACTGCGCAAAAATTTGTATTTTTATTGGAAAATAAATATGTATCTTTTTTCGTAGGATAATTCCATGTTATTTTAGTCACATGCCGTGGCGAAATTTAAATTTGTTTCTTGCAGAAATCAGTTTTGTATTTTTTGTAGCAGCTTTTCGTGATTAATTAGAACAGTAAATATTGTTAGAAAATAGTGTAGTAAAAAAAATTTAAACCTCATCTTTATATATCATATAACAAGCGCCATCGATTTACCTTATATAAAAATTAATTAAGATTTTTAGAAATATTTGAAAATAGTTTAGCCATTTGGAAGCATAATATTGTGACATTATCTATTTAATTTAGAATAAGTTTTGGACTGCAGAGGCCTATAGATATATTACATTCGATGTTTAAAAAAAAAAAAAAAAAAAAAAACTATATTCATTATCATTTTGATAAAAAAGAAGAGAAATCAATCTTTAATAATATATATCTAACCAAATATGTTTATTATCGTCAGTATTTAATGAATGTAAAATGACAACTCGATTAATAAATTATTTAAAACAAAAGAAATACCTACATCGTCTTTTTAACATTACCTTTCAGACCTAAATGCACGCTTGACTGCAGAATTCAGCACTAAATATAAATAGGGGGTTAAAGGACTATGTTTCATACAGAACTAGCTAAAAATCGTAAATGGGCGAAAATTAATTGTTTTAACAGCAAAAGTATTTAATTTCTTGCCGAGATGGTTTTAAAGCCGAATAACATTTCTTTACCTGAAATTAAATGGGATTGTTTTATAGAAACAAAAATTTTTCTTTTAGATAGTATAGAGAATAAAACCAATTTTCACTTTTATATTCATCTGTAGAATGTCGAATAAGATCCACAAAAATCTACAGTCATTATTGAATGATGATGTGGGGATTAAGCCTATTGTCTATATGAAAGTTTCGGCGTTTTTTATTTCACACGATCTATTTATTAAAGGTTTATTCTGTAGAATGTGCTAAAAAAATATGCTTCTGTAGAATGCCTTACCAAATTAGTTTCATTATTTCATGCACATTTTTTTTTTCGTTTTTTGAGTTAATTAATAACTATGTTTTTCTATCGTAGTTATAAAGTGAATCCAACTTAATAATAAAATTATATACAGTCAGTAACAAAAGTCTCCGAACACTAGCAAAAATTCCTATGTTAAAAAAGTACACTTAATACAGTTTTGTTAAATAAATCCTTGTCGAGGCCTGTTCTTAGTCAGTCTAAGAACATGATTCGACACGGATATATTTAACAAAACAGTATTAACTCTATTTTTTTATGTAGGAATTTTTGCTAGTGTTCGGATACTTTTGTTACCGACTGTATATATATATATATATATATATATATAATGTCTACATAACATCAACGTAACTTGTTTCACCTTAAATTTTCATTTGATTTTTAGCTTGTAAATCTACTACTGTTCCAACGCAATTTAATAAAATGTGTTTTATTGCCTTTTTTCAATGAAATTTTTATTTAATTACTTGAAAAATACAACTGTTTATTAGTATACTTCAACTAATTTTTAAAAGAATGTTAGTCTCATCATCATGTTTATAGACAAAATATTGCTAGTTGATTTCAAGTTCCACAGATGATAACAACAAACAACTGTGGCAGTGAGAGAATTTAATCAGCCATCTTGGATATACACTGTAAAAAAAAAACTGTCGAAAAAACGGAAAAAAATTGTCAGCCAGGACGCCAATCATAACCCGTTTTCTTCACAGAAAAAAAGCGTTTAAAAAAAAAATTGGGAAAATCTGTAAATATTTCCGTAAATACTTCTGTTAAAGCAACGTAATTCTTCTATTAAAACAATGTAATTCGTCTGTGAATTCAACAAAATTTGACTGTTTAAAAAAACAGAAAACTCATTTTTAAAACATTTTTTTCCTGTGATGTAAACAGATCTCTTTTGTCTTTTAAACAGTGACATTCTGTTATATTTGCAGAAAAAAATGTTACTATAACAGAATTATTTTAAATTTTTTGCAGAGAAAACATGTATTTTTTACAGAAAAAAAAAAGAGGATTTTTCGTAAACTTACAGAGTATTTCTGCTAAAATAACAGAATTTCACTATTTAAAAAAAAAAAAAAAAAATCTGTTTGCATCACAGAAAAAACTGTTTGTAAAAATGAGTCATATTCTGTAATGTTACAGAGAAATCATGTAATAAATATAGATTTTTTTCCGTACATTTACAGAATATATTCATTAGTTTAACTGTTGTTATCTGTAAACATAACGTATAACAACAATTGTTTAAAAACAGAAAACCTGTTTTAAAAATAGTTTTTATCTGTGAAGAATACAATTTTTTACTGGCATCCTGGCTGACAGTTTTTATTTTTTTTTTTTTTGTGTATGTGTGCGTGGGAGCAAAGGTTATGCAATCTTTTTAGGTCAACAAGCTGGCCTAAGTGGTATTTTTCAATAAAACCCACTTGAAAAAACTCAAGTGTTTTTTATCAAAATCCTTATTTTAAAATCCACTTTTTATCTAACTTAAGCTGCTATCACACGTACTCTCATGTGATCAGCAGTATCAGATACTTTCTCTCCCGAAACCACCTGAAACAGGTTTTTCGAGAGACAAACAGTCGAAAATGCATCGTGTGATAAGTTTCCCTTTCCTACCTTTGTCAATGACGAACTTATGACTGACTAAATCTCCTACGCTAGATGTTAGCTCGTATTCAACCAATCGGAGTGTGAGAAAATCAGAGTGTGTTTAAAACATGAAATAGTGAGCAATTAGTAGCCAATTGTTAATGCCTTTTTGAATTCATTTTAGTCTTCAAAATAACCCTATTACCTAATGCTTGATTATTCGGAGAGGTATTAGCGTAAAGTTCAGAGGGTAGGATCTTCTGTGTGATAGCTGCTTTACAATAAACATATAAATATACACCCATAAACATATAAATATAGCACCATTATGACCACCCTGTTAATAACATGTAGGATCACCTTTAGCCTTCAAAACTGCCAGCACCCAAGTGTAGGATTGACTCTACAAGGTGCTGATAGATAGTCTGATGCATCTGGTATCAAGCGTGCATCAACTGGTCCTGAAATTCCTGCACATTGCAAGGGGGTAGCGTGGCAGCACGAATTAGGTTTTCCAGGTGGGACCACAAATGCTCTATTGGATTAATGTCAGGTGAATTTGGAGGCCAAGACATGACTTGAAAGTCACTAGAATGTACCTCGAACCACTCCATGACGATTCGACCCTTATGATATGGTGCATTATCCTGTTGGTAAACACCATCCCCTGCCGGAAATACTGTTGTCATGAATAGGTGAACCTGGTCTGCAATTATGTTCACGTAGTGCACAGACACCAGGGATTGTTCTATGCTGATTATGGGTCCTAATGTGCTCCATGAAAACATTGCTCACACCATAATGCCCCTGCCACCGGTTTATCTCCGTCCATCTGTGCATCCGGAAGTGAGGGTTTCCTTTGGAAATTGGCGTATTCGCACACAATGTGATGGACCAGAAAACGACATTCGTCAGACTATGCGACTTTCATCCATTCTTCTAATGTCCAATTCCGATGTTTCTTGCCCCATTGCAGACGCAACTGGCGATGACGTTCCGTCAGTGCAGGGACATAAGTAGGCCCATACACAGCAATGTACGCTGCACAATATGTTGTGAAACACTGTCTGGGTCGCCACTGTTGTAGCTGGTGGTGATTTCGGCTGTTGTAGCTCTTTGGTTACAGCGAACAATACATAACAATATCCGCTCTCCTCTGGAATCAATGCATCATGGACAACACACTGCTGGCCGGCGACTTGTCATTTCACCATCCATACACCACTTTTGACATGTGTTCACAACAACTGAACATGAACAGCCCACTAAACATACCGCTTGCGATTTTGATGTTCCCAGTCGCTGAGCCATAACGATTTGACCTTTATCGAAGTCTTATAAATCAACTGCTTTTCTCATTATATCGTTAATCGCACTATATTTGGAGAGACAATGCATAGCCGCTTTATATACTCCAACATCAGCTGTACACGCGCAGTAGTTCTGTTCCTGGACGAGCCCATTATTACAGATGGAAGGTGGTCATAATGTAATGACTCTTCGGTGTATAACAAATATTATATACATTATTAGAACATGAACAAAGAATTTTGAGAAATATTGGAGGTTCTCAAACTACTCTGTAGAAAAAAAAAATCCGGAAAAATCCCCCATGGAAAAAAATTATAATTATCTTATTATATCAGAGTAAACATAGAACAGAGTAAACAGAGAACATCAGAATAAAAAATTATATGTGTAAAAGCAAAAGAAGAGTTGTTTGTTTATATAATAAAAACTGTGGAACTCAAGGAATGTAAAATATAAATAAAAATCAATTTTAAAAAATAATTCTGTAAACTTTAACACTGCAACACTGTTAAGTAATGTAGAGGGACAATAATTAAAACTATTTTATGAGAATCTATTGACTATGAAACATTTAATAAAACAACACTAAATAATTATTAAAATCCAGTTTTTTGTTGTAAAGGGCATATAAACAGAATTTTAGAATATTTAAAGAACAGTTATTAATTATAAAAAGACTTTATATTTGGACTCTGTATTTGGATATATATTAGTAATGAACATATATTATATAGTACATTAACATAGTATGTTAGTACTAAATTATACAACATTATATTTTTATCGTTTATGTTACAAAAATTTGGTGCATAGTAGTAAATTATACAATATTATATTTTTATCATTTATGTTAAAGAAGTCCAGTGCATTAACATGTGCAGGATTTAAAATGGAAAAATATTTAAAATAAGAAAAATGTGAAAAAAAAAAAAAAAGTGAAAATTTTACCTAGTAGTCATGCAATTACTATTGTGTTCCTTAGCAAATAGGCACTACATTTAAAATTTCTTCCACATGATTTTTTTTTTTAAATATATATTCTTTATGTGACAGGGAAAAAAATGGGAGTACCCTTATTTTAATTGGGTTAATTATACATGCACTCCTTATCATTTTTTTTCCCTTTTTTAGTGGCATACTGCTAGAAATGTACAAAGTCCATAAGCTAAAACTTTTAAAAAATTAATTAGCTGTAGTTTATGCCTAAAAAGTTTCACAACTAAGTTTTATAACAACTAAGCAAAATGAAGTCAAACTCAAACTAAAGTGCATCTCAAAATCCCACAGGCAGGTAATTTTTTTCAAATAAGTCAAAAAAAAAAAAAAAAAAAAAAAAAAATGAAGAGAAAGGAGATCCTAAAGAAAATAAATAATAAGCATATGGAATTAAAATATTAGTGCATTATAGCAAAGAAATTTAGTACAGTTTCATAGAATTTTTCTAAAAATATTAAAAACACAAATTCTGTCTCAAAAATAGAGACATTTTATGCTATTTGGTATTTAAATTCAAATTTTGGATCTATTCCTTTGAATTATCTTGAAAATCTTATTAGGCAAGCTTAGAATTAGAGTTTGAAGAATGCATGGCTGAATTAGCACCATTCTTCTGCTCTACTTATTATTTTAATTTCTGACAAAAACTTTTTTCTTACAGCCACACATTCTTCAACTTCTCACCCTGAACATGTCTGATAAGAGTTTTAAGATAATTAAAAGATACTGATCCAAAATTTGAATTTAAATACCAAATACTCGAAAAGTTTTCATATTTTTGAGACAGCATTTTTTTTTTTTAATTCTGTAAAACTTATACTATATTACTTTGTTATAATACACTTATAGTATACCGATTCCATATGCTTTTTTTTTTCATGATTATTACTTTCCGAACACTATAGTGAGGAAAGTATTGTAATCATGTCAAAAATCCGAATTCGAGATTTTGATGTTTCTATACGTTTTGAGGTCCCCTGAGTCCGTTTTCACTATTTTTACGGTGATGTATGTATGTGTGTGTGTATGTGTGTATGTTTGTGAACACGCTAGCGTCTAAAGGCTTTGTTCGATTAACCTGAAAGTTGGTACGTATATTGTAAGTCACCATAGTACGAACCCTATAGATTTTGGTGAATCTAGCACTTATAGTTTTTTTACAGGGATACAAAGAAAAATTCTTTATCATTATGGCCTATGGGACCAAAATCTTAAAAGTGCGATAGCATCTAAACGCCTTATTCAATTGAGCAAAAATTTTATACCCATATTATAGGTCACAGATACTCAATCTGTATAGATTTTGGAGAATCTAGCACTTATAGTTTTTTTACAGGGACACAAAGAAAAATTCTTTATCATTAAGGCCAATGGGGCCAAATTTTTAAAAGTGTGATAGCGTCTAAACGCCTTATTAATCTGAGCAAAAAAATTGTACACATGTTATAGGTCGCATTTGCACCAACTGTATAGATTTTGGTGAATCTAGCACTACAGTTTTTTTACAGGGACACAAAGAAAAATTCTTTATCATTATGGCCTATGAGACCAAATTTTTAAAAGTGCGATAGCATCTAAACGCCTTATTCAATTGAGCTGAAAATTTGTATGAATATTATAAATCACTGTTGCACTAACTATAAGCATTTTGGTGAATCTAGCATCTATAGATTTTTACAGGGACAAAACGAAAAATTCTTTATCATTATGATCTAAGGGCTCAAAGTTCAGTAGCGTTAAATAAAACCTCGTGTGATATATGGAGAAAAAAACACTCTATTATGGTTTTCTCTCTTTTGTTTGTTTAGCAATTCCTCTTTCTTTATTTTATCTACAAAACTGTTAGTTACTCAATGTTCGGAAAGTCGAGTGGAGTCACTCCAGATTTTTACAGTTTTTTAACTGGTACTACTAAAAAATCACCTGTCTCGATAATTTTCAAATGCACTGTATGCCAAAACATACTTATACTTAAACCCCAGAAGCAGAACTTCCTGTATTTATCTGCAGCAAAACAAAATTTGTCTGCAATCCAACATGCCAATATATATATATATTTTTTTAACTACATTTTATCAGCAATATATTCAGAATTTAAAAGAAAAAAAAAAAAAAAAAACAAGCAATAAAAATTAAGATATTTATTCAAATTCATAAATACAGCATTTTTATTCAAATAAAATATATTGATTAACATATGAATATTAACATCTGAATACATCAATTCAGATCGGAAAAAAAAAAAAAAAAAAAAAAATCAATTAGCATATAAGTTTACATCAACATAGTACATCAAGTCATATAAAATACAAATTATCAACACAATCAATTATCCATTCTAACACAGATTTCTTCGAATTCAAAATTTTAGAGTTCATACATTCTTTCTTTTTTAGTTCTGGATTTACTTTCGCCCCTTGATTTGGGTTTATTCCTAGAAAACACCTGTAAAGAAATATTTTTTTACTTTAGCAAGTTAAATAAGAATAACATATTAATTTTTTCCTATGTGAATAAATAAAACTATTTTAAACAATAAATAACTGTATGCACCATTAAATTGAAATAACATTCTCAAATTTGATGTCTCATGCCATGTCTGATTTTGATATCTTGGATGCTTTAGAAAAAAAACTAAAATGATTACACTTATTGCAACGCTACTCTCATCTGAACTTAAATCACTCAAACTCAGTTTGGTAGTATATTTAATGATAAAGGGCAAAACTGGAAAAATTCTTTAGTAGCCAGTGGCCAGTACTATCAATTTTATCACTAACCACTTTAAGTTAATAGCTATTTTTTATATCATGGGAGTAGCAATTTTAATATAAAATACTTTTTAAAATAATTTTATTTCAATAAAGTATTTCCTCTTTAAAAATATAGATACAAAAGCTTTAGATGACCTACATTACATAGCTGGCAACTTTGCAGCTTTAAAAATAGGAAGATTTCTACCCACAGAAAGCAAATAGGAATTTAATATATATAGAGAGAGAGATGTGAGGTGAGAATATTCTCTGAAGCTCCAAATTCAGAGAATACTCGAGAATATTCTTAAATACTTAACCATGACAGAAAGCATTCAGTAGCAAATAATAAATAATTATACAAATTTAATTTTTTTTAACGCCTATAGATTTGCATTTATAACAAAACCATCACTAAAATTTGACATTTAAAGAGAGTATTCTTTTCATAAAGATTTTCTAAAAAATTAAGAACGTGTTATATCTCATACATTTCAGTTTAAGTTTTGTGCCGAAAGTTAATGAGGCACCAATAAAAAATTGTAGAAAAATGAAAGTGTTTGGCATCACCCTGTAAAAAGTAAGGCTTGAAATGCAATCTGGCTGTAGCATGTGATTACGGGGCTCTTCCTTATTAGCTGTATAAATTTTTATGTCTCTACCACATGCAATCAGGGAGATAAAGGTTTTAAAAAATTGCAATTTTTTTTTTTACTTTTTTAGCTATAACATACAAGGTATTAAACCTAGCGCAAAGCTATTTTCAGGAAACCCGATATGCAATATTAGACACAGCATACTGCAATCAAATTGAAGAAATATTAAAAATCTAATAAAATATCAAAGTATTTACTAAATAATTTTTAACTGCACATGTGTAAGATTTAGCAAAATTTTACTCGCATAATTTAATAGCCAAATGTATTGAGCTACTTACATAAAAACTCAAACAAGTATTACAAAACCCCAAACAGAACTTAAAAAATTCTGTGGCATTTAACGAACTAAATGTCAGCTGTTCCCCCCAAAAAATTGATAAGGTAAAAAAGTGAGTAAACTTTAACACTGCAACACTGTTAAGTAATGTAGAGGGACAATAATTAAAACTATTTTATGAGAATCTATTGACTATGAAACATTTAATAAAACAACACTAAATAATTATTAAAATCCAGTTTTTTGTTGTAAAGGGCATATAAACAGAATTTTAGAATATTTAAAGAACAGTTATTAATTATAAAAAGACTTTATATTTGGACTCTGTATTTGGATATATATTAGTAATGAACATATATTATATAGTACATTAACATAGTATGTTAGTACTAAATTATACAACATTATATTTTTATCGTTTATGTTACAAAAATTTGGTGCATAGTAGTAAATTATACAATATTATATTTTTATCATTTATGTTAAAGAAGTCCAGTGCATTAACATGTGCAGGATTTAAAATGGAAAAATATTTAAAATAAGAAAAATGTGAAAAAAAAAAAAAAGTGAAAATTTTACCTAGTAGTCACGCAATTACTATTGTGTTCCTTAGCAAATAGGCACTACATTTAAAATTTCTTCCACATGATTTTTTTTTTTTAAATATATATTCTTTATGTGACAGGGAAAAAAATGGGAGTACCCTTATTTTAATTGGGTTAATTATACATGCACTCCTTATCATTTTTTTCCCCTTTTTTAGTGGCATACTGCTAGAAATGTACAAAGTCCATAAGCTAAAACTTTTAAAAAATTAATTAGCTGTAGTTTATGCCTAAAAAGTTTCACAACTAAGTTTTATAACAACTAAGCAAAATGAAGTCAAACTCAAACTAAAGTGCATCTCAAAATCCCACAGGCAGGTAATTTTTTTCAAATAAGTCAAAAAAAAAAAAAAAAATGAAGAGAAAGGAGATCCTAAAGAAAATAAATAATAAGCATATGGAATTAAAATATTAGTGCATTATAGCAAAGAAATTTAGTACAGTTTCATAGAATTTTTCTAAAAATATTAAAAACACAAATTCTGTCTCAAAAATAGAGACATTTTATGCTATTTGGTATTTAAATTCAAATTTTGGATCTATTCCTTTGAATTATCTTGAAAATCTTATTAGGCAAGCTTAGAATTAGAGTTTGAAGAATGCATGGCTGAATTAGCACCATTCTTCTGCTCTACTTATTATTTTAATTTCTGACAAAAACTTTTTTCTTACAGCCACACATTCTTCAACTTCTCACCCTGAACATGTCTGATAAGAGTTTTAAGATAATTAAAAGATACTGATCCAAAATTTGAATTTAAATACCAAATACTCGAAAAGTTTTCATATTTTTGAGACAGCATTTTTTTTTTTTTAATTCTGTAAAACTTATACTATATTACTTTGTTATAATACACTTATATACCGATTCCATATGCTTTTTTTTTTCATGATTATTACTTTCCGAACACTATAGTGAGGAAAGTATTGTAATCATGTCAAAAATCCGAATTCGAGATTTTGATGTTTCTATACGTTTTGAGGTCCCCTGAGTCCGTTTTCACTATTTTTACGGTGATGTATGTATGTGTGTGTGTATGTGTGTATGTTTGTGAACACGCTAGCGTCTAAAGGCTTTGTTCGATTAACCTGAAAGTTGGTACGTATATTGTAAGTCACCATAGTACGAACCCTATAGATTTTGGTGAATCTAGCACTTATAGTTTTTTTACAGGGATACAAAGAAAAATTCTTTATCATTATGGCCTATGGGACCAAAATCTTAAAAGTGCGATAGCATCTAAACGCCTTATTCAATTGAGCAAAACTTTTATACCCATATTATAGGTCACAGATACTCAATCTGTATAGATTTTGGAGAATCTAGCACTTATAGTTTTTTTACAGGGACACAAAGAAAAATTCTTTATCATTAAGGCCAATGGGGCCAAATTTTTAAAAGTGTGATAGCGTCTAAACGCCTTATTAATCTGAGCAAAAAAATTGTACACATGTTATAGGTCGCATTTGCACCAACTGTATAGATTTTGGTGAATCTAGCACTACAGTTTTTTTACAGGGACACAAAGAAAAATTCTTTATCATTATGGCCTATGAGACCAAATTTTTAAAAGTGCGATAGCATCTAAACGCCTTATTCAATTGAGCTGAAAATTTGTATGAATATTATAAATCACTGTTGCACTAACTATAAGCATTTTGGTGAATCTAGCATCTATAGATTTTTACAGGGACAAAACGAAAAATTCTTTATCATTATGATCTAAGGGCTCAAAGTTCAGTAGCGTTAAATAAAACCTCGTGTGATATATGGAGAAAAAAACACTCTATTATGGTTTTCTCTCTTTTGTTTGTTTAGCAATTCCTCTTTCTTTATTTTATCTACAAAACTGTTAGTTACTCAATGTTCGGAAAGTCGAGTGGAGTCACTCCAGATTTTTACAGTTTTTTAACTGGTACTACTAAAAAATCACCTGTCTCGATAATTTTCAAATGCACTGTATGCCAAAACATACTTATACTTAAACCCCAGAAGCAGAACTTCCTGTATTTATCTGCAGCAAAGCAAAATTTGTCTGCAATCCAACATGCCAATATATATATATATTTTTTTAACTACATTTTATCAGCAATATATTCAGAATTTAAAAGAAAAAAAAAAAAAAAACAAGCAATAAAAATTAAGATATTTATTCAAATTCATAAATACAGCATTTTTATTCAAATAAAATATATTGATTAACATATGAATATTAACATCTGAATACATCAATTCAGATCGGAAAAAAAAAAAAAAAAAAAAAAAAAAAAAATCAATTAGCATATAAGTTTACATCAACATAGTACATCAAGTCATATAAAATACAAATTATCAACACAATCAATTATCCATTCTAACACAGATTTCTTCGAATTCAAAATTTTAGAGTTCATACATTCTTTCTTTTTTAGTTCTGGATTTACTTTCGCCCCTTGATTTGGGTTTATTCCTAGAAAACACCTGTAAAGAAATATTTTTTTACTTTAGCAAGTTAAATAAGAATAACATATTAATTTTTTCCTATGTGAATAAATAAAACTATTTTAAACAATAAATAACTGTATGCACCATTAAATTGAAATAACATTCTCAAATTTGATGTCTCATGCCATGTCTGATTTTGATATCTTGGATGCTTTAGAAAAAAAACTAAAATGATTACACTTATTGCAACGCTACTCTCATCTGAACTTAAATCACTCAAACTCAGTTTGGTAGTATATTTAATGATAAAGGGCAAAACTGGAAAAATTCTTTAGTAGCCAGTGGCCAGTACTATCAATTTTATCACTAACCACTTTAAGTTAATAGCTATTTTTTATATCATGGGAGTAGCAATTTTAATATAAAATACTTTTTAAAATAATTTTATTTCAATAAAGTATTTCCTCTTTAAAAATATAGATACAAAAGCTTTAGATGACCTACATTACATAGCTGGCAACTTTGCAGCTTTAAAAATAGGAAGATTTCTACCCACAGAAAGCAAATAGGAATTTAATATATATAGAGAGAGAGATGTGAGGTGAGAATATTCTCTGAAGCTCCAAATTCAGAGAATACTCGAGAATATTCTTAAATACTTAACCATGACAGAAAGCATTCAGTAGCAAATAATAAATAATTATACAAATTTAATTTTTTTTAACGCCTATAGATTTGCATTTATAACAAAACCATCACTAAAATTTGACATTTAAAGAGAGTATTCTTTTCATAAAGATTTTCTAAAAAATTAAGAACGTGTTATATATCATACATTTCAGTTTAAGTTTTGTGCCGAAAGTTAATGAGGCACCAATAAAAAATTGTAGAAAAATGAAAGTGTTTGGCATCACCCTGTAAAAAGTAAGGCTTGAAATGCAATCTGGCTGTAGCATGTGATTACGGGGCTCTTCCTTATTAGCTGTATAAATTTTTATGTCTCTACCACATGCAATCAGGGAGATAAAGGTTTTAAAAAATTGCAATTTTTTTTTTTACTTTTTTAGCTATAACATACAAGGTATTAAACCTAGCGCAAAGCTATTTTCAGGAAACCCGATATGCAATATTAGACACAGCATACTGCAATCAAATTGAAGAAATATTAAAAATCTAATAAAATATCAAAGTATTTACTAAATAATTTTTAACTGCACATGTGTAAGATTTAGCAAAATTTTACTCGCATAATTTAATAGCCAAATGTATTGAGCTACTTACATAAAAACTCAAACAAGTATTACAAAACCCCAAACAGAACTTAAAAAATTCTGTGGCATTTAACGAACTAAATGTCAGCTGTTCCCCCCAAAAAATTGATAAGGTAAAAAAGTGAGTAAAACCCCTTATAGTTGAGTTTTTTTGGGGTAGAAAGAAACTGGATAGCAGTTTATTCTATGGTGTAGAACTTCTTGAGTTTACACAACACTTGTCTGGGGTTTTTACATGAGTAGTTCAATACGTTTGGTTATTAAAGTATGCAAATGAAATTTCGCAAAATGTCACACATGCATTGCTAAAAATTTTGTAAAAATTCTCATATCACATCAGATATTTAATATTTTTTTTATATTTTGATTGCAGTTTGCTGTGTCAAATATTGTATGTCAAGTTTCCTAAAAATAGCTTTGCTCTGGGTTACCTTGCATGTTATAGCAAAAAACGTGAAAATTGTTTTTCTATTTAATTTTATTTTTAAGGAAAAGCACAATTATACTTTTGCTAAAATTTAAATACCTTATACAAAACTTTTCCATTTTGTTTGACTGATTAATTTCGAACACTCCGTGTTCATCTTCAGAGTCGAAACACTAAACGCCGTCGTTCTTCTGCTGATGTTTACTTTGTCGGTGTATCATGTGGTTGCCATTTCGCTTCACTTCGTATTCTTCTAGTAGCTGTTGCCATGCGGCGGGTATGATATAATGCTCTCTGTCATTCACGGTATTATAATTAGTGGTAATTTCGAGGGCCTCCCGTTTTAGTGCATAGTTTTGGTTATTGTAAGGGGCTATTTTTTTGGTGTTAATGGAGTTAATATTAATGGGGTTATTGATGTGGGTGGCGGAGAAAGCTGTGGAGGATTTTCCTAGTTTTAAGTCTGCACGATGTTCTTTTTCCCGTTCTGAAATTTTTCGTTTGGTCATCCCGATATAGCAGGCTTTATTTCCGTTTAAATGTTCAAAGTCTATTTTGTAAATTCCTGGGGTAGAGTTTTGCTGAATGAGGTCTTTTTCGTTGTGGATATGTTGAAAGATACTTTTGTTTGGTTTTATTGGGATGTTAACGTTTAAATTTTTAGCTTCATTTTTTATTTTAAGGCTAGCACCGTTACTTTATGGGATGGCAGTGGTGAAGATGGGTTTAGATTTCTGGGCACTGTTGATTTTGTTTAAAGATTTTACGCGTTTTTTATATAATTTATTTACCTGATTTTTAGAGTAGTTGGCTTTCGCGGCTATTTTTTTGATGTAGTTAAGTTCGTTGTTAAGTAGTTGTTTGTTGGAACAGACAAGTATAGCGTGGTTGATATAGGAACGAAGGGCTGATAATTTATAAGAGAGGGGGGTATTACAATTTTTATTTATGATTTCGGTGTTAGCTGTGGGTTTTCTGTGAATAGTAGTGTCAAATGTGTTATTAGGATTTTTTATGATTTTTATGTCGAGAAAGTTTAGGTTATTGTTGGATTCTTTTTCAATGGTGAATTTAATATTGTTGTCGAGATTATTAAGTTCTATTAGAATGTTGTCAGGGTTTTCGGATTCAGGAATTATGGCAAAAATGTCGTCGACATAGCGCGTCCAGAGTTTACATTTGTTAATTATGTGGTGGGCTGAGTTTTCAAGCAGTCGGAGTTTTAGTTCGGCCCCATCTCCGGAATCATCGCCGAACTAAAACTCCGACTGCTTGAAAACTCAGCCCACCACATAATTAACAAATGTAAACTCTGGACGTGCTATGTCGACGACATTTTTGCCATAATTCCCGAATCCGAAAACCCTGACAACATTCTAATAGAACTTAATAATCTCGACAACAATATTAAATTCACCATTGAAAAAGAATCCAACAATAACCTAAACTTTCTCGACATAAAAATCATAAAAAATCCTAATAACACATTTGACACTACTATTCACAGAAAACCCACAGCTAACACCGAAATCATAAATAAAAATTGTAATACCCCCTCTCTTATAAATTATCAGCCCTTCGTTCCTATATCAACCGCGCTATACTTGTCTGTTCCAACAAACAACTACTTAACAACGAACTTAACTACATAAAAAAAATAGCCGCGAAAGCCAACTACTCTAAAAATCTGGTAAATAAATTATATAAAAAACGCGTAAAATCTTTAAACAAAATCAACAGTGCCCAGAAATCTAAACCCATCTTCACCACTGCCATCCCATATAGTAACGGTGCTAGCCTTAAAATAAAAAATGAAGCTAAAAATTTAAACGTTAACATCCCAATAAAACCAAACAAAAGTATCTTTCAACATATCCGCAACGAAAAAGAGCTCATTCAGCAAAACTCTACCCCAGGAATTTACAAAATAGACTTTGAACATTTAAACGGAAATAAAGCCTGCTATATCGGGATGACCAAACGAAAAATTTCAGAACGGGAAAAAGAACATCGTGCAGACTTAAAACTAGGAAAATCCTCCACAGCTTTCTCCGCCACCCACATCAATAACCCCATTAATATTAACTCCATTAACACCAAAAAAATAGCCCCTTACAATAACCAAAACTATGCACTAAAACGGGAGGCCCTCGAAATTACCACTAATTATAATACCGTGAATGACAGAGAGCATTATATCATACCCGCCGCATGGCAACAGCTACTAGAAGAATACGAAGTGAAGCGAAATGGCAACCACAGGATACACCGACAAAGTAAACATCAGCAGAAGAACGACGGCGTTTAGTGTTTCGACTCTGAAGATGAACATGGAGTGTTCGAAATTAATCAGTCAAACAAAATGGAAAAGTTTTGTATAAGGTATTTAAATTTTAGCAAAAGTATTGTTTTTCTATTTTTTAAAAGAAACCTTTATGTCTCCTTGATTACATGCGGTAGAGACATAAAAATTTCCATAGATAATAAAGAAGAGCCCCATAGCCGCATGCTGCAGCCAGATTGAATATCAAGCCATACTTTTACAGGGTAATGCCAAACACTTTCATTTTTCTCTAATTTTTTACTTGTTCCCCTTTTATTTTTGGCAGAAAACTTTAACAGAAACGTATGAGGTATAACATGCTCTTTACACTCCTAAAGTTTCTAGACGATCTGTTTAGTACTTTTTGAGATATTTTTAAAAAGTTTGAAATCGAAAGTGTCGGGTCATTTATGGTAAGGTAGTGTATGTTCTATTTAAATTAAAAACTAAAATAACAAATAGCTTAAAAATGATATTAATTTTATTTTGTAATTAACTTGTTACACAAAATTTAGAATCAAAGTTAATAGTTAGTTTCATCTTTTGATAACAGATCATTCAAGCTACCTTCTTTATACTGACAACCCATGCAGTTCTTTGTCATCAATATTACTTTGTTTAAATTCAACTGTTCCTGTTTTTATTTTAATAATTTATATTGTGCACCACACATGTCAATTTGTCACTTCTCTTTATAGAAAAACAATTTTTTTTTTACTGTGAACAGTTCCATATAAAAATGTTTATCCTTTAAATACATGTTGAATAAAACCTTTTTTATTTTATACAGATAAGTGTAAAACATTTTAAAGCAAAAACATTAAATAATTAGAAATATTTTTCAATAAATGTCCCCTTTAAAAATAAGTATCTGTAATGAAATAAAAAAAACTAATTTAATGATTTGTCCCTTTATTACTTGAGATATCACTAGATTTTATCTTCAATAATTTATAAGATTTCACCTTTTAGCCTTGAAGAGGATTTATTTTATTATTATTTTTTTAATATATACAGCTAAATAGATTTAATTATTTAATTAATCTGATTATTTTATTAAAAGAATAATTTCATACATTTTTTAACTTATTGCACATAAATTAATACTTATACAGAGCACAAATTTAAAAATTATCCATTATTATAGCTTCAGTGAGAAAATTCTCGATTATTCTCTTCCAGGAGAATATTTCTCAGAAAGATTATTCTCGAGAATTTTACAACTCTCTCTCTATATATGTATGCATTTAAGCCAGATCAAATTTTGAAGCACACATTTGTCAAATAAAGGGCAAACACATGGCGACTAAATAAAAAAAGATGGCGATTAAAAATTATCCATCGATCGCCACTAAAGTCGTCACTTTTTGTGATCATTAAAAGATTTTAAAAATCGAGCGACGATAGGCAATCGAAGCCTTGTGATTTCCAATCTTTTTCCATCCATGGCATAAATGTCAATGTTAATCTTGCTTTATTATATTCTACAACCCATAAAGAAGTAGAATTGTTCAATATATATCTCACTCATATAATTTTTTGACCCCCCCTTTCCCTCCCCCTAAAGATCTGTGATCACACAGCTTATAAAAAGCTTTATAATTTCTAATCATACTCCATTTGCCGCAAAAATATAAATATCTATTTTAAACTTACTTTATTAGATTCTAGAATCTGTAAAGAAGTAGAATTGTTTAATATCTCGTACTCATAATTCTTGTAATCCCCCCCCCCCCCTCCAACGATTGGCAATCACATGCTCCACTGAAGCCTTGTGATTTACAATCTTTCTCCATCCATAATATAAATGTAAATATTTATTTTAAAATTTAATGTTTAGATTCTAGAACCTATAAAGAAGTATATAGATGTATCCCCCCCCCCCATACACACACAGACACATGTGTGCTCCATTTCAACTAACAGTTAATGATCAAATGTCCTGCAAAGCACAATCTTTTTCCATTATTATCTCCATAGTATTTAGTGTATATTTAACCCATTTAAGATATTTGACAAATGTGTGTATCAAAATTTGATTTGGCTTAAATGTGTATTTTTCAAAAAAATTTGTATTTGCTTTCTTTTGAGTAGAAATCTTCCTTTTTCCTTCCCATTTTAAAGTAGAAATCTCCCTATTTTTAAAGCTACAAATTTGGCAGCTAATTAAATTATTTTTAATAAAGCAGCTAAGTTTCCATATCTATACTTTTTAAGAGAAAATATTTTAACTCTATTGAAATAAAATCATTTAAAAAAGTGTGTCTTTAGAAATAAGAAAAAATAATAAAACTGCTAACTGTATTTACACAGGACCATGTAAAAGGTTGTGATGATGATGAATCAGCTGATTCATTTACTAGAGAATATCCATGTGAACTGTGAATGATAACAGCTTATTTCACTTTTAAGTGAAAGCTTTTTTTTTTTTTTTTTTTTTTTTTTCAATTTGTTTAAAAATAAATTGAAAAAAAAAAAGTACTACTGAATTATTTGAAAAATAAAAACTTTTGCTGTTATTGTTACAGCCATAAGCAGATTTTAATTTAGGATGTGCAATTTAGGATTTTTAAAATGAGCGTAATTACAAATTACAATTTCAGTGTCCCTGTGTTAATTGTATTATTATATGTATTTCTTATTTTTCTTGTGGTGATTATACCGCAAAATGGTGACAATGCTTTTTGCAGTCTGAAAGAAATAGTCTTATGTGAAATGTGGCCACTAACTTAAAAAAGTGGCTACTAATGAAACTGTCAGTACCGGCCACTGGCCACTAATAAATTTTCCCAGTTTTGCCCTTTATTGTCAAATAGCTTCTTAAATGGGTAAATTATACACTGAATACTATGGAAAGATAATAATGGAAAAAGATTGTGCTTCACAGGACATTTGATCATTCACCACTAGTAGAAAATGGAGTGGGATGGGAGGGAAGAAAAAATTACATGAATGGGAGATATTAAACAATTCTACCCCTTCATAAGTTCTAGAATAAATTGAATAAAATGAAAATTCAATGAAATGAAAAATTTCCAAAAGTATATTCTCATTCAGGGCATCTACTGACTTGACAGAAAAAAATGCATGATCTATCGACGTATCCAACTTTTCTTTTTTAATAGATAGTTTCTTTTTTTTTTTAACCAATGTAAAACCTTATTAACAAATATATATATAAATAAAGGGGGAAGAATATTTTTTAAGTTATCGTTTAACATTATTAGCAGTTAAAAAAAAAACTTTAAATTTTATATAATAAAAAATATTTTTACCAATTTCAATATTTAAACTTAATTTGAAATTTAACTCCACTATTTGGTCGTCGAATATTAAGATATTCGGCCAAACCAAACATTTGGTGCAACTCTAATTAATAACTAATTTATTTTCACAAATTATTTTTAAAATATATATTCTGTGTATCTGAAAATACAGAAAACTGTTAGTGAATTCATTATTAATTTCTAACAAAATAATAAACAAAATTATATATGAAAGATAATTATGCAAAATAATAATAATATTTACATGCTAATAATGCCTTAGAAATTAAGATGAATAATATATTAAATACAACAATCTCAAGTAATGTTACTGTTGCGTAAACCCCTGAATATTTGCTGTTTTCCATAATAGATATTGAAGTTATATCTTGTAACTAAAAGTGAATTAAGGAGTGATTAATTTTTAAATGAGACACAGGCATTTAATAAAAATAGAAAAGCAATATTTACTAAAAATAGCTTTTTCTTTTTTTTTGGTGGTGGATTTTCTTTTAAGTTCCAGGGTTCAATCCAGGTTTTAATTTTTGGGCCCTTTCTTTGTGAAATTTTTATTTATTGTGAAAAATAAAATATTTTTATGGGAAAAAAAAAAAAAAAAAAAAAACTGTAAAACCTCCTATTTTAAGTAATTCTATATAGTGTTAAATATCAAGTTCATAGAATTTTGAAGAAATTGATTAAAAATAATACTGAAAACATGGAAACATTATTTCACAAAAAGGATCATTTTTATAAATTTGAATTTTGCAAAGGATCTCTTTTTATGATGTGGAATTTTGTAAACTGCTCTTTTTTATGATATGGAATTTTGTGAAGGGGTACAAAAGGGACCCAATTTTTCCCTAGATTGATCCCTGAGTTCCATTATTTAAATACATTTGGAATTCCTTTTACTAGAAAGTTTATTAACATATTACATATATACAGTGGTGTAGCTATGATGGGGCAGTCGTAAGTGGTGTCACCCCTTACATACATTAAGATAAATCTTAAAAATTATAAGAAATAAAACTTGAATTTTTTATATAAGTAAAACCATAATAAGAAAATAAGCAAACTGATGATAAATGAAAATTAATCCCAAAACACACAAGGGCCTTCTTCAGGGGAGCCCCCTCATGTAGGAAATGGAATATGAGAAGTTTCTGACGAAAGGTGAGCTATTTACCCAAAAAAGACACATTTCTAGCCCCCGACTTCTCAAAGATGAAAGCAAGACCATATAGCAAACGAATTGAATTAATACAAAGCATTAAAAAGCAATTAAATTCATAAATAAAGTACAAAAGTAAATACATCAATATAAAAATACAAAAATATAAGTAAATACAACGACAAACATAAATAGCAAGTAGATCCTCCTTGAAATTTTTGAAAAAATGTACGATGAATTTTGTCATGTAATTGATTGTGAAAAAGTTTATTGGAAACCTTATTAAATTTTGTATATTTCAAAATGCTTTGTTTAGCAGTGTAGATTATCTTTTTTTATAAATTCACAGTATCCTGATGGAAACCAGTTACTCGAGTGCCTTCGCTAACATTTTTCTATTTATGCTTGAGAGAAAATTTAAAGATATTAAGTTTTATAGATATATTGATGACGTAATAGCAAAAAACTGTGCGAAATATACTGCTGAAATTTATCCCTCCGACCTTATCTTAAACTGTACTGACACTGAAGACAAAATTTCTTTCCTGGATTTAAAAATTCGAAAAATAGTTAAAAAAGTGGTTTATTGGTATTTATGATAAAAGGCACGATTTTAGCTTTAAAGTTTGTAATTTAACGAATTAGTTCTCCCATATTAGTCACAGAGTTTAAAACATTATGTTTACTCAAATTAACATAATTAAAATGATTTGCAATAATCATTTAGACCTAAATTTAGCTCTTGAAAATCTCAAAAATATTTTAGCTGTCAACCACTATCTTGTTTTCCTACTCGATAAATATTTCAATCTTCTTGAATACGATCTAACTTAAGGTTTTTTCTCTATCTTGGGTGACATTAAGAACTGGTAAGTGGTCCTACCAACTGAAGCAGGTTCAGTACTCTTTCTGATTTGGAGGGGGGGGGGGACGTTCAATCTTTAAAATATTTTCAATCTACTTGCTATTTAAGTTTGTTCTTGTATTTACTTATATTTTAGAATTTTTATATTGATAACTTTTGTACTTGAATTTTATTGCTTTTTAATGCTTTGTATTCATTTGTTTGCTGTATGGTCTTGCTTTCATCTTTAAGAAGTCGGGGGTTAGAAAAGTTTTTTTTTTTTTTTTTTGGGGGGGGGGGGGGTAAATAGCTTATGTTTCATCAGAAACTTCTCATATTCCATTCCCTACATTAAGGGGCTCCCCAGAAGAAGGCCCTTGTGTGTTTTGGGATTAATTTTCATTAATCATCAGTTTGCTTATTTATATATATACATATTCAAATGTCTCTATTAGATTAAAAAATGCAACATGAAATATATTATTCATAGAAAAGATAAATAAGAAATAAGAAAAATGAAGTAAAAAAAGTAATGAAACATAACTTTAAATTTTTTTAAATTATTATCTACTTTTTATAATATTTCAGGGTTGGCTAGATTTTGCCCGACCCGAAAAAACCCCGAGTGGCTTTTTTCAATAAAACCCACTTGGAAAAAAAAAAAAAAAAAAAAAAAAAAAAAAAAAAAAAACAAGAGGGTTTTTTAAAAATCCTTGTTTAAAATTGTACTTCTGTCTACCTTACAATAAGCATGCAAATATAAACCAAATATTATATACATTATTAGAACATGAACCAGGATTGTTCGGTTTTCTCCATAGTGGAAATAACCGCTGGAAAAAACCTGGTTAAAACCATCCCGGACAAATTACCATTTTGTCCACTATTAATTATTTGCGAGTACTAAATTAAAAATTATCTTTATTCTTTCCATATATATATAAAACAATTCTTTAATTATATGTGTATAAGTGTGGGGCTCAAGAAATACAGTCACCTGATCGCCATCGGCGACCATTATTTTTTAACTGGCGATGTTTTCAACTTGAAAATTCAACCCTTTTTTTTTTTTTTTTTGTGAAAGAATTGGTCTCAGAATTAGGCTCTGATTCTATTTTCGATGTTGGCTAACTCTTACTGTTTTCATTCCTGTTTCTCTCGCCACTTTGAGACACTTTATTGAATCAATACACCATTAGGGGATTTACACATCTCCCTGAATGTTACAGAACACGGTGTTAAATTATTGCACTGTTTTATGGACTTGGTTTACACTGCTCCTGTTTGCCTATGCTATTGGCCTGATGCTGAATCGTTGTGCCGGTGTAATGATGTATTAATGTTGATGGTGCATTGTTTTAAGGAAAATAATAAAACTGGTTTCATGATGTTAAATTTAAACAGGTGTTTCCTGATGTATCATTATAGCCTAATAAATAATTGATTTTTACGCATAGAATTTTGATTTCTACATTCAAGTAAATTTTAAAATTGAAGGAAAAAAAAAAAAAAAAAAAAAGAAAGAAAGAAAACGACGAGGATATTTTTTACGGACTATCAGAAATTTTTGTTGGCGACTATATTTTTACAAATTCCTGGAACCGTGTATATAATCAATTTAACTACTTCAAAATAGATATGAATGAAATAGACATGCAAAGTTAACAATATTCAATAAATAAATATATTTGTATTTTTCTAATGGTGGACTGGATGCAAACGTGATAGTTTATAGTTTCAATTTTAATTCCCCTCTCTTTCCCCACTGCACAGCGTTCGGAATTTCAAAAAAGCTGGCCAAAAGTCGAAATTAAAGAAAACAAGTGAAATTGTGATGTATATATATGTTTTCGAGGTCGCTGAATCCGAATCTGACATTGGTTTCTTGAAAACTTCAAAGGCAAACTCAAAAACAAGATGGCGGATCCAATATGGCAGACAAAAAATTAAAAAATTAATATAAGATGGATAATTCTTACATTAAGGGGTTTTTGAGGGCACTGAATTCAAATTTGACGTTAGTTTTCATTAAAAAAAGTGATATTACACTCAAAAACAAGATGGCGGATCCAATATGGCGGATCAAAAATCAAAAAATTGATAGATGAAGGATAATTTTCACATTTAAGGGTTTTTGAGGGCGCTAAATTCAAATTTAATATCAGTTTTTATAAAAAAAGTGATCTTGCACTCAAAAACAAGATGGCGGATCCAATATGGCAGACCAAAGTCCAAAAAATTAAATTAAAAAGTTAAAACGCTTTTACACATACAGGGGCAGGCGGGGGCACCCAATTCTTTAACGGCTGAATAAAATGGACATTCCTTAACACTCTCCACTTTGAATCAATGCGGGATCTTGCGAGATAAAAAAGTTTCCATACTTTGAAACTTTTGGTTATGTTATAATTGAGGTTAACTTCAAAAAGCCGCTCAGGAGATCACTTGATGAAAAAAAATACAGCATAAATATTATCTACTAACCTCCACAATTGTCGGCCATATTTTGTTGAATGTTGTTGTTGCGAAATTTTCCGAGAAACACTATTTGTTTAACTGTTAAAATGCATTAAAAGAAAAAATTGTCACGTTTTCCGCAAGCCTACACTTAGAAATATGTAGATAGAAAAATTTTTCCACCTCACAGTTTCATTCAGTGGCTCCCTCTGAAGGTATTTCCGCGGTACTTACGTCTAAAAACGCGCCTAAATTTTTCGACTTTTGGCCAGCTTTTTTGAAATTCTGAACACTGTGCACTGCTTTCAACTACATTGTCATTTCTTCTCCCATAAGTCATAAATACCTTTTAAAAATTTGTTATTAAGCACGATAAAATTGAATGGCTCACATATCTTTCATGGAATTTTTTACTTTCTGAAAATATACAGATAAGGAAAGTATTGTAATCATGACGAAAACATAACTTTGTAATGTTGGTGTATCTACATGTTTTGAGGTCCCATGAGTTCATTTTTACTATTTTTACAATGATGTATGTATGTCTGAGTATGAGTGAATATAATATTGTCTAAATGCTTTGTTCAAATCAGCTAAAATTTAGTAAATATATTACTGGTTATTGTAGCACAAACTGTATGCATCTTGAACTTATAGTTTTTTTTTTTTTTTTTTTTTTTTTTTTTTTTTTACTGGGACACAAAGATAAATTCTTTATTATTATAGCCTAGGGGCTCAAATAAATAAGTCACCGTCAAATGAATTGTGCAGATTTATTTTGAATCTCACAATTTATACTTTTTTTACAGGGATACAATGAAAAATTTTGTAATATTATGGCCTATAGTCTGAAATTATTTAAAATGTGATAGCGTCTAAATGCCTCATTTGATTGAGCTTTAAATTTATATACATGTTATAGGTCTATGTCACACAAACTGTATACATTTTGGTGAATCTAGCACTATTAGTTATTTTACAAAGATACATAAATTTTTTTTGGATATATTCCATTTTGTAAAACAATATACCAATTGGGAGAAAACAATCAAACACTGATTATAATTTTCTCATTTATTTATTTAATGACTTCTCTTACTTTATTTCATTTAAACAACAGTGAATTACTTAATGTTCAGAAATTCGAGTGGAGTCAATCGACATTTTTATTATTTCTTCTCTTAATGCTTCTGCATGTTTACTAAATTGGTTTTATATGTATATATGCGCACATTTATATTATTATAGGCATTACTTTTGTAAAATAAATAAATAAAAAATAAATAACTTTTTTATTTGGAAGTAAAATTTTAGTTTTGTATTTTTTTATCTGGAATTTCTATTACCAATTAATAACTTTTTTTTTTTTTTTACAAAATTAAAATAAGAATATAAAATTATCAAATGATTATGTAAATTTGATTTTTTAAATTCTTGGATAAGAAAATGGCATGTTGGTATTGCAAATAAAATGTTATACAGAATTTAAAGCTTTACTTTGAAAGGACTTGCTGACATAAATTGATAAAAACATTAAATCTACATTTATGAGATTTTTTTTTTTTTTTAATCTAGTATAGAAATCTATAATAATAAAAGAAAAGGTTTGTCTGTCTGTCTGTCTGTTCTTTTTATACGTTCAGCCCCTACTGAACGCAGAAGTACAAAAATTGACATACGGATGCTCAGGAGCCTTCCCGAGGGGCTCCTGAAAACAGAATTTAAAAATTTTAATTAGTTGTGGAGATATTAATTAAAATGTCCACTCATGTCTAATCTAAAAGCGATCTCAATGATTGAGAATTCACAGCTATTGCATAAAAAAAGATATTTTAACGGAGTTAAAAGCAGAAAAAGTGGAAAATAAATTAGAAATATTTGTCCGATCGTTACGATTTCGATACCAAATGAAAGGGGCATTTTTTCTGAATCTAAGTGTGCAAGTGACTTATCGGCACAACAATTAGATTTTTTAAAATTAACTAAAGTATGAATTTTTTGTGGCAACATCATTTCAAATGCCAGACTATCGTCTGCCATGAGAAAGGAAATGATTGTAACCAATCAAGATGTTTACAGTGGGGAGAAAAATTGCAATTTTCAAATTTTAATTCACATTACATTTGAATTAATACTCAGCGTAGACAGCATATTATAAAGCTACTGTTCAATTTTCATGAAAATATGTGGATAAACAAAAAAATTAGATTAAATTTTGTATTATATTTTGCACTATTTTAAATTGAGATATGCCGTTGAAATTTCGTAATATTTGGTTTTTAACGCACGATAATTCGATTCTGAATATTTTTGAAAGTGTCATTGTCAGATTTAAGGGGGGTGCTAGGGAAGCTGAAGCACCCCCCCCCTCCCCCGAAAAAAAAAAAAAAAAAAAAAATCTGACATTTACAATTGAATATTGCATTTGTAAATTTTTTATTGGTCTAGAATAACACTTTGAAAAATTTTAGCCCCCCCCCCCAAAAAGTCAAGTTGTGGATCCGCCACTGGAAAGTGTAGAATTATTAGGAAGGGCTTGAGGGGGCGGGGGGCGAAGGGGCAAAAAAAAAAAAAAAAAAAAAAAAAGTTACAGCGTTCGAAATTGTTATTATTAGGTTTTAAGGAAAGATAAATAGACTGCGGATATTTTCAAGTGTAAAATTATTAGAAGGGACGGAAAGGGGGGGAGGGGCAAAAACATAGAAAAGGAACGGTTGTTTCGGAGAAAACAACAGAAAACCCAGAACGCCTTTATTCTTTTATATTTTGCAGAGTTTCGAATTCTGATACTCCTTTCACATTTCATACTATGGATTTTTAAAAGTATTTAGCCCAGAATTACGCAAGTTTCGGAGAAAACCACGAAAAAGTCAGACATAAATTGTTTTATAATAGTGTTTATATCATTTTTGTATCTCAGCTTCTAGTTAGCATAATTTCAAAAGTAATATGTCATTTTGAAACTTATTTGATTTGAATTTCAAGAGTAGATGCCACAAATTTCTGTCTCTTTCCATTAACTGACTACCGTAAGTAATGGAATTCGAGATTTCACGTGATTTACACGTTTTAAGGTCTCCTGATTAAGTTTTCTTTTGTATCTCAGCTACTAATTAAAATAATTTCATAAGTAATACATCATTAGAAAGCTTTTTTGATTTGGAATCGAACAGTGGAATACAGAAATTTGTACCGCCAGATGGCGCTGTAGTATTTTAAAATTTCAATTTCTAATTATGATTAAATTATTTTTAATAAATCATTCGAAAGATATTTTAAAGTTCTTTTGAATTATCGAAAGTTTTCACCAGATTTACACGTTTTGAGGTCTCCTGAATCAGTTTTCTTTTGTATCTCAGTTATTAATTAAAAAAATTTCATAAGTAATGCATCATTTGAAAGCTTTGTTGAGTTCATACACATTTTAAAGTACTTTTACATTATCGAAAATAGCATTCGAGATTTAACCCGATTTACACGTTTTGAGGTCTCCTGATTAGGTTTTCTTTTGTATCTCAGCTACTAATTAGAATAATTTCATAAGTAATACATCATTAGAAAGCTTTTTTGATTTGGAATCGAACAGTGAATTACGGAAATTTCTATCACCAGATGGCGCTGTAATATTTTCAAATTTCAATTTCTAATTATGATTAAATTATTTTTAATACATCATTCGAAAGATATTTTAAAGTTCCTTTAAATTATCGAAAGTTTTCACCAGATTTACACGTTTTGAGGTGTCCTGAATCAGCTTTATTTTGCATCTCAGCTACTAATTAAAATAATTTCATAAGTAATACATCATTAGAAAGCTTTTTTTATTTGGAATCGAACAGTGGAATACAGAAATTTGTACTGCCAGATGGCGCTGTAATATTTTAAAACTTCAATATTTCAATTTCTAATTATGATTAAATTATTTTTAATACATCATTCGAAAGATATTTTAAAGTTCTTTTATATTATCGAAAGTTTTCACCAGATTTACACGTTTTGTGGTCTCCTGAATCAGTTTTCTTTTGTATCTCAGCTTATAATTATCATTTTCTTTGATTTTTTTTTTTTTATTGGTCATGATTAAAATGAAATTACACTTTTCATTAATTAAATTACTAGTTTCTAATAAAATATTTCTATTGCTAAAATTGCTAATTCAAAGTTAAAAGTACAATTTATAGCTTTAACAGAATATTTTTATGCAGCGAATATGTACAGTTGAATGGATTTTATTTTGTCCAGTTTCATGTGTTTTTTTCCAGTTTTGTCCAGGTTCCCGGACTTTTGACAAAAAAGTGGACAAAATAATAACCCTGACATGAACAAAAAATTTTCAGAAACATTAGAGATGCTCAAACTGCTGTATAGAAAAAAAATCCTGAAAATTTCACAGCACATATATATATATACATATATATAATTATCTTATTGAAACAAAATAAAAAATAATATTAAAAAAACAAAAGCAAGAAAAAATGGTTGTTTTTCAGTATAAAGAAAACTATAGGACTCAAGGAATGTAAAATATAAATAAATATAAATAAAATTTAAAAATTTCTGAAAACTTTATTTAACAGTGCAACACTCATGTAATGTAGAGGGACAATAATTTAAAACGTTTTATGAAAATCGATTAACTACAAAAAGTTCAATAAAGCAACATGAAATCATTATTAAAATTAAATTTGTTGTTGTAAAAGGCAGATAAAATTTTTTTTAGAATATTTAAAGTACAATTATTTAATACTTAAAATTTCTTTATAACTTAATCATAAAAAGACTTTAGAAATTTTAAAATTAAAATTAAATCTTTAAAATTTCAATTTTAATGAATAAATAATTTTTTTTTACATTATGTTATTATGAATGATATATTTAATATTTAAAAAAAGAAACAATGAAAATATTCCTTAAAACTCTGATAAAATCCAAAAATACTCTGAAAAAAAAAACCCTTATTAAACCCGATAAAACCCTGTTTATCTGAAAAAAAAACAGGGATATTTTCCAACCCTGTAATATTTACATACACAAGCAACATAATAAGCAAAGGATAGGCAATATTAACAATTTTAAAGAAAAGTAAAAAATAAAAATATTACCTAAAAAGTTTCACTGGCCTCGCACACAGTCCTGCATCAGGTTGGGCACTCGACGGCTACCTGCAAATTTGTAAAATTTTATAAAACTAAAAAATTTAATCAGAAAAAACAAATGTAATACAACATCATGCATTTTGCATAAAATATTTAATTTAAAAATCAACCCTTTTTGCATTATAATGTAATTGCTGATTTTTAAGAGAGCAATATTGATTAATTAAACAGAAATTGTTGAGTTTGGTTTTGGCTTTTCAAATTGTAAACATAATTAAAAATTATTTTATGAGTGCCATTGTTTACACTAGAAAAATTAAATTACACTGCAATCTCACTTACATTTTAGAATATTTTATTATGAATGTTGATATAATTTTTAAAGTAATTCCATCTAAACTTTTAATTAAAAATCAATTAACTATGTTACAAAAAAATATATGTATGAACATTTTTTCAAACATGTCAGAGAAAAAAAATGTAAAGTATCATAGGAAGAAAAAATTGATCCAATATTACAATACCATTTAATAAGTAAAAATCCCTTTATGAAATTTAAAAAGTATTTTTTCAAACATGTCAGATGTCAGAGAAAAAATGTAAAGTATCACAGGAAGAAAAAATTGATCCAATATTACATTACCATTCAATAAGTAAAAGTCCCTTTATGAAATTTAAAAAGTAAACAAAATTCAGAATCAACAGTGATAGCAACGATACCCAGTTTATTCAAAACAAATTTAGCGATATTAGAACAACTATAGTACTTTCCCACAGCTGAATTTGGCGATTATGGCTAATTCATAAATCTAAAAATCATATAGCATAAATGATAAAATCATAAGCTAAATTATAAATCATAAATCCAAAATAAATAGCATGCATGCTGCCATATATAGCATATCGCAAACAGTTCAGAACGACATCGTTATCTTTCAAATCGGCGCCAAAGAAAAATCGCTAAATTCAGTTGTGGGGAAATACTACAGTTGTACCGCGATATTCAACAATAAATATTATATTTATGAACTTACCTTCATAATTAAAATGGAAAAATATCCATGATTAACGAACGAAGAACGAACAGGGCCGGCAAAATCCATGTCTCTTTCAAATCAAAAACAGTGCTACGCTACGTTGCCACTAAAAAAAAAAGATTTGCCATGAAAAATCTTTGAGCTTCAGATTGAATGGGTTTTATACGCCGTAAGTAAATTTGATAAATAATAGCTTGATAAACCAATTAATATTTGTATGAAGGAAGGTATTTTTTTAATTCAAGGTCATTTCGCTTAAGCTCTATGACGTAGTAGATATTTTTCAGTCATTCATACGGTAGGCTGACGAGATCAAAGTACCTTTATAATAGAGAGCGTTAAAAATTGCGACAATTATCAATTTTTCATTCCTAATAAATAAGGACTAAAAATAAAGTATTATTGATTAATAATTTACTTTCTTAAAACTTACAAAAATGCCTTTAAAAAAAAAAAAAAAAGTCCCCATTTGTCCCCAAAAAAATGTGAACATTTGGTCAGCTTATCATACACGGGGAACAAATGTCCCCATTTTCCGGGGAATGTCTCCAATTTCGAAGGAAAATAATTTATATAAGTAAGGGAGGCATACTATTGTAACAATCGCAGCTATCATAGATCACAAGTCGGATCATACACTCCGCAGCAAAAGTATCCGAGCACTAGCAATAATCCCCGTCTTAAAAAAGTACACTTAATACTGCTTTTATAAATAAATCCTTGTTGAGTCCTGTTCTTACTCTGTCTAAGACCATGATTCGACAAGGATTTATTTAACAAAGCAGCATTAAGTATACTTTTTTAGACAAGGATTATTGCTAGTGCTCGGATACTTTTGCTGCGGAGTGTACGATCCGACTTGTGATCTACGATAGCTGCGATTGTTACAATAGTATGCCTCTCTAATACTTGGGCCTCCGTGGCCGAGTGGATATGTCACCACACTGCTAATCGTCTTCGAGCGTAGGAGAGCGGGTTCGATTCCCGCGCTGGCCCTGGGTGTTTTCTCCAATTCTTCGTATTGTAATTCTGTCATGTGCTATCTGTCGTTATCTGACGAAGATTTACAAGCGGACTATATGTCAAGCATACTAATCTGATGTATATGTTATCAATAAAAGTAATACTTTTATAATTTGTACTGGAATACATAAAAGACAGTTTTGTGATCACCATAACAAACTAATTTTATAATGTTTCAAAAGACTTTTTAAGTTTTTTTTTTTTTTTTTTTTTTTTTTTACTTTCTCCTACATTCAAAAGAATATTGGTAAAAAGTTTCAATTCTTGATTTTTGATGGATTCACATGCTTTGATAATCTCGAGCATGATTGCATGATATAACTGTATTTATACTTTCTTCTGTATACCTAAGAAGAAAATGATGGATTCGTGAAAGTTTTCAAATTTTGGTTTTCAATGGATTTGGATGTTTTGTGAGTTCCTTAACAAGATTTGACCATCTTTAGACAGGGTGACCAAACGTCCCCATTTTCTGGGGACTGTCCTCAATTTTGACCATCTGTCCCCAAAAACAAAAACAGCGATTGAAGACCACATTTTCTGTCGTTTATCCCCATGCAAATGTCCCCCAATTTTCAAAAAATTTCTTAAATTTTCAGAATTTTGTTACTTTTACTTTATTTTATTTTTTATTTTATTTTTTTTCCGTTTTATAAGTCATGTGGTGAAAAAAAGTATTTTTCTACTGATATTAACTCTAAAAAACATTAAAAGCTTCTATAGTTGTTCTGCATCTGAAAATTTGATCACCCTATTTTTAGTGAATGTCTGTCTGTCTGACTGTGTGCTAGGGTGTAGCATAGGACAAAATTTCGTATAAATATGTATATTATGAGAATTATTTTTATGAAATGATTGTGAAATTAACAGGAATTATTGATTATCGTAGAAATAAACTAGGGAAAAAGTGTGTGCACGTTAGAACACCCCCCTGGTGGGAAATAGATCCCAGTTGGTGTAGATATTCATTATGGATATATTTCAAAAGAACTCCCCAATACCTTTAAAATGGTCTGTGTTAATTAATTTAAAACCAAGTTATCGATTTTTTTCGAGTAATATAATCGAGTTGAATATTTGTCGAGTCATGGTCTTAGCCTTATGCAGTTTACATGCTGTTAGTTGGTAATAAAAATTAGCAGCCAAACTAAAAAAAAATATGTATGAGAAAAGTAAGTGTGTGCTTCAATAGTTTTTCTGTCGACTGTAAATTTTGAGTTACTGGCGTCCTTTTCCCCTCCAAGTGGTGACAGGGAATAATACCGTCTGAGAGGTCGGGGAGGGGGGGGATAAAAGAAATATATTTTTTGAAGGAATGCTTCACAACCTCTAAAAGGATGTTTAGCATGGCATTCTGTATGCACTGAAACGGAAGATACAGATTTTTAAATATTTGAACCATTTTCTTTTTCTGGACTTGGAAAAAATGAATCAATTTTGCAAACCTAATGCATATGCCCCCAAACCGATTTTCTTTGAATTTCCTTGAAGATTTTTAATTCTGTTTTTTATTTTAATTAAAAGGTCAATAAACTAGTGTGATGTGGCCACCTCATGACTTTCTTCTATATAATTTTACACAAAATTTATTCAATGCAAATTATTTATTAAATTATCAAATTATTTTCCGTTATAAATGCAGACGGGTTTTATCTGACAATATTATATTATCACTAAATGGCGAAAGATGTCAATTTTTTGCAAATCAGGAGAATTTTTTTTTTTTTTGTTAAAAAAAATTGATAACTTTGTTTTAAATTATCACAGATCTACAGTTCAACCATTCGTTTTAAAGGTATTGACGAGACCTTTCGAAAGATACCCATCTTGAAAATTAAATCCCCCCTGGGAAGAAGCAATGCCCCCACATGCACAAAATTGTTTTCCTAGTTAACTACTACTATTATCAATAATTCATATTAACTTTACAATCACAAGTTAAAAACAACTCTCATTATGTACATTTATGCGAAATTTTGTCCTACACTGCCATGTTAAAATTTAGAAAAAATGCGATCACAGCGCCATCTATTGAGCGATTGAACACCAAATCTAATCAGCACAGTTTATGTCAGGGTCCAACTAAATACCAAGTTTGGTTAAATTTCGTTCATTGGTTCGTGAGATACAGCGTCCACAAAATTTGTGATACACACAGACAGACATTTTCTAAAAACTATCAAATCGTGTTCAGGACATCCCAAAACGTGTAAATCCATCGAAAAAAGTAGTTCGAAAATTTTCACGATTCCAATACTTTCTCTATATTACATATAGAAGAAAGTAAAAATGTATTTAATGTCATCTCTTTCAGGGATTTACTTTTCCATTTTCAATTCCTAACTTATCAAAACAGCGGAAGACAGTAAAGTGATAGACAAACTGGCGGCTTTTAAAATAGACGCAGGTCAGTATTTTCAAATGAATCACTATAATTAATGAATCACTAACAGTAACTTTTAGTGTTTAGAAAAGAAATTAAAAAAAAAAAAAAAAAATCATTTCCGATTGGGTAAAAAGTCGCCCCGGGTCTCCACTACCTTTGGCAGTGCAGTCCCGTGCGCGCTGTGCGCGCACAAGTTAAGGGTTACATGCGCGTGTGTCTTTCCCTGACCTTTCGTGCCCCCTAAAAAAATCATTTCTGATCGGCTAAATACTCACACCGGGTCCCCACTGCCTTCGGCAGAGCAGACCCATGCGCGCTGAGCGCGTACGTGTGAAAGTATACGTGCGCTGCGCGAACATATTCCTTCTCAAATCAAATTTTTATTCTTAAGAAAAGAAAATTTAAAAAATCATTTCTCATCGGGTACAAAGTCGGACCGCGTCCCCACCGGTCCTTCCACCGGTCGGACCTTCGGCAGCGCAGTCCCGTGCGCGTATTCCTTCCCTGACCTTTCGTGCCCCTAAAAAAATCATTTCTGATCGGGTAAAAACTCATATCGGGTCCCCACTGCCTTCGGCAGCGCAGACCCATGCGCGCTGCGCGCGCACGTGTGAAGGTATACACGCGCTGCACGCACATATTCCTTCTCAAATCAAATTTTTATTCTTAAGAAAAGAAATTAAAAAAAAAAAAAAAATCATTTCTCATCGGTTAAAAAGTCGAACCGGGTCCCCACTGCCTTCGGCAGCGCAGTTCCGTGCGCGTTGCGAGCGCACAAGTTAGGGGATACGCGCGCGGTGCACGCCTTTTTCTTCCCCACCCTTTCAGCCCCTCCTACTTAACCTACATACACCAATTTTGAACGGTCTAATTCAATTAGATGAGATGCAAAAGAAAACCTAATCAGGACACCCCAAAACGTGTAAATCAGGTGAAAACTTTCGATAATGTAAAAGAACTTTAAAATATATTTCGAATGATGTATTAAAAATAATTTAATCATAAATGGAAATTGAAATATTGAAATTTAAAAAAATTACAGCGCCATCTTGCGGTAGAAATTTCTGTAATCTACTGTTCGATTCCAAATCAACAAAGCTCACAGATCAACTAAACTTGACAGAAAAGAAGTCTGAACCATGCGGGGTTGCACTTTCACGATTTTTTTTTTTTTTCGATTTTTTTAAAAATGCTTTTCTTTGTTTTTGCAGTTTCATTTTTACTTTCTTCTATATGTAATATAGAGAAACAATTGGATTCGTGAAAATTTTCGACCTCCGTTTTTTTATGGACTTACACGTTTTGGGATGTCCAGAATACGAAATAATAGTTTTTAGAAAATGTCTGTCTGTCTGTATCACTTTTTTGTGGACGCTGTATCTCACGAACCAATGAATGAAATTTAACCAAACGTGGTATTTAGTTGCACCCTGACATAAACTGGTGCTGATTAGGTTTGGGGATCAATTGCTCAACAGGTGGCGCTGAGATCGCATTTTATGCAAACTTTAACCTGGCAGTATAGGACAAAATTTCGTATAAATGGGCATAATGAGAGTTATTTTAAACTTGTGATTGTAAAATTAATATGAATTATTGATAATAGTAGTAGTTAACTAGGAAAAAATTTGAGCATGTGGGGGCATCGGTCCCCCCCCCCTGGGGGGAAGTACCCCCCAGGGGTGCAAAGTTTCAAGATGGGTATCTTTCGAAAGGTCTCGTCAATACCTTTAAAACGAATGGTTGAACCATAAATCTGTGATAATTTAAAACAAAGTTATGGATTTTTTTTACTTTTAACAAAGAAAAACTTAGAAAAAAAAATCGTATTTTTTTTATTTTTTTTTATTTTTTTACGAAATTTAACCAAACTTGGTATTTAGTTGGTCCCTGACTTAAACTGGTGCTGATTACATTTGGGGATCAATCGCTCAACAGGTGGCGCTGTGATCTCATGTTTTCTAAATTTTTAACGTGGCAGTATAGGACAAAATTTCGTATAAATGTACATAATGAGAGTTATTTTTAACTTGTGATTGTAAAATTAATATGAGTTGTTGATAATAGTAATAGTTAACTAGAAAAAAATTTCTGTGGATATCGGTGTATCGCCCCCCCTCCCCCCTGGGGGGGAAGTAACCCCCGGGGGGAGGGGTAAATTTTTAAGATGGGTATCTTTCGAAAGATCTCGTCAATACCTTTAAAATGAATGGTTGAACTATAAATCTGTGATAATTTAAAACAAAGTTATCGATTTTTTTTTACCTTTAACAAAAAAAAAAAAAAAAAAAAACAGAAAAAAAATCGTAATTTATTTATTTATTTTTTTTTTTTAAATATTGTTACTGATTGAATACGTATTACTTTTAACAAAAAAACACTTAGAAAAAAATCGATTTTTTTTTTTTTTTTAATATTGTTACTGTTTGGAATATATATAGGAAAATATAGAAGAAAGTCTTGTGGTGGCCACAACATACTAGTCTTAATTTGTATTCAAACTACTTATTTATTTACTTCAGTTCTTTTTTTTTTCATCATCTGCATTGCTTAGCAGCGTTTATACTGGTACGTTTCGAAGAACAAAAATGAACTCAATCTGAGGATAAAATTTCCTGAACGAAGTGATCGTTATATATATTTATATATATATATTAAATTGACTGAAAAATAAAATTCAATCGTTGGTATTTTGAAACACTTGTATATGCGCAGAGAAAAACCTTCCTATACAATGGAAATATTTATGTGAAGAGAGCAGAAAAGAGCCTGAATTATTCAATTAAAGATATTTAACGAGAAAAATGTAATATATTAGTTATGTACAATAATAGTAATAATAAATCTGGAGTGACTCGAATGGGCTTTCCGAACATTAAGTAATTAACGATTGTTTAACGGGCGAGAAATCGTTAAATAAGCAAAAGAGAAAATTATGATAGGGCGTATGGGTACTTTTCTTCATGTAGTACGCTGTTTAATTTAACACTATTTCGTTTCAAATAATTTGAGCCCATAGAACATAATGATAAATTTTCGTTGTGTCCCTGTAAAAACCTATAAGTACCTAAAACCTATAAACCCCTCACCAAAAATCTATAAAGTTCGTGTGATGGTTACTTATAACATGCATAAAAATTTTCAGACCAATCGGATAAGGCATTTAGACGCTATCACATTTTAAATAATTTGAGCCCATAAGCCACAATGATAAAGTATTTTTCTTCGTGTCCCTGTTTAAAAAAAAAAAAAAAAAAACTTTTAGTGCTAGATTCAACAGAATCTTTATGGTTCATGCTACGATGACCAACAGTACATATATAAATTTTCAGCTCAATCGGATAGGCATTTAGATTCTGGTGATTTTAGCCCACAGGCCATAATTATAAAAAAAAATATTTTGTTGTGTTCCTGTAAAAAAAATATAAGTACCAGATTCACCAAGAGCTATACAGTTCGAGCAACAGTAACTTTTAACAGGTATATAAATTTTCAGCTCAATCTTATTAGGCATTTAGACGCTATGGCACTTCGAATAATTTGAGCTCATAGGTCATAATTATAAAGAATATTTTGTTGTGTCCCTGTAAAATTTCTATACTTGCTAGATTCTATACGTAGTAAATTTATACACTTCGTGCAACGGTGACCTATAGCATGATTGTATAAATTTTTAACTGAATAGAATAAAGCATACGCTCTCGCAGTTTAAAAATATTGGCCCATATAGATCATAATGATAAAGAATTTTTCTTTGTGTCCTGTAAAAAATCCATAAACGCTAGTTTTCCCACAATTCATGTGACAGTGACTCATAACATGTGTATAATTTTTCAGCTCAGTCGAATAAGGCATTTAGACGCTATTGCACTTTAAAAAATTTGAGCCCATAGACCATAATGATAAAGAGTTTTTCTTTGTGTCCCTGTAAAAAAAACTAGAAGTGTTCACCAAAATCAATAGGGATCGTGCATGGTGACCTACAATATACGTACTAACTTTAAGCTCATTCGAACAAAGCGTTTAGACGTTATCGTGTTCACTCACATACATACACACATCACGTAAAAATAGTAAATATGAATTCATGGGACCTCAAAACGTATAGAAACACCAAAATTTCAAACTGGAATTTTTGACATAATTACAATACTTTCCTATAGAGTCCGGAAATCATAAATTACATAAACTTATGACCACTTAGGTGTCTAAATAAAATATTATTTTCAACTTAGGACTGATTTGAAGACTAATTGAACAAAGAGTAGCGAGCAACAAAGCTGAATCATAATTTACTTCAGAGACTGAACAGAAAAGATTTTTTTAACGCATAGAAAGAAAGAACAAAAAAAAAAAAAAAAAAAAAAGAGTTATTTGAATGAATCATCGGAAGTTTTCGATGATTTAGCAGTAGTCTGGCACCAAGGGAAGTAAACAATCTATTAATTATAGTTGTACATGTGTTTTTTTCTACATTTACATTTTTAAAATTTACTATTTTGGTCCGAATCAAATCGTAATATAGTATTAAATATTAAGGTTATTAATTTTTTAATTTTATTAAAATGTATGGCAATCAAGCTTGCAATTTCTAAAATGTAATTAATTTATATTAATATAATTATGAATTTATTTTAATTAAAATTAAAATGAATGAAAGGGGATAGAAAAATTACGACCCGCATCTAGATTTGACTAACACATAGTGAAAAAACTTAAAATGTTCATTAGATACTGAGATGTAGCCATTTCTAAAATTGTAGTTCTTGAATGAAGAATAGCAGTGTATAGGGATTATAGGGTGTATCTTATAGGAATTACGCTATGGTGGATATTGAAATTAAAATAAATCAGTCCAAAAATATAATTAAAGGCATTCCGATGATTAAGGCGTGATCTATTGGGTTCCACAATAACCCTAATTTAATCTTCCTTAAAGTTATTAATATACATCTTTCTTTTAATTAATAAAAATTAATAGTATAGAATATCAACATTCTGACTGTAATCTATATATTCATGCAATTACTTTCTTTCTTTATTAGAACAACATTGAGTGATGATAATGGTACTAGTGGCCAATAAGTTTAAATTAGTGTGTGAGTCATAAACCATATACCAATAATCAGAGATAAAAAAGAAATCTGGTGTGAAACAACCACACGACTTTCATTACCCACTATTACACGTATTATATGCACTTTTTGGAGATAATGTGATCAGAAGACATAGAATTGACCGAATGAAATAGACAACTAAAAATTTTCCAGTAACAGAAAATGAATACACACGGAAAGACATATAAAACAGAGTTTACATAACAATTAAAAAAAAAAAATTTTTTTTTTTTTTTTTTTTTTTTTTTTTTTTTTTTTTAAACACCAATTTCCGAGATTTAAAACTGATATATCTGATCAGGATGACTATTAATTTTCCTGTAATAACCGCGTAAAGCATGAAAAAGAATATCTAAAATTAGTTTATGTAACAATTTTATAATAAAATCGTTAGAGCCGTTTTTGAGACACCTACTTTTACCAAAACTTGGCATATTTAATTGTTGACAAGAAAACAACAATTGCATACAAAAGGATAGTTAAAAGAGGATTAATATTGCAAATCTGAAAAACAATTCCATACAGCCGTTTTGAACGGAACGTACTTACAGTACCTGAAATTCAGATATTTGTACAGGACGCCTATCAATTTTCCCGAACTAACCAACTATATCATTCGAAAGGGCATCTAAAGGAATGTTCATACAATAAGTTTGAAGAAAATCGGTAGAGCCGTTTTTGAGGTATGGACTTCCGGTTTCGGATGACCCACTTCCGGTTTTCCAATTTTCACCAAAATGTAGAAAATTCATCTGTACACTAGACCTGTCTTAATTCTGAAGTTTCGTGGTTCTATCTTTATTAGTTTCAGAGATATAATAGTCAGAAGATTTCCCCCCCCCCCACACACACACACTGACCAAATGCCAAAAACCACTTTTTTGGACTCGGGAGACCTTAAAGCATGTAGATCAGGTGAAATCTCGATATCGAATTTTTGGACCGAATACAATATTTCCATTACCAACAGTAATAGAAGTAAAAAGAAAGAGAATAACTAGAATTAATAACAAACTCTACATATATATATATTTTTAATTTTATATTTATTCCTGGTATTAAATTTCTAATCCAAGTACAGAAAAGAATTTTTTTATCTTAACTATGTTTATCCTTAAGTTGTTGTTGTTGTTGCCGTTTTACATATTTTGGAATCGCGTCGAGCCTGTTATTATCATTTTTTGTCCGGGCAGGGCCGGGTCGGGCTGGACCGTACACTGGTAAAAAATAAACGGGTCGGGCCGGATTTTTCGATTTCATGCCGGGCCGGGCGTCAAAATTTCGGCCCGTGTGGACCTCAAACTTGAATAGAGGTGGACTTTTAAAGAAGTTTACTATAAGTAATATTTGAATTCCGATTTCGATTACATTTCATTAGAACTAACTGAGAAAAGAACAGTGCACTTATGTTTGTTTAGCATTATTTTTACTTCCATTACCCGACTACCGTAGGTAATTGGAAGTATTGTATTCGGTCCGAAAATTCGATATCGAGATTTCACCTGATTTACATGTTTTAAGGTCTCCTGAGTCCAAAAAAGTGGTCTTTGGCAATTGGTCAGTGTGAATGTGTGTGTGTGTTGGGGGGGGGGGGGGAATCTTCTGACTATTATATCTCCGATACTAATAAAGATAGAACAACGAAACTTCAGAATTGAGACAGGTCTGGTGTAAAGATGGATTTTCTAAATTTTGGGGGAAATTGAAAAACCGGAAGGGGGACATCGGAGACCGGAAGTGGGACCGTATGTCCGTATTTCAAAAACGGCTCTAACGATTTTCTTCAAAATTGCTATATAAACATGCTATTAGATGTACTTTCGAATTATATAGTTGGTTAGTTCAGGAAAATTGATAGGCGTCCTGTATATATAGCTGAATTTCAGGTACTGTAAGTGCGTTCCTTTCAAAACGGCTGTATGGATTTTTTTCAAACTTGCAATATTATCCTCTTTTAAATATACTTTTGTATGTAATTGTTGTTTTCCGGTCAACAATTGAATATGCCAAGTTTTGGTAAAAGCCGGTATCTCAAAAACGGCTCTAACGATTTTTTGAAAATTACCCATTAACCCATTTTAGATATCCTTTCTCATGATTTACGTGGTTATTACAGGAAAATTAATAGTCACCCCGATCAGATAGATCAGTTTTAGATCTCGGAAATTGGTGCAAAAAAAAAAAAAAAAAAAAATCTACTTTTTTTTTTTTTTTTTTTTTTTTAACTCGTTTATGTAAACTGTTTTATATGTCTTTACGCGTGTATTAACTTTCTCTTTCTGTAAAAGTTCCATTAGGTTAATTCTGTGTCTTCTGATCACATTATCTCCAAAAAGTGCATATAATACGTATAATAGTGGGTAATGGAAGTCGTGTGGTTGCTTCACACAAGACTTTTTTTTTTTTTTTTCTGAAAAATATAAAAGGGGGAAAACAGAAAAAGGGAAAAAAACAGAAAAAGGGATAAAAAAACTGAAAAAATCAGTTTTTTGTTAAAAACAGCTCTTTTCTATTAAAAATACAGATATTAAAGTAAAAATTACAGAATTTTTTTATTCAGCATGTAAAAAACAGAAAAGTGGGAAAAAACAGATAAAGGGTTAAAAAAAACAGAAAAAAATTGTTTTTTCTCTAAAACAGCTCTTTTCTGTAAAAAATACAGAGTAGTCTTGTACAAACTACAGATTTTTTTTACAGTGTATTGTCTTATGAGCAAATTGTTTACTGTCAATGTTACAAAATTATTAGAAAATAGAAGAAAAACTGACGATTATACAGACCATACCTTCGTATCTGTGTTTTAAAAATTAAATAGGTATGTTAATATTTTTACTGTTTTTATTAGTGTAGTGAAATAAACAGATTACCAGGGATTAATTTATGTACCTCGTTGTTTTAACCTATATCTTATTTTCTACCAACAATAGTGAAATCTTTTATCATATCCGTTCATAATGACGTACGTGGTTATGTGTGTCAACGAACGCGATTATCGACGGATAGGATATCCACGTATCAATGCAGATGTTAAAATTTATATTTACAAAATATATTAAATCAAACATTATTAAAACTTTCTTTCCATATATAGCAGACTACTCAAGTCTTTTTAAAAATCTAATCTAGTCCTTGTACATAAAAGGCTGAAAGAAAACAGTTTATTTTCAATATAATTTACAATAAATCGCAAGAATGCATTCGTCTTATTTTAATACGCAATTTAATTTCTCTGATTTAAATATTTTTAAAATGTCCTCTAGAGAAAATGGAAATAATTTACCATGTTCATGTTTTTGCAAAATTGTTATTCAACATTCTTAATTTGTTTATTTATATATTTATCACAGGAAATGGCTTTGATATAAAAAAAAAAATAAAAAAAAAAAAAAAAAAAAAAAGTGACCACCAAATATATACTTACCTGAAAAAAAGGAATGCACAAAACTTAGTATGAGGCGTTCAAGAGAAAAATTAAAAAGCAATCCAGAAAAATATGAAGGAAAAAAAAGTAAAAGGAAAGAAGAATAGCTCAAAGACATTCATTGCTGATATGACAGAAAGAGAGAAAAATAATGTAAAAAATCAGTGGAGGGCGTGTTCAAAAACATACCTTGGCAAACAAAAAAGAAATGAGTAACTGTTGCGGAACTTAGAATAAATTACACCTCCAAGTGCTCCATTTCCCCCCTTCAAGGATTTCAAGGATTTCAACTAAGAAAAAAGTCAGGAGAAATAATAATCCATGCTAAAAAATGTGACAGTAGATCTCAAAGAGAAAAAGAAATTGGAAAATATGGTACGCAGGCATAAAAAAGATAGCAAAGAGTATGAAAAATTTTTGATAAAGAGTAACACCAAGAAAGAAAGTAGCCAAGTTGGTGAAGGGTTCAATTTTCACAAATGAAGTTAAAAAATTTTTGATATTTTGAGAATTTTTGTTGTTGCAGATTGGAAATAACTTTTGAAAAAAAAAAAAAAAAGAAAGAAATTAAATTAAGTAATATCTAATATAAATTCTGAGTGAAAAATTGAAAAAAAAAAAAATAATAATAATAATAATAATACAAAATATTTTTTTCGCATCGCTTCTATGACACCTTACAAAATAATTAAATTTTCAGAGAAACAAAATAAAAGTAGCCATTAAATTACTAAAAGACATAACTGAAGTTTTGGAGTGCAGTCGGTAACAAAAGTCTCCGAACACTAGCAAAAATTCCTGTGTAAAAAATGTACACTTAATACAGTTTTGTTAAATAAATGCTTGTCGAATTCTGTTCTTAGTCAGTCTAAAAACAGGATTCGACAAGGATTTATTTAACAAAACTGTATTAAGTGTACTTTTTTTTATATAGGAATTTTTGCTAGTGTTCGGAGACTTTTGTTACCGACTGTAAGTCGAAATATACAATATGAAGGGGGGGGGGATATAATAAAAAATAACTAAAAGAAACTTAAAAAGTCATTCCGGATCATTCGGAAGGGTAGGTTGATTTCTTTTTACTATCCGATTGTCGCCATTTTGAAACAAAATGGCGGATAAAGTTTATTAACGGGCTTGGTGGAGATGTAGGCTATGTACATGTTATGTTTTAAGCAAATCTATTCACAAATAATTTTTAATGTGAATTTGAGATTTTGAAATGGCACCACTTGGAAACAATACACAGATCTGCGATGAAATTTTTTTCTTCACGGAAATGTATTTCACTGAAGTATTTTCGGATGCGGATTCAGGAAACATTATTCAAAAATTTCCATCACGTATCATTTTGGTAAAAAATGAAAAATTTTTGAGCTGAAATCTCCAATTTTTTAACTCTCATCTAAGTTATATCCTGTAAAATCAAGATGCTGTGAGTGAAGAACAAGGAGAGTTATTTTTTCAAGACATCAAAGAAATCCACAAGAGGTGTCAGGGACGATGGAGTGTTAACATGTTGACAGATTATTGTTGGATGCGGTATAGAGAATCCAACCCTTCTCAAACCGCCCAAGCAGTGCACAAGAAAAGAAGTTCGAAATGGAGCTTTGATGTAAAGAAACTCATTTTGAAGGTAATGTGTAAGTAATAGCATATTTTAATATGTTTTATACATAAAGAGTTTCTAATTTATTATAGGTTTTGTGTGAATTCCGATCTCTATCCTTACTTTGGGGGGGGGGGGGAAACTTACGTGATAGGAAGAAAATACAAGCAGCTATCAAAACACATTAGAGAAACCGAAATCAGTGCGGAAAAAAATTAAAAAGAGCCATCATTCCGTAGACCTATGACAAGGCAGAAAAATGTTGCTCAGTGAATAAACCATGATTTTTGTAAGATAAGTGCACTCTCCAAATTTGTTCCGAATTAATTTAGAATTTCAAAAATTATCATAATGACAAATTTTCAAGTGGCTGCCACTTGGATACAAAATGGCAAAATAAGTTGTCCAGCGAACTCATTCAAGGTATTTGAATGATAAATACATTTTCCAACTTTGATTCGAATTGATTCCATAATTAACAAGTTATCGTGATGCCAAATTTTAAATGACCACTACTTGAAACAAAATGGCGGAGCAAATTGCTCAGTGAACTCATCCAAGATATTTGAAGCATAAGTTCACAGTCCAATTGTGGTTCGAATTAGTTCAGTATTTCAAAAGCTATTTTGATGACACATTTTCAAGTGGCCGCAACTTGGAAACAAAATAGCGGAGCAAAATGCCCAACGAAATCCTCCGTGATATTTGTATGATAAGTCCACTGTCTAAATATCTTTCGAATTAATTCAGTATTTAAAAAGTTATCGGAACAAATAATCATGTGCCTTACCCTTTGAAACAAAATGGCGGAATAAGGTGCCCAGCGAACTTGTCCAAGATATTTGAATGATAACTCCACTGTTCAGCTTTGATTCGAAAAACCCTTTCAACGCCCAGAATTACGCTATCTTTTCATAGATGACCGGACACTTTCGATTTCAGATATTTTTTCAAATATTTCAAAAACTACTTGACGAATCATCTTGAGACATTAGGAGTGTAAATATCATGTTTCACCTCATATATTTCAGTGAAAGTTTTGCCAAGAAAATAAAACAGGAACCAGTAAAAAATTAAAGAAAAATGAAAATGTTTGGGATCACACTGTAATAATGCGTGAAATGCAATCCAGCTATAGTATGGGATAATGAAGCTCCTTTGTATTCTCTGTATAAATTTTTATGAGGCTACCACATATATTCATGGAGATATGTTTCTTTAAAAACATTTAAAGAAAAAGTCACTTTTTTACTTTTTTAATTATAACACATAACCCATGTACATCACATCTACCAATTTTTGTCTCAACTCCTTATTGGTGCATCGTTTTTTTTTTTTTTTTTTTTTGTTATAGAGGGTAAATTCAAAAAGTTGTACACGATAGAATGAACTAAATTTCAGTTCTTCTCAAAAACAAGAAAAATGACAAGGGGTTTTCTCAATATTTATTTACAGTCAATGAAAATTGTATTACCATTGACTGAATCAAAACAAAAATGTGACTAAAACCCCTTATAGTTTAGTTTTTTTTTTTTTTTTTTTTTTTTTTTTTTTGAGAGGAACTGAATAGCAGTTCCTTCTATCACGTATAATTTTTTAATTTACTTGATACTTCTTTGAAGTTTTTTATATAAGTTGCTCAATACATTTGGCTATTGAATTATGCAAATCAAATTTCGCTAAAGCTTGCGCATGCTCAGTTAGAAATTATTTAGTAAAAGTGTTTATATTTCATTAGATACTTAATATTTGCGTTCTGATTGCAGTATGCTTTGTCTAATGCTGTGTGTCAAGTTTCCTGAAAATGACTTTGCTTTGGGTTTAATATCTTGCGTATTTTAATTTAAAAAGTGAGGTTTTTTTTTTTTTTTTTCATTTTTTTAAAGAAACCATTATATTACCATGAATATATGTGGTAGACTCATAAAAATTTATACAGAGAATAAAAAAGGGTCTCCTAATCACATACTACAGCCGGATTGCATTTCAAGCATTATTTTCTAAAGGGTGATACCAAACATTTTCATTCTTATTTAATATTTTACTGATCCCCTTTTGATATTTGGTGTAAAACCTTCACTGAAATATATGAAGTGTAACATGTTATACGCACTCCTAAACTCTTAAGATGATTGGCCAAGTACTTTTTGAGATATTTGTATAAATGCCTGAAATCAAAACATCAAAAGTGTCCGGTCATTTAAGGAAAGGTAGTGTAGTATGTGGAAATGGATCTCAATCTCATGCCACTATAATCAGAGGGTTTTGCAGAATGTCGTAGAAGACAAGCTCAGTTTTGGATCAGGAACACACAGGAGGACCTTTATCAGCTGTAGTCCATGAAAACGTGTCTGTCATATTAAAAATGCAAATTGATGAAAATTGTTGCATTTACCAAATGGCACAGAAAGAACTTAACATTGGATCCGCAGCTACACTGTAAAAAATATCTATAAATTTACAATAATTCTTAGTTAAAATAAATTAATTGTGATTCTCAATTTTATTCTGTATTTTTATCTGTTTTATTTATTCATATTATCAATAAAATTAAAAATAACTTTTTTTACTTTAGAAAAAGCGTTCTAACTCTCAAATATAATCCTGTCAATAAATATTTAAATTAATATTAGCCATTAAAAAGCATGTGTAATAAAGCTTTTTTAACATCTCCATTTGTGTTTCTCTGTAATTTTGCATAAGACTTAAGATAAATAATTTCCAGTAGTTTTCTGTTGAAATTTTTAACATATTGTACGCATAAAATTATTCATATAAAACTGCATATGGAAAAAATAGTTTGCCGTTGGGTCCCCATAATTTAACAGACTACCAAAAAAGCAGAGCCTGTAAGAATTTATAAATAAACCCTAAAATTAATTGATTATGGTAGAAATCGCCTTATTTCTAAAATCATAACTGGCAATGAAACGTACACTCCATCTTCACACGTTCCACAACGTCAAAATAGTAAAGTATAAGTCTTTGAAATGACCCGAAACAACAATGGTAAAAATACAGGGAGCAATAAATAAATAATGTATGTCATTTTCTTCAGAAGTAAAGGACTGATCAAAGCCATCACGGTGAGGGTCAGAGACAGTTACAGCTAAATGGTGCACCATTAAGTTTCTACCAGAAATTTTTCAAGAGGACAATGTAAGGGGAATTATGCTTCATTGTGATAGTGCATTTTCGCATTGGCAAGATTGACAGTCGAATTTCTTGAACAAAAGTATATCAAAGTCTTAGAATATCCATTCTATGCTCCCGATCTAGACATTTCTCTATTTAATAATAATAAATAAATAAATAAAGATAAAATAAATAATTTAAAAAAATTAACGTGGTCTTCGTTTTCATTCAAAGAGAAGTTCGATGGAGCTATTTTTCGCCTACAAAGTGTATTGATGCTGGAGGGGTCTACTTTGAATATTCGTAAGATTTCGTAATTTTAACGTGTACAGTCGGTAACAAAAGTGTCCGAACACTAGCAAAAATTCCTATGTAAAAAAGTACACTTCACACGGTTTTGTTATATAAATCCTTATCGAATCGTGTTCTTACACTGACTAAGAACAGGATTCGACAACGATTTATTTAACAAAACCGTATGAAGTGTACTTTTTAGACATAGGAATTCTTGCTAGTGTTCGGACACTTTTGTTACCGACTGTATCATCCAACAGTTTTTCAAAACTTTCAAAGTGGCTCTCGTATATATCATTCAAGCTCACTATGAGATATATTTTATTGAAAATAGTACAAATAACACAACTGATTTGCGTATAGTGACTCATAAATCATTTCTGATGAATTACAAGCTGAAAGCATTATTTTTTCTAACAAATTTTAATATTTTTATACCAAACACAACATGACAAACTAAGTCTGCGTTAATTAAATACGTAAATTACTTTTTAATGTGAAGTAAAATATGACTGATGTAACTGATTAGTTTACAGTGGCCATTATTGTTTTTCAGATACGAAAATTCAAGAGTGTAAAAATTCAGATTTATGCAGATATTTTTAGAAAACTATATAGTGAGTATACAAATTTTACACAATATACTGGGATAAACGAAATTAATATTTTTTATGCTTTCGCTTTAGATATAAAGATATTAAGATCTTTTAGTAATAGTCCGTCCTCAATAGTTACATCAAATGTGTTAATGTTCAAATAAATTTTTATAGCTTGGCTTATTTTAGAAAATATAGAGGACTAGAATTTTTTTATTTTTTTTTTTACAGAGCTTTGAAGCTGTTTTATGCATAATTATTTGTTTATGCATAATTATTAGAGACTGTAATGCAGCGGAAATATTTCGTGAATCCAGATACGATAATTGTACCAATTTTAAAGACGAGCATATCACGGTGAACGTTAATAACATCTATCAGTTTTGAAGTATCCGAAAATATTTTGGGGACGGATGGACAAACATACAGATAGACAGACGAATTGAAGTTATAATCACTTTTAAATATTGTTTAAAAGCGTTAAAAACGAGTAATACAACTAAAAATTCACTTACTGCAATTTTTAATTATATTTTTTAAAGATGTTCAATATTTTGGTGTTATCCTGCAAAATAACATCATTAATGGTAATTATATCGAATTTTATAGATACAATGCTTTGGTGCATATGAAAAATACACAGATGTGTGACAAAATAATAATATATTATCCAATTTAGACATTTTGTCGAATATTTAGAGATATATTTGATAAATTCTCTTAAAACTTCATAGTTGTAATATCGTATTTTACCACATATATTTCAGCGAACACTTTATTTTTGAAAGCAAAAAGAAGACCGGAAACGGCTAAACAAAACGTTTGGGATTAAAAGAAACAAATCCCTATAAAATTAAATTTTCGAGCGTTTTCTGCTTGAAACATGCTGAATTTTTAAATCAATGTAATCCCATTCTGAAAAAACCTTGACATAATATATTAGATATTAAATAATATATTACATTCTACTCTGATGCTACTGCAATTAGAGTAGAAAAGAACTTAATATCTGAGCATTTTCACTAAATAATTTTTAACAGCGTATGTTGAAGCCTTAACAAGGTGTCTTTTGCAGGATTTCTTAGCGGAATGTATGGAATTACTCTGAAAATTGTATCTAAACAAATATCGTGAAAAATCAGAAAAATATTGGGGGTAGAATTAGTTGAATGCCAAGTACTCGAAAAGAGAAGCAAAATCACACGTATTTTTGTTTGAATGGAGTTAGACTGTATTGCCGTGAATTGATTCAAATTAAGAATTCTCGTAAAGGTATTCATGGTATTCATAAGGAATACATACATAGATAATATTTGTAGAGAAGTAATAAGCTGAAAATTTAAATCTTGCAGGAAAATACTTGAATTACAATCCTCTTTTTAATCCAGCTTTCCCTGCCTTGATTAACGAAAATAACGTGTTTCTTCGTAAAAAGTATTCACCTCCATTTTTTTACTTTCTCTTACCCATTGAAATAAGTGTCATATAAAACCTTATATTTCTACTGAAAATTTATAAATTCATATACAGTCGGTAACAAAAGTGTCCTAACACTAGCAGGAATTCCTATGTCTGAAAAGTACACTTCATACGGTTTTGTTAAATAAATCCTTGTCGAATCCTGTTCTTAGTCAGTGTAAGAACATGATTCGATAAGGATTTATATAACAAAACCGTGAGAAGTGTACTTTTTTTACATAGGAATTTTTGCTAGTGTTCGGACACTTTTGTTACCGACTTTATGTTGGGTTTGTCTGATAAATTATATATTCAGGCACCAATTGTTGTGGTTTTTGATATATTTTTACCCATTCGAAATCTTTTAATTGCGTTTTCTCAGTTTGCATTTTTCCATCAATTAATGATTTTCAAGATGCGAAAATTTCTACAGATATTTACAGATTTTGATATTTTTACGCGTTATGAGATTCCGATCAAAACATCAGAATTTTAGTGGTTAGTCTATGTGTCTGTGTCTTTAAGCCTGTTATCAGCATAACTCAAAAACAAATATTAGCAGAAAGGCCAAACTCAAAAGTTCAAACTATATCTGTATCATACAGGGATGTTACTTGAAAAGAAGTTTAACTTTAAAGACCAGTTATCGACATTGCGTTTTTACCACAGTTTCGTATTTGAGGCCCTGAATACGAAACGAAAGTTTTTATCAATTTTTCTGTGTGTCTGTTAACAGCATAGATTTAAACATAACAAATGAAGGAAGGGAAATTTAATATTTTGAGGTTGATATGGGCCTGCTGTGAGGTCGAGACTATAGAACGTCTCCACAGTCAGTTTGAATTTCAGACGAATCCAGCAATCTAAAGTTGGGACGGTTAAATCACTTCGTCGCCAGTGACTCGGCGAAAGTCTTGGTTGAGTTAGTTTTATGTCGGCATGATGCTGCAGTGAAATAATTAGGATTTCAGTGTTAAATGAATTAGAAGTGATTTTAAAAGGTTTTGATTGAAATGAAAGGAAAGGAAGTTGTTGAATGTAATATAAAATGAAGGATAGTCAATTGCTAGGGGTAATGGAATGGAATGGTGAGGAATTGATAGCTGATTAAGTGGAGTAAAGAGTTATAGCGAAGTTGAGTTCCTGGTGATACCGAGTTCCACCGAATTAGGGTGTGTGTGAAGTGATGGTAGAGAGAGGTAGTATTGTGGCGTAAGTTAAGAAAAGAGTCTGTCGTGTATCGGGAATCCGCTCGACACTCTGAAGTGAGAATAGTTAGTAGTGGCTGAGAGCAGTAGCCAAAAAGATCAGCATTGGTGAGATACTTTTATTTTATGTCTTGTTAAGGTTATTTCTTGAAGTCATTTATTTAAATTGAGTTAGCTCAACGCCCTCCTTGAAATTAAGAATTAATAAACTGTGTTATTTTGTATTTAAAACTTTGTCTCGAGCTCTTATTACTAAGTAATTAAGCAATTAAGTTCATCTTTAAGATCTAGTAGGATTTAATATCTAAAATTGAGAATCATGGCCCACTTTAATTCTCTACAGTGGCACCCAAACGAGTTCGAACCCCCCCTCCCCCCCCGCTCGAGTCTATTTTACCGGCTCAAATAATGTACTTGAATTTTTTGAAGAACTTGAGGAATATTTTGAAATATGGAAAATTGATTTATCTGATCGATTTAAATGGTTAAAATACTCCTTAAAAAGTGAACCTAAAAGGTGGCTTGACCTCATAGACTCTCATTCCTTGGGTCAAAATCCCACTTATAAACAGTTAAAAATCAAAATTACAAGCACATTTTCCTCGAGTGCTGATAGAGCTAAATTGATGCAGGAGCTGTATACAACGAAAATGTCCCGATTTCACAAGCCGACAACCTTTTTCCTGCATAAACTTGATTTAATTAAGCAACTTGACTTACAGTTATCATTTTTTGAAGTGTTGGACATTATAAACCCGCTGTTTATAGTCGAAATTCAAGATTTTCTAGATTTAAAACCAGCCGCATCTATTGATAGTCTATTCCAAATTTTAGATAAATATCAAGCAAGTCACACTCCTAAAACTGCGAATACCACTAATCGCCGGCAAGAAACCGTCAGTGTTGAAAATGAACAGCGAGAAAATTTCGCCCCCCCCCCCTCAAATTAATACTTTCAACCGACCGCAACAAGCTAACTTTTCGCAGCCGAGAAACAGTCATTTAAATCAACCAGAAACTGTTGCAGGAAATCAAACACACTCTCATAATACCGAAGTTCAATCTATATTTTTAAATTTTCTTACTGTCTGTCCTGTAAACTTGCCACATTTAAATTCTTCTCAGTGCGTCTCTAGTTTAAACTCTTCGTTACAGTCGGTAACAAAAGTGTCCGAACACTAGCAAAAATTCCTATCTAAAAAAAGTACACTTCATACGGTTTTGTTAAATAAATCCTTGTCGAATCCTGTTCTTAGACTGACTAAGAACATGATTCGACAAGGATTTATTTAGAAAAATTGTATTAAATTTACCTTTTTTACATAGGAATTTTCGCTAGTGTTCGGACACTTTTGTTACCGACTGTACCTTCTAATTTACAGAAGAACGAAATCCCATTAAATGGTTGCGGCTAAAACTTTCGTCAAGAAACCAAATTTATCTTTTCAAACTGTTAAGTCAACAGACCTTTCTAGTAGTTTAAATGCACCTCATAATAAACTACATTTCAGTTCTAAAACTGTCAAGTCGGCAAAATCGGCTATTTGTAATGATAAATCCTATTCAAATGCTCGACCGATGAAATCCGGGGAGTTATCTAATTTCACAGAAACTGTGTTAAAAGAAAGTGGAAGGTTAAATAGCGGTCCTTCTCCCAAACGAGTAGCTAATTTAAATGAAAGCAATGAAAAAGGGCATTTGAGTTTTCTACATGTCAAGCAGACAAAATCCTCTGGTTTAAACGAAAAGGCTCTCAATCAAAATGACCGGTTAAACTGTCTTCAACCTAATTTACATTCTTCTATCAGAGCTTCTCGTAAACTGCTAGATAATTTAAAAGCAAATGTTGTGATTTCAACTAAAAATATGAATTATTTCCAAGCTTGTAAGCCATCCAAGATCTCAACATTCCTGAGTAGAGAGCGAGCTGAATCGTCCTCTGACGCCACGGACAGCGACAACGTGCCGGGTTCGATCCCAGCCCAGGAATGTGCCCTTGCAACGCCTGACCTCATGCTGCAAGCATCCAGCCCTGTGATTTCTGCAACGAGTGCAATGGCCAGCAGGACTCGCATGTTTCATGCAAATGCTGTTACAGCGGAAACCCTCGGTCAGGTCGTATCGTTTCTTATTTTATTTTTTCTCAAGTATTTGTTTATCAGAGTTGTACCAAAATGTGCGACATGTATTGAAGCCTTTTGGACCTGTGAACCTCTTCTAAAAGAAATGAACTTTCTGAAACTAAAAACTGTAAAATTCAAAATTTGTGCATGATCTTTCACGTCGAAATTCATGTTTCTGCTTCAATGTCAACATTTTTGTTCTCTCTTAATATACATTTTATGTATGTACACTAAGGTCTTTTATTTTTTTAGCCATCACCTGCAGAGCGGGTAATATAAAACATGTTTTATAGCCTTTGTAAATATTCCCCCCCTTTTTTTCGTATTTCCATAAATGCTATATCTGTATATATAACCTGAACATTTGTATATATAAAATGAATATTTCTTATTGTAAACTTTTGTATAAAGCCTAAAAGTTTCTCTGTATATATGTGTTTGAGTGGGGAAATATTTTTTTTGGCTATATGCGTAAATAGCGCTTAACTTTTAACTAAAATCACTAACAAATTAATTATTTGTCTTTTCGCATGCTATAGCCCAGGAGAGAAAATTATTGTGTATAAACTAATTTATGTATTCAGAGACAATTCGTCTCGTTTATCTATTTACAAAGTTTACTTTCTATATTGATGTCTACTGTAAAAATGTTTTTGTATTTTAGAAATATTATGATTATTCTGATGTGCAGTCCCTTACTCTGATGAGACCTCAACATCACTTTTAAGCTAATGATTCCTTACATCGAAATAAAGACGGAGAATTTTGGAAGAAAGTATTTTTTTTGGACATTTGCCAGCAGCTTTTCTTTTCTAAAGTGGAAGAATTTTTTGGACGCATGCCAGCGGATTGACCTTTGCCAGATGTAGATCTGAAAGTTAGAACACTAGAAATTTTTCTGATGCACTTTCAAGTACTTTGACTAGCTGAGGATGATTCTGGACCTAGGCTGGTCTTTCGATGGATAATTAAAGTTCAAGATTTTATGTTCAATAAAATGATTTTCTTAATGTTACAAGTTTCAAAATTAAGTTTATCCTTTCTGGAATTACAGAAAGATGGTTGTAATCCCCGTTGTATAGTTGAGCTAACTTATTTGAGGCGTTTTTTTTTTCCGGAGTTTCCGGCTGTAAAGGGCCCTCGTTTTAATTTAAAATTTAAATTTCTTTTTTCGAGGTTGGTCCGGTTTTCCGCTCAAGGAATTTTTTTTAATCGCCATTGTATTTGAAGCTGTAAGCAGTTCATTGCTCAGCAAATTAAACTTTAATTTTTTTTCTAACTTATTTCAGAAACTAAGTTGTGGCTGCACTCACCCCTATGAGATTAGTGTTTAAATTACTCGATAAAACCCGTTGGGGATTTTCCCGACTAATTTTTTTTCTTGGAGGGGGACTGTGAGGTCGAGACTATAGAACGTCTCCACAGTCCGTATGAATTTCAGCCGAATCCAGCAATCTAAAGTTGGGACGGTCACATCACTTCGTCGCCAGTGACTCGGCGAAAGTCTTGGTTGAGTTAGTTTTATGTTGGCATGGTGCTGCAGTGAAATAATTAGGATCTCAGTGTTAAATGAATTAGAAGTGATTTTAAAAGGTTTTGATTGAAATGAAAGGAAAGGAAGTAGTTGAATGTAATATAAAATGAAGGATAGTGAATTGCTAGGGGTAATGGAATGGAATGGTGAGGAATTGATAGCTGATTAGGTGGAGCAAAGAGTTATAGCGAAGTGGAGTTGGTGGTGATACCGAGTTGCACCGGATTAGGGTGTGTGTGAAGTGATGGTAGAGAGGGGTAGTATTGTGGCGTAAGTTAAGAAAAGAGTCTGTCGTGTATCGGGAATCCGCTCGACACTCTGAAGTGAGAATAGTTAGTAGTGGCAGAGAACAGTAGCCAAAAAGATCAGCATTGGTGAGATACTTTTATTTTATGTCTTGTTAAGGTTATTTCCTGAAGTCATTTATTTAAATTGAGTTAGCTCAATGCCCTCCTTGAAATTAAGAATTAATAAACTGTGTTATTTTGTATTTAAAACTTTGTCTCGAGCTCTTATTACTAAGTAATTAAGCAATTAAGTTCTAGTAGGATTTAATATCTAAAATTGAGAATAATGGAGACAATTTATTCTCTACACTGCTACTTGAAAAATTGATAAGATTTTATGTGTGGTGTGGGTAAAAGTTCTAAAACTAATTAAAAATATGTATTTAATAGCAACCTTAAATGTTTTATAAATGCAAGTACAATTATTAAAAAAGGTGCGAAATTGCAATACACGTTTACGCAGAAATATAATATATATGGAAATCGGTCTCTAAAACAAGCAGGGTAAGAAAAAGTAGTGTCAGTGTCACATTAGGTTATTTTACTTAGATATCAGAATATTCGAATATTTGCTTCAAAATGACGAAGATATACCTTAAAAAAGTGATTAGAAACATTTTATAAAATTGAAATTCAAAGATTTTGAAATTCTGTTAAATTAAATATCCGTTCAGGATTTTTTTTTTTTTTTTTTTTATAAGTAAAATCTGCAACGGTGAAATCAATAATACTTTCGGTGAATCAATAGAATTGCTGGTATCGTTGAAAATCCTTTACGGATTCAGGGTCAATGTTTTTTTTTGTTTATTGCACATATTTTTAAAATAATGTTTTGAAATAATTAAACAAATATCCTTCTTAAAGGACAATTGAACCCTCTTAGAGTTTATTAATTATTCAGTGAAAGATACACAAATATACAAAAAGGGATGCAACCGTAATTTAATGGTACAATTAAATAAAAGCGTAAGTTAAAATTTAAGCAATGAATACAACTGAAAATGTTGAGCTAGCGCTATATATTTAACGATATTTATCAAATGCATCCTTTTGCATACTTTGAAGTAATTTTTAATTAGATTGCACATAAGATTCAGTTTCTACATTCCCCGATGAATTCCTTAAAAGGAAATGTAAGTCACTTCATTAAAGCAGAACCTGTGTTCGTTTATTAAGGAAACACGGTTATTTTTCTAAGTCTGTAGAGATTCAAATTCATGCCTTAAATTTAACAGGATGAATTTTTCTTTATTTTGTATGTGTTTTTGAAAGGTGAAATTAATCATAATTTAAACTGAATGTTTTAACGTGAAAATTCATTTTTTTTTTTTTTTTTTTGTGAAAAGCTTAACAAAAAACTTTTAACGCAATAAATGGAAAGGCAAAATTAATAACATTAATGTCAATGTATTTTACCAAAAGCAAGAAACAGATTTTGCTTTTTGTAATATTTTTAAGGCCATGATTTTGTAAATATGGTGTGTTTAAAAGTTTTATGTGCACAGTAAATCAACCGTTTCCGATATGCAGTTTTGAAAAGTACATCATATAGAACGTGTTCGTTAAGCCTTGACCTTGGCTATCATGATTTAAATATTCATCTTGGGTATATGACATAGTGACCAGATTAGAATACCTTTATAAATTAAAAGCGCTAATAATTACTCCTGTTCCTTAATTAGGAATATGATTTCATATTCTTTGTAAATGGGAAAAATTCTAATAATTATGATGAATAAATTTCTTGTAAAAATCTTTAAAACTTAGAAAAACGGCTTACAAAAACGGACTGTCCTCAGAAAATGAGGACATATGGTCAGCATAGTATATGATATAAATTGAAATCTTAAAAAAAAAGTACAAAATTGTTCTACAGTCAAATAAAATTTTTAAAAGATCCAAACTCACAAATTACAAAATAAAATTTTTATTATCTACCCGCTATTAAAAAAATATCCCATATACATTAATAAAAGGACGTTCAAGATGTCCCAATTTTATCACAAAAACTAGAAGACATAAGAAAGAAAAACAAATCTATTTAAACTACTTTTAATGCCTTGGAATATGCTCTCTGTTGAAAAAATGGATACCGAAAAGCTGCATTTCAAAAGTCGAAAAAATTTACGAATGCAAAACAACATAACGTAAATAAATTATTTTATTTAAATCTTAATTTCTGATCAATCCATCAACGATTTTATTTTAAAGTATTTCTAGGAATTTTTGTGTTATTGACATTTGAACAGTAACTAATTCGCTTTTAGGGAAAAAATTCACTCACGGTAAATTGTTTTGTAAGCAGTCATATGGTAATTAAAATTTTTGGAATAATTGAAGTTTGTCACCGATTTTGTGGAATTCTGTTACCTTTTCTAATGATCTTTGTAATTTACATGAATTTTAAGGTGCCTGACTACCTTTAAAATGCAATTTTCGGTCAAAACTCCGAATTTCTATTTTTGGTTTAGTATTAAATCCTGACATTTCAGTTTTCTAAATCAGTTTGAATTTTGTTTCTATTAGGCGTAGAACTTGAGTTACAGGCATTTTAATATTAGTCACTCGTAAGTTTTTGAAACAGTAAGTGACCGGAAATGTTTGTTTACATAAATATTTTACTCAGTATAAGCATAAAAATTTTTTGCTGGATATAAAATGAATTAAAAAAAAACTTTGAAATAAATCAGAAACTTGTTAAAATTATTTTTTATTTAATAGGTTAAACCTGGTTTTCAATTACATTTTCTGCTTTTTCTCAAAATGATATATTTAATATTTTGCTGTATCGCAAAACGCCGTAACTCCAAAAGTTATAATTGAAACCTTATGCAACTTTTACAAAATACTCTAGAGGAGTTGTTTTAGTGATTGAACTACAACAATAAATCTAGCTTTTTTCTTTTCTTTTTGTCAATAGAAGTTATGTATTGTCATGTATATTCATAATTTTTTCAGCATGTAAAATGTTATCGTCTATAAAATATTAAATAACATGGTTATAGTTTTGAGAACAGTTCACTTTCTTAAAGATATTTCAATAATCGAAATCAAATTTACAGAATAAAAATATCTTTATTTAAATTTGACTTATGATGTTTTGAAAAAAAAAAAAATGCTTTTTTTTTTTTTTTTTTTTTTTTGCAAGTTTTATGTATCTTTTCAGCCTAAATATCAAAATATTTAAAAATTTGCATATTTTTCCTGTTATTAACTGTTTTTAACTATATTTTATTATGTAATGCACATAAATAGCCAATTTTCAATAATTAAAAGAAAAAAAAAACCTCCGACAGTAGGCAGGCATCTTAAAATCATTATTTAAGAGGCCTACCTTTAAAATGCAATTTTCGGTCAAAACTCCGATTTTCTATTTTTGAGTTAGTATTAAAGCCTGATATTTTAGCTTTCTAAATCAGTTTGAATTTTGTTTCTATCTTGCTGAGAACTTGGGTTATAGGCATTTTAATATTAGTCACTCGCCAATTTTTGAAACCGGAAATGACCATTAAATGTTTATTTACATACATGTTTTACTCAATATAAGAATCAAAATTTGTTACTGAATATAAAATGAATTTAAAAAAGAAAATAAGAAGCTTTGAAATAAATCAGGAACTTATTAAAATTATTTTTTGTTTAATAGGTAAAAAACTTGTTTTTAAATCTGTTTTCTGCTTTTTCTCAAAATGAGATTTTTAGCATTTTGCTTTATCCCAAAACATCATAACTCCAAAAGTTATAATTGAAACATTATGAAACTTTGACACATTTTTCTAGAGGAGTTGTTTTAGGGATTGAACTACGACGATGAATCTAGGTTGTTTTTTGTTTTTTTGTCGATAGAAGTTATGAACTGTCATGTAAATTCATGATTTTTTCAGCATGTAAAAATATTATCGTCTCTAAAACATTAAATATCATAGTTATAGTTTTGAGAGTAGTTCACTCCCTTAAGGACCTTTCAATAATCTAAATAAAACTTACATACATATATAATATTAAACTTAAATAGAAACTTACATTGAAATATCTTTATTTAAATTTTACTTCTAATGTTTTGCAAAAGTGCTTTTTTTTTCGCAAATTTTATGCATATTTTGAGCCTAAATATCAAAATATTTTTAAATTTGCATACTTTTTTCAGGTTATTCACTGTTTTTTACTATATTCTATCATATAATGCAGATAAATAGGCAATTTTTCAATTATTAAAAAAAATCACCCCCAAAAGTAGGCAGGCACCTTAAGGAATTAAAACCAGAGTCACTTTGTGAGGAATACGTGGTCTCCATGATCTCAATTCTTCAATCTTAAAGATTAACTTAATTACTTAATTAGATAGTAATAAGATCTCGAGACAAAGTTAAACAAATAAATAAGAGTTTATTTAACGTTCAATATCAAGGAGGGTTTTGGGCTAACTCAATTTTGACTCGCAATAAACACCAGGAAATAACTTTAACAAAGCATAAAATAAAAGGTAGCTATCTCACCAATACTGATCTTGTCGACGGCTGCACTCTGTTACACTAGCTATTCTCACACTAGAATAATCGATCGGATTCCCGAGGCGGGACAGATTTTTCTCTTACTTTATTCTCGCATAAGAGCTATCACCACCAACATTACTCTTTACTCCACCTCCTCACACACTAATCAACTACCATACTCTATCACTACCAATTCACTATCATTCACTATCCCATCTACCAAAACAATCTCCATCTAATACTATATTCAACAAACTTCCTTTCCCTTCATTTCAATCGAACTTAAAATCGCTTTCCATTCATCAAACACTCAGAACCTAATTCTTTCACTGCAGCACCATGTCGACATAAAACTCATCTGACCAAGACTTTCTCTGAGTCACTGGCGACGAAGTGAATTAACCGTCCCAACTTTGGTGACGGTCTATAGTCTCGACCTCACAGTCCCCCTCCAAGAAAAAAAAATTAGTCGGGAAAATCACCAACGGGTTTTATCGAGTAATTTTAAACACTAATATCATCTCGTAGGTGCGAGTGCAGCCACAAATTAAATTTCTGAAACTAAACTTTAGAATAAGTTAGAAAAAAAGTGAAAGTTTAATTTGCTGAGAAATGAACTGCTTACAGCGTAAAACACAATGACGAGTAAAAAAAAAATTCCTGAGAGGAAAACCTTACCATTCCCGAAAAAAAGAAATTTATCTTTCAAATTAAATTGGGGACCCTTTACGGCAGGAAACTCCGGAAAAACGCCTCAACAAATACGTTAACCCAACGAGTACAGCGGGGATTACAAACATCTTTCTGTTAATCCAGAAAGGTAAAAACTTAATTTTAAACTTGAGCTTGTACAGGTGGGTCGCTTTACATAAATTCGACAATCTATAACAACGTGAAGAAAAAAGTTTATTGGAAAAAAAATCTTGACACTCATTTTGAAGTAACTTCAGACCTCAGAATAAGCTGTCTAGGAAAAACAGTGGCAAGGAATGCAGATTGAAGACCTGTGACATCAGAAAAACAGTCTAGGTGAAAGATACGTCAGCTACTACTTAGGTATAAAAAAAAAAAAAAAAAAAAAAAAAAAAAAAAAAACGAGGCTTTCCATCTTTGGCTCTTAGTAGAGTAACACCGTGGACATCAGTATAGCTGTTCGTCAGAAATAAGTCTAAAATGGAAACTTTTTACAGTATCAAAAATATAAATGGAGTTAAACTACATTTTGTGGATAATTAAAGGAGACAGTTTGTCTCTAAAGATATACAGAAAATAATTTTCATATTTATGTACAGAAAATATTCCCGTTCTGGGTTATAGCATGAGAAAAGACAAATAATTAATTTGTTAGTGGTTTTAGTTAAAAGTTAAGTCTATGCATATAGCCAAAAAAAAAAAAAAAAAAAAAAAAAAAAAACATTTCCCCACTCAAAAACATATATACAGAGAACTTTTAGAATATATACAAAAGTTTACAAATATCAAATTTCATTTTATATATACAAAGACATTATTTATAGAAATACAAAAAAAGGGGGGAATATTTACAAAGGCTAAGAAAACATTTTATATTACCCGCTCTGCAGGTGAAGGCTACAAAATAAAAGAACTTAGTGTACATACATAAAATATATATTGAGAGAACAAAAAGGTTGACATTGAAGCTTAAACATGAATTTCACAAATGAATGCACACATGAATGCACAAATTTAGAATTTTACAGTTTTTAGTTTATAAAAGTCCTGTGCTTTCATACAAAAATGGGAAGTCCGAAAGGCTTCAATACATGTCGTACATTTTGGTACAGCTCTGATAAACAAATACTTGAGAAAAAATAAAATAAGGAACGATAGCACCTGACTGAGGGTTTCCGCTGTAACAGCATTAGCATTAAACGTGGTAGTTCTGCTGGTCATTGCACTCGTTGCAGAAATCACAGGGCTGGAGGCTTGCAGCACGAGGTCAGGCGTTGCAAAGGCACATTCCTGGGATGGGATCGAACCCGGCACACTGTCGCTGTCCATAGTGTCAGAGGATGAAGCTTGCTCTCTACTCACACATTTGGAGGTCCTGGAGGGCTTACAAGCTTTAAAACATTTCACCGCATTAGTGGAAATTACAACATTTTCTTTTAACTTTGTAAAGAAATTTGTAGAAGCAGCGTTATTTAATAAGTCATTTTCAGTTACAGGATTTTCAGCCAAAATACGTGACTCTGTCAACTTGACAGTTGTAGAAGATAAATTTAATGCCTTAACGTAAAAAGACTTAGTAGCAGAATGGAATTTAACATTATTTGCATTTGAACTGATAACTAAATCTGTTGGCTGCACAGATTGAAAACAAGAATTTGATTCATTTAAGAAGGATTTAGTAACAACATTAAGTTTAACATAATTTTCTGCTACAATTTTTCCTGTTACATGAGATAACTTTCCGGACTCGACCGGTTTAGCATTTGCGTATGATTTACCAATAGAAATAGCAGAATCTGCCGACTTGACAGTTTTAGAATTAAACTATAATTTATCAGGAGGTGCATTTAAACTACTAGAAAAGTCTGTTGACTTAACAGTTTCAAAACATAAATTTGATTTATTGACGAAAGGATTAGCCGCAACATTTAATGGGCTTTCATTCTGCTCTAAATTAGAAGGTAACGGAGAGTTTAAATTAGAGACGCACTGAGAAAAAGAATTTAAATACGGTAAGTTTACTGGACAAATAGAAATAGAATTTAGACACATAGATTGTACTGTTGTATTATGAGAGCTCGGTTGATTTCTTGCAACATTTTCAGGTTGATTTAAATCACTGGGTCTTGCTTGTGAAAAGTTAGCTTGTTGCGGTCGGATGAAAGTATCAATTTGAGGGGGGCCGAAATTTTCTCGCTGTTCATCTTGAACATTTACGGGTTCCTGCGGGTGATTGGAGTTATTCGCAGGTTTAGCAGCGTGACATGATTGATATTTATCCAAAATTTGAAAAAGAGTATCAACAGATGCGGTTGGCTTTAAATCTTGTATTCGGACAGTGAACAGCGGGTTTTAGAGATGCAAAAAACCCGGGAATTTAAAACCAAGGAAAAAAACCGGGGAGTTTTGGGGAAAAAAATGGGAAATTTGGGAACTTTGGGAATTTTGCGGGGAAAAAACAAATTAGAAATCTCTAAAGCAAATATGTTGTTTACTTAATATAAAAGGCAATTTTAAAGACTTTGATATACCGATAAGCTTATAACATTCTTTTAATTTATCATTTTATTTTCAATTTATTAGAACTGCTGCCAAATCATTAGCGTTTCATATATAAACAAGTCATATTTTATCCATCTGAAAAGATATTTCAATATAAAACTCTTTTTTACTAGATATATGTTGATATTTATATAACTAAATATAATTACAAAATATATAAGCTTAAAAGATTATGGTATGATTAAGAAAAAATAATTCTTTGAATCATAACATGTTACTTTTCTTAGTCTTGTTGATTGGCAAAAATTAGATATAAGCATTTTTCTCCACAGACACCTCTTGCATATAGTTTTTAATTCCACAAGATAACATTATTTCATAAGCCTAAAATTAAATTAATTTTACTGCATTATTCTAGATAAAATAACCTGTATTAACTACTTTTGTACTCAGTAAAAACAATTGTTTTCTTTTTCCTTTAAGCACTACAAATTTTAACATTATAATTGTTATTAATATAAAGTATTATATAAAAAAAATAAAATTATAGACTTTCCACTTGTCATTCAGTTAGTAAAACTGCTAAGTATTAAAAAGTTGCTAAAAATGCTAATATTAATGAATATAGTGACAGAAACTTACCGTTAGTGTTAGCGACGAATTAATTATAATTAATTATTTTCGTCGTTTACGGAATGAACATGAACATCGAAGATGCTAAAATTAGTGGGAAAGGAAAAGGGAAATGAAATCTACGCAGAAGTTAAAGTTGAAATTAATTTGAGTGATCGGAGGCTGTTTAAAATATTTAAAAAATACAAAAATTATAAAAATATTCGTAATTTCAAAATTCCCAGTTTTGGGGAATTTTCAAAATTTCCAATTTTGTCTTAAATTCCCAGCGGAAAATCCCGGTTTTTTTCCGGAAAAAACCCGGGTGTTTTGAAAGCCTTGCATCTCTAGCGGGTTTATAATATCAAATACTTCCAAGAATGATAAATTTAGTTCCAGTTGTTTAATTAAATCAAGCTTACGCAGGAAAAAGGTTGTCGGCTTGTCAAATCTACACATTTTCGTTGTATACAGTTCCTGCATAATTTTGCTCTATCAGCACTCGAAGAAAAGGTGCTTATAATTTTGATTTTTAAATCTTCATAGGTAGGATTTTCATTCAAGGAATGAGAGGCAATTAGTTCGTACCACATTTTAGGTTCTCCTTTTAAGGAGTATTTTAACCAGTTAAATCTATCAGCAAGATCAATTTTACATACATCAAAATATTGCTCAAGTTCCTCAAAAAATTCAAGTACATTATTCGAGCCGGTAAAATATACTCGAGCGGGGGGGGGGAGGGGGTTGTCGAACGATATTGGGCGCCACTGTGAGGAATACGTGGCCTCGATGATCTCAATTCCTCAATCTTAAAGATTAACTTAATTACTTAATTAGATAGTAATAAGAGCTCGAGACAAAGTTAAACAAATAAATAAGAGTTTATTTAAAGTTCAATATCCAGGAGGGTGTTGGGCTAACTCAATTTTGACTCTCAATAAACACCAGGAAATAACTTTAACAAACCATAAAATAAAAGGTAGCTATCTCACCACTACCGATCTTGTCGACGGCTGCACTCTGTTACACTACAGTGCATTGCATGAATATAAACGCAACTTAGCTTTATGAATTAGAATGGTATAGAAGTGTAATAAAAAAAATATGAATAGGTGACACTTGATGCAAACTGTGTGTGTATGATTTAAGAAATGAAAATACGTGTCAAAACAATGAAAGACCAATATGGTTTTTAAGAAAATAATTTTATTGAATTTATGACAAAAATGCATGTTGCATGAATTTAAACGCACATGTAAAAAATAAATAACTGAGTAACAAATACTGTATCTAATACTTTGTAAAGTTACCATGAGCTTCTAGAACAGCTAATAAACGCCTTGACATTGACTAATATAGTGGCATTCTAGTCTTCCAAGCTAATAGAATGGCCGATTTTAGTTCATCTTTCGTGTTAAACTGCCTTCCGTTTGCGTAAACGCAGCGAACTAGAATACCCCATACGTTCTCCATTATGTTTAATTCGGGGCTTTTTGAGGGCCAATCCAGAACTTTAATTTATTGTCACGGAACCATTTTTTCACGATATGTGCTGTATGTACAGATGCACAATCTTGCTGAAAAATATAATTTCTTCCGGCTTTCGTGACTGCTTGACGGCGGAAGTTCCTTGTGATCATCTGAACATAATCTACACAGTTCATAGTGTTCTCCACGAACTCCAATTCGAAAGTCCCTTTAAAACCTATGGCTGCCCAAAGCATGACAGACCCATCTCCAGATTGATGTTTTGAACAAAACATTTCTTCGGTTCTCTAATCGTGCCAGTAGCTATGAAATCCGTCCGGGCACATCGAGATTGAACATTTTTCATCTGAGAAGATGACTTTCCCCCAATTTAGTCGATCTAGAATCCATTTCCTTGCCCATTCCAACCGCATATTTTTGTGCTTTTGAGTAAGGGGTGGTTTCGCCTTCATTTTCTTAAATTTAATGAATGTTGCAGCTTTGATAGTTCTCCATATGGTTGTCCGATGAACACCCAGATTGTATTGAGCCTTTATCACAATCACACAGGAAATATTCTTATTCTTTGCAGCGTTGCATATTCCACGTTTGTCGCAACTCGTGAGCTTTCCTATTTGCTTTTTATACGCTTTTCCACATAATTTGCTCCTTTCTTTATATAATTTCGCAAAACACTCTCACTTCTTCCGATTCGGCGCCCAATTTCACGATTGCTAAAACATTTACCATGCATAAAGTCAATTTTTATCCTCTCGTCTACCGTCAAAATTTTCCCTCTTGCTATTCTGAAGAAACTCCGTAAACTTTGAACTCAAGCATTAAAACTGTTTTTAGAGAACATTAGCAACACTACTATCTGTGTTTTAATTTAATTCTGGTGGCTCTGTTAAATTTTAAACTCAAAATACAGAGTGCGTTTAATTTCGCGCAACAAACGAAAAACAGTAAAAAATAAGAAAATGCTTAAACATTCATTTACATAAGCTTGCATGAGCCTAAACATACGTGCTTAAAGCACCTTATTCAGTTGTTAGTCATATGCAATAACTGTAAGTCACATTCCTTTCTTTAAAATAAAATTCTATTTGTGGTTAATGTAAAAGGTGCGTTTATATTCATGCAACGCACTGTAGCTATTCTCACACCAGAATTATCGGCCGGATTCCCGAGGCGCGACAGATTCTTCACTTACTTTATTCTCGCATAAGAGCTATCACCATCAACATTACTCTCTACTCCACCTCCTCACACACTAATCAACTACCATACTCTATCACTACCAATTCACTATCATTCACTATCCCATCTACCAAAACAATCTCCATCTTATACTATATTCAACAAACTTCCTTTCCCTTCATTTCAATCGAACTTAAAATCACTTCCCATTCATCAAACACCCAGAACCTAAAGCTTTTACTGCAGCAACATGTCGACATAAAACTCATTCGACCAAGACTTTCGCCGAGTCACTGGCGACGAAGTGAATTAACCGTCCCAACTTTGGTGACGGTCTATAGTCTCGACCTCACAACTTAAATACCTATTTTCCCTAATCTCAATTAAAAAATATATGTATTTATTTATATTTTTGGCTTATGTTATCTGCGATATACAGTCGGTAACAAAAATCTCCGAACACTAGCAAAAATTCCTATATAAAATGTACACTTAATACAGTTTTGTTAAATAAATCCTTGTCGAAACCTGTTTTTAGACTGACTAAGAACAGAATTCGACAAGGATTTATTGAACAAAACTGTATGAAGTGTACTTTTTTTACATAGGAATTTTTGCTAGTGTTCGGAAACTTTTGTTACCGACTGTATGTTAACAGAAATTTTACAATTTAAAGCATATAAGTGTAATAGGAATATGTAATGTACCATACTGTATTGATTTATCATTTCCAAATCGATTTTAATTTGTGAACAAATCCTATTTAACATACAAAAACTGATTTTTTAATTCATTCTTTCATGTCCAGAATAATATTTTTGTGTCTTGAACGTAACTCACAGTCGGCAGCAAAATTATTCGAGCGCTAGCAAAAATTCTTGTATATAAAAATACACTTAATTCTGTTTTGTTAAATAAATCCTTGTCGAATCATATTTATAGTTAGTCTACAGTCGGCTGCAAAATTATTCGAGCACTAGCCAATAATTCCTATATTTAAAAAGTACACTTAAGACTGTTTTGCTAAGTAAATCCTTGTCGAATCATGTTCTTAGACTGATTAAGAACATGACTCGATAAGGATTTATTTAACAAAGCTGTGTTAAGTGTACTTTTTTTTGGCAAGGATTATTGCTATTGCTCGAATAATTTTGCAGCCGACTGTAAGTACAGGATTCGACAAGGATTTATTTAGTAAAACAGTATTAAGTGTACATTTTTTATATAGGAATTTTTGTTAGTTCTCGAATAATTTTGCTGCTGACTGTAGATGTAGGGAAAATGCTAGGTTTCTAAACTTAATCTCAGTTAATTCTTTTAAATTTTACCTTTATAGATGTGAAATGTACAGTCGGTAACAAAGGTGTCCGAACACTAGCAAAAATTCCTATGTCTAAAAAGTACACTTCATACGGTTTTGTTAAATAAATCCTAGTCGAATTCTGTTCTTAGTCAGTGTAAGAACACGATTCGATAAGGATTTATATAACAAAACCATGTGAAGTGTACTTTTTTTACATAGGAATTTCTGCTAGTGTTCGGACACTTTTGTTACCGACTGTATGGTAAACTATGTCGCAGTCTTAGAGATTAGGCCAATAGTAGATCTGAGGGAAGTAGTAGAGTATGTGGGTAATGACTCCAGATATTTGTAAAACAATAATACTAGAAGTCTATTTGTAAGTGCAGCTGATTGTCTAGAGCATCTGGGATAAAACAATCCTATTTTATTTTGTTTTCCTAAGTAATTACATAAATTTTTATAACTCTTTTTCTGAAATTCTAAGGAATGGCGATAATACAAATGATTTTAAAATTAAAAACTTTCATATAAACTACAAAACTAGAGTAATGGTTCAAGAACAAAAATTAAAAAAAAAAGGTCTAATTTAATAAAAAGCCGCTTAATCGCCCCTTCCGCATTAAGCAAGTTTGCACATCCGCTACTTAGGAGAGATGGCGCAATGTTCCCATTAGTTTCTATGCTAAGTGAAATTACACAGTTTACTAGTAATGACAGGACAACGAGAATGAGTACATTGATACCAAATGTTTCTCTCAATGATTGGGTACTTACCCCAGAAATTACAGCGTTTTTAACTGGGCATGGCCCTTTTCCGGCTTATCTGCACAGATTTCGTCGTCGACGTTCGCCCCCATGTTCTTGTGGAGAGGAGGGTTCTTCCTTTCATTACTATTTCCATTGTCCGCTTACAATAACCTATCACTTAAGAAATCCGAATAATAGACCAGCCAACTGGCTGACTGATATTTTAACAAGACCTTCACTTGCCATAAAACTAAAAAGAATTTTTGAATTACTCATAGATATTTCAAATAGAACAAATTAAATTCTTCTTAAGTCATTTAAAATTATCTAATTCCTAAACATTTAAATAAATTAAAAGTATTTAATAATCTCATAAGTTAAATAATCCTTTTCACTTACCCACTAGCCCTAAGATATCTATTCTTTCCTCATGTGTTTGTAAATGTCCTAAAACAACCAACTTCGCCCTATGTCGCGTGGGAACCTTGTTCTGGCGAACTGATTTACTTGTAAACAACTCTCCCTCCCTGTTCAATTCTAGCTCATTGTGCTTTTGAGATTTTAAGATTTATTTTATTTCGCCCCCTGTCGCGTGAGTACTCTGTACTGGCGAATCTTACTTTAGTGTATTTAATTTTTATTTATTTTTATTTTTAAGTTTGTTAATAATTAATACATATTTGTAATACTTCGCCCTATGTCGCGCGGGAATATTGTTCTGGCGAACCTTGTAATTTTTTCCTTTTTTTTTTTTTTTTTTTTTTTTCTTTTTGTTTTTAAATAAACGTTCCGGAGTAGGGGCCTAGCATAGCTAGAAGCGCTCGACACCACTCTTAGAGCGGTGAGCGGCACCTACTCCTTGTTAAATCCTGTTAAATGAGTACATTGAATGTCTGGAACTGTATCAAAAGACAACTTTATCTGGATTAAATGTGTTATTTGTTTCAGACGGCTGCATAAAAGCTAACACTCTTGTTCAAAAGTTTAGTAAGATTTGCAAACGATCAGTTTTTTTTTGTATTTATTTATTTATTTTTTATTTAAAAACTTATATTTCGATGAAATGTTTTCAAGCACTAGGTATTTAAAGAACTGGGTCTTCCGCATGTTTTTCAGTGAAGACTGTTTTAAGAAAATATTTAGGAAGCCACTAAAAAAATGAGCAAACTCAATAACGTTTGTTATCACCCTGTATCGTTAAGTACACGAAATGAACTGTAACTTTAGGATATGTTAAATAGACGCAGTTCAATTTGTGATTGAATTTGTGTGAGGAATATGAGCATTTATTTTAAAACTAAAAAAAAAAAAAAATCAGCATGTTTTTTATTTATAATATACAGTGTTTTTCACGAAAATTATTCCTACATTCAGATATATTGAAAATATCTCTTTTAAAACAATGTACTGCAATTAGAATACAAATATCTTAAATATCTCATGAGATATGAGCATTTTTATGAAAAGCGTTTTTACTGCGCATGTGCGAAAGATAGAAAAAAAAATATTACATAGGTTGAAAGCTAGATATAATGGGCAACTTTTGTGGAAAGTTTATTTGAATAGAGGGAAAATTAAGCAAGTTATCCGCAAAAGAACGAGCTAGATTTTAGATATTTTCCAAGAGTTGAAATTTCATAAGGGGCTTTTCACATACCACATAATTAATTTGAAGATCCAATTATTTTAATCACTTTTCAAAAGTTCTTTTTTCTGAAAAACCCCATATGATCTCACAAACCTTAGTAAATAAACAATAATATGTTAGAGTTACAAGCTTATAAGGGGTTTTTCACACACACACACACAAAATAATAATAATAATAATAATAATTTTCGAGCGTGATTGAAATAATTGGATCTTCAAATTAATTACGCGGCATGTGAAACAGTCCTTATGAAATTTCAACTCTTTGAAAATACCTGAAATCTAGCTCTTATAATTTGCTTCTTTTTTACTCTATTCAAATGCATTTTTGACAAAAGTTGCCTAATATATCTAGCTTTTAACCTATGCAATATATATATATATATATTATCTTTCTCACATGCACAGTGAAAACGTTTTTCATAAAAATGCTTTTATCGCCGTCATTGAATATACTATCGTCACACAAATCCATCTATAAATTGTACTGGTTCTATACTAACGCATCCTAAAGTTACAGATCATTTATTTCGTTTATCTGATGATACAGGGTGATCACAAATATTATTATTATTATTATTATTATTATTATTATTTTATTTTTTTTGCTCAATTTGTTACCGGACCCTTAAATGTTATCTGAAACCAATCTTTACTCAAAAAGATGAGGATGATCCAATTCTTTAAATATTCGATGATTGAAAACATTTCTTTGTGAGATGAGTTAAAAAAAAAAAAAAAAAAAAAAAAGAAAAGAAAGAAAGAAAGAAAACTGATCGCTTGCAATTATTGCTAAACTTTTGAGCAAAAGTGTATATCGTGTCTACATTAAATTGAGGAACATGTGTGTGTGCGTCCATCGCATTATAGACAAACGGCTGATCGCCGAGCTACCGAATTTTGCATGGAGGTGCCTCTCTTGAGGCACTCTAAAGCCCGGTTTCCGAATTTTTGATTATTTAAAAAAAAATAAATAAAATCTATTAATTTCTGAAATAATCAACTCTGAAGATAGAAACGTAAAAGTAAATACCGTTTACATGCCTTTTAAACTCAGTTGGTTAGAGCGTTATGCTGACAACTCGAGAGTCGTGTGTTCGGTTCACCAAGGGCCGATGTGTTATTTTACTGCAGATAATTAATAGAAAAGATGCCAATTATAAAGAAAAAAAAATATTTTACTCTCTCACAGCATCTTAAACCGTAAGGATAACGTTAAAGTAACAAAAAATAAAGTTAAACTTAGAGATGTATTAGTCACTTTTTAGGCAAACGGCTGATCGCAGATCTAAGGAATTTTGTACTGAAGTCAATTTTTCCTCTCCTGATGCAATTCGAAGCCCGATTTCCGAATTTTTAATTAATTTTGTAATTAATTATTATTATTTTTTTTTAGGTGGAAAGATTTTCTGGTGCTGCTACATGTTGTCATAATGAGAAGGTGATGATATATTCGTGAAATGTTTGTTCGAAAACCGTAGTTCTTGAATAATAGCAGCACTAGTTATCGTCCATTTATCACCTAAATTGAAATGTACCGTTAAGGTGCAAATGCAAGCAATAGGGGGCAGAACCGATCTTGCAGAGGCGGGAAGACTCTGCTGAAGGCAGCGGGAACCCTAAACTATGTTTTAAGTAATTTTAAAGATTTTTTTTTTTATATAAAGAGATTTAATGTATAATGATTAATGTTTTATGAAAATTCTTTTAAATATAAAGCCTAGCAAAGCAAGCAAAGTCTGCTAGTTTATAATAAGTTCATCACTTTTAGTCGATGACAATTACGGTCACTAAACAAGAAAATATTCAAACTGTCAAAATAAAAATGGACTAATTTTATTTTAAACGTGTTAGTTAGTAGCTTAAAGTTTTTATTTATTTATTTATTTATTTATTTTTTATTTTATCTGGGCTTGTTTTTTCCTAATTAATTATTTTTCTTAATTAAAGTTCTTTAACTAATCTTAAAATTCTATTTTTTCTGATTCACTAATCATTGGGTTTGAATATTACCTTCTAACACAATAATTTTTGGTTACAAAAACCTTACAATAACGTAATTAAAGTGTAATTATTATTGTTAACTATATAATTGTAATTATTTTTAATAACAATTTCTCCTACCTATGTGCTAATTTGAACAACCTTGTAAGGAAAGACTGATCGAAATTGTTTTTTTGTCTTTATTACAGATGTTGTATTTAGAAAGCATAATAGAAAATAACAATGGAAATGCACATAAAAAAAATGAAGTCAAAACTTTTCATGGATATTTAAGCGAAAAGTTAACAATTATGTTTTTTATTGATCTACTGAATTGAGCGCAGACTCTCCTAGCTTTACCTTACAAAGATTTGATTAATATTAATAAAATTCAATAGAATTTTCCCGATAGTATTATCTCTCTCCAGATGATGTATGAATTAGCAGTTCTAAATGTGCTGACTAGAATCATAGCTTTAAAAAAAAAAAATGACAAAATTGTATAAATTACGCTTTACATAAGCATTTTCTGCATTTAACCAAAATAAAATTACAATGGTCCCTTATTGTATAGGTATATTAATGTTTGTGTAATTGTATAGGTATATTGATGAAATTGTATAGGTATATTGGTGTAAAATGAAGTGAATTGTTAAGAACGAAATTATAATAAATTGTGAGTTTTTAATTTAATAAGGAAAAAAAAACTTTTTCTGTATTTTTTTAGTCCTATTAAGTTAAAAAAAAAAAAAATCTGTAAAATGAGATCTAATTAGTGTTGATGATTAATCAACGTGTTTTTGTTTCTTCCGTTTAATAATTGAAATAAATGCAATCTATTAATGTACTACGTGATGCTTTGAGTCGTGTCATGATAGCGTTTCTATTTCAGCAAGTAAAGTTAAAACACCTAATGATTCTTTTATGTTTCAAAAATACAACTTCTTGGAAAACGTATTCGAACATAGAGTAATAAAAACCTCACTATGATTTTCATTAGATTAAAGAAACGAAACTAATCGTAAATGAAACAATATTAATAAAAACATTTTTGCAGTGTAATAATAGAAATTTTGAATGGTTATGCTTATTCATATTAAAAAATAATAATAATAATAATAACTAAGTCATTGTATTCGCATATAAGGGGAAATTATTTTTATCATTAACGTTGACACTCATCCTACTAGACAAAAACATAGCTTGTTCAATTTACTAGAAACAGAAGAAAACTCACTTTTTCTGTACACTGTTAAAAAAGTGCAACTTTGCTACCAGAAATTCTCAGAAAAATACGTTTTGTCAACGTAATTTTTCCATAATTTACGACTTTTTTCTCAAATTAGAGAGAATTTCTGGCAGCAAAGTTGCATTTTTTTAACAGTTTATTTACTTCCTAGCTATATATGTAAAGATAAAACCAGTCAATAATCTATTCATAAACCATACCAAAACTTCTTGATATATATATTAAAAAAAAAAAAAAAAAAAAAAAAAAAACTATTTAACTGCAAATTTTGTAAGACCAATTGACAAAATTATGTATAACACGAAATTAAGTAATAATGAAATTATTTTACACTAATCTTACATTTAATATCAGAAATTTAATGAGTGTTGTTATTTTATCACGAAAAGTTCAATGTATATTTGCGTTTTACATTTTAAAATTTATTTTACAATATTTTAAATTTCAAAATAAATATTTTGCATTTAACACTCGGAGCTTATTTTTGTTAATTATTAATAACATTATACCAACTGTGATTAAAATATTTAACTGTTATTAGTAATTATTCAATTCCTATCGCATTTAAAACAATAAAAATAATTAGGAATTCGAACTGGGCTAATTTGTATTTAAAATATTATGCCCTCTAATTTTTGCATTTTGATATGACTGATGTTCATTATGTTAATATACAATATATTAATATATATATATATATATATATATATATATATATATGTGTGTGTGTGTGTGTGTATTATGTACACTGAAAAATAACAGATGAACATTTCTCAAACAGAAAGGTGTAAAATAGGCATTTTAGTTGCAACCAATATTTTGTAGCAAAGTTTCACCATTTCAGTGGCACTTACTATTAAAATGTCACCCCTAATATGGTGAAACATTGCACCAAAATAATGGTTGCAGCTAATTAGAACAATTTTTCTGGTAAAGTGAATAATTTTATTGTCAAGAGTATAACGGAAATCTTTGCTTTTTGTGACATCAATTCCTCACACAATCTATAGAGGAGAAAAGATCAGTCTAAATATTTCCTAAACTTGACCATAAAGAGCAACATAAACTTTGTTCTTTGGAAATAGTTCAATGAGTTTATTCATTGCTACATGCAGCTGTGCTTTTCGATTATACAAAGTAAGTGAATTTTTAATGTTTATTTAACTTAGTGATTGAACATATTTGTTCACCTAGGTATCTGAATGATCTTCGTCAAAAAAATATCTACGTTACATTTTGTTTTAATATACGGATTTTTAAGGTACGTGTGTAATCCAATATTTCATTCTAAGCCTAAATCAAGGACATGCAATAGCGAAATAATGCTTTAAATTGGGGGGATGGCTGTCCTTTAAGTTTAAAAGAGATAGCCCCATCAAATCGCGGAGCGATGGCCAGCTTTAACACGTTGATCGCCACGATAATATCAGAAAAATTTTCACATGGGCCATGGTAACTTTATTAGATAATTTAGTTAAAAATGTATCAAGGAAACTTAATGTATCACAGATTTTTTTTTTTTTTTTTTTTTTTTTTTTGCCAAAATTCCCGGAAAAACACTATTTTTTATGTCACACATATATGACTGACATGGCCCTATATTAAAACTTTTTTTCTCGACACGCCGTGTCAGTCTTATATGTCTGACGCATCCAAACAACATACAACAAGTATTAACCTGTTGTTTTGAACACAGCGTTGAATGCATTGTGTAGGAATCAGTGGTACGTGTGTAAGGTCGAGACTATAGAACGTCTCTACAGTCCGTTTGAATTTCAGCTGAATCCAGCAAGCTAAAGTTGGGACGGTCAAATCGCTTCGTCCCCAGTGACTCAAAATGTATTTTTTCAACTGAAACAATATACCATTATATAACTATGTTTATTTCATTTTATTGTTTGTAGTAAGCCCCCAAAATGTATTTTTTCAACTGAAAGAATATACCATTATATAACTATGTTTATTTCATTTTATTGTTTGTAGTAAGCCAAGAAATTTTCAGGTTTTGTTCCTGATAGGCCAAGCTTTCGAACATAATGCAAAAGTATCGTTTGCGTCGGACATCTGTGATTGACGTGGCCTTCTACCAAATCGCGTACGTCAGACATATATGTCTGACGTGGCTCATGTAGAACTTCTTAGCGTCAGGCACATATGACTGACATGGTAATTAACGTGTTTAAATATCAAAAACTCATTATGTGCCATCACCGAAACATGTACTTTATGATATTGCACTAGTTCTTGGTGTAACCATGACGAAAACAGATAGTAAACGTACCAATGGTATTTATGGCACGTTTAAGCACAAAATGGTAGATATGGTTTGACATCACCAGAAAATACTGAAAAATGTTGGAAACTTTTATCCCAGAAATACTCAACGATGATAAGAAAAAGCGTAAGATCGTGAAAAGTGTAAAAGAAGCACAAAGTAAAACAAGAACATTTTCACCACTGAATACGGTGAAATATACTTGAAATTATATGAGACTAGAGATTCCGAGGGAATAGAATTTGATGAGGATCCCTATGTTGGTTGTGGAGAAGAATACAATACTACAAACAAAACGATTGGGTAAAATGCATAAGATTCCTGAAGTGGTTCTACGAAATATGTACAAAATATCATGACATCTTCACCAGAAATGTGGTAAAATTTTATGAAAAGTAAAGGATTAAAATTATACTTCATTTTCTGTTCATTCGAATTTTAGTCACTTATTTTCAGCGACCTAATTTCACCTTTACAAATTGTTATATGTTTTCAATGATTAACTGTAAAATGTGTTATTTTTTGCTATTTTAATTTCGTTTTTTCTTTTTTGAATTGGATGGCCTTCTCTCCTCGATTTGAAAGAGAGGTGGCCATCTGAATTTTAATTTCAAACAATGTTTCCCATTGTCTTTTCACAATATTTAATTATTTTTTACCTAAAATATTATGAACATATCTATAAGAATTTTAAATATGCATAAATATTTCTTATATTTGCATTCTAAGAATTTTTATTTCAATTTTTGAAAATTACGACCATCTCTCCTAGACTTACCTTATATATAAAAATAACTTAAATAAAGTAATAGTAAAAGAGTTTGTAATTTAAGATTTTAAAGTTAGAATGTATTTCATTTTGAATTCAGGCACGGTAAATTTTGTATTAAAAATTTGAAAATAATGCAGCAAATTATTTATTAACTATTTAGAAAACGAGCTTCGCATAAAGTTACATTTTCCAAATTACAGAATATCCTCAGTTTGTCAGATAATCTAAATATTTATTCCATCCCTGTTTTTATTAAATAATTTCTCATAGCTAAGTTAAGCCGCATTAGCTACAATAAATTCTTTTTTCAAAGCTTGCAGCTGCATTGGTAAATTTTCAATAAAATTCCACGTGTAAGATTTATTAAAACACTCATTTCGTTATGCAGGTATGCTTTCGTTCTGAATCATTAGTAAATGAAAAGTTTTAATAAAATCTTCTCATACGATATTGACCTTCGATGTTTACAAATTAGTTATTTCTTTCAAATATCAATTATATAATAGAAAATTCTTAATATTATCAGACAGTGTAAAAAGGATAAGAATTAAGATATGCAAAATACAAAAGGATAATGCCGGGTGGAAAAGAAATCTGTATAAAATTGGAAAAATTCATAAAATCCGAAAATTAAACAAAATAGAAAACAGTTCACAGATTTAACGTTGATAGGTCAAGGGATTCTTTTTTAAAGACAGGAAAAAATTTATTTTAAAAACATCCATTATATGGCGCCTTTACAAGGACAATCACGGAATTACGCAAACGAGAGGGTTAAAAGAACTGGCGATCTTAATCTACAACCAGTTCACCGTTTTAAACGGTGTACGTGAACAGAGATGTTGAGTTAAAAAATTAAAGCTTTGCTTTTGATGTTATTTTACAGAAACTGGGAATTAGTGACCATTGCCTTGCGTAAATTCCGACTTCAAGAACATGTACGGAGTGGAAATGGAACTTTAACAGTAACAGGCTTCATAGAGCGGTTTGGATTTGCAACGCCTGCTAATGATTCTATCTTCCCCGAATGTCTGTATCAAAAATTACTTGACCGGAGTAGCAGTGTGGCTAATTCCTCCATCTTGTGTAAATTTGACGATAGAAAGCGCATGGCACGACTGTAATCTGTAAGGCTAAAGATCAAGGATTCCATATAGAATATTGCATACCGAGGTTGGTGGTAAGCCAAGTGTCTGGAAATTTCTCTAGCACTGCTAGTCCCTGTAACTGACTCAGACACTAAATTTTCCATTCCGGTTACAATACGAGGCGTAAGTTCCTACTTCAAACATGGTCGTCCAGTTCTTACACGATCCTCCACCGTTCCAGTTTCTTCAAACCGCTGAACAAGCTTTATCAGGCCCTTACTGTTAAAGATCGTTTTCCATTTCGCATATGTCGGAATATAAATTCCGACAAAAATTTTAAAGAAAAGTTTTTCAAAGAAATATTCAAACTATTTTATACATACTCTAAAGTATTAATATATAAAAAACAAAATTCTAGATACACTACGTTTTCCTATCATATTATTGTTCCTCATTCACTTAAGGTTAAAGTTTTAACAATTTCATATCTTTCTCATTTATAGAAAACTGTCTTTAATTGAAGCCAAAGTCAGAAATAATACTATCTAACTTTCAAATTATCTATTTTATTTTGAGATAGTTATATCAGTTGAAATTATATGGCACTGATTGTTTTGCATTGGCAAAGGAATCTTATTAACAGAGCTTTTTTCAAAAAAGAATTATACAGCTATGCACATCTGCAAAAACTTATGTACTTATTTTTCAAATTGTAACGAAAAACGTCATTCCATTTAACAAAAATTAAATCTAATAATGATTAAAAATTATGGTTAAAAAAATTCTACAGCTAATTCTAATGAAAATTTTTTTAATTTCCCTTTTCAAAGATTATCTTGCATTATAAATTAAAAATACATGCTACTTAAATATAAGTAGAAAAAATAGACAATTTTGAGTTTAAATATTTAAATTAACAACATTTGCTAAAAAATTACTAAGCTTATAACGCCAAAAAATAAATACAATAATAAATAAACATAATTTTAGCCTTTCATAAATACATTTCTTTCTTTTTCTCATTCATTAAGAAAACAGAAAATTTAAATTCTACTTAAAGAGAATTTAATCCTTTTTATCTTTTCAATAATAAATTTTAAAAGCATTTTGTTACGGAAAATGTGTTTGTGAACATATCTTCCGTTTAATTTATTTAAAATATATGTAGATAATTTTCTTCTATTTGCATTTACTAAATCTATTAAAACATTTCCTTACGATATAGAAACAGGAAATTCCTACAAGATTACTGGGGAAAATAATACTCAGAAATATAAAAAATTATATTAAATAGTGGTTTTATTGTACAGATTCTACTCCGTGTAGAATCTAGTATCTCAAAACTTTAAGTTTATACTTTCTAATATTATATTAAATGTTATTGTGTAAATTAAAAAGTTATTTCTATGAAATTTCAGTTGCAATAACTATTTTCAAAACATAAAAATGATTATAAATTGTAAAAATGTAGCTTTTTGAGAAAATAAAAAACTGTTTTATCACATTTTTAACTTCAAAAAAATGTTTTAAATATTAAATTTCAATATACATAATTAGCACAAAATTTTCAAAAAAAAAAAAAGAAAAAATAGCTCCTGTAAATTATTATTAATAAAATTACTTAATTTAATTTAATTCAGAGTGATCACCATTTTCGTTTAAACAAATCATATGTATTTAATATCATACTCATAATCTTAGGACATATGTATAAGTATTACTAAACTTAATTATATACAAATAATTAAATTTTATAATTAAAATTAAAAGGCGAAAAATTACAAAAAATGAAAATGAAAAAAGAATAAAGAATAAAGAAGGAAAGAAAAATAAAGAAATAAGAGAACTGCAATTCATGAAAATAATAATAATAATAATAATAAATTTTTGCAGTTAATAAATAACATTTACTAAGTACTTATTCATTTTTATAAAAAAAAAAAAAAAAAAAAAAAAAAAAAACTGTATTAAAGAAACACCATTGAAAAACATAGTGCTGATATTAAATCGAACTTTCCAAGACTTTTAGCTCTTTCGAATCCTTTTCCGATTTAAACAAATGTGATATAATTGAAAATATGTTATTCGGCAGAAAAGACAGGTAAATTTGCATTCACATGCTAATTGTTCTTAGAAGTTTTAAAATTTCTTTGTAAAACAATTTTAATGAATTTGTGTAGAAGTTTATGTTTAAAAGTTCATAATTAGGACAAAACAGTAAATGGATTCATAAAACTCAAATAGGAACTAAAGTCTTGTCACCATTTACCTGAATTGCTTTTATAGAATGCGCTGCAAATCAGACGAAGACTTAAATATTCAAAAATAGGTGACAGCCCGATCTATTTTCCGTTTAAATGACTTCGGTGATACAAAGCAAAGTATGAAATTGAGAAACAGTACGATGCAGTAAATATATAAGGCTTCTTCGAAACGTTATCCTTCGCAATCAATGTCGTGTATATACATCCCTCTGCCTTTTGAAGCATTGTTAACAACGGGTTATAGTAATGAGTTTTTATGCAAGTTTATCTCACAACAAAAGAAATGGATATGCACCAAATAGGCGATAAACACTTTTTTACATTGCGCAGGGTATCAATATTTTCCGTACTTCATACAATTTCATATGACGCTTTTTAAAATCAGTATAGTACAAATGACAGGTAATATGTTAAATAGGGTAAATTGGATTTATTTTTCCTGATTTTTCTTCTAAGAATTTTTAAAAAATATATAATTCATAATTCATAATTTTAAATTTGTTTTTATATTAATACTACCAGTATAGCTTCAGAAAAAGGTTACTATGGTAAAACTTTAATATATTAACTATCAGCATTAAATAAGAAGATCAAACTGACATCAAGTCGCTTGGGCAAACTGGCTCCGATTGCGGGGTAAGTTAGCTCGCGTCACTTGCTTAATGATAGTATAGAAGTTAAAGAAGTGTTCAAAATTTTTCAAATCTTAACATTCAATTCATGCGAACGAAAACACAATATAGCCTAATGAAATCTTTGGTACAACATTCATCAATGAAAACACAAAAATATAAAAATGTAAAAGTATGTGATAGAAAAGAAATACTGCAGTTAAAAATGAATAAATATTAAGTTATAAATGGAATTAATTACTTTCCTGGATATCCCTTTCATTATTACATTGAAGACAAACATAAAATATCGATTTACTAGTAGCCACACATGATTCGTGTGCCAAACATTTGAACATGAAACAATGAACTCACTGTTCTCCAATGTTACTGCTTTCAAATGGTTTAAGACAGTGAAGACAGAAATTTCCCTGTTCCTCTACATCTTCGACACTACATATTTTTTTGCTTCTACGCTGTCGTTTGGTGTTACTGAGGCTTTTTGTCTTCGAAAAAAGAGTCTGTTTTAAAAGATTTTACCTTTTTTAAGGCACAATTTCCTTATTCTCTTCTGATTTTATTTGCACATCCTGTAGGGCTTGTTTGATGAGCGTGTCAGTGAATACTGAAGAATTCAATTTTCCGTTTCACTGAATTATTTTTCCTGAGTACAGCTAATAGAAAATGATAATTGAGGAATATATGTTTTTTAACATTTTCCAACAAGGTTGAAAAGTGTTAATGACATCGGTTTGTCTGTCTGTCTGTCTGTCCGTCTGTTTGTCTTTCCGCTTTCTAACTCCCGTAAATATTTATGGAATTTCTTGAAACTGATATATGTTTTTATTCAAGTTCACTTATTACGTATAATTATTCAAGTTCACTATCGGATGTTCCCTATTGAAAATGGAGTAAATAACTGGTTTGTGTACAGGGACACCCGGAAGTATTCCAAAGCATTGCGTTCTATGAGAGGTATTTCTATAAACGAAATTTTAATAACTTTGCTTTGCACAAATCTTAATGAAATTGAAATATGTTATTTACATGCACAAAAGAATGCTTTCTACAGAATGTATGTTTGATTAGCATTAGATTTTCAAGGCCACAGAAAAATATTCAGTTTCTTTAAGGGCTTTTATTGGAAATTTGCTGGAATTGCATTTCCGTTTACATTAGGCGTTTTTAACACTTTTTAACAATCTTTAAGTGTAAATATGATTTCAATTTTTGTATCTGCCTGTCTGACTGTCCATCTGTCTATCTGTCCTTATGCCCATCCCCATCGTCCGTAAATATTTTCAGAATAAAAAAAAGAATGATATATGCTATTCATTATGAAATGTTTCCTATTTAAAAGGGCATTAACGGGTCCTGTAAAACAGATGTGTATACAGAGACACCCCAAAAATGCTAATGCATTCCGTTTTAATACAGACATATGCAAAAATCACATTTAAATAATTTTCTTATGCAAAAATCATAAAGAAATGGAAATTTATTTTTAATATGCTAAAATAATGTTTTGTATAGAATATGATATGGATAACTTTCAGATTTACAGGGCTACACTAAAATATTCAGATACATTAGGGGCTACAATTACTCTTAGTGATGCGTTTTCTTTTGCGTTAAGAATTTCTTTTCAACAATTTATGAATTCATTTAGTCTATCTCTTTTCAGTCCCCCTGTTTGTCCGTTGTGTGATAACGTAGACAAACAATACTGAAAGTTACACGATACGACAATTACGTACAGTTAGAAAATGTTAATAATTAAGGCGTACCCCAAGATTTTCTGTTCTTGTTTTTTTCTTTCCTGGCTGTACATTAATTCTTCTGGGGGGATTTTTACAGGACTAATTTTAATGAATTTTTTGTTCTTTCTTTTTTTTTTTTTTCCTTTAGTAGAAATTAGTTTTTAACTGTTATAAATAATTTTAATAAACTGAATTGTTTAAAATAGATTTCAAATAGTTATATCTAGTTTTCACTTATTTTAGTTTTCACGGTAACATAATTTATCAAAAATACTCTATCCCAACAAAATATGTAAGTTTAGTTCTTACGCTGGCAAAAGTATTTTGCCAGCAACTTTCAAGTAGAAAAAGTATTACACAGAAAGGGGTTATACTGGTTGGGAGAGAGCCATTATCAGCGTATCCATCAAAAACTGTCAAGAAAAAGGTGGAAATGCAAAAATGAACATTAAATGTTCTGTTGTGGCGCTTACAAAGAATTATAACGTCTGCTTTGCTAACATTTATTACTCCATTATCGATGATCAATATTTAGTAGTCTATGCGCTTTTATTTATTTATTTATATTTTTTATATAAAGATGTAGTTTTGAGTAATTTTGCAGAAAATAAGCTCTGCCATTTTTATTTATGTTTATCAAAATAAATACTTATGTAGCAGTAAGTTTTTACTTGTTATACGAAAATGAATTAAATATTAGGTCGTTGCAAAAGTTCATGCGGATGCGGATAATTTTATTGCCTCCAAAGACGAGAGCTTCTATCGCCATGGTATACATTTGTTACCCAAAAAAGGGGCAAAGGTTGTAGAAAGTAATGGAGAGTATTTTGATTAAAAGTTGTCATTTGATTTGATGTATTTTTATGACATGAAGCAATAAAAACCGCACGAATTTATGCAAAGACCTAATATATAGGAGCCAAGTCTCTCGATTTAGGTGAGAGACTTAATACCAAAAATTTTCTATGACAATTTTTACTTTATTCAATCTGGAAAGTTATGAAATATTTCTATGAAAAATACTGGTAATAAATCTGATTGAAACTTTTAAAATGCCAGTAAGTATAACCAAATATGAAAAGGAATATCTTTTGAATGGTTGATAATGCGTTTTGAGTTGACGCGCCCTGTTGAGCGTGGGCATAGAATTTTTTGAATGAACAAGAACAAAAGGCTTTGAACGTTATTTTGGAACTTGAAAGGAGCTTTGTGCATTGCTATTCTTCGTGAGTTAATGATGTAGTTTTCTATCAGCTATTAGATTATAAAAAGCCTGTATATCGTGGAAAACCGTGAATTTCATATCACACACATGATTTTGCGTCACGTTAACTATCACCCCAAACTAACCAACCTGACAAGTTGACAACAGTCTGAAAAGTTGAAGAAAATTCATTGGACAACACTGAAGCACTCTCCATACTGTCCTGACCTATCATCGTGTGACTATCACACGTTGGGGCCACTTAGAGAATGTGCATTTATGTAAATATTTCAAAGTTTAAATTTTTATTGCATATTTTCGTTAATGTTTCTTCGCATACAAAAAAATCATTTTTGTACGATTGAAATTTCCAGAGGTATCACAAGTTGAAACTGCAGCATTTTCTGAATTGAGGTCTGGAAATTATACATAAAATAATTACAAGCAATTTAATGAATATTTTCCACGTTTGATATTACACAGAATAATGTATTTCCCACATTTTATATTATAGAGAATAATGCATTTTCGATGTTTTATATTATACAGAATAATATTAAATCTACACACAATGTTAAATCTATATATGTAAAAGAGTACTTCCACTCACTCACTGACTCATCAACGCACAGCGAAATCTACTGGAGCCACTGACTCGAAACTGGGTCAGATTAGAGAACATATAGTGTAAGCACCCCCTAAGAAGCCATTTTTCGAAATTCGCCCCACAAGGGGGTGTAGGGGGCAAAATGTGATTTCACAAAAACCTTCATATCTCAAAGAAAAAAACAGATATCCGTAAAATTTTTCCTTTAAAATATAGCTAATTTAATTATCTAAAAACCTATTTCTGGAATTTTAGAAGTTCGGTCTCCAAAGGGGGGGAAAGGGGGCAAAAAGTGATTTCACATGCGCAAAACAAGGTTTCACATACTCCTATACATCTCAAACAGAAAAACAGATATATGTGAAATTTTTGCTCTAATATATAGTTAATACAAATACCTAAAAACTAATTTCTGGAATTTTCGAAATTCAGCCCACAAGAGGGAAGGAGAGGGGGCAAAATGTGATTTGAAATAATCCTTTATATTGCAAACAGAAAAAAATATATGTGTAAGATATTTTTGCTCTAAAATTAAAATATAGCTAATTTAATTATCTAAAAACCAATTTCTGGAATTTTAGAAGCTCGGTCCCCAAGGGGGGGGGGAAGGGGGCAAAACGTGATTTCACATGCGCAAAACATGGTTTCACATGCTCCTATATATCTCAAACAGAAAAACAGATATATGTGAAATTTTTCCTCTAATATATAGTTAATACAAATACCTAAAAACTAATTTCTGGAATTTTCGAAATTCAGCCCACAAGAGGGAAGGAGAGGGGGCAAAATGTGATTTGAAATAATCCTTTATATTGCAAACAGAAAAAAATATATGTGCAAGATATTTTTGCTCTAAAATTAAAATATAGCTAATTTAATTTTCTAAAAACCAATTTCTGGAATTTTAGAAGTTCGGTCCCCAAGGGGGGGGGGGAGGGGGCAAAACGTGATTTCACATGCGCAAAACATGGTTTCACATACTCCTATATATCTCAAACAGAAAAACAGATATATGGGAAATTTTTGCTCTAATATATAGTTAATACAAATACCAAAAAACTAATTTCTGGAATTTTCGAAATTCAGCCCACAAGAGGGAAGGAGAGGGGGCAAAATGTGATTTGAAATAATCCTTTATATTGCAAACAGAAAAAAATATATGTGTAAGATATTTTTGCTCTAAAATATAGTTCCCATAAATGCATAAAAACTAATTTCTTTAATTTTAGAAATTCGTCCCAGGTGGGGTGGGAAAGGGGGACTATGGGGTAAAAAAATAGAAATATAGTTAGACCGTTCAAAATTGGTACAGATAGATTTTAGAGACCTGCAAGTCAAATAAGGATATTTTTGAAAGTGTAAAGTTATTAGGAGGATCAGATAGGTGTGTGGGGGGAGGGGGGGGAGGCGGAGAGGCGGAGAGGCGGAGAGGCACAAAAATAAAAATAGAGTTAGACCGTTCAAAATTGGTACATAAGGTTTTTGATACCTACAAATCGATTGCGGATATTTTCGAATTTGTAAAGTTATTAGGAGGGGGCGTAGAGGCAAAAAATAAAAATAGAGTTAGGTCGTTCAAAATTGGTACATAGAAGTTTTTGATACTTACAAATCGATTGCGGATATTTTCGAATTTGTAAAATTGTTAAATTGGTACATGGAGGTTTTTGATACTAAAATTGATTGCGTATATTTTTGAATTTGTAAAATTATTAGGATAGACGGGAAGGGGAGGTGAAAGGGCAAAAATATATAAATAAGACCCAAACAGCAAATAATTATTGGCCGAGCTTAGGCCGAATGTCCACGTTTGACTATTTTTCGTTCAAACGACCTCATTTCATGACGTCGGCAGGAAGTGCTACATGTCCGCCCGGTAAACCACCGATCGATCATCGGACTCTGAGCATTTTTAAAACAATCCTGACGCCTTTTCTCCCTCTTTTCGACCATATGATTGTCTAGTGATTATTTATCGACGTTATATGATGTCATGTGGATTATCTTACGATACCATTTCTAGTGTTTTACAATGTATTTTTCTTCCTTATTTTTAACCAAATGGTTGCCTGCCGATTATTTATTGACGTTATATGATGTCATGCGGATTATCCTACAATATCATATTTGTTTCGTCGTTATATGATATCGTGTGGTTTACTTAGCGATGTTATTTGTAAATGTTTTAATCAAAATCTCATGTATATTCATTGGATTTCATACCTTTTAAAATGTCATAGCACGTATGAAATATGAGTTTGCTTCTGTTAATCACAAGTTCTTAAACTTCCTAATAAAACTACACAAAAATCTATGCGGTGTTTAAGACTTATTTCAGCTTTTTTGAAAAATTATTAATTTAAGATTAATCAATTACAAAAAGCCTGCACAATTATAAATGTAGAAAATAGTTCAATATTTTTTCACGACTCATAAGATAAATTAAATTTTACTTGTTAAAAATAAATTAAAATATAAAAAATAATTAATTAACTGAATTATTTTTGATGATTTACTCATTAATTTTTTCGCTTTTTTTTTAAATTTGCATTTTGATTTTTAAAATTTTATCTATTTTTATCTAAAATCACAGAAAAAATTATTTCATGTGGAAAGTCTATTTTAGAGTTTAAAATTTTTAAAACTAATATTATTAATTTCAAAAAAAAAAAAAGTAGGATAATTTGAAAGCAAAAAATCAATGTTATTTCCTTAACATAACTTGGTTTAGAATTTACATATTAACATAAAATTTTAATCAGAATTTTCCAAAACAGTATTTTCTAAAATAAATTAAGTATATAAAGTGCTCTACTATAAAATAAGAAAAAATATTTCAATAAAAAAAAAAAAAAATAATAATAATAATATATTATATATATATATATATATATATATAAGAAATTTTGAATGCGTCAATAATTGATGGCAATGAAATTATTAAATTATATTAAAGATTAAAATTTTCATTTTTAGAAAGAAAGAAAAAAATGCGTTATTTTTATTAAAATGCAAATTATGTGTTAAAACATGAAAATTTAGCCCATGAAAATTATAAATTACTTTACGAATCTTGAAATAACATTGAAAATTTTCTTTCTTTCTTTTATTTTTTTTTTCTTTAAATTTTGCTATTTTTCATTATAACTAATTAAGTGTATTATTTTTAATTTTTACAAAACCTTATACAAACTTTAAATACCACATAGTTTTTTGTATAATTTTAAGAAGAATTTAAAAAAAAAAAAAAAAAAAAAAAAAAAAAAGTAAATAACACAAAAAATATATGAAAGGTTTTATTAATTAATCATTAAAAGTAATGAAGTGATTTAATTATCCTAAAGATTTTAAATCATTCTTGATATTTAAACCTTAAATTAAATTATTATATGATCGAGAAATGCCATTGAAAATATTTGCAACATTAATTAACTATGTATTTTTTAAATTAATTAAAAGTATCAAATTTATAATTTTTCAAAAGTTTAAATAAATCTTAAACATTATACATTTTTGTGTAATTTTAATAAGAAAAAAAAGAAATAGGGATCAGCAGAAACAAACTCACAATTCATACATGCTATGGTATTTTAAAAGAAATGAAAAATCACAAATGAATTGAAAACAAAAGGTTTTATACCTTAATTATATTCATATCCAATAACTCTCCAATAATATCCAATTTAAAATAATATATGTACCTCCCATTAAACCTTTTAAAAAGAAAAAAAATGCCATAAACCATTACTTTAGAATTTCTTATTTTCTAAAGGGAATAAACAAAATATTGCTGCATAGCTAGATGGCTTGTTGGGGGACTGAGATTGAGATTCAAACTTTCAATGTCAAGTTAAAGAGGAGTGTGAAAAAAATAATGACCTTGGCACAATAATAGTACGCCAAATTCATTCAAAACTATCCATTTCCTGTTTGATATTCGAGACAGGGGTCATCTTTACGATTCTATCTGTGTTTCTGTGGTAAATAGTATAAAAATGTGCATGAAAACTATCAAGTTTTTTTTTTTATTTTTTTCCTTATTTCGAATAGCATTTTATGAACACAATATATTCAAAACCATATTATTAATATATATTTTATTCCGAAATACATTATTACATAAAGTAAATAAAGAATTTGGACATTAAATATATATATATATATATATACATATAATTATTATTTAAAAAGATTAATACACACACACATATATATATCTTTTATTATGTTATCATATTGATAATGAAAATAAAAATCTTATTACTCTGTTTTAAAGCGAAATTATTACTGATTCCTATCTATGTCTAGTTACTTCAAATAAAACTTGTACACTACTTCATTCTAATTTATTTAGTTTTAGTTGAACAAGGACTGCAAAAGATTCTTGACTAACATTGATATATTTCTTGTATGTGTTTTAAGTGCTGAAATTCACGTTATTATACTACCGCATAAAGAAATAAAGCAATTATCTCTCGTTCAGCTGTTCTTTTAATATTATTAATTCTCATCAGATGAAAACCCATTAAAAGGCACTACAAATATTCATGCTTGAACTGGGTTTGAACCCGGAACATGGCGCTTTAAACATTCGCATAGCAAATAGCTATGCAATATAAAAAGAAATAAGTTGTAAAATGCAAGGAAACAGATGATGAAATGCCAATATAATCCGCAAGAACCTGTAGTCTTGCGGATTATTCGATATATGAATATTAGCAGGTGTATATATATATATATATATATATATATATACTAGCAGACCCGGCCACGCGTTGCTGTGACTAAGTTATACGTTGAATTATACGGCTGTAAACTATTTAGTACAGTTAAATTATTATTTACGAACAAAGACGAAAACGTTGTAGCCGATGTAAAAACCCACAGGGTTGAGATTTGAAACTTAGGTCAAAATTTGGAAGCGATTGATAAAAATTTTCGTAGTGTTGATATTAAGCACAAATTAATTTTATTGTAGGGTCCTATAAATTTTAATGGAGAAGTGATATATATTATTTCTAATGCTACTTTGGATAAAATTGCTAAAATGACTAATATATAAATTAAATTCTATTAAAATTCTATTAAAATAAAAGTATAAAAAAAACAGACGATTTTAAAATCAATTTTTATGGAGGAGTGAAATATAATATATGCTATAATGGATAATTTTACTATTAAATGACCTCATCATTTTAAATATTTTAAAGAGGGCAACAGCTGTAGTTATAAAAGGGAAAACAATAAGGCTAAACCAGAAAAATAAGTAAATTTGATAAATATTTTAAAACTTTAAAATTGGAAATCTTATGAAATATTGGACATTTAAAGTAAATACATGTATCATTTTAAATACAAAAAGATTTTGGAAAAGTTTAGTGTATTTTAACGAAGTGATGAGAAGTTTTTGAGTATGTTAAAATTTTAATAGTAAATTCAAGTCAATAAAGATGGGAAACATTGAGGATTAAGATAAGAATAATTATAAGATTTAAAAAAAAAAAAAAAAAAAAAAAAAACTTTTTATATACCATGCTTTTAAATTTTAATATACTAATAATATACAAATTAAAAGGAAAATGATAAATATTCTATCATAGTTTGAAGTCAAATTTGTTTTCAAATGTCTAAATAAAATATCTGATGTAAGATACTAATATTTTGCAGCGGAATAGATTTCATTTCTGTCATCCTTGGCGAAAAAAAAAGAATATCGCCAAATTATCTGGCGAAAATATTTAATTCCTTTCAAAAATCATGGTTATTTTAACAACTTATATTAAAAGAGTAATGAATAATATGAAACAATATTTCGTACAATACATATTACATGTCATACATACGTACAATGAATAATACATATTACATTTCGTACAATGCATACATCTGGCATGTATATTTTCGTGTTACGCTTTTGATCGCCAAATAATAATAATAATAATAAAAAAAGCCAAGGGCGACAGAGTTTAAAAATTTAAAATTAAAATTTTGTCAATTTGACAGCAAAATAATTCAATCTAACACCCGCGATAACTAATACATATCTATACCCAAATATAAGGATTAAAATCGGGAAATAAATTTCCTCGATTTTTAATAATTTCTTACAAAAAATCCAGTGGGCAATTAACATAGGAAATCTTTTTCTTGGCTGCACAGACGGTCAGTGAGTCACACTTCGCTTGCGTATAGAACTCATAGATATAGTATAGCATATATAGAATAGAGTGATCATTGGGGAGAAAAAAGTTATTCCTTTTCATTTGGGAAAAGACGACGTTTTTACCAAAATATGGCCGTCTTTCCCCGAGTGAATACACACGGGAATACATACTAATATTTTAGCAAATAAAATTTATGAATAATTTATTTGCTAAAGGGGAATGGAAGACTCCAGATACAGTTTCAAATTCATATTTCTTTCTTTCTTTTCTTTTTCTTTTTTTTTTTTTTCAATACCACTTAATGGCTGTTTCCAAAGCTTTTATTTTTTATCTTTTTTCGGCATCAAAAATCTTTCTACGATAACATGGGGATGAGAGATCTATATATATTACTATATCTATGATAGAACTACATTAGCACTTTATCAATGTGTATAAAATCTTTAAATTGATTATGACGTCAATTTTCGTGAGATGCATAATTTAACTTTTTATAATTTTTTAACGTTCACGTTTGATTAAATGTATTTATTTTTATGTCGAAAGAAAATGAACACGTATTTTTTTTTTTTTTTTTTTGGCAACAATTAAATTAATGGAACTCACAGATATTTTGGAGCAACTTTAATAAAGGTCTATAATTAACAAATAATTGCAATAAAACAATATTGTGACAATAAATTGAGATAAAAACTATCCTATCTCTCAAGTTGGATCAAACTGCACACAGTGTGCAAAATTTCATCAAAATCAGTTCCTTAGTTTAGGAGTTTACCCCGGACAAACATCGTGACACGTAATTTTTATATATATACAGATTAAATTATAAAGTTTTGATCAATGAAGCACAAATAAGTAAAAAACAGGATTAGTTTCACTGTATTATCTTCATTATAATATGAATTCAATTTACACTTCAGTCTAAGTAACACGTGGCCGGCTATGCTAACACCAAAAATTTAAAAAGTGGAAATAATTGAATTATACGAAATTTATGAATAGGTTAAAAAGTTGAAGATTCTTTGTGTAGATGGCAGCACCAAATATATTTCAGCTTTCATTTCAACCCAGTCGAAAGGTATCGACATCTGTTAGAATCATTTGGAGTTAACAGATAATTGTGACTGTCAAATAATAACAGACAAATAATTAGCAATAAATTAAAATTGCGACTATAATTTGAGATTTAAACTATCCTATCTCTCAAGTTGGATCGAACTGCACATGGTGTGCGAATTTTATTATAATCGGTTAAGTGGTTTAGGAGTCCATTGAGGACAAACATTGTGACACGAGATTTATATATATTAAGATATAGTATACACATATAGCGCTGCTCGGGTTGAAGTAATGCTTAAAAAATTTTTGAATTAAAGAAAAAATAAAGCAAAGAATGTATCAGAGGAAATTAAATTAAAACATTTTAGCTTTATAATATTACGAACTTGGTTATTTCTATTACCGTTCAGTTTTAGTATCAAAATTACTTAAACGTTAAAATTGAGAGAAATATTGAATGGAATAAAATAAAAGCAGTAGAATGAATCCCTACATGTACTATATCAATAAAATCATAATTATAACAATTCGAATTCATTGTGAAATCTAATTAAAAAAAAAAAAAAAAAAAAACTACACATAAACAATTAATTTAAATAAAAAATACAAAAAATGTTCGCACGTTCAATTTTTTTTTTTCAACATACAAAGTTGACATAATATATTCACTTACTTATTTATTTTTGGCATCAATTTATTTTTCTTTTTAATAATTTTAAAGTTAAAATGGAGTTTTTATTTAATATCTTTTCAACTAATTATCTGATTGAATTAAAAAATACGATGTTAGCTAGATTTTTGTCCTTATTAATAGATGTACAACTTTTCATAGTTATCAGTCGAATGATGCAGCTTTGTATAGCAAACTAAAAATCGGTGCAGACTGATAAATTTTCAGCTTTATATATATAAATATCGCATAATGAACGGCAGGAATGTACCGCGCATTCACCATAACGTAATAGCTAAAGAATAAAAAAAGTAAGTAATAATTTTCGTCAAGAAATTAAATTTTGAGAGCAATAAAAAATGTTATGTTCAGAATTCGCTTTCATTACCAAACGTATAGAGTATTTGATGTATATAGTTCTGTTCATTACCAAATGTATAGAGTTTTGTTTTAGAATACGAGAAAGATTCATCATATCATTATTTTAAACCAAAAGGATTTTCTGATGTAATATGAAAGATCGATTTTCTACGATGGGGATCTAGATTAAGAGGAATGTCTGTGAAGGAGGCTTCTTAATCCCTCACATATTTATTGCTTTTAAAATATTGATTCGCCGGTCTAAGATTTCCTGCACTGACATAATTCAGACATTTTGTGGAAAATTCTACGGAGAAAAAAATATCCTCAATTTTAATGGATTTTTTTTAGTTAGGGTGTAGGTACTTAAGATTCAGGCAGATTATGTATGAGAAGGACGTATCCCTGGATAAAAAGCCATAAGTGGGAGGCTTTCTAAGGAATCCTAGTTCTCATTCACGCAAGTTTCAAAGAAAAAAAAAAAAAAAAAAAAAAAAACTCCGATAGGCCGACGAGCACGACTTTGGATGGAACTCAGGATATCTCTTCTATCAGTTTGGAGAGCATAGCATCTCGGCCACTGTTTATAAAATAAATCCAAATTGCTTCCTTTGAAGAGAAATCTTTTGTTTGTATTTATACCTTTGTATACTCTTGGCATTTTAAATTGAATATTAGAAAATGAAATAATATTGTACGAACATTGTATGATTAGATTTTTCGTTTTTAAATTTATCTCACTCATTAAGTTGTATATGTGTGCACAAATACAAATTTTAATATGTGTAATCGCATAATGTTTAGTAAATATTGTAAAATAAATAAGTAATAAATGTTTGCAAATGGAAACACAGATATTATATATATATACATAAATCTATAGAAAATAAATACATCATTTAATATAATCTTATTTTTTTTTATATTTTATTATGTATATATATAACAATAAAAAAGAGGTTAGATAAATATTTATATGCTTATTCAGCTTTAAAGATCCATATGATCGGACTTAATATCAAACTTATATTACATTTCTTATTGCAAATATTTGACCCTATAAATATTTCTTTATAATAGTAATAAAACATAAAGAAAAAGATATAAAAATAATTATTTTTACAGAGATTTCATTCGAAATAAATCATGTAAATATATTAATCGTAATTGAAGCCTCGAACTATTTTTAAATTGTTGTAGACTATTGTTAACCCCCAATAGGAGTTTCAAATGGCTAAAAGCAAACAGCAATTATATCTTTCCCTGTAACCTTAATAGCCTCCAATTTCTTACGATGTTTCCAATAATCTGTTACTTATCGATTTTGCTATTTTGCCAAGGCATGTAAATTATCGCCGAAGTGAAAGGGAGGGTGACATTTGTCCGGAAGTGTAGCAACACGGGGGGTAATTCCATGAGCTAGCGGGGTGTTTAAAGCGGGAAAAAATGGTTCGAATTTCGCTCTCTGTGGAGTATGGCCCGATATCATGCATGAATTATTTATCGACTATTTGATATGGCACATTATTTGGATATTCTATCGGTGATTGCTTTCGAGGCCAGTATAAGAAGCCGCTCCAAAAGATCGAAACAAGATCTTGAGAATGTCCTCAAATGATTACCAATCATTTCCCAACGATTCTGATGAGCGGCCAATGTGATTTCGATGTCCTTTGCTATCTGGGGAGTTAGAGCGCTGAAAATTAGTGTTGTTAAGTTTTGAGGTCCGATATGCGGATATTTTCGAAAGTGCAGAATTATTACGAAGGGCGGGAAGGGATAGGGCGCAGGGGTAAAAATAAAGAAATTCAAGATAATATGTTGGAAATTAGTATTATTAGGTTTAAAAACCCAAGAGAACGACTGCGAGTATTTTGTAGAGTCTAAAATAATTAGGAGGGGCGGGAACGGTAGGTGAAGGAGCATGCGAGCCTTGCGTGCCTGTATGCGCTGCCGCAGGCAGTGGTGGCCCGAACCGATTATTCCACTGATGGGAGAATTTATTTTTTATTTTATTTTATTTTATTTTTTATTCATGTTTTTCCCTTACAGTAATATAGTGATTTATTAAGAGTGTTGAACATAATTGCGCGCGCAGCGCACAATTGCCTGCGCTGCCAAGGACAGTGCAGACCAGTTGCGACATTTTTGCCAATCACATTTTTTTTTCTCTTTTTTTTTTTCGCATGATAAAAATTGATGCAATTTTGAGAATTCATTAACTATAGTGATTCATTTAAAAATAGTGACCAGCGATGTGGGCGTAGCCTGCTAGTACATTGTTAAAAATATCAATGCTAGGTTAAACCAAAAATTGGTACTACAGTAACTACAATATGTTAGGTTAAACCTAAACTCGGTACTAAGTTAGGTGCAACTATTCGATGGTGAAAAATTTTACAATGATTTTGTATTTCAAAAAGACCACTAAATCATTTTAAAATATTTTCCTATCTTATTGTAGTAGGTGCTATAGTACTAAATTTTGTTTAAACCAAGCACCAAAAAATTGTCAAAAGTTTCACCACCATGGCTACAGCTACAATATCAAGTACTCAATCATTGAAAAGGTTTCACGATCTTATGGTTGCAGCGAATATGCACCATGTTTTTGTTCAATCTAGTACACAAATTTTAACAAGCTATTTGTAATACGTATACATGTAATGATATTCCGCTTAATTTGCCAATAAAAGTAACATAACTCGGGCCAAACTATATAAAAGAAGAGAGAGCCTTCAAGATTCAGAAAATAAAATATTTTTTTAATACAAATATATGCATATGATAAATACGTACAACATATTATGTATATGAATAAATCTAAACACAATAATCTATTTAAAATATTAATAATGTATAATCTACTTTAAATTTAATAATATATTTAAAATATTCAAAGGATTTATAAGCTAATGACGCAATCTACTTTTAAAAGATAAATCTAATAATTTCACTTGTTTTGGCCTATCTAAGAAAATATTCTGAAAATTACCACTATAATAAAAGTTTATTTATGTACTGCTGTCCGTTAAAATATTTCTGTATAAAGTTTCTTAGACTACTTACACAATACCAAATTCCTAGAAAGCAAATATCAGAAACCATAAATCTCATGCAACTTAATACATATCATGTAGAAGTTCTTCTTTTGGATTATGTATGATTTGGATAAATTTAAAATTATCTTTGAGATGCCAAAAAAATTTCATTTATTATTTCGAAGAATACAATGTATTGTTTGTAAAATTTAAACGAAACAAATTGTATGAAAGATAAAGTCCAGGGCGTAAATATTCTAATTTATGTGGGTGGACTATGCGATTTTAATAGGAATGTTTTATATACATTTCTACAAAATTGCTGAGTCTTCCGACAAAATAAATATTTTTCATGAATTATAAATTTATTTTTTAAGACTGTGTTTATACTGTTAACTTTTATAAAGCTTTGTCTTCGTGTTTGTGTAATTAATTTTAAAATACATAAGACAAACGCATGATGATAATAATAATAATAATAATAATAATAAACCCCATTCCTATATTTAAAATTGCAATAAGGTAAAAATGTCTTAAGTGATGTAAAGCTTAACTATAACCATATTACAAGTTTTTGGTTGCATTTTATCAGATTATAATATTATTTATAATATCAAAATACTTTGTTTAAACTTTGATTTTTTTTTTTGTATGGTTTTGATTTCAAATCCAGTTAAAAAATATCAAAAATATGCTTTTAGTTGTCTTTCACTCTTACTAATATTCATGTTTTAAAAACCGTGTTATGAAGAATGCAAAATAAAAGAAACTATAAGCTTTAAAATTTATAGTGACAATACTTAAATATGAAATCGCATTTTGATCTTAAAAAACTTTTATCTTCACATACAAAACTGAATTTTATTCAGTTTTAATTTAAAAAACTAGTATGTTGTGGCCACCACAAGACTTTATTCTATATTTACCTATACATATTCAATCAGTAACGTTAAAAGTAAAAAAAAATCGATAACTTTGTTTTAAATTATCACAGATTTATAGTTCAACCATTCGTTTTAAAGGTATTGACGAAGCGATGCCCCCCATGCAGAAATTTTTTTTCCTAGTAACATACTACTATTATCAATAATTCATATTAATTTTACAATCACAAGTTAAAAACATCTCTTATTATGCACATTTATACAAATTTTTGTCCTATGCTGCCATGTTAAAAATTTAGATAAAATGCTATCACAACGCCACCTGTTGAGGTATTGATCCCCAAACATAATCAGCACCAGTTAATGTCGGGGACAAACTAAATACCAAGTTTGGTTAAATTTCGTTAAAAAAAAAAAAAAAAAAAAAATTGCGATTTTTTTTGTTTTGCTTTTTTTAAAACTAAAAAAAATCGATAACTTTGATTTAAATTATCACAGATTTATCGTTCAACCATTCGTTTTAAAGGTATTGACGAGATCTTTCGAAAGATAACCATCTTGAAACTTTGCCCCCCCCCCCCGCTTGGGATGGGAACGTCCCCCCCCCCCCGTGGGGGGGGGGAACCGATGCCCCCACATGCACAAAAATTTTTTCCTAGTTAACTACTACTATTGTCAACCTGATCTTTCGAAAGATACCCATTGTGAAAATTTACCCCCCCCTGGGGGGGTATTTCCCCCCTAGGGGGGGGGGGAAGCGATGCCCCCATGCAGAAATTTTTTTTCCTAGTTACATACTACTATTATCAATAATTCATATTAATTTTACAATCACAAGTTTAAAACAACTCTAATCATGCACATTTATACGAATTTTTGTCCTATGCTGCCATGTTAAAAATTTAGATAAAATGCTATCACAGCGCCACCTGTTGAGCTATTGATCCCCAAACATAATCAGCACCAGTTTATATCGGGGACCAACTAAATACCAAGTTTGGTTAAATTTCGTTAAAAAAAAAAAAAAAAAAAAAAAAAAAAAAAAAAGCGATTTTTTTCAAAGTTTTTTTTGTTAAAAGTAAAAAAAATCGATAACTTTGTTTTAAATTATCACAGATTTATGGTTCAACCATTCGTTTTAAAGGTATTGACGAGACCTTTCGAAAGATACCCATCTTGAAACTTTGCCCCCCCGGGAGGGTACTCCCCCCCCGGGGGGGGGGGGAACCGATGCCCCCACATGCACAAAATTTTTTTCCCAGTTAACTATTACTATTATCAACGAGACCTTTCGAAAGATACCCATCTTGAAAATTTACTTCCCCGGGGGGATACTTCCCCCCCGGGGGGGGAACCGATGCCCCCACATGCACAAATTTTTTTTCCTAGCTAACTACTACTATTATCAATAATTCATATTAATTTTACAATCACAAGTGTAATATAACTCTCTTTATGCCCATTTATACGGAATTTTGTCCTATGCTGCCATGTTAAAAATTTGCATAAAATGCGATCACAACGCTACCTATTGAGCGATTGATCCCAAAATCTAATCAGCACCAGTTTATGTCAGGGTGCAACTAAATACCAAGTTTGGTTAAATTTCATTCATTGGTTCGTGAGATACAGCGTCCACAAAAAAATGATACAGACAGACAGACAGACAGACATTTTCTAAAAACTATTAATTCGTGTTCTCCACATCCCAAAACATGTAAATCCATCAAAAAGTGGACTTCGAAAATTTTCGCGAATCCAATACTTTCTCTATATTACATATAGAAGAAAGTAATAACATCTATCTAAAATTTACAGTTTCTAATGCTCAATCCATGTTTTATTTATTTATTTTTTTTGTATTCGTATTTATTTATATTTTCGCCAACATAATGTTTTATATTGATTTTTAGTAGGTTTACTTTGATACATTTTAAACATATTTAAAAATATATATATAGAATTTCTGGTCATTAAGTATAAAATTAAAATTAAAAATATTAAACATTGTCACTTACAAAAATGGTGACAAATATTGGCGTCTAGTGGCTTCTTAAATGCATATCCAGAACTCCTTTACATTCGGTTAAGGAATATTCCAGTTATTTATACAGCAATCTAATAGGCATAAATCATTGTAGAGTTGTAGAAAAAGTTTTAATATTTGTAATAAAAAATAAATGACTGGTTCAATTACCTAATGGAAAACTGCAATAACGCATCTTCTTTCCTAGAACTAATATATTTTCTATTTTACGGTGGTGATAAAATTTGTATTAAATCAACACATTTATAATTTAATAGCAACAATACTATTTAATAATGAATTGTTCTGGAATTTTATTGAAAATAAGCGAAAATAATGACATGCGATTTTTTCCATATATTTAAGCTTATTAGATGAAAATTTACCAAGATCATGATAGAACTTTTGGTCAGTTTGTTCAATATAAACGATTAATTATTAATCAACCCCAGAAACTTAAAAAAAAAAAAAAAAAAAAAAAGAGAGATTAAAAAACTTAAACACATTATTTTTTCATGAATTTATTTTTTCATATTTTCTTTTTCAAATGAGTGAGATATGAAATTCCGAAATATCCTTTGAAAACCGTCATTAAAAAAATATAGAGAAAGAGCGTGAAAACATAACAAAGAAAAATACTTCCCAAGTCTGCATTTAAGGACTTTAAGTCAATTTTATTTCAACTTAATATACTTATTAATTGTAATTTGTAATTGGCAACCATTTCGAGTCATATCAAATCCATTTAACAATTTTAAATTTCTTCATAGTATATTCTTCGAATTTAATAGAAACTTAATAAAAAGTTTCTAAAATAAATTCTTCGGTCTATTAAATTCGAAAACTACTTTTTAGTACAATTTGAGGAAAACGTGAAATACATTTTGCTAATTTTAATTATATGTTGAATGAAAAAAAAAGTAATAATAAACATAATAAATTCATGAAAAAAACTTCTAACATAATTCATTATTTAGACATGCCCTCAAAAGAAAAACTATAATAGTAATAATTTTGTGTAACACAGTTTATTCCATCCAATGTTTTCTCTGGATAAATGGAACTATTTTCTTCTTAATGAGCATAGTTCTATTACTTTTGGCAATTTATAATTCATTTGAAGACAGTTGCATTACAGGCCTTATATATTTTTCGACTTTTCTTTTATAAAAGTTTACATCATTCTTTTCTAAAATTTTCCCTGTTGATTTACTTAGTTCGTTCTAACGGAAATAATAAAACCAAATGTATAGCATCGTAATAAAAAAAAGGAAATTATTAGAATAATTCCTTATTTATTTTGTTAAAAAATTGCATATAAATGGAAAATCAATTGGACTTATTTTTATTTGTTTTATTGATGTATAACCTATTAACATTTTTTTTTCAATTATTTTGTTTTCTTTAACAAACAAAAACACCTTCAAGATGTTTTGAAATCAATTTAAGTTTTTTGCATTCAACGCGACAAAAAAAAAAAAAAAAAAAAAAAAGAAAAGAAAAGACAGGAAGAAGAAATATAAATTATTTTGCGCTATTGAAAAATATATAATTGGCATAAACAAAACCATGTCCGTAATCCTTTACGCTAAAAACAATTATTCTTTAAAAAAGACGTCATTTTAAGTTTCATGAGATTTTTTGTGATTTAATGATTCATTAATGTAGTTCATCATTAAGATTTTTTCGTCTGTAGTATTTATTAATAATAATAATAGTAATTGGTTCAACTCCTTTCTAATTGGTAGTTTTCGTTTTTAAAAGATTTCCTTCATTGTGAAAAATATTTTTAAAATTTCCGTTCCGTAAAACCTTTATTTTATTTGATAATTTTAGTAAAGAAAAAGAAAAAACTCCTGTAAAATAAAACATACTTTCTTTTCCTTTTATCGTGACATGACATAGATTGTGTGAAAAAAAGTAATACATATTAGATTTCAAAAATTGAACCAGGTGATAACAGTTAATTGCAGGAACAATCCATACAGATTCATGGATTGACTGTGGTAGACTATTTTTATTTCTTTTGATACTTGTGTCCCTTATAGGCACAGATGAGAGATGTTTAAAATAATTTTAATTTTTACTCTACTATTCACCTTTGGTTTTATGGAAGTCATTAAAAGTCGTTCTCGTGGTTAAAAATGGGATTATTAAACCTTTATATTTTGGCACACATATTTTTGAATTAAATTTATGAGAACTAATTTTAAATGTTAGTATTAAATCATATAAGGTAAAGGTATCACATGCTTAGCTATACTGCTGTAACTTAATAACTAAAAAAATAATCTGGTGTGTCACTCACACGACTTTCTCTTACCCTGAAATTTAATACAATAAATACAGGTTGCAGATTAATAGGTAAGATAACGAGTACTGTTATGTAAACCTATGTTAAAAATATCATATTAGGCTTCTGAAGAGTTTTATATGATAATTAGTTCTGTGTGAGGGGGGCTACCGCCCCCTCAACCCCCCGTTTCATTAATGCACCTACATTTATATAGAATTTAATTCGGTTATTAAAAAATAAGTCTGTTTTTAAAAAATAATTTATTAAAATTATTATTTAAAAAAATTATCTTTTATGATAATGCAGGCGATTTCCATATTAGAGAAGTAGTATAACACCAAATATCCAAAAAAAAGTCCATTTTATTCTCAAAATGAAAAAAAAAAAAAAAAAAAGTACAATTTTTTTTCTAAGTTTTTTTTTTTTTTTTCGTTAAAAGTAAAAAAAATCGATAACTTTGTTTTAAATTATCGCAGATCGATGGTTCAACCATTCGTTTTAAAGGTATTGGTGAGCTCTTTTGAAAGATACCCATCATGAAAATTTACTCCCCTCGAGGGGGAACTTCCCTCCCAGGGGGGGAGGCGAGGCTCCTACATACACAAAAAAATTTCCCAGTTAACTATCTCTATTACAAAATATATATATTCGTTTCATTTGGTTTAGTGCAGTCTATAGACGTTAAATTCTACTTTCTTGCAATTTCCCCCATAGACGTAATGTATTAGAATTCTCTTGATTGTCCGTGTACACAAACCATTAGCTTGATCTTAATGAAAAGCTTACTGTAGCATCCCTATATGATACACATTTAGAATACCAAGTTTGAACTTTCTGCCATAATTTGTTTTTGAGATATGCTGATAATAGACAGACACACAGGCATACAGACAGACACACAGACATACACACATACACACAGACCATTTGCTAAAAACATGATTTTCGTATTCAGGGCACCTCAAAAAGTGTAAATATTACAAAATCTCGCGTTCGAAAGTGTGACCCAAAAACAATACTTTCTCTACCTTATGGGTAAGAGAAAGTAAAAATTACAATAGGACAAAGTTCAAGGTCAAACGTAAAATTTTTACTAAATTCTTTAGTGAAAAACTCTTTTAAGGAACAAAAGCATAAAATGATATATCACACAATTTAATCTCTGGAATCACTCTAATGAGAAAATTTAATTGTAATTTCCTAAACCTTTACAGTTTACAGCTCCTCGAAATGTAAAAAAAAAAAAGAAGACTAAAATGACATTTTAAGAAACTCCATAAAGGAAAAGGAGATGAACTGAAAAAAAAAAAAATTCTTTGCCAATTTATTAAATTATTAAAATATTATATGTATTGCTTTGTGGATTTATTTAAAAAAAAAAGTTGTTTTAAATTGCGAGGTTCGGCATATTTAGAAAATTAAACACTGAATTAAATAGTTGCAGACAATTTTTTTTTATTAAAATGTTCTTTATAATAATGCAAAATTACTTTACTGGAATTATGATTTAAAAAAAAAATTGCTCTTTTTTATATAAATATTTAAGCATTACTTTATAAGTATTGAAAATTGTTTTAAAATACATTTCTCTCTCTCTCTCTCTCTCTCTATCTATCTATCTATCTATCTATAGCTATATATTTATAAATTATTGCTCGCTTTTTATTTCTTAATTATTTATAAATAATTACATATTTGTAAATATTTAAAGATTATAAATATTTAGAAATTTGTTACTGATATTTTATGAATGAAATTGGTAGGTATTATTAAACAGATTATCCGGTTGAATGATTTATAATTTTAGATTTTCATTAGTGACATGACAGGAATTGAGCATATCTTGCTTTATTCCCATTCTAGATTATTGTTGGTCGTTGTTGACCACATCTTCTGTTTGAGGTAAATAGCATCATCAGACAGATTACAGAATAGACATTACATTGTAGATGTATTAATTTTGAATGTACATCATATACTTGAACTGTGAAATGAATATTCATCATAATCATCATCTTCAAAATGAGGCTGGGAGCTTCTTGGTCTAACCATCGTTTTTTGGGTCTGCCGTGCGGTCGCCCTTGTCTCTTGGAATGCAATAGAAGGTAATTTTCTGCGTGTCATACGTTGGACATGATTTTTCCAATTAATGTGGTATATATTGATATTGTCTATATAAGATGCTAGAAACTTTTAATCCTCTTCTAAAGTCTTCATTTCTGATTTTGTCCATAATTGTGCAGCCCTTTAGAGATCGTAGGTACCGCATCTCTGCTGCCTGGATCCTGCTTCTCTCTTCGACACTCGGGGTCCCTGTCTCTGAGCCATACAGCAATGTAGGTACTGACCTAACACTATAAAACTTCAGCTGTGTTTCTTTTCTCGTTTTTCTCTTTAGTGTTCGTATGAGAGTGCCACAAATGTGTTGAAATTTGTGTAGCTTTTTTTTGGGAATCGTTATCATTGTCAAAGGTGGTGTCACATCCCAGATAGGTGAAGTGTTGTATCTGTTCGATAATTTTATTATCAATAACGATTTTCGTTCTTACTGGTTATTTGGCCGTAAATGCCATTGTTTTCGTTTTTGAAATGGATATTTTCATGTTATGGTTTCGGCATATTTTATGAAGTACATAGATCTTTGAAGGTCATCTTCATTTCATTGAATAATGATCTGGTCATCTGCAAACAGTAGTGTATTTACATAAGTTGACATACTGAAATAGATGCCAGCATTTATTGATAATTTCCACGTTCGTATAATGCCATCAGTATAAATATTTAAGAGTGTTGGGGATAGACCACAGCCTTGTCTAACTCCTTGGTTAGTATCTACTTCTTCCGTACCAATTAATATTTTCGTATTTTGGTATTGGGATTGGCATGCTTGAATTAAATGTCCTGAGATTCCTCTCTTTTTCATTATAATCCATAATCTTTCTCTATCGACACGATGAAAAGCTTTCTCATAATCTATTAAGATGATATGCGTTTCAAGGTTGGATTCTCGGCGTTTCTCAATTATTTGTTTCATAATAAAAAACATCATCAATATAGGATCTGCCTCGTCTCAAAACAGATTGTTCCTCTAGAAGTAATGAATCCATTATCGCCATTATTCTATTATTAATAATTTTACTGTACAGTTTATAGGTGCTATTAAGCAAGCTAATTTCTGTCATGTCACCAGTGATAATCTGACATTAGAGAACATGCAACCTGATCATCTAATACCTATTATTTCAATTTAGAAAATGTCAGTAAAAACTGTTAAATCTTTATAATCTTAAAATATTTACAAATGTGTAATTATTTATAAATATTAAAAAAATAAAATGTAAGGATTTTTTTTATTTTTTTATTTTATTTATTTATTTATTTATTTTTTACAAATAATTTTTATTGCGAATAAAAAAAGGCCTAGATATTTACAATGATGTTGAATATTTTATCATAATTCCATTGGAGTAATTTTGCATTATTATAAAGCACATTATAATAAAAACAAATTAATCTGCAAATAATTAATTCTATGTTTAATTTTCTATTTTAGAGTTTGTTAATTAACGCAAATTAAAATAACTACCCTTTTTTTTTACAAAAAAAAAAAAAAAAAGTATACATAATATTTAGTAATAGATTTATATATTGATAAAGATTTTTTTTTTATAATTTCATCCCTTTTCTATTTATGGAGGTCTTAAAATACCATTTTTTTCTTATATAATATTTAGGGGTTTTAAACTTTAATGTGTTAACGACCACACATAATTACAATTACATTTTCTTATTAGTAGGATTCCAGAGATTAATTTCTGTGACATTTAATTTTTTGGTTTTATCCTTTAAAAGAGTTGTTCGTTATAGAAATTAGTAAGAATTTTCCATTTGCTTCGAACTCTGACCTATTGTATTTATTTTAGTTATTACATTACAGTAGTACAAATAATCATGTGATACCTTTTCTTTATATGCTTTAATAATTTAAAATAGGCACTCATAAATTTAACCCAAAGATATTGGTGCTAAGATTTAACGGTCTAATAATCCCATTATTAACCATGAGAACGATTTTTGATGACAAAACCCAAAATCAATAGCATTAAAAAAAAAAAAAAAAAAAAAAAAAAAAGTGATTTTTTTACACATCTCTCATTTATATGTGCTTATAAGGGACACAAGTATGAAAATAAACAAAAGTAATCGAAGTACACATTTCTAAAATATCCCATGAAATTATATGGACTGATCCTGCATTAATAAAATTAGAACTGAAAGTATACATAGTATTTTATAATATTATAAAATTTATCAAGAACAATAGAATACCATGCGTGAAATTCTAGATATATGATTTTTTTACTTCTATACAATTTTCTGTTGCGTTTTTAGTAAGAATATTTAATACATATCTCTGAAAAAAAAAAAAAAAAAATTGCTAAAATTTTCCGATAAGGCTTATCCTGCATGAATGTACTAATTTGCTTTCTGTATGCTTATTGGTTTATGCTAAATATATGACGCGCTTCCGCTTTCTATAATTTACAAATGAAATGTATTATTTTCCTGTCGTGTATTCATAGTTATTTTAGAAAACTTTGAAACTCTATTCTAAAGTCAGTGATGGTTGTTTTGTAATCGATATGAGAACATCGCATTTCAAAAATCATTATTTGACATCTTATATTTCAATGTTTCTAAATGCTTGAAGACGCGTTGTTGTTTTATGAAATGTATTATCACAAATATTTGATTTTTTTTTTTTTTTTTTTTTTTTTTAAGTTTTTATGTCATACATTTACTATTTCAAACGCAAATTAATTATTAAATGAAATGATTAATTTCATTTAATTATAGAGGAAGTGAAAGCAAACGTTTGAAAATTTTAATAATTAACCTTTTTAAAACAGAGAACATATCTCGTTCTCGCAATAATAGTAGGCAAATATGCAAATATAATTAAAACAAAATATTGTTCTATGATAATGTAATAAAATTATATTAAAAATGTATAATTTATTTAAATAAATAATATTAATAAATACTTTAGCACTTTTAAATTAGCAAATATTTTGTTTACATTTTTAAAAACTCGTTATGTGTAAGAGAATTGTTAATTGATAACAAATAATTTATTATTAATATAAACAATATTTATAGTGTGTCATGTTGAGGCAAAATTCATTTTATATCCAATAATAATTTTCAATGTTTCCAAACATGCAACACTTAAACAGTTTTGGTGATAGAAAAAAAAAAAAAAAAAGTTGGTATGTAAAAAAACAATTGGTTACAGTTTAACGTAACATTTTTCTAATATAATACGAGACCCTTCAAAGGTCCCATTCAAAGCAATAATAATTCTATTTTACAAAATATTTTTATGAATTAAACATTAAAAAAAAAAAAAAAGTAATTTGTATATCATCACCTCACACACCACATATTATAGGATTTTTTTATTTTATTTTTCAACTATTATTTTGTTGGTTTGCATGTCCTAAAACTGTTGATAATAAAATTCATTAATTGACATTAATTATTATTTATTAACTGATAATTTCTAATTAAAGAATAGTTCTTAAATGTCAAGAATGTTGAATAAGGTATCTATCATCTTCTGTTTAAAAAGTCGGTGAATATTTACACATAGAAAAAATATGTCAATATTTTATAATTATTTATGTACTAGTAGGTTTTGACCGCTTCGATAAGCACTATATTTAAATGAATTAAAAACATAGTGAATCTCTATTTTTTTTTTATATCATATTATAAATAAAAACTGAAAAACAAATCCCGTTGAAATTCCTCAAAACTTTTATTCGGATCCTCGCTACCCTAGGCAGAGTCTTTCCCACCCACAGTAGTGGATCCTTATCACCATTGACTGCAGAAATGCTTATTCGGAAACTTTAACTTAGGTTTTTATCGAACGACAGGTAGCATTAGTACTATTCAAGAATTAGGATTTTACAGAAGCCTATATCTCAGAATCTACTGAACATTTTAGTGCTGGCGCCCTATATTAGCGAGACCTAGTTTTTATAACTCTCGCTCTCTTACAATAAATTTATAAGTCAAATAAATTTACAATTATGTCAATATTAATTATTAATTAAATTATAGAAAATATACATGAACTTATATCTTATTAATTTTAATTAATTTTAAAATTTAATAAGTCTAATTTTTTCTACTGTAGTTCCAACAAAACAATAAATTAAATCATAAAAATAATTACATTACATTTCAAAGGAATTTTTCAAATTCCTACATGTAAACAGTAACTCTGAAATAACAACGACTGAAATGAACTATTACATTTTATTACATTTTATTTAATTAAAAAGAAAATCTAATGATGGTGTCGCTTAGGAATAAATGTCACCAGATGAAAAAAAAAAATCTTAATCGAAATGTACCGTTATATTAAAAAAAAAAAAAAATCGAAGCTGCGTTTTTATAATACGATCGCTATTATATTTAGTCTATATTTAATCACAGGAGTCATTACGAAATAGAAAAAAAAAGTAAAGAAATAAAAAGTAAATATTACGGAAACAGTTGAGAAGGAACGCATTTGACAGAAATGAAGGAAAACACAGTATGAATAAAACTCAAGAAAATCAATCAGAAAATTCAACGGAAGAAAGTAATATCATTTTAAATTCGATAATCGAAAAAAATAAATTACGATGATTCCACCCCCTACATGGTTCTCTACCATGTTTTGTATGTCTGTGATTAGAAGATTCAGATCCAGAGTGGACACAGCCACATAACTGCCAACATTTTAATTTATTCCGGCGCATTTTTATTCCCACCTTTATTTCGTATCACTTTATTTATAGAATAATTTTCTCCAATAAATAACTATGATAAAATAAAAGAGCTTAAAATGCTCTGGAATAAATTAAAATGTTGGCAACTCTGTATGCACAGGCACTTCTGTTTATTTATATAAATACTTACTTTAAATAATACCAATTTAGATTTAATTGCACTTAATTCTTTAGCATTAAAAATGAAAAATTTTAAGTTCGTAATTACTTTTATGATACGCAATGAGGGTACTCTTTTGAAACAAAATACAGCAATGGATTAAACAAAGCAAATATTGTGGAAATAACAAATTATAACTTAGTGTTAAAGCTGTCATTATATAAACTAAATTTCCATTAAGTTAATAATTGGAATTTCAAATTCTAAGAAATGTCACAAAGGATTTTTATTCAACGAGCAACTTCTATCTTAAAACACAGTGTTTCATTTCCATAAATAATCTTTAAAATTTCAGTGGCTTTAAAATATGCACCAACTTTGAAACGTCTTCTTTCCAAAATCATTTAAATATTTCTAATAAATTAATTCGAGATATTTTTTTTTCTAATAAAAAAGTGCAAGAGAGCAGGGGAATATTCAATATATATGTAAATTTTGTTAGAAATCTTCTCAGAGTGATATCTGTCTTGAGAAAAGATAACGTATGAAAATAATTTCTTAAAGATTATGTTAAGAAAGAGGTCATGCATTATGATACAAAACATAATTAATATATTGCATAAAACTTTCTTTCGAAACAGTTATAAAAATAATGCTAATTAACTATTTACAATAAAATTGTAAATTATTATCCTAAACATCATTTATATTTTTAAAAATTCAATATTCATAATGAATTTCATTAAAATTCATGAATTCCTCTTAATAACTTTTGATTACTCGGATTTCATAAGATACTTTAAAAAAAGAATACAATTAGATGACGATTTTTATCTTATGGAAATAGGAAACTTATTTTTCTATTGAAAAAATATTTTTAGAATAACTTTTTTGCTTAAATAATAAGTTACTTTAGAATAATAAATAATTGACATCCTCAAATATTATTAGTTTCTGAAAGAGATTCAAAAGGGGAGCGAGCTTTGTTTAGTAGCGGAATTACTCATTAGATGATGCTAACTTTATTAAGGATTGAAGAAATTACTGTGCTATTCATAAAAGTAGCATAAATGTCAATTTCATTGCGTGATCTTGTGGAGACTGGTTTCCAGCCTAAACTTGTACATTGTTTTCTTGCATGATCAAAGGTGTGCGATGAGAATCCAATGAATACTCAAATTTAAAACTCAACTTTTTATAAGGGAATTAACTTCTGAAATTAACCCAACTGAATAACAATTAATTTAAACTAAGCGTAACTTATCTCACCACATGAGTGCTCCGTGGCCATCAACTCGAATATCCTTACGTAGAAATCTTTAATCACAATTCTAAACTATTAATCGTAAAGAGGATAGAAAAGCACGCGCTTCCTTAATTTAGAAGTCAGTTTAAAATAAATATTTACTGAAACGATTCACTTTATTTTTCCTAAATTAATTATATCAAACCGACATCCACTTTCGTAACTTCCCTTAAACCTATTCTCAACTTGACAAATTAATTCCAAACAGCTAGTAACATTTTACACCAATCCTATTTTAACTCAACTCGACACTTCTATGTTCATCTCATTGACTAGATATTAGAGTATACCCCGTACTAACATCCTTTTTGTTCCCAAACATCATATCCCCACCAATCCACAATTTTATTCCACCGATATTATACTTCTGCTAAAGCAGGTTTCCTACAACTTTGTTATCACTGCTTTATACAGTCGGCAGCAAGATTATTCGAGCTCTAGCAATAATTCCCATGTAAAAAATGTACACTTAATACTGTTTTGTTAAATAAATTCTTGTCGAATCATGTTCTTAGTCGACTGTATTTCGATTGGGTGTAAAATTAAACCCAAACACCAACCTACACTAGCTGAAATCAAAAGCAGGTAATGCAATCCTTGTGATTGATTAAAAGCTGTTCCACTTGATTTTTCTTGGGAGTTTTGATGGTAAGAGGATTAAACCGTTTAAGACATGCAAAATCCCAAGAACCAGTTGCCAAGAAAGCGATTATCTCCAAAAGAAGGCTCAAAAACCGCAGTGACGTTCGCGGATTTTTTCTCCATAGCCAGTATAGAGAATCCGTACTCTACTTCTACCACACCTCAATAGTTCAACCTGATATTTCAACCAAAATATCGCCACCTAATCCTGGATCCAAATAGTGATCTTCACTATCTCAGCTTAATACTTCCAACTCAACTCGACAGTATCACCGAAACCACAACAAACACTAGATCCGTCTGGTGACCTTTACTTTTCCAACTCAATACTTCTAACCATCAAGCAGATAGAGTAGTAGAGTACGGATTCCCTATACAGGCTATGGAGAAAAATTCCCGGAACATCACTGCGGTTTTTTCGCCTTCTTTTGCCAATAATCACTTTCTTGCCAAAAGTAGTTCTTGGGATTTTGCATGTTTTATATGTTTTGCTCCTCTTACCACCAAAACTCCAAAGGAAAGTCAAACAGAACAGCTTTCGATGAATAACAAAGATTAGATAACTTGCTTCCCATTTTAGCTAGTGTAGGTTGTGCCTTATGTTTAACTTACACCCAATCGAAATATAAAATAGCGATAATAAAGGTGGAGGGAACTTGCCTTGGTGGAAGTGGAATGCCGTTTTGGCGGGGGTTTGGCGAATGAATTGGTGGTATGGTGGGGATGTGATGTTCGAAAGCAAGATGGTTACTAGTCCGGGGTCTACTCTAATATCTCCAACTACTCTAATATCTCTACTAACTGAACTCGACACTACATAGTAAAAAAAAAACCTATTACCAGCTGCAATCTGTGATTTATCTTATTCAATCACAGAGAATTTCTTGCAAGAAATTCTCTGTGATTGGATAAAATAAATCACAGATTGCAGCCAGTAATAGTTATTTTTTTACAGTGTATCACCGAAACCACATAAAGGAAAGTGCACGTGACGTCACTCGCAGTCAAATTATCAGTAGAGCGGCAAAACATTAGAATATCCTCCAATACATGTTGATCTTTTGCCACTTGAGAGTGGCAAAAATTTATCCACGGACTGTTTGTTTGTAAACATGCCCTTTCCTTATTGCTAGCGCTGGATCCGACTGGAGATCTTTATTCTCCCAGTCGACACATTAACAGTCGACATTGCAACCTGACTTCTTGAATAAAACGGAGACTATTGATAAAATTTACCGAGCTGAATAGTATGTTAATATTTTTTTTTATATTTAATAAATTACAATGCCATGAATGAGTAAAGATATGCATTACTCTTTAACTAAAGTACATTTCATATAAATTTTTGTTTTTGTATACAAATTTGTGCAACAGGCGTTCGCCAAAAATATTTATAACTCTTTTATATAAAAGAGACTTGCCGAAAATTAGTTTATTTACAAATTATTCTTTAAATACATCTTGCGTACCTTTAAAATAATTTTAATCAAGTAAGTCGTTTAATCGGCAACTAAATGCATCATTCTGAAAATTTATTTCAGTAAATAACTAATCATTAAAATAATACAGAAAAAACCTGCAGTTAAAACAAAATCAGTAGGCGAAATCTGAAGTGTAAAGTATATAATTACAATTTAGGAAATACACTGTTTTGCATTGGGTTTATTTTATTAGGGATTATAAGTCGGGATAAGAAAAGCATGTGGGAAAGATGAGATTACTTTAAGTAACGCAAATTTAGTTAAAATTATAAGTTCAGTTCATTTTATTAAATTGTAACAAAATTCGAAAAGTATAGATGACAGTGTTAGTCGAATTTTAAAAGCATTACACAAAGGCATGTAATTTAAATCATTATGCTCTTTATTTATTTCCGTGGTGGCATATCGCTTCAAGAAATTTTATTGCATGTGAAAAAATTGCTATATATAAAGACTAGCAGGCTACGCCTACTTCTTTGGTCGCTATTTTAAAATGAATCACAAAAATTAATGATATTTTCAAAATTGCATTAACTTTTATTACGTGAAAAAAAAAAAGAAAAAAAAAATCTGATCGGGAATGTTGCACCGGGTCCCCACTGACTTCGGCTGCGCAGGACATTGTGCGCTGCATGCGCTCATTTATGTTCGGCACTCTTAAAGAATCACTAAATTATCGTAAGGGAAAAACATAAATATAAAATGTAAAAAAAATTTCTTCTCTCATCGGTGTAATAATCGGTCCGGACCTCCACTGCCTGTGGCAGCGTATGCACGCGCGCCGATAGTTCTGCTCTTTCGACACTATCCGCAATCGATTTATCGGACCGTAAAACCTAATAATACTAATTTTCAACGCTCCAACTCTTATTTCTATATTTTTGCCCCTTCCCGTCTATCCTAATAATTTTTCTTTTTTGAAAATTTCTGCAATCGATTTGTAGGTCCCCAAAACCAATACGCTCCAATTCTGAACGGTCTAACTATTGTTTTTCCCCTTCGCCCTCCCCCCTTCCCGGATCTCTTAAAAATTTTACAAAGTCAAAAATACCGCAATTGATTTGTAGGTATAAAACCCCCATATGTACCAGTTTCGAACGATCTAACTCTAATTTTATTTTTTTGCCCCTTCGCCCCCCCCCCCCCCCTTGTCACCCCTGCTGATAATTTTACACTTTCGAAAATATCCTCATTCGACTAGCAGGCTTCTAAAACCTATTTGTACCAGTTTTGAACGGTCTAACTGTATTTTTTTTTTTTTTTTTCCATAGCCCCACCTTCCCTTACGCCTCACCTGGGACGATTTCCTAAAATTTCAGAAATGGTTTTTAGATATTTGTGTGAGCTATAAAGCAAAAATCTCGCATATATATATATTTGCGATATAAAGGATTATTTGAAATCACGTTTTGCCCCCTCCCCCCCCTTTAGTGGCTGAATTTCTAAAATTCCAGAAATTTGTTTTTGGGTATTTATATTAGCTATATTTTAGAGCAAAAATTTCTCACATATATCTGTTTTTTTGTTTGACATATAGAGAATTATGGGAAATCATGTTTTGCCCCCTTCCCTCCTTGGTGACCGGATTTCTAAAATTCCGGAAATTTGTTTTTAGATATTTGTGTTAGCTATATTTTAAAGCAAAATATTTACGGATATCTGATTTTTTTTCTTGTTTTGTTTTGTTTCAGATATGAAGGATTTTGTGAAATCACGATTTGCCGTCCCTCCCTAACTTGGGTTTCGAATTTTGTAAAATCGCTTCTTAGTGGACGTCTACTTAACAGAAGAAACATTGTCACAAAATTTTATTCTTCTAGGTCCAGGTGTTTGGACTGGGTGATGAATCAGTCACTTACTCACTCATGCACTCATGACAAACGGTTATATATATATATATATATACATATTTCTCATACATTTAAACATCCTCTTACTTTTGGTCGTACGATATTTAACTATAATTCAGTGTCAAACTTTTTTACATTTAATGTTTCTTGTAAGTGCAATGATTCTTCCTTGACCATGAAAGGGTCACAGAGACCATGGACATATGTTAACTGGGAATCTGGATATTATTAATAACAGTAAATTAATAACAAAAAAAAAAAAAATACTTATTTGTTATGGCACTAAATATCGACTGCCATCAAAAACTAATATTTCACAGATTAATCAACATTTTTTCTATCCTATTGATTTGTTCTCTTATAAAAATTCGATTTCATTCAAAAAATATATTGAGTTTTTTAATCAACAGAAATATTTAGAGATTTCAAAACTTAAAATTTAATTATTTAATTATTATTCCTACATAACATATTATAATGAATTAAATCTGGTTAATTATATTAAAGAACTTCAAATTAACTTTGTAATTACTTATGCATTACTTATGTTGATAAATCTTTAAATAATTATGCCCTAATATATAAGCAATATTATCTTTCTCTTTTAAATAATTCAAAATTAAATAACAATATTTTTCATCTAACTGATAATAATACATATTAAAACTGATAATCAAAAAATAAATAGCTTTTATAAATTACTTAAACTTCCTTTGCATAATTTCAACTATCCCTATCTAGTACTTATTCTTAAGTTATACAAATCGTCCGTCAAATTTAGAACGGTCACCACTGCATGCAATACTTACAACAATAATGCAAACAAAATTCTCCTTGGCATCTTAAAACAAATTTACAACTTAATTAATAAATCTGAAAATTTCGATTGCCTTAAAAACAGCTACCATCTCAAAGATAAAATTAAAACTTTGAAAAACGTTAACGATCGTGTGACCTTTGATTTTCGTGACCTATTTAATAACATTAATTTAACTGATCTTTATCAAATAATTTATAATCTTTTTAATAGATTTAAATGTCAACTCTTAATTCTTAATCATTTTGGTGCTAATTTTTTTTAAGACACTTATCAATTTTATTATTTATAATAATTTACATATTAGCAATATGTATATATATGTGTGTGTGTATGTATATATTCAATAATATATATATATATATATATATCTTTTTTGTTAAAAACCCCTTATGAGCTGCCAAATGTTAGTAAATAAATAAAAATATGTTAGAGTTATAAGCCTATAAGAGATTTTTCACAAGAAAAATTGCATAAGAAAGCTCAAATTTAAAGTGATGCAAGATGAAAAAAGTTGTGATTCATGTAAATCGTAAACATAATTGCAGTCGAAATATTTACTGAAATAATTTTTTTTTAAATAAATTGATATTGAAGCATCTTGAACAATATTTTTAAGTTATTTTAGCACGTCAGAGTTTAAATATGTAATGAATATGTAGTAAAATGTGTCATTCGATGCCATGATAAATTAACTAGATCAAACATTGAGAAGATTCTGTTTTCATAATTTAATTTGCTTTTTTTTTTTTTTTTTTATAGTTCGAACACGCATATAAAATTCTAGCTTAGTATTGATTTGTTAATATTTGTTTATATTTAATTCTAAAAATACAACTGGAAAATTGTAGAATATATGGATATATATATATATATTTATTTTATTTATTTATTTATTTTTTTATCTATCGACGGTAGTTTAATGTAGTACCATTGGTTTAAAAAGCGTATAAAATCAAATTTATGGAAGAAATAACAGCGATATTTATAACAGCAGAACATATATACCTGATTTTAATCTCACTACAACGCACTAAACGCTACATGGAGCCGTTTTTGTTCAATTTAGAAAGTTTTCTCGCTGTTTTTGCTTGGAATTTTTCACGATCTTTAGGTGTGTTAGAATTAATTAATTCCGATATTACTCCAAGAATCCCATAAATCTTAGAAAAAATATATATTACATAAAAAGCAAACACTTTTTCAGGTCCAAATAGCTTTTTTGACCTCTATGTACATTGTTACGCTACAGTACCACCTCAAAAAATTCTCCTTAATTACTGTGATGAAGTGCACTGTTAAATATTTCTGTAAAAATACAGAAAAAGTATTGAGAATCTCCGTAAATGTACATGAGTTCACTGTTAAAAGCAGTGAATCAAGAAACTCGGTCCACTGTCAAAAATTTCTGTAAAAGTACAGAAAAAGTATTGAGACTCTGCGTAAATTTACATGAATTCTCTGTTAAAAGCATTGAACCAAGAAACTCAGTTCTTAATTTACAGATATTTCCCTTTTCAAAACAACGTTTTCCCCGTAGGGATTTTGATAGATACATTAAATAAAAAACTATATACTTAAATGCATAACCTTAAAATATTTTTATAATCAAGTAAATACCTATATATATATATATATATTTAACTAGAAGTTTTGTAGGTAGAATTATACTGAATAGTTTGTTTCATTGCAGTGTACTATTACGTAAAAAGGGGGAAAAGGGGACGTTAGGGAAAATTAGATTGTTTCTGCGGAATGTTTATCTTCATAGCTACTCATTAAAAGTTTGTTGTTGTTGACTGTATTGAAGAACTTAAAGCAATTCGTGTTTTCATTTCGAATTCATAATTGGGTAAGTTAAATTTTATATAATCTTTTATCCTATTTTAATAATCAACCCAAACAATGACTGTTTATGTTAGTTATATTAGTGGTTATTTTTTTATATTTAAATCCTGAAACTTATAAACAGAGTTATTCAATTTAAAGATACCTAGAATCTAGTATGTAGTATCTAGTTACGTATTTCGGTTACATAATTCTTTATGTATTTACTGCGGAGGGCGAAATTATACAAATGCAGCAGAAATCAATTAAATTTTATATGTAAATACACAAGTCTTTTGTCGAAGTTAAATGTATGATACTGCTGCTAATTTTATATTAATAGTTTACAAATATTGCATATGTATCTTAAACTTTATTTTTACATGCGTATCTTCTTTAATTTACAATGGAGCAAAATGATGAGAATGTCATAGTTATATCAATGCAGCGGTTCGGGATAGATAGTTTTATCTGCGTATGATTTTGTATAGCATTTAGATGAGCTTCCAAAAGCAGTTATAATTGCATTCGTTCAGTTCAGAGAATATTTCCATGTGGGAGAGAGAGTAAATGTTTCACAATACCGAAAGAGGCCATTTTAGTTAATAATAACAGATGCTTTCTTCATAAATTGCTCATAAAACAAAACTGTAGAAGACTGTCGTTTTCATTTTCCTAGAAATTCCGACTATGCAAGGTACACAAAATCAACAGGGGAGGAGAATTGTTTTGAAACGACATAGTCGTTTGACATTTTGCACGGTAGCAAATAAGAACAAAATAAATTAGAAGTCCGTTTGAGCAATAAGAATAGCAAAAGCAAAGAAATCATTAGAGATGTAAGACTACGGCAGTATACGCTTATAACACCAGACATAAAAAAGTCTACATTCAGCTTGCAGAGAAACCTAAGAAAAAACAAATAAATTGGTCTAAAATTTTTTCATGGATTAAAAGAAACTTAATTTAGATGTTCTCGACAACATGCATTCATACCGGTAAGAGCTTTTAATGGAAAAGGACGAATTTTCGATATCTTAGCTGGGGGAGGGGGGGGGGGCTTTCTTATAATTTGAGCCGCCTTTTCTTCTAGAGTTTGGATGAAAATTGCTTTAGCAAAAGATTTACAAAATAAACATAGATATATTAATTTGTTAAAAAGCAGTTATTGTAAAGGATGAAAAAAGTTTGTGTGTGTGTGGGGGGGGGGGAGGGGGTTGTTAAACACAGTTTAGCACATCCATAAAAACAGAGAAATATTATTACAAATTATATATAAGTATTTGATGTTAAACATTATTTTTTCGGGGGGAGGAGAGTTGTACATCAACCCAGCAAGGTTTTTTTTTTTTTTCTTGTTGCGAGTGTCAACATTCAATATATAAATTAAGAAACAATGCAAGAAAAATGATAAAATTATTTTTTTAACACAGCGACAATACTGGATGTAGGGGGGGGGAGGGAGATTAGATTAAATTTTCAAACTATTAGCACAATATGTTCACAAATTGATGTTTAAAGATTAAATGTATAGTTTATGAATCAAGCTGAGTAGAGAAAGTCTTATACCAAATTTTACACAGGCTACATTCAAATCGAAGTTTTAAAAAGTTCAATTTAATGCGGAATTATTTTGAAGTATAAAAACAACTGGATTATCGAATTGACGTTGATCACAGGTAACTGCAATTAAAAAAATACTTTTTTGATGAAATAAGTCAAACTTACACTGTCTTATCAACACAAAGTCCGAACACTTTCCGACAAGATTTTGGTATGAATTAAAACATTATTTTTTAAGCGTTTCTTTTCTTTTCTTTCTTTCTTTACTTTTTGAGAAGAGCAGATGTCTAATGGCCAGAAAAGTTTATTAAATGAGCAATGTTTTTCTCCGATAAGAATAAGGTTAAATTTTAATCAGAACCTTAAGGACAAGAAATATTATTAAAAATTATATAGATCTTTGATACTAAACATCTTTTAGTGTTGGGGGGGGAGGGGGGCTGATGGGAATGATTTGTATGGATACCAAAACAGTATTTTCAGTTTTGTTTTCTTAAATGTTTGAAAATCTGTTTGTGTACAATATTTATATATTTGATATAACAAAACAGAAACAAGCAACATAGAAAAACTAATAAAATTGTTTCTTTACCCGCAGCGGGAATGAATGGGGGAAGTGGGGAAGAAGTTAAATTACACTTTCAAACTTGTTAATTTTCTGTGTACAAACTGAAATTCAAAGATTGAAAACATAACATTAAGTTGTGCGAAGAAATGTTTAAATGAATGCGAAATTTTATCAAGGTTACATTTTTAACCAATTCAAAACTAGAACTTTCAAAAGTACAACTAATGCACATATGTTTTTTGTACTTTTGTGCCGTAACTACAGTCATGACAATATTTCGTCCACAAATTTATTTTGTAAGGCAGAGATAGCCAAAATGACAACTGGCTGTAATTTAAAACTACCTTTTCGCTAAAACGGATCCAATTGATACTATCCTATCAAAACTGGGCCAGAAAATAAGCAGATATTTTTTTATATACGTAAAAAATAAAAATAAATAAATGAAAATAAAAATAAAAATGAAAATAAATAAATAAATAAATTCATGTTAAGCATAATTTTTTACTTTCTTCTATCTTCAATAGAAGAAAGTATTGGATTCGTAAAAATTTTCGATTTCGGGTTTTTGATGGATTTACACGTTTTGAGAGCTGTAGAACACGATTTGACCATTTTTAGAAAATGGCTGTCGGTCTCTCTGTGTGTGTGTCACAAAATTTTGTGGCAACTGTACCTCAGGAACTACTGGACAGAATTTCATACAAATTGGTATGTAGTTGCACCTTGACATAAATTAGTGCCTATCAACTTTTGGTAAAAATCGTCTTACAGGTTGCGTTGCCATCCCACTTTTTCTAAATTTTAACAGGGTGATATAGGGCATTTTCAAGATGGGTATCTTTCTAAAGGTCTCGTCAGTACCTTTAAAACGAATGGTTGAACTATAAATCTGTGATAATTTAAAACAAAGTTATCGATTTTTTTTTTTACTTTTTACAAAAAAAAACCTTAGAAAAAAAATCTTTACGAAATTATCAAAACTTGGTATTTAGTTGGCTCCTGAC